>OY829105.1:2527500-3152500 GCA_963691645.1 Pelosia muscerda
ACAGAATTAGCACCTTTGGTTAGTATGCTATGACTAGGCTATGTAAGTACGTGAGTGGAAGTGATATATGGATCGTTCGCGAGACGCGTTGTCCATCAAACATTCTTGAGAGAAGAGATTACGTAATAATCTTAAAAGTCGATTTTTTTATTTATGGCACGTCAATTTGACTTCGCCTTACCTGATGGTAGACAAAGGCAAAGCGTCAGAAAAGAGGCACCATTACAAACACGTACAGTATTACAATGGTGGCGCTCAGTTTGACGGCCTCATCAGAACAGATGCTTTTTCACGCCTCGCTTAAAGGACCTGAGACTGTAAGAAGAAGGAAACACGTGCGCCGGCAAGGAATTCCAGGACTTAATGGTACGGCAGAGTAAAAAAAGCATAAATAACGTATTTAGTATTAAAGTTCATTGAAGCCATGTGAGGTCCGCAGTGCAAAGGAATTACGCCTGTAATTGATGGTTGAAGATTGAACATTAAGCAATGGTCGTAGGGTTTTATATATTTTTTATTCATTATCGTAATTTTAAGCCCTCTGGTCCGGTAAGTGAACCCTCACGATACGGCATGTAAAACTCTTACATTTAAATATTAAATGGCTTGAAGCAAATCCTATAAACCGTATAAGTATACAGATTCAAAGTGGGGCGTTTTATTTTTACACAGAAATGCTATTTAACTTTGAACATTTTCTTGGAATATATTTCGTTTGGATCGGACTTTTTTGTACAAATATCAAATAATATGAGGTTCTTTGATGTAAGGTATGCTATGAAAATTAACAAATAATGATAACTTAGTTTTTTCTTTTTTAGACATCTGCAACGAGGTATCTTGAATGCTTGGTTATGTGAGCAGTTTTCATCTGGTGCCAAAAAATCATCACTACCTCTGTAGTGAATGCAACTGTTACGTAGGAGGGGAGGGTTCAATCCCCGCTCAGTGCAGATATTTGTATGCATGAATATGGCTATTTGAGTTGGTGTGGTTGTGCCTCGGAGAGTACTTTAAGCTGTTGTTCCCGGTTTTTATACGTATATGATAATAAGCGTGGGTATTATGTGGAACAATTTACCCGAGCACAAACCAAGATTACATCACTGTGTATTCACAATGAACTTAGAAACGACTGAACAGATTTTGATGTTGTCATCTTCAGTAGAAAGGTTTTGATTGGAGTTAAGAACTTGTACGTTTGATTGCAAATTGGTTGAGTAGAACTGGATATTATGACCAAAAGTCATGATAACTCAAGATATTAAGGCAGACCCGCGAGCATTGACTAGTATCTTTAAATATTAATCCAACTTCGTTTTTTCTAATTTAATTCTATATTTGTATAGCGAATGTGAGATCTCGTGATACGTTCCATGTTCCTTTGAGAGTAAAATTACGAAGCCTTTATTCAATTTATAGGGTTAAGCCGCTTAAATAATTTTGAATGACATGATTGAGAGATGTATATTTATATCAAAGCTATATGTTATTCAATATTAAAACGTAAACTTTATATAATATTACATTTTAAATCGTTTTCTAATATGACTTGGCAAACAAGCACATGACTCACCTGATGGAAAGTGATTTCATATTTTGACCACAAGTCCCTCATCATGTTGGGTGTATACAATTGAGGTATTAAATGAGAGAGCTTGACCAGTAGATGACAAATTTCAAATCCGCCAGCTCCCGCCACAACAAAATGGTCGCCACCACAAAATGGCGAATTACCTTTCATATTTTATTACTTCCTAGATGTAGGTATCAAAAAAAGAACTTGACTATCAGATCAATTTGAAAAGTAAACAATTAATATGAAACTTAAAAATTTAAGGAACCATCACAAAATTGTCTCGAAAAAGTTAAAATGTTACTTATTCGATTTTTTATGTATCGAAGGTTATTAAAATTATGAAGAGGAGTTTATATTTTCATTATGAGAGAGAACTAAAAATTACACCACTTAAAACACTGGCATTATACGTATCCTTAATGAATTAAATACTAACGTAAACTATTCTAACGTAATTCTGTTGGAAAAATAAAATAACTTCAGTATAGTCTACGACACTGAAGAAAAAAGTGCTGATTCCATAATAGCAGGTTTGATGCCAAAAGGCCATGGCTATCACGCAAATGACTAATTAATGCCTGCTACGAGCCTGAACTTTGAAAAGTTGAAAATGCATAATCGACGAGTCATAGATCAATATTGCAGCATCGGCGACAAAAGGTCAATGATCCAAACAATATACTATGATTTTTAGCAAGTTAATAAAACACAAAATTCTTTTTTTTTATAAACTCATGCCTATATCCCTGAAGGGGTAGGCAGAGATGTTAGCACCCACATTTCGCCAGTCTATGTTTAGGTTCCAATGTAATTGGTGGCGAGCTTATTGCCATTTACCAGGCACTTATAAATCTGCGATAAATACACACATTACTTCGAAAAGCATCGAAAAGTCATTGGTGTGTGACATGGTAAATCCTGGGATCGAACCTCGTCTCAGCAGTCCATTACCCATACCACTAGGCTACCGTGGCTTCTTAAAGAAGTTACATTTTTATTACTCACGTCACATTGCAGCTTTTGATTTCGGTGTCAAGTGTGTATTAACGCGTGCGCCAAATAAGATCTGGAACAGGTTTCACAATTTAAAAAGAAATTGCTTATGTTTGTAGAAATCCTTGTTGACGTCAAATTAAAAAAAACATATCATAAGAGTTTTATATATAATTACGAGCCTATGACTGTCATACTAAATAGCTATTAGCCTCAGAGGTGAACGACAAAGAAAATACAACCATTTTCGAAAGGCACTTTTTCTTATATTATGTAACATTTGATGTGTAGAGAAACTTCCTTCTTATCACTCGGCCAAAAACCGACGCTAGCTAGTATACAATACAACATTTATATCTGTAAAAAAATATGAAATGCCGTCATTATTTTCTACCAGACTTGCAGTTGTACTTATCAACTTAAATTTAAAAAAATACGTGTAGGTACTCGGCTAACTGGCACAATATGATTCTCGGATGAGTGAACAAAATTTAACAGTCAACAAATTGTATTCGTTCATCCTCTATATGTGGAATCCGAAGGACGGACTCGTTGTTGCTCAGATGATAGCTTGGAGAATTTATACCGTGGAATTCATTTCATTCTCAGAGTCTATTTCAACTCAGTTTGGGTCGGCTTTCTAGTCTAACTAAGATGCGGCTAAACTCTGATATTTTCTGTGATGCGACTGCCATCAAACCTCCACAACCAAACTAGCGATTGTAAGCTTAATCATAATTACCGCATGATTTACACACTTATCAATGTACTAGTATAATTATGAAGTGATTTATTATGACATATCTGTTGTTATTTTGTGTTATGCATTTACAATTTAGTTATAATTAAAATATAATTCTATTAAATTAATTCATAATATTTTGGGCTAAAAATATTCAAGCTAGATTTGAATCATAATGTTTGTTTTGAATGTTAAAATAAGTGCACTTCCGCCTCAACTGTTTGTGGCGTTTCCGCCACGAGACTACATTTGAGACGAAAGTGGAAAGGTCGTCATTCGTTAGCTGATAGTCGAAGCGACAACAAGTGTCTTCGGATTAACGTTACGATAAAACCTACCGCCATTGTAAAATTGTGAGTAATAAAATTACAGTACAAAATCAATTGGTGTTTGAACTGTGGTAATCCCAATAGTTCAGAAGTGGGATTCGATAAGGATATATAAAATTTCCTTTTAACTACGCCTACAGAAACGTAAGTACACGTGTATATTTTTTCTATAATGTCGTAGGTACTAAAGAGTGTGTATTAGTTTCTTTTTTTTTTTTGCTACACAACACGGTTAATAAATTATGAACTTTTCCTGGTGTGATAAATTAGTTTAAAGCTTCAATTTGACCTATCCAATGAAGGTATTTAACAATACGAAGTGAACAAGCGTAGACTTACTTTAATATAACTACGAGTACCTACCCACATTGTAAGAAATTGTTGGTTGAATATTTTTACCTAACGGTGGATACGTTTGGTATTACATTAGTCTAGAGGTATCATCGCTGACATTTGCACATCGATGCGTGCATACTATAATATCATTATATAAGGTTAACCTTTGTTCGAAACGTACCTACATACATATTTGAACTATAACTGAGATCGTTGTCAATTATGAAATGGATTAATTTACATTGAACTTATTTTTATTTATTTCCTTATCAATCATCAACCGTGATTTAAATTTATAACATTTCATCACGCTTTATAAGCACAGCAACCTGGACCGCAATTAACTTCTATGTAATACATATTGTATACCTGTCTTGCAAATGAATAAACGATTTGATTTGATGATTTACGAAGGATAGAGGGTTTATAATACTTATAGTGAACGTTGTATTCATGTAACGTCTTAACGATTCAACTTTTTCTATTCTTGTGAATAAGCAGTGCTAAGCTCCTATGTTTTAAGTTTCAGTGACATGGAAACCCGAGGTCAAGGGTCCATGGATGACAACATCCGAGGTCAAGGATTGGATGATATTGAAACCCGAGGTCAAGGGTCCGTGGATGGTTATGTCCGAGGTAAAGGACAAACGGATGATGAAGCCCGATGTCAAGGGCATATTGATTATAGAGTTCGTGGTCAAGAACTCGTGATTGAAGAAACCCGAGGTCAAGGGTCACAAAGAGGTCGTATTCGAGTGCAAGGGCCAAGACCGAACGAAACTCGAGGTCGAGGGTTTCGTTTGGCTGCATCTCAAGAATGGATAAATGACGATGGTAGAGATCAAGAAGCGGCAACATCACGGGAACGCGTAAGTCGTAAACGTTACTTCCGGAACAGTAGCCAACGACGGAGGAACCTAGTATCTGACGATTCCGATGACGATAGGATGGGTTTAACGCGATCAAGCGGCGTACGACGCATTTCAAAACGACGGATGAATCAACGAAATAAGTATCCGGCCACGTCCTCCGAATCGTCAGGTGAGTCCGACAAAACTCATTCAAAATCCAAACGCTCTAAAGCTTACAAAGATCAGACTAATGTTATTTTAGATAAAGTACTATCAATTGTGAGAGATGTGAAAAGTTCAGATAAGCATAAATTATCTTTCGACAAAAATGTCATACCCGACTTTGATCCCATGACTAAAGAGCAGACTATACTGACTTGGATTATCAAAGTAGAAGAATGTGCCGAAATATATGGTTGGGATGAGAGGGAGATAATCCACTACTCTCTCCCAAAACTTTCTGGGATTGCGAAGTCATGGTATCAAGGTCTCCCTACCCTTTTACATACTTGGTCTGAGTGGAAGAAGAAATTGATAGAATCTTTTCCATCTCGAGAAGACTATGCTGAACTTCTCACTGAAATGCTTAGCAAACGAGTTCGTTATGGAGAGTCGTTGGAGCACTATTATTATGCGAAAATTAATCTCTTAAACAGATGTAGACTTACGGGCAGGCAAGCGGTTGATTGTATACTTCATGGCATAGACGATCGTGCAATCAGAGTAGGAGCGCAAGCCGCTCAGTTTTCTGAGCCAGAACAAGTTCTCAAATACTTTAGAACGGTCAAAGTAGGAAACCCTCGGGATATAAACGATAACTTCAGACGGAATAGGACCGATAAAAACACTGGGGCCAGTAGCTCAAACAACAAACCACTGGATGTTAAGTCAGGCATTAGCAATTCTAATATAAGGTGCTTTAACTGTAACCAACAAGGTCATCCCAGCTTTAAATGTGATAAACCTCTCGTTAAGTGTTCGAACTGTGACAAATTAGGACACCAAGCTGTCAATTGCTATAGGACCAAAACTAAAGTATCATTGCCCAACGGCACCTCGGACAAAAATGAAAAACAGGTTTCGGAACTTAGTATGAATAACGACAGTAATGATAAGTACATAATGGACATACAAGTTAACGGTCGAAATTTCCAATGTCATTTGGATCTCGGTAGCCAGTGTTCATTGATAAGACAAACTGATGCAGAATTACTAAACACTAATATTGTAAAGAATATAGAGTTACCCATGCTACGAGGCATTGGTGAGAATTTTATTCGGCCTCTTGGTATGATAATAGCGACAGTACAGGTACAAGGGATTGTAGAATCCGTAAATTTATATGTTGTAGAGGATTATGTACTTAGACATTCTGTGCTACTAGGTCATTCTTTCTCGGAAAAGCCATATTTAACCATAACAAAGACCCCCGATGCAATAATTTTTCAAAAAACTCTTCACAATGAAAAGGTCCACCTCATGTCGTGTGACAACGTCGCGATTCCGATTGGTGGGTTGCGCGCTATACCAGTGGTAAATAACACTTTCAGTGATGGCACGGTGTATGTTGATGGCTCTATTAGAGGGCCAAAAGGACAAGAATATTATCTCCTACCGGGTGAATATAGTGTCAAAAATAATATCTGTGCTCTTCTCATTCATAATATATCTAACTCGGTTATCAATATAAACAAGGATCTCCTTCTCACTAGAGCCACATATATTAGCAAAACGTTATATGCGAACGAAGTTACAGTTAGCACAACTGAAGTCGATGATTCTATAAACTGTAACCCAAATCTCTCCGCAGAGGAGCGTCTTTCACTTCAGGAAGTGCTAATCGAGTACAAGGATTGTTTCTCTAGTAGTCTCAAGGACTTAGGATTTACTAATGCTACTGAAATGATAATCGACTTAGAAGATTCGGAACCCGTTGTTTATAGACCGTATCGCTTGGCATATTCGGAGAGATTACAGGTTAGGGATATGGTTCAAGAAATGCTTGAAAATGGTATAGCCAGGGAATCGTCTTCGCCTTATGCAAGTCCAATTGTTCTGGTAAAGAAAAAGACTGGTGAAAAAAGGTTATGTGTCGATTATCGCGCCCTAAATCGTAAGACAAGAAAAGATCACTATCCTCTACCACGCATCGAGGATCAATTGGACTTACTGTCAGGTAATTTCTTATTTACATCGCTGGATTTAGCATCTGGGTATTACCAGATCCCCATAGAAGAAAAATCCCGCCACAAGACTGCATTCGTAACGCCCGATGGACAGTTCGAATATAATAGGATGCCATTTGGGCTCGTAAATGCACCCTCAGTTTTTCAAAGAGCAATTAATAAGATCCTCGCTGAAGCCAAAATTAAATATGCTTTAATTTACATGGATGACATTCTGGTGCCATCCAAAAATTTTGAAGAGGGCTTAGCTAGACTAAAGGAAGTACTTGAGTTGTTAAAAAGGGGTGGGCTGACTTTAAAAATGAGTAAATGCAACTTTTTCTTCGACAAAATAGATTTTCTCGGTGTTTGAACGTTAATTAATAGCTGTGTCACTAGATGGCGCTCATCGTACCTTGTTGTGAATCGCGCTAACAAGATCTGCCGCAAAGGATATATAACGTCTTAGATTTAGTTCACGTATGTGCCACTAGATGGCGCTTGTTATATATTGTCATCCTTCTGAATGGCGGTGTTAAGATCGGCAGCAAGCTATTTATAATGTAAAGTTAGAAAATAAATTTTTGAACTCGCTTGTAATGGTTGTTTCACTTTCAACAATTCATTATAAAGGCGATTTTGGAGGATACGTCCTCACATAATTTTGGTCCTTCGAGCCGGATGAGTTGAGTTGATTGGCAACTTGCTCATTTGGAACAGCCATATTATTGATTTAAGTACCCATGTGTGGTCAAGAAATCTGGATAGTGAATTTGTTTGAAGACTAGTGGTATGGTGATCAATTTCGACAGCAGAGGGCACCACCAGTAACTTGCAATTGGACGGTGTTGCCAGAGCAATTCGATGTTACATTGAAAACTGGACCTTGATTTGGATGGAACGAGCAACGGAGAAGTGACATCGATGACAGTGACAAGTGACAAAAGGGTTTGACAGAGGCAAAACTGTGAGTAAAGTGAACTTTAATTAATAAACAGTAGTGACATTTGGACTTAGAAAAACTTATAGTAGTGAAGTAAAATATTTGAGACTTGTAATTAATTTGCTTTCATCTTGAACTTAGAATATTTAACGTAGTGCAGTAGAAATATTTAGACACTTGTAAAAATTTAGCTCTAGTTTTAGACTTAGAATAGTTAAGCTAATTTTGTTCATACGGGGAACCTATGCCGGATTTTGGTCCGAGGCGCATTGATTCCTAAACACTTGTAAAATTTTTCGGTTTAGTGTTTCAACTTGTATTATTTCTGTGATCTAACTGTTCTGTTTTCGGTGCTTGCTTTTGTAGTGTAGTAATAGAAACAGATTACGTAGTTTGCTTTGAACTGTGATTTATTTACAATGGAAAAATTAGTTAAAATACAATTAAATAGTAAAAAAAATATTGAAAAAACAAGAAGTAATTTTAAAAAGTCGCCCAAGGATCGATTAACTCAAACATACATAACAACTAGACTTGAAGCTTTAGATAAACAATGGAATGAATTTACTGATACGCATAGAAGTATTATTGCGGAGGCTTCTGATTCTGACTTGGAGAAAAGTGTTTATTATACAACTGATGTATACAATGAAACCGAGGATATATACATAACATATAAGTCAGAGTTAAAAGCGCTTCTTGCACCGACTGTGCCTACCAGTATTGTTCAAGAGTCAGCAGAGTCTACAAATGTTTATTTACCAAAAATAAGTATTCCAAAATTCTCAGGATTGTACACTGAGTGGATTTCATTTAGGGATTTATTTTTGTCACTCATTCATAACAACAAGCAGTTAGATGATGTCCAAAGACTCCATTACTTGAAGAGTCATATGTCGGGTGAGGCGGAACTATTGTTGCGAAGCACTCCAGTAGCCGCTAACAATTACCCAAAGTGTTGGTCGATATTAACCAAAAGGTATAACAACAAACAATTTTTGTCGCAAAGTATAATAAAACGATTTGCAAAGCAACCAGTCATTACAAAGGAATCATCAGTCGCTATAAAAAACCTTTTGGATACTACGACCGAATGCTTGCATGGTCTGGAGGCCATAGGTATTGACATAAGTACTTGGGACTCGATTGTTATATATTATGCAAGTGAAAAATTAGATACCGAATCCCGTAAATTATGGGAAGCAAAGATTAGCACAAATGACAAATTGGCTACATTCGTTGAATATCAGGAGTTTTTAGAATCAAGATTTCGTTCCCTAGAATTTTTAGACACTGCCGTTAATACTCAATCTACTACCAATAATCGCAAACCAAATGTCAAATCCTTTCACGTCGCTTCTCAAACTTGTGTGTTATGTTCAGGAGATCACAAGTTAGGTAATTGCAAACAGTTTGAACAACAAGAATGCGACGCTCGTCGCGAGTTTGCTCGAGCCAATAAGTTATGTTTCAATTGTCTAGGTAAGAACCATGCCGTATTCACTTGCCGTTTGAACACTAAATGTAAACATTGTAAAAAGAGGCACCATACACTACTTCATCCCAAAACAACCAATATTGCTGCTGAACCATCTGATAGTTCAGCAGATAGGAACGTGGTGGCTGTTGCGACAGCTGCTTCTTCCCAAACAAGCAAAAGTTCCAATTCTGTTTGTTGTTTCGCAGATGTTAACAACCAAAGTTTGTTAGCGACAGCTTTGGTCAAGGTCAATTCGAGGACTGGTACTGCAATGGTTTTAAGAGCCTTAATGGATCAGGGTTCTCAGGTCTCTTTTATTACGGAGTCCTCAGTACAGTTGCTCGGATTGAAGAAAACTCCTGCTCACACTGACATATATAGACTGGGCGATGATGAAGGTGGTTCGATGCCATCAAGGTGGACAGTAAAGTTTGATTTACAGTCACGCTTAGATCCTAGTTTTATTTTGTCAGTTGATGCTTATGTTTTGAACAGGCTCACTGCCCGACTTCCTGAGAGGAAGCTTGTTCAGGTACTGCCATCATTCTCTTCATTAGAACTGGCTGACCCCACTTTCGATACTCCCGGCAAAATCGATTTGTTGTTGGGCACACGAGTGGTCAGTGACGTTTTGTTAGAAGGTTTGGTCAAGGGTTCTCCGGGAACACCCATAGCTCAAAAAACGAAACTTGGATGGATTTTATCCGGCACTGTTCGTACTCCGTTGAACTCAAGGCCCGTGTGCTATAGTGCAATCGAGTGCACTGATAGTAACGGACTCTTGAAGAAATTTTGGGAGCTAGAGGCGGAACCTGTATCTAATGAAGTCATTTTCACTAAGGAAGAGCAGGAATGTGAGGATTACTACTCCAGAACGACCAAGAGAGATGCAGAAGGACGATACATAGTCAAGTTACCTTTCAAAACTGAACGGCAGAGTCGTGTTTATGGTAACTCTGAGTTAATGGCTCGGAAACGGTTCCATCTGCTGGAGAAGAGACTGGCAACTAATCCTGAACTCAAACTGCAATATAGCGCAGTAATTGGGGAGTATGTGCAAATGGGACATGCAGAAGTGGTTCCTCAAGTATGTCTAAACAACGATGCCTTTTATTTGCCGCATCACGCTGTAGTACGCGATGACAAGTGTACTACTAAAGTCAGGGTTGTTTTTGACGCTTCTTGTTCGGGATACAGTGGAGTGTCATTGAATAATGATTTATTAGTAGGTCCAACTTTACAACCTGAGTTGCGTCATACTATTATGAGATGGCGATGCCATCCCATAACTTTAGTAGCAGACATCGTTAAGATGTATCGTCAAGTCAAGGTGGCTGAAGAAGACGTTGATTATCAACGTATTTTGTGGCGTGACGATCCTAGTGCTGATCTGCAGCATCTGAGATTGTTACGTGTAACTTTTGGTGTATCTTCAGCTCCTTATTTGGCAGTTCGATCCTTACAACAGCTTGCTCGCGATGAAGGAAAAGATTTCCCTTTAGTCGCAGATCGCATCTTCAGCGATTTTTATGTAGACGATTTTTTGTCAGGTTGCGAAACAGTAGCTGAAGGTGAACAGATTTATTGCCAGATGAACGAGTTACTCGAGCGCGGTGGTTTTCAACTACAGAAATGGTCTAGCAATAATGACGAGTTGTTAATTAGGATGCAGAAGGGAAAAGAAATTACAAATGAAGGTTTAGAATTTAAGGTAGATAAAGTTATGAAAATTTTGGGCTTAACTTGGGACAGAAATACGGACGAATTCCGCTATACTGTTCACCTTCTGCCGTTGCAACCTCCTGTGACAAAGCGAAAGGTTGTATCTGACATCGCCCGTCTATTCGATCCTCTTGGCTGGTTAGCTCCAGTGGTAATAACAGCCAAGGTGTTTATACAACGCTTGTGGCTCTCGGGAATCGAATGGGACGATGAGCTTCCTGATCCTCTGTTGAAGGACTGGGTGGAATACAGAAGTGACCTTCACATTTTGTCAAATTTCCGTCTGCCGAGATGGATACACACCAGTCGGCGCGATATTCACCTTGAATTACAAGGTTTTTGTGACGCCTCTAACACTGCTTATGCAGCCGTGGTGTATACTCGATCCATAGATTCCAACGACCATGTTCATGTCAGTCTGGTGGCATCCAAGACCAAGGTGGCTCCCGTCAAACAGGTTACCATACCTCGTTTGGAATTATGTGGCGCGGTGCTACTCTCAAAACTTCTGCGTGAAGTTTCTGCGACCTTGGGAATTTCAAAAGAAAATATTCATGCCTGGACCGACTCGTCAGTGGTGCTCGCTTGGTTGAGCAGCCACCCCAGCCGTTGGAAAACATTTGTTGGAAATCGTGTCTCTGAAATCCTCACGGTAACAGATCGAGATCAATGGTCTCACGTTAGATCTAGGGACAATCCTGCTGATTGCGCATCGCGAGGGGTAAAGCCTACTGAGTGGGTTGAGTTTGACTTGTGGAAGCAAGGACCTAGTTGGCTAAGAAATAAAACAATCGATTACAGTAGGGGAGACATGATAACAACAAGAGTAGAGGAAAAACAATCAGCTGTATTGTGTAATGTCATGATAAATGAGACGGAAGAAAATGATATCATGGCAAGATTTTCTTCCTTAAGAAGGCTAACTAGGGTCATTGCTTATTGTAAACGATTTCTGAAGTATAAGAGTACAGAGGGTAAATCTAAATTAAATAGTTGTCTAACGTTTTCGGAAATAAATGAAGCATTAAGAACATGTATAAAAATGTGTCAAGGTGAACATTTCAAAGTGGAAATCGAAAGCATAATTAAAATAGGCAAAGTTGACAAAAGGGGGAAGCTCACCACGCTCAATCCTTATCTCGATGAGGATAAAGTTATGAGAGTTGGGGGAAGATTGCAAAGAGCTAGCACCCACGATGCATTTAAGCACCCGATTATTCTGCCTCATAAGTCACATTTGACAACCCTCGTGATAGCTGATGCTCACGAACGCACTTTGCACGGTGGGCCCCAGTTAATGCTCAATTATCTGAGATCCAAGTACTGGATCGTCAATGCGAAGGGGTTAGTTCGACAGTATGTCCGTAAATGTGTTGGTTGTATCCGTCATTCGGCCCGAGCCATTCCGCCGTTAATGGGACAATTGCCAGCCGCCAGAGTTAATGTTAGTCGACCTTTCTTTAAAAGTGGTGTAGACTATGCAGGCCCTATTAGTGTTAGGCCCACAAGGGGTCGTGGTTATCGCTCCACAAAGGGCTACATTTGCTTGTTTGTCTGTATGGCAACTCGTGCCATTCATTTAGAAGTTGTAAGCGATATGACATCACAGGCATTTCTAGCGGCCTTTAAAAGATTTACAGCTAGAAGAGGTCACTGCGGTGAGCTCTGGAGCGATAATGGCACGACTTTTGTGGGGGCTAACAAAGAGTTGAAGGCCCTGCTCGCTCAAGAAAGGTCGAGTGTAGCTTCCGATGTCGCTGACTGGTTAGCGACAAATGGTACAAATTGGCACTTCATTCCACCTCACTCTCCAAATTTTGGAGGGCTTTGGGAGGCTGGAGTGAAGTCCACTAAGCATCACCTCAAGAGAGTTGTAGGCACCAGTACTCTTACATTTGAAGAGTTGAGCACGGTGCTCACGCAAATCGAGGCTTGTCTCAATTCTAGGCCGTTGTCCACAATTAGCAGTAGTCCTGAAGACTCATGTCCATTAACTCCAGGTCATTTTTTGGTAGGAGAACCACTGTTGCTTTCACCTGAGGCAAATTTCGAACATGCCAGTATCAGTCCCTTGAGACGTTGGCATTTAACTCAACGTATGGTTCAACAGTTTTGGCGTCGATGGTCCAGGGAATACCTTGTTCAGTTTCACCATAGGTACAAGTGGTCGCATCATACTACGGAACCTAAGTTGGGTGATGTGGTGTTGGTGATGGAGGATGATTTGCCACCTGCAAGATGGCTGTACGGCCTAATTGAACAAAAACATACTGGCTCGGACAACGTTACGAGAGTTGTATCCTTGCGCTGCAAGGGATCTTTGATTAAAAGGCCAGTCTCCAAACTAATAGTGCTTCCAATCACGAGCTAATTTGTCGTTGCGCTTTATCTTTGCTCACCTAGTGTCCTTATGTTAGAAATAGATGTAAGCATAGTATTTATGTAATGTAAAATTATACAGTCCATTAGTTCTGGCACCTACCATATTAAATTTGTATTTTGTTATCATGGTGGGCTGTCGCTATTCAATCTTGTTGTCATTATGTTTAGTTTTGTTGTTATTGTATTATTGCTCGAAGGTTGTTACGGACATTCTGTCCATGGTGGGCGGGATGTTTGAACGTTAATTAATAGCTGTGTCACTAGATGGCGCTCATCGTACCTTGTTGTGAATCGCGCTAACAAGATCTGCCGCAAAGGATATATAACGTCTTAGATTTAGTTCACGTATGTGCCACTAGATGGCGCTTGTTATATATTGTCATCCTTCTGAATGGCGGTGTTAAGATCGGCAGCAAGCTATTTATAATGTAAAGTTAGAAAATAAATTTTTGAACTCGCTTGTAATGGTTGTTTCACTTTCAACAATTCATTATAAAGGCGATTTTGGAGGATACGTCCTCACACTCGGTTTTGAGGTAAGCGCGAATGGTATTCGACCAGGTGTAAGAAAAACTGAAGCCGTTTCAAATTTTCCAAAGCCCAAAAACCAACATGAATTACGACAATTTTTAGGATTATCTGGTTTCTTTAGGCGGTTTATCAAAAATTATGCCATAATAGCCGCACCGTTAACTGGGTTGTTGAGAAAAGAGCAAGAATGGGCCTGGGACAGTGAACGCGAAAAATCATTTGCTTTGTTAAAAGACCTGTTATCGTCACGACCGCTCCTCTCTTTATATGACCCGTTGGCCCAAACTCAACTCCACACGGATGCTAGTAAACACGGCTTGGCCGGTATCTTACTACAGTTTAACCAAAATGGTGTATTGCAACCTGTGTCGTATTTCAGTCGAAAGACAACGGCTGACGAACAAAAATATCACTCCTTTGAATTGGAAACTCTGGCTGTTATAGCGTCACTCAACCGATTTAGAGTTTACCTTTTAGGAATCAATTTCACTATACACACTGATTGCAACGCCATTAGGTCAACGCTTACAAAACGAGACTTAGTCCCTCGTATTGCAAGGTGGTGGATCCAACTACAAGAGTTCGATTGTTCGATAGAATATAGGCCGGGCGCGAAGATGTCGCACGTCGATGCACTAAGCCGCAATCCAATAGACGATACTCAATCGGATAAATCACATATACTCGATGTCTTATCAGTCGAATCGGAACAAGATTGGATCACCACTGTTCAATCAGCGGACGAGGAGATAACCAGGATAAAGGACATCCTCAACAATCCCGATTCGCAAACTGTAGTTGATGTCCATAAAGACTTCAAGCTTAAAAACGGTCGCGTATATCGTATAGTAGGCGACGATATAAGATGGTTTGTCCCTAAAGGAGCGCGCTGGCAAATTCTAAAACGAAATCATGACGATGTCGGTCATTGCGGCTACGAAAAAACATTAGAACGTATTAGGCAGCATTATTGGTTTAGTAAAATGAGACGTTTCGTTAAAAAGTATGTTTCGGCATGTCTAGAGTGTGCTCATCATAAAGCACCAGGGGGTAAACGCGAAGGTGGTTTGCACCCTATAGAGAAATCAAAGGTACCTTTTCATACAATTCACGCCGACCACTTGGGTCCTTTTATCAGGAGCAAACGTGGCAATTGTTATCTGCTTGTCATCATTGATAGTTTCACAAAATTTATAAACATTACTGCCGTTAAAAATACAAAAACTCTTACAACTGTAAAAGTGTTAAAGGACCATATCAGTTTCTTCGGGGTTCCAACACGCCTCATTACAGATCGCGGCTCTAGCTTCACCAGTAAGGCATTCAAAGATTTCACCACAATATACGGCATTAAACATGTATTAAATGCTGTTGCAACCCCAAGGGCAAACGGCCAGGTTGAAAGGTTTAATCGAACTATAACTGAGGCGCTGGCCACGTCCAATCACGGTAAAGACGAAAAGAGTTGGGACGAATGCATTAACGATATACAGATAGGTTTAAATACCGCTATGCACAAAACGACTCAAAAATCTCCGTCCGAACTGTTATTTGGCTTTAATATTAACCATAGATCACAAGGAATATTAAGCGCAATAGTAAACGACACAATTAACGTAATATCTTCAGACGAATTGAGTACCGTTAGGGATGAGGTTTCCAAACGTATTGAAGTACAACAACAAAAAGATACTCAGCGTTACAATAGCCATAGAAAGCGATGTAAGACATACAAGGTAGGGGATCTAGTACGAATAGAGAGGCAAGTGCCTCACAACGGTCAGCCCCAAAAGCTTGCCGTTAAGTATCAAGGGCCCTATCGCATACTGAAAGTGCTCCAACATGATAGGTTTATTGTTGAGGATACCCCTTTGTCGCGTAAAAATGGTCGCCGCTACGAAGGCGTCGTAGCAATAGACAAGATGCAACCTTGGATGAGTTTTGATCGGAATTTTGACAGTAGCTCTAGTGACGACAATAACGACGCCGACGGTGTTGTAAACGATAGTGAAGTTGAAATGGAGGAGAATGAAGATGTAAATAATAATTAATTCAATAAGGTTATGTAAATAATCAATTATGATTTATTAGTGTATACTTTTTAGGAATAATACAATGTTATTATTAATATTTAGATCTTCTAATTTATTTTATTTTTCTTCTTAAATGTAATATCTAATTGATTTTATGTGACTCTTTTATTGCGAAGGGACTCGCAATAATTAGGATGGCCGAGCTGTAAGCTTAATCATAATTACCGCATGATTTACACACTTATCAATGTACTAGTATAATTATGAAGTGATTTATTATGACATATCTGTTGTTATTTTGTGTTATGCATTTACAATTTAGTTATAATTAAAATATAATTCTATTAAATTAATTCATAATATTTTGGGCTAAAAATATTCAAGCTAGATTTGAATCATAATGTTTGTTTTGAATGTTAAAATAAGTGCACTTCCGCCTCAACTGTTTGTGGCGTTTCCGCCACGAGACTACATTTGAGACGAAAGTGGAAAGGTCGTCATTCGTTAGCTGACAGTCGAAGCGACAACAAGTGTCTTCGGATTAACGTTACGATAAAACCTACCGCCATTGTAAAATTGTGAGTAATAAAATTACAGTACAAAATCAATTGGTGTTTGAACTGTGGTAATCCCAATACGATATAAAAGTTCTGTAGTTAGACAAGTCAGACTTTTGAGGGCTTCATCTACCCGTAATAATTTGAGTAGTGAAAACATATTGCTAAACGCTTAACTCTAAAACTACGTTAAATAAGTTCCATGGAAGGTTCCACACAACAGTAAAAAATATTTGTAAATATTTTAAGAATTATTTTATTGTCTCAGAAAAATCTTATAGGGAGCATGAAAAGCTCGTCTGTCGATGCCGTCTAGAATGGCCTCTACTTTTTAAACTTTACCTCAGCGTATTATAAGGCAATCTAAAGAAAGAAGTGGCTCATTCTAAAATATATCCATCTTGTGTACAACATAATTTTTTATCTCTTTTAGAAAAGTTACACCATTCTTAATAAACTTCTCTTGAATAAAATTTAATACTCATACAGCTCTTATTCTCAAAGCTAACACGTTGACAAACAACTCCGATAAACATCTCATATTATATACATTATGTGTACCACATTGTGGTTTCTCTAAAGATGTGTGTCTCTGCTGCCTGTTGGCACCCGCTTGTTGTATAATTAAACATGAAGCTTGAATCACATTTCGTTACGTTATTATATCCAACAGTCTTCTTGACAATGGACAATTGCTGTGCGGTGTACATTAAACCGAACTAAAATAAAATTTTATGAAGTTTGGTAAAGTTTGCCGGGACATATGATTTTGTTACACAGCTTAGATTGGTAGGTACCATTCATACTGCACAGTTGATGATAAATTTCATCTCGCGCACGCTCAAGCTGTAGAATCAACTTACTGCTGTGGTTTTTTCCATTGTCAGATCTGGAGTCCTTCATACGCAGTCCATATTAACCGATTGGAAACAATTAAAAAATCACCTGTCATATTAACTTTTAAACTTTCGCGTTCCATGATTATGATAATAAATGTAACCGGGAATTAACGCGATCATGGTATAGGTCAGTCAGCCTGTGACCACGGCCGGTGTAACCTGGTCGAAACGTCAGGCAAAAGGTATGTATATACCTATACCACGATCGCGTTAATTCCGAGTCAGCCTGTGACCACGGCCGGTGTAACCTGGTCGAAACGTCAGGCAAAAGGTATGTATATACCTATACCATGATCGCGTTAATTCCCGGTTACATTTATTATCACCTGTCATATGCACACAATCTTTGTGGTCATCTAACTTCATACAACGCTAGACTCTCCCATGTTAACTCTCTACAGTAGACTTAACATAGCCGATATGGTGTATCTGCACAAGCATGGTTGGTGAAATGGATTGCTCCAACTTGCTAGCAAAATTTAATTTGATCACGCCACGCTCTGGCAGTCGCCTCCATAACAGGAAAACTTTCGCGCTTCCCCTCTCTCTCGCGCCAACTATGTACAACATTCGCCACTCTATCGCATGATGTCCTCATGTACCTAGTAAAATATATAACGATCTAGATTTTTTCGTTGCAACGTCAGCCACTATAAAGAACTTTTTTTATAACCAGATTTACGGTGATTGACGATAATACATTTTAGGTACGTGGCCCCGCATCCGATCCCCGGTCAAGACACCTTGACTGGAGGTTTGGAGGTTGAACCATGTCGGCCATTTCTGAAACTTTTGCCTCCAATAATTGTGTATCTACTATTCTTTTTAATATTTGTAAAACGCATGTAGTGTTCACGTCAAGAAGGGCCTTACATCATTATTAGACTCATGTTATTTATGTTATGTGTATGTCATATGCAATGTCCAGTTTCGTGAGCCAATAAAAAAAAATACGTCGCGAATCACTGTCACGGACAATTTGAATTCGAATGAAGGAGTCTGTGGGTGTGTTTACGCTAGTAATGTTAATATCTGTGGTGTTTACGTTATTAAACTGTACAATTACTTTGAGAATTACTCAAGCGAGAATCCGTGTGATGACAGAGAAAAAATACTCAGTACCCAATCTCATTCGAAGGTCGACGAGGCGACAACCAACAACGCAGACGATAATACTACAAGAGAAGGATAACTCGAAATAGAACCTTGTACCAACCCATCAGGCCAGCGTACAGTAGGCCAAAGCCTCCTATCAGAGAGGCCTATGTCCAGCAGTTGACTGCGATAACTTAATTTATTGATGGAAAATGTTAGCCACCTAATCCATGAAGTTATTAATTACCACCAGTCCGGACAAGTTCTTTTTTAGACCAATTTCAATTGGGACGAATTTGTTTCCTTCCATAACGTATGGCACCGATAAAACAATTTCAAATATCCAGGTCGTGTGTAGGTAGCTAAATTGGTCAAAGGAAAGGGACTTTTTCTGATCTAAATATTTAAAAAAGTATTTGCTACTGCTGCACACATTCAAATTTATATTATTTTGAATGTGTGTTTCAACCCTACAAATTCGTACTTCGCTTAACTCGAGCAAACGTCTGAATTATATTCTCCCGAAGTTGACGAAGTATAAACGTGTAAACATACTTCAATTATATCTAGAAGTACACAGAGTATTTAAATAAAACAGGTCAAGAGAAAGTCAAATTTTGGTTGAGTGAAAATTAAAATAACATTTTTGGCTCTCTTTTTTGCGTTAGAATAATTAAGTTAGACGCTTATTAATATTGAAAGTATGCCTATACTTCGGCATATAATTACATACACAGTTGAATTGACATATAAACGCACACACACAACACACTCATGCACACACACACACACACACTCCCACACACGCACGCGCTAACATTCACACGCGCACTAATACATTCACACACACATAGATACACACAAACACACACACACGCACACACACAAACAGACACACACATACGGACACACAGTACATTAAAATACAAACGCATATTTTTGCTACTCATGAGTATACAAAAACAAGTACATAACCACAGATTTAAAGTTTACATCTCTGCTCTCGTTTCTAATGGGACAAGGGAGTTCATTCATTTCCTGGATGTCAATACGTATACAGTACTGTGCTCTGTTGTCTAACTTTCTCTGTGTATTCTAAACCCCTATTCCAGATACGAACACTGCATTAGCAAAAGGCAAGATTAGTTTTTCTAGGGGTGTCAAACTTGAATTTAATCCCAAGTTTATAATAGTTAACGGGATATTTCCCATGTTTGTTTGCAAATGGGTTAACGCCATATTTCGTTGCTGTTTCAAACGCCATGATCACGGTCACCCGTAAACGGACACCTTTTGTTTCTATGCGTTACTTATTGATCTGTTAGAAGAAGTCTGTACCATTCAAATTGTCTCTAAATTGTACTAATTATCTGTGGTAACGAATATGAAAATAGAACGATTTGAGAACTAATATCAAAGTCGTTTAAAAATCTTGTTATCTCTAGTGGATTAAATACTCGTTTTTAGTTTATATATAAAAATGATAGTGTGTAGAATATCTAGAATATATTTCTTATTTACCATGTTGATTGATGGTATTAGGTGGAACTTATTGCTATACATTATTGATAGTACACTTCTTGTACTTCTCCACGATTTTTATATTATGAGAAGAGCAGAGATATAAATATCGTGGAGAAATACAAGTGTGTTATCCATAATGTATAACTCAAGTAACTTATATTAAATATAGAAATCAAACAAAATGAATTATATTTTTAAGTGAACTTACATTTACGTTTAAATCGATCTCTTATAATAACATACCAGAAAGCAGTTAAAATCAGTAATTACATTTGGCCCAAGAGCAACTATTTCTGTATCAAACTTGTTTCGGAGAGTTTTAATTGTATTGTACTCGTAGTTGTACAACATTTGGCACTCAAACAGTAAACTTAGTGTTGCATTGGCTTGTTGTGTAAGTGTGAGTGTAAATGAACTATGTGAGTTATTCCTACTAATTACTATAATACTTAATCTCATTGAGCGCTTTGTTCCAAATGACGTCATTTAGTATGTTGTATTGTAATGAAAAAATAGTATGTAAAGTATAATATGAGGAATATATAATAATATATATCTGATACTCTCCACGTTAGTTGGTAGTGCTTGTGCGGTTAAGCGCGTAATTAATGTCCTTGCGATTTACACCGCATAGCAAGGAATCGGGTCAAAAAAATCCAAATTTATTTAGCTGCTACTTTTTCGGTTAGTAATTTATTTTCGGCATACCCATTTTATTACAAAGTACTCGATTGGCGGCAATAGATTCGTCCCCTATTACGTGGGACCGAAAATTATAGTTGGCGAAATGTGGGTGTTTAATACACCTCTGTCTACCCTGCGGGGATTAAGGTATATACCTAAGTTAACATAAGCTTCTGCTAACTGTAATTAATTAATGAGCCTATCGCAGTCTACTACTAGAGAAATGCCTCGAAGTTGGGAGGCTTTGGTCTACTGTTTCCACGCTGGTCAGAAGGCGGATAGGTATAAGGTTTTATTTCAAGTTTTCCTTATGTTGTAGTGATTGCATCTGGGTATTTGTCCGTTGATGAGATGGGTTGGCGATACTTGCATCACACGGATTAACAGCAAACCTCTCTATAAATAGCATTACGTCTAAACAAATTACTAGTATGAGGATTCATTTGAAATAATGGCTAGCGTATTAATGTCCCAAAATTATTTCCTGTACTGTATTTATTACTGTACCTAGCCAGTTTCGCCTTGCGGTATTCTCAAAGGTTTACACTGACAGTTATGAACATTCCACTTCCAAATCCAAAAAAAAGTTCTGTTAAATTTTGTTATAAAATAGAGGTGGTTTCCACTTTACTGTACCATTATTTTATCGAATTCAACTGTCTGTGGTTCATCCAACAGTCGAATTAATCGTTACGCCATTACGTGTTCGTTACTAAGTTCCTAATCATTCTCTTGATATGTAAAAGCAATTAATTATCACTTGCTGTACGATAAGTTATAATAGAGGCATCTTTCATCCAATATCCCAGGCAAATTTCAGATGTCTGATGGTTACGACTGTCCCAAATATAACTTTAATCCCTTAAGTAAGGCGTCCCAAAACTTATGCCTAGCAATAGAATATTAATAATTAACGATGTTAAAATTTTCTTCCGGTGCTAACCGAAAGAAAATTTTAATTTTTATTTTTTCTTCGGTGTTCTAAAACGTTAGGTTTTTTAATAAATAATACATTTTTGGTAGTTTATGAAATTCCATCAGAGCCCAAAACATGTCTGTATAGCATACCCTTTCTTATATCACGATCCTTTTTTATATTTTAGGTAAATCACAAATAACGATAAATGTTTTTCATAATATGAAAACCGAAAGAAAACGTGATCCTCTCAATCCTCCACCGGATTTCAGTCTGATTTTGAACTGTGTGTGATACAAATAAAGTATAATATTGTCTGAATTATTATTTCACTAAAGCTGCTAAGTCACAAAGATAATTGATACTATGAGTACCTAAGGGTATTAGATTTTGAAAAAATATCAGAAGAATCTACTGAACGACCTTTGAAAAGTGCTAGTACTTAACTGAAATACAAGTTATTTCAGTTAAGTACTAGCACTAGGTTTAAATTTTTCCGGTTTAATCTGAATTATTTTGTTTGTTGCTCAATTTTATATAAATTTTAATTAGATTGTTTTTATAATATTCTAAACTGGATAGTGATGTAACTATTGTATATTCTATTGTATTCTTTTGTTTTTTTTTGTATTGTATATTTAGAATATATATGTATATTCTAAAAGATTGTTATTGAATTGAATAACTGAATATAAAAAAAACCTTGTTTACTATCTAATATACGTATAAAATTCTCGTGTCACAGTTTTCGTTGCCATACTCCTCCGAAACGGCTTGACCGATTTTGATGAAATTTTTTGTGCTTATCCGGTATCTATGAGAATCGGCCAACATCTATTTTTCATACCCCATACTCGGAATGGGGCAGCGGGAACGGGATCAGAAGTCCACGCGGGTGGAGCCGCGGGCAACAGCTAGTAAAACATATTATATTCATACAGTATTAGTGTTACTGTATTCTAGAAAAAGAGTTAAACACCTGTCCTCAACTGTCCAACATAAATGTGATGTAAATTATATTTATTTTAGCGTTGAACTCCGACAGTCGACAGATCAATAACTTTTACCATAACAATGTCTGTCGTAGCAGATAAAACTTCTCCAAAGCTTCACATTTAAGCTAGATTTGTCATTGCTGAATAACTTCATCATAGTAAACTAGCTGCTCGTTTTGGCGTCACCAAGCATTATTTTGATTTTGAACACATCAAATAATATGCCAATTTGTACCCGGAGTATTACCATGTGCCTTCTGCTGACACTCTATATATTATTATTTAAATATAAATAAAATATAATATAGTTAATCAAATATAAAAGATGGCGTTGCCACGGTAAGCGCATTTCATCAGCCGTATGTTTTTCTGCCGTCTAAGTGATATAAAAATGTCATTTGCTTATTCCTATAGCTCTGCTCCATAAAACCTTCCTTAGAGTTCAAAAAAAAATATACTCGCAATGTCAGCAGTCCAGCCTGCAGTCTTCGAGTAATGCGCTTAACAACATGTTTCGCGATTCATTTTTATTTATATACTAGGTGTTGCCAGCAGCTCCACCCGCGAGGACTTCTGATTTCGTTCCCGCTGCTTGGACTTCTGATCGCGATCAAGCTGCTTCATAAAAACCTTCTGTACAGTTTAAGGAACGAATAAAAAAAGAATTACTCGAATTGGTCCAACCGTCTTCGAGTTATGCGCTTAGCAACATATTTCCCAATTTATTTTTATTTTTATATAAAAAATAGTTAAATGAAACCAATTTTATCACCAAGATTTATTTTATTATAGAAAAAATTTAATATAGTTCCGACAGATCTTTGTATGAGTTCATAAAGTCTACGTTAAAAGTTAACTAACTATAACTAAATAATTAGCTCGTTACTAATTATTAATTATTCTAAATTACTTCTATATTTATTATATACACACCAAAACTTAACTTTATAACTAATTTATTTACGTACCGTTTGTTTGTACAGTTGCTTTCAGAGGTAAATGAAACATGGTAACAAAATTATAAAAGATTTTTACATTACAATAAATGAAGTATATTTATTTTTGTGATCTTAAGAACTACATACTGACATTCTTTGTATTTGACATAACGTATTTATTTTATTCCATACAATGAAAATGAGGTATTGTGTACAGTGGGGTCCAAAAGTTCCTAGACAATTCGAAACAAAAATTGTATGCAGTGATGTCACTATACAACTAGTTACTAGTCTTAGAAGCTACTGGATAATAACTGGATCAAATCAAATCAAATTTATTTCATAATATGTGTAATTTCATAATATGTATAAAAATGTGAATCAGTTTAGTATATTACTTGCATGAGTTTACTTATTTTCTTAGAAAGAAACAAGACATTGATCTAGTTTATTTTATTAACGCTATCTATGTTACTTTTGGTTAAGTTAGACTCAGGGTGTCAAAGGATTATAGATCTTAAGGTATTCAGAAACTTTTGAGGCCCACTGTGCAAAGGCAAGCTTCCCTCAAAGTTGAGTTCTCTTCCAGCATACCCGGGAGTGCACAGAGGAATTACATATTTTTTATTTATTTCTACAGAATTCAGTTGTATTTATTTTAGTATTACTATGTTATAATTTCTGCTAATTTATATTTATATTTTTTTATCTTCCAGTCTAACTTGGAACTTCGATATCGCCATTGGTCACTAGACCATTGGTTGTGGAGGTAAGATTGGAAAGCCGACTGGAAGCCCAACTGAGTTGGGAAAAAGGTTTAGGGAATGATGATTTTTTTATCTTAAAAGGAGATTACTAGGCGTAATCCGTTTAAGTAAACTTCTTAATACAGATCAAGCATTTCAAGAAATGAAAATAAGAATTTTTTATTGGAAAAGTTACAATGAAGCCATGTATAAAAGTAAAATGTAAGTAGATTTCAATAGACTTTTTGAGAATTGTTGAAGAACATAAGAACATCTGGTAGTATATCGTCTCTATATACTTTAGAGGAAATTACGGCGCAGGCTAAGAGGCAAATCTCTTAGCCCTAAGCACTAAAACGAACGGAGTTTTGCCATTGCCGGGCTTAACGTACGCTCATGTTCACAGTAGGCAGGCTGCCAATCGCTATTCCCCGTTCTGTCGATGCCTTTACATTACGAATTCGATAATATTTCGTGCTAAAGGTGGCTATCGTCCCGCACTTGGGCAAATATTGAGCATTGCTATCCTGCGGAGTAATCCCACCGGTTTGAAGGGCACCATTGCCCCTGGTATGGAGAGAAGGGGGTAAAAGATCTCTTATAATATATAATTTGACTGTATATTAACTTCGGGATTAGTGTAATAAGATTGACATGGTCACACACTCATCGTTTATTAACGCCGTCTATGTTTTTTTAGTTAAATTAGTCTTAGTCTTTCAAAGGATTATAGACCTTAAGTTGTCCAGAAACTTTTGGAGCGCACTGTACATCAGAATTGCAACGTCTCAGTATTACGATTACATCATCTTACGGTTTTCACTATTTACAGGAATAAGTATTACAATAATAGTCTACATCTATCCTAATAATATAACTCTGAACATGTAAATAAGTATTATTAAGACGACCCCGAACTCTGAGGTTGGAAGCCTCGGATTCCGAAGGCCAACGCAATGATGATGATGATGATGATGATGACGATGGAAATAAGTACTTAATTTATCATAGCTTATTACTATTTACAGAGTAGGTATATTCACAAAGTTTACTTGTACCATTTTTATTATCTATAGTTACTGTAGATATCGGCAAACTAAAAGCATCTCTAAGTAATTGAATAAAATAAAAAAATAATTAAGAAAAACAAAAAACCCGACTGCGTAAACCAAAGAACTAAAAAGAAAGAAACAAGCCCAGGAGTTAAGATTTCATACAATACTCACAGTCGGGGCCCATTTAAATTTTACCAATCACATCTTCCTAAGGGGCCCCGACTGTGAGTAATGTATGAAATCTTAACTCCTGGGCTTGTTTCTTTCTTTTTAGTTCTTTGGTTTACGCAGTCGGGTTTTTTGTTTTTCTTAATTATTTTTTTATTTTATACTTTTTAGTTACGATTCATTTGCAAGTTATTTTTTTATCAAAATATTATTTTTGTTTGTATATCGTTTATCCTTGAAGTAAGAAAATTTGCGAGAATGAATGTTTTGTTAAACAACTTTAATTCGTTATAAATCCTAAACTATTAGTTAAAATGAAAAATGGTAAAAGGAACCTAAAAATGATTTTGAAATACCTATTCAACGATACCCCACTTGACATAGTTCGTCGATTTTTTTTTTTTCATTTTGACAATATGGCGTCTGGTTGTCGCTGTGGTGATTTTTGATTACTGTCATGTCTTTAGTGACACTCGCAAGGTTAAGACGAATCGATTGACGTAAGAATCATCAAAATCGGCGTACGCGTTTAGCCTCTAGAACGCCACATAGAAACAAACATACATACATACATACATACATACATAGACTGATAAACACAATACCCTCCTTTGCGTCGCGCAGTCGGGTAAAAACGCAATGCGAAAAGGCCTGACGAAATCTTATTTATTAATGTAATTTGATAAAGGACTCTACTTTCTTTTAGTTCGTTCATATATAGAAAACTTGAAGCTAAAAACATAGGCAATGATTATATTTAAAGAGGTCGATAGAAATGAAAGTATATTTATAAACCGTGATGTTATAAATAGCAATTTTTGGTCCGAATGTATTTGAGAATAAATTGTATCTGTCCGACAATCTGAAAATCTATGACAGAATCTGTCAAACAATTTGTCAGACGATCAGTCTGACAATTTGTGAGAAAATCTATCAGACAATCTGTCAAATCCATCAGTGGGTCTATACAACCTATCCTCAGATGAATCGAGATTCAGCTGAGTCGCATTCTAGAAGAGTAGACGTGGGGTATACCTATTGGTGCGGATTTTGGACCAAAGTGGCGAGAAAAATGAGGTTCTGGCAACGTGGTTGTTTTTGAAACAATCTATAGTTGGTAGATTTGAGTTTTTCCGCCGTAGCTCCCCATGTTTTCGTCAAAAAATAGCCCAAAAACGCGTGTTATGCTTACAGAGCAGATTTCGAGCACACCTTGGGTCCATAACTAGTGCTTAGAATCTATAACTTAGAATAAATAGAAAATATTACCAGTTAAAAATAAACCGTTATTTCACTGAGAGTAATTTTAGATAAGGTACGATGTAACTTAGAATAAACAAATAGTATTCCCAGTTATAAATATTCATAGTATTTTGGTTACAATAGTAAAGTTCACCTGTTGAAGAACCGATGAGCGTGAGTACATGAACCCTAAAGTGAAGACCACGAGGAAGAAAGCAGAAAATAGGACGCCTTCTTGCCAGATGATCGGACGATTTTAAAGGAGCATTAGGAGAGGTTTATCCAGCTATGTACTGCGATTGGTTACTTGAATGATGCGCGAGTTTGACGCCTCTAGTGTTGCAAACGTCCAGAGCCCACGGTGACTACGTTCCATTGGGTGGGACGTGCGTATATCTGCCACCTAACGTAACGTAGTAAGCCTTTCTTGAAGAATAAAACCTATGCTCGGGCCCTCTCCGTAAGTAGCAGCGCTGACGGGAAACTAATTACTACAACACAATGGCAACTAAAAATGCCGTCGTTTCGAGATAAGAAAAAATTATAATAAAGTATCGAATTTTATTGTCGTAATTAATTTTCGATAATAAAATAAGTAATTAAAGTCCCCATTGTCTAGTACATGAGATTCGGTGAGATTCAAGAGGTTAACATTTTATATGTTAAGTAACAAAACCTTATTTGTCTCCTGAACCAATGTCATACTATCTCTTTATTTTTTGTCAATTTTTTTAAGTAAGCACTTTCTCATCAAAATTTGAAAATGCCGTTCAAACAGACCCCGTGTTTAAGTATTCTATTTTTCAATTTTGTGACGGCCAATTGAATTGGAGCAGACGAAGCGAAATTTCAATGAAATCTAAAATAAATAAAAGTCGGGAGGTCTCACCTTAACAGACAGCCGCCATCTTTGATGTAGATCGTTCATCTATTACGCGATTGGAATCCCAAAGGTTAATGAACATGATGTCTTTATGTAAGTGACATTGCTTTAGCGAAAATATAACAGAACTCAAGGGCAATCTTCACTTTGAACACATGAGTAGACAAACTTTTTGAAGTTGTAAATATGTTCGTACATTACATCAATGTACACTCAACGACAAAAGTAGCTGAATAAATTTTGATTTATTGATCACCATAGCTGATAAATTAATTACCTACATTAAATTAAAATTAAACTAATTTGTTCACAGGGGACTTTGAAACTACTTGTAATCTGGGTACATGCATTAAAAAATATAAATATTAAACTTTTGTTGCTATTGTACATTACAGTTTATTTTAGTAGTACATCTAATTGCAAATAAACGTTGGTAAATTGAACATAGATAAATAAATTTTCGGAGCAAGTACTAACGTTTTTTCTATAATTATTATATTTCTTAATATATTAAATAAAGAACGCATTAACATCTCCATTATTATCACTATAATATAGTTTTTTATAATTTTTATATCAACCAAGCCACACGGCTACCCTCTCTTTCAACAATCACATCCTCGGGTGGTGATACATTGCATTCCGCGGGAGCGGCAGCGGCAGCGGGTAATTCGCTTATGCGTCGCCTTGTCAGCGATCGTTGGGGTTCGTGTCATGTACTGCAGTCGATGCGTGCGCATATAGCCGCACTGAGTAACGTCGCAGCTGCCAACGTGATTTGAACGCATGCGATTACAACTAAATCACGTGACGAGGGTAGTGTATCATCTTCAGTCGGCCCATCTCTGCAACATGATTTTAATTTTCAATATTTGCTTTATAAATACACTGGATCATGTGAAGCAAGTAAACCAGTAGGTATTTGTCTTTATTATTGAAATAAACATTTCAAAATTAATGCTATTTATCCTAACATCTGTCCTTACACATTTACTAAACTTCCACTACCGTCATTACTCCTCTATACCAACCCGTTGATTACTTGCCTAACAAAGCAATCAAAATAATAAATCATCTACTATATAAAAATAAGTCGGGTTTTCCTTCCTGACGCTATAACTCCAGAACGCACGAACCGATTTCCACGGTTTTGCATTCGTTGGAAAGGTCTTGGGCTTCGTGAGGTTTATAGCAAAGAAAATTCAGGAAAATATTAAAAAAAATCTTCTTTTAATCATCACAAGAAATGTTACATAAAACTAATAGCCATCTGGTGGCGAAACGGAGTTCGCCGGTTTTGCTAGTATTTCATATAATTTACTCACCCATGGTCAACTCCAGGAGGATCCATAATAGTTCTGCAGCATTGTACTACTAGAGCGAGTAATAAACACGCAGCTGCTGCCCATAAAACGCTCGCCGCTCCCGCCCCTGCGCCCGCTACGCCTGACACAGCAGTCCAGCCTCGTGAGGTGTGTATTGACACGGCTGCAACAAAGAGAGGGAAAATGACGCAAACTGATTATACAGTAAATGGTATACTTAATTTTAGTACTACCCACATATGAAAAATTGTTAACCAGTGTAGTGTTTAGGAATTAGATTGCTCATAATTGTCAATGTAAACCTTTGAGAATACCGCAATGCGAAACCGGTTAGGTACAATAATAAATACAGTGGAGAAGTACAAGTGTATTATCAATAATGTATAAAAATAAGTTCCACCAAGTACCATCAATCAACAGTATAAATAATATACAGTAAACTTTTATTCTTACACGATATTAATTATAGAACCTGACGGCATTCACCAAGTTAAAATTATTATTGAAAATGGAATATAAACCTTTGAGTACGGCATTAAGGTGAAACTGGTTAAACTCAATAATAAAAATCGTGGAGAAGTACTAGTATGTTATCAATATGCGTAACAATAAGTGTCAATCAGCAGTATATTTAGAGGGAAAATTGGTTACTGATTCCTGATCATATAGTATTTATAACTTTTGGTTTTATTATCATATGTATAAGACTTCATAGCCCTTCCTTTACTATAAGAAGAATACCGTAAACCTTCTTGCGAAGTAACAACTTGGTTTAATAAGCCTTCATAAACCATGGTATCCTTGCACAATGAAGTGATCTATATGCTTGTTTACTACCCAAGTAATATACTAAACGACTACGCTACAACTACACGATAAGATATTTAACATGCAGCGCTAAGCGCTTGTCTCCGTAATTGGGCTCTTAACCTCAAAGAGCGAAAAACAAAGTTGTCACTGGAGATTACAAGTTCATGGAAATACTTAATAAACGTTATTTTTGAAAGTTCTGTTATTTTAAGAACATCACTATCACTACATAGTATAAAATAAAGTCGCGTTTTCTGTCCTTATTTTTCTTGTCCCTTTGTATGCTTAAATCTTTAGAACTACGCAACGGATTTTGATGCGGTTTGTTTCAATAGATAGAATGGTTAAAGAGGAAGGTTTATATGTATATAACATCATGCTACGACTAACAGGTGCGGAGCAGGAATGAAAAATGTTGCATAAACGGGGTGACGCAGACGAAGTCGCGCGGGTCAGCTAGTAATATAATATAATTATCACCTAATTATATAATATTGAAGAAGGCGTACCATAGCGGATCTTAATCACAAGAACATATATTGAGGGCAGGGAAGCGAACCCACCACCGGTGGTGAGCTAGTAGGACTTTTGAAGTCTTCAACCACCCGTAACAACTGCCATAGATGTTCGTATGGCAAATGGGATCGAAGGCTTAACTTGCTCTCCGAGGCACGACCAGAGCAATGTAGATAGCCATATTCATGCACACAACTATTTGCACTGAGGGAGGATCGAACCCGCGCTTACAGTGTAGCCGTTGCGTTCACCATCGTCACGCTCCAAAGGCTTGAATATATCTTTAAATTTGCTTCCTTAGGAATGAAAAAAAGACGAATAATAACAAAATCAGGAGATTCAGCCTTTTTTATGCCATCTCCACCAAAACCGGTGGAGGTAATTATGTCGGACTTGAACCGACCAAAAAGCACGCCGTCCATGGGTCCTTGAGGGGTTCAGCTACATATTAGGTATATACATTGGGTTTGAACAGACTATTTTTTCTTGTTTACGAATGATTATTATTTGTGAAAACTGGTTAATGGCCTTCAGCCTACGTATAACTGATATGAACGTATAGCTGTGAGTTTTCCAAATAAAATAAAATAAAAATAAAATATCTTACTAGTAAAGAGCGCTATATGGCTTACTAATGTAAGTCTAAAGTAAATTATGTACTACGTACGATACTGAATACTCAACTCATAAATAAAATTGCAGGAAACTACATCACGTGACCCAAATGATAAATACATTAGTTGGAGAGATTTAAAGAGAGGCAGACGATTGTAGTACCTTCTATTATGTAGCTGCTGGGTAATGAGTGTAATATTTACTACCTGAGTAGCATAAGGGTAGTCCAACACAGACGTATTTTCCTCAAAACATCTTATATATTTTCAAACCTCGCAGACGGTCTATATTTTTTTTTCGTCTTATAAAAATCTCATACATACTTATGTTTATGAGCCTATACACGTTAGATCATACACCTCATATTTGTATGAAGAACCACGTTATATACCTTGAATAGACCAAACAACTACTTAGATATTCATTACCAAGATCCTTAAGCTTATGTCAATAAATTTTCGAAAAGCCTTATATTAAGTACCTCTTATAATATATACATGTATGAAATCCGGTTTAATCCTGTTGATAGTGTATCAATAGCCTACGATGAATGTACTTAGGAGTAATAAGCTTGGGATTACAACGCTGTCTTCCAAATAAGTAATTGCAAGGCAGATTAATTATAGTGACAAATATATCCAGCTACACATAAGCGGTTATTTAGCACAAATGTAATTAATTTTCCGTGTAAGAACTTCATGTACTTGATGGAACTTGAGGAAATAATTATGAGCGATTTAGTGGTTGTGAAACGTTATTGATGTGCGTCTCTGAATTTACTTCCGTAGGTAGAGCAAGTCAGAAAATGGTTACGAAATTGCAACTGGTGACAGCTGTTATCATAATGATGATTATCATAATGAATTTAGAAACCATGCATATCATGTGACTTGAGGGTGGAGAATAGGGCCATCACATTTCTTCCCGTGGGTACCGTTAGTTGTAGTAAAGTCTCAGTCTCACTTTTTTGAACCAAAATCGATGAAATATAATTATTTTAGAATGGCAATGTAACAGTGTAGGAAAAAAATATTATTAGTGTAAAAGAAAATGCTTCAACAACCTGCACATTTCTTTTTCTAAATACATAAATATTTTGTTGATATGAGAATGTTTGAAAATCAAACACTTTTGATCAAAGTAAGCTAAAATTCGAATTCGAATTCACAAAAACCAACTCACAAAACAACATAATAAACATAAAAAATATTCTCATATTAAAAATGGGGAAAAAATTCTACATTTGACTTTCGAGCCCAGTTCAATTATTAAGGAAAATGTACGGTTGACAAATTACGTGCTCATTCAAGGGCAGTGATAATTTATTTTCTTTAATTAAATATGAAAACAAGTAAAATGTAGTGAGATAATTTCTAATATTTCCATGTTTCTGAAATCGATTATTTAGCTGTCAGTTCAGTGACAACCTCTGTGGCATGGCGGTAGTGAAAGCGACTGAAACGCGGTCGGCGCAGCTTCGATCCCCACTCACTGCAAATATCTGTATACATGGCTATTTGCCTTGATCTGTTATTTGTAGGGACTTCAACCTAATGTCGAAAGTGAACGGATCTATCACAGATTTTATCTTTCATTCAGAGTTCAATCGGCATTTTATACGCTCAGCAACCTTAGCATGGCGGAGATTTACAAGATCAAGGTTTCTCTTCGACCGATTCAATTACTGAAAAAAAGCGACACGTTTCCAAAACGTCATGATGTCGACGTTTCTCATCGCCATGCTTTTTTTTTATTTACGGCACGTCAATTTGACTTCACCTCGCCTGATGTTAAGCTGAAGGCAAAGTCTCATGAAAGAGGGTCACCTTTGCAAACACATTCAGTGCTACAATGGTGGCGCTCAGCTTGAAGGCCTCATCAGATGCTTTTTTACGCCCCGCTTAAAGGACCCGGGACTGTAGGAAGCTAACACTGCAGATGACGACAGAAATTGAATAGGCATAAGTACAAACATGTTATATTTAACAATTATGAATATGATAGACTTTCGACTAATACCTATGACATTTATTTATTCAGTTCTACCTTATTCTCAAAAGCTATAAGCGAGCGATATTTATTTACGTTTTCTATTAATATTGTGTGAGTAATATTTTCATTCATTGACGTCAATTTCTGATGTCTATTTCCAAATATAGTTACAAATATAAATGAACAAAAAATTTTTCAAGAAAAACGTTTTCATATCACGAAGAAATTTGGAATAAGAATATTGGGGGAGGGAGGGGAACTCACCATTCACCCACCGTTTAACAAGCCCAACGATAGGTACCAATAGCAAAATATTACTAACTAGTCTATGCCTATATGATTACAACGCTGTCTTCCACATAAGTAATTGCAAGGCAGATTAATTATAGTGACAAATATATCCAGCAACACATAAGCGGTTATTTAGCACAAATGTAATTAATTTTCCGTGTAAGAACTTCATGTACTTGAGGAAATAATTATGAGCAATTTAGTGGTTGTGAAACGTTATTGATGTGCGTCTCTGAATTTACTTTCGTTGGTAGAGCAAGTCATAAAAATGGTTACGAAATTGCAACTGGTGACAGCTGTTATCATAATGAATTTAGAAACCATGCATATAATGTTGCTTGCGGTTGGAGAATAGGGCCATTTCTTCCCGTGGGTATCGTAGAAGGTGACTAAGGGACAGGGCTGTACTCCGATTACGCCGCCCAACCGATTAACAAGTCCAACGATAGGTACCATTAGCAAAATATTACTAACTAGCCTATGCCCACGGCTCCGCCCGCGTGGCTGTCGGTTATCGCGACCTAAGCGCCATCTGTGCTACTTAAAATCTATATTACTAATCATAAGAATCGCATCGAAATTCGTTCAGTAGTTATTGCGTCCATCACGGACAAACATAAACTTTTTACAATTATATAATAGTAAAGAATAGATTGTCATAGAAAGGAATGCCAAACCGCACGCTTCGATAGTGCTCCTGAAGAAGCCTTGTGGAACAGAGGTGAAACAGGTGATAAGATTCGTTCTTCGCTCTTGAGTAATATTGCACATACGACAAAATCTCTCCTCGGATAAGAAGTCTTTTTTTTACTTGCTTTGAGAGGTACAACGGACATTTAGTCCTAAAAGTAGTAGGTATTATAAACGTGAAAGATTGTGAACAAGTTTGTGTGTTTGTCACTCGTGTGATCAGAAATACGCGCAGTTTGAACAGAAGGTACATCGGGAACAGTATTAGAATTTCACAGGGGCATAAAAAATATAGAGGTATGAAATTCACCGAGTGAGTTAGTTAATAAATTACTTTTAAAAAAGCAAACTTCAATATTTTCAAAGGAAACAAGAGCTGTGCTCAATTAATTTCTCTAATAAGCTTCTCATAGTGTAGTTTTAACAAGTTGATTCCATCTAAGTCTCATTAGCTAACACTTTTTAAAACGTAATTAGCTTGGAGAAGAGCCAATATTTTGCTAAACTTTTCGCTATTTTCTTTTTTAAATATTATTTTGCTCAAACTGTTTAATGACCGGCATAATTAATGGACTTAATTAGTTAATTGAAGCCGAAGACAAGTGTACACTCCGAGTACATTATATATGGGCATAAAAAATATGTTCGATGTTTTTTTTTAAACACTGTTAAATTAGCATTACTTACACTCTATCGTATCAATAAAGCTAAGTGATACGATAATTTTATGAAAACAAATCACAATAAAAAAAGACGCCTTAATGCGTGTTGAAGCTTTTTTATGAAATTATTGTTTCAGTTAGCTTTATCAACATGATAGAGAGTATATCACGCCAGTAAACGGTATTAAAAAAAAAGTAATAAAAAATACGAATCGTAATTTTTTATGCCAATATGTCAAATGTACCAGGCCTTCTTCGGCTTCGGGAGCGTTTCCCTAACATCGTGTATATATGGCTGACGCATAGTAGTTTCGAACTATATTCTTACGTTAATAGTTGGGTTAATATTACCTGCAGCCAGGACGCTGATGCCACCAGCCGGAATACCTAGCCCCATGTTAAACTTCTGTCTCTCTTCTATGAAGGCCACGCTGCCCATCACCATAGCTGATATGCCGCATACTATCTGTGAAAGAAGAAAATCACATAATCTTTTTGGATAATCTATTAACTGGAAAAGTAAAAGTCACTCATAGATCACTCTCCAAAGGACACTTTGACACGGTAATACTAAAAATCTAGTATTACCGTGACTTTGAACTATGCGTTCCAATTACGAAATTATTTTTTGTCTTTTTTTTCATATCAATCAAGCTAAAATTATATCAGAATGTGTATAGGTACAGTGATACATAAATTAAAAAAAAATAGTTCTAAAAATAAAATATGAATGAGACAGATTCTGAACCGATGTTCAAATAGAGTACTGAAGTAAGCTTACATTATTTTTTATTAAAATAAAATTAAATTATGTTTTATGATCTAACGTCGTTTTCTCAAAGACTTCTAACTTATTAACAAATAAATATTTTACAGCAGCTCTCCAATATTTCTAGAAGCGTCCATAACCTAATGGAGTCGTAGAATGTTATCTAAACGTACTTAAATAAGCCAGGTCAGCCGGTAGATGTCCCGAGTTTGGTCGTATTCCGGACATTTATTTGAGGAGCATCCAAGCTCATTCCGTAACTTTATTGCCTGGGTGAGGCACAAATGCGAAAAGAAATAATTCGCTTCGACACGAATTGGTTTATTTTAGGGTACCCTAGAATGATAATATAAAGCGTTCTTCACAGTTCGCAGAAGAAGGTCAACTCACAAAACGAAGGCTTATAATACTATCGCGAAATATTTGATCACTTTTTTATTTTTTTAATATTTATTTATGGCACGTCAATTTGATTTCACCTCGCCTGATGTTAAGCTGAAGGCAAAGTCTCATGAAAGAGGGTCACCATTGCAAACACGTTCAGTGCTACAATGGTGGCGCTCAGCTTGACGGCCTCATCAAATGCTTTTTCACGCCCCGCTTAAACTGTAGGAAGACTTCAACTTGTGTGATAATTCCCATCTGTGGTCTTCTCGCGACCATTTCTACCGAAAAGTAGCTGAAACGTCAGGCAATTTTAATTTTAAATAATACCAAATATATCGCGATATTATCCGTAAAAAGTGGTTTCATTTCAGAGATATAAGTGAAAACTTCAAAAATCTATCTATTTGATTAGATAGACATAATTGATTATAAACTTGTACATCTCCACTGTATTTATTACTGAACTAAACAGTTTCGCCTTGCGCCATTCTCAAAGGTTTATTTCAGATTTATAGGTTACTTTTAATTGATTCAATATTTCAAATACGAGATTTTTAGTTTTTATGGATCCCATTTGACGTAAAAAAGATTTTTTTAAAGACAAAAGTATCTACAGAACCCAAATAGTGATTCAAGAGTTAATCATTTTCGTGACCGTCAGCCTTATTGGAGAGTACCTACATTGGTTTTTACAAGATACTATTGACGATAGCTCGTAATGGTTGAGTGTTGAGAACAGTTTTAGGTCGACTTAATCCAATTTTGGGTGCTTCGATAAAACGTAGATAAGAGGAAATACTTACTTTAGTTGAGTGTTTTTCCTTAGCTAAGTTTTTAAAGTGGTGTGTAACTTTTGTGCCTGTTGGTATCCGAAGATCCAAAGTTTTGGAGGAAGTGGGTTTTAGTCGGTTTGAAATACACCGGCTCAGGTGGAAATGGTATTCGTGGGCATTTTGCGATTATATCAATTAAGTGGTAGACTAGCACATGGTCTACCTGATGTAAAGTGGTTACCGTGGCCTACACCAGGGGCGTAGAACTAGGATTAGGTAGGGGCATCAATTGAAATGGGAGATACTATGGCGTCATATCTACTTACGTCCCCCAAGGTAACACAGAAAAACTTGGAATGCTTTAGTCATGGCCCTGTAGCTCAGTTGATCGGTAGCCTTAGCACGAAATACGGGCTACACAAGCACACAGGTTCACAAGAGGCAGACTGCCAATTACAATGCTCCGTTCTCTCAAAACCTTTACATTACGAGTTCGATAGGAGTTCATGCTAGTACTACAGAGCACTCCCCTTATAAGGGGCTGATCGCGAGCCTCGTACAGTTTACTTTTTCCAATTGATTTGAAAAGTTATCAAATTCTTTAAAATTCCATTAAATCACTAATTGAATCATCAATATTCCATTTGTGTTTGAAATTCAACTCGAACGCATAAAACGTTAAGTTTCTGGAAACTTAAGCGATTAATTTTTAGAACGTCGTTTAAAACCGTTTAAAAATGAATAAATTCGTGTTGGAATTCTCGAGGTCACACGAAGGGATGCGGTGAGAAACTCAAGAGAAATTCAATCAGCCTGGGTCAATTATTAACATAATTTAATATCAGGTTGAAAACCGATTCTATGGAACGTGCTATGAATGTTGAAGTTAGAATTTCAAGCGACTTTTTAATCCAATTAATTTTAATCTAGGACTGAATCTGTATTAATGTTGGAATTGACTAAACTCTCAGGTCTGTAACACCTTCAAACTGTAGCGAAATCAATCTTTTGCGCCAATGCAATCAAAAGTTACACGATAACAGTGACGTTCTCATCAACGGTTATAAGTAAAAAAGTATTTCATTATATTGAATATTTGAGTACATGCCTGTCTGTCTGTCTGTCTGTCTGTCAAGACCTTTTCTCAGATATACTAACTGAAGTTCATATAAGAAGCTGAAAGCAAAGTTGAGAAAAAATCAATCTCATACAAAAGACGTTTATGTAGCAAAGGAGACGGAAATCGGTGGGCCCAAAATGGAATAAGTTGAGATATGATCTAAAAAATCAGTCATATTTTTGTGTCTTAGAATATGAAAAATCACCTCAATTCTCAGTCTGGAAGCGGAGAAATATGAGAAAATAGTTTTCGGTAGATTATCGATTAAGTAATCGATTACACATTTGCAGTAAATAATTAACTCAAAGTAATTAAATGCACTATATATACTTACATGCAATATAGTGCATATAATTACAGTCATATTATTAAACCAAATATCAATTAATTACTGAAAAAACAATATTAAAGATTATCGATTTAATATCGATTCAAATCTCTCTTATATTTTTAGGCTGTCACTGGCATGACAGTAAAAAAATAAAAATATAATAATAGCATTGACACTGACAGTTGCCGTTTTGTTTGCTCATTCGTTTCGTGTAGAGATGGGTTAGCACCGATATTCGTTGGTATTAGCTAATCTTAATATATTAGTTTCATGGTATTATAATATCTTAACTAATATTTGAATATTAGTAATATTTTACCGACAACCAATCGTCAAATACCGCGGTGATCTATGATCGTATTAATATTGACATATTATTGCACTAATAAATATAGGTTAATCTTCTTGCGCTAAATAGACTGATTAGGTAGGTACCTATTATTATCGCTGAAGATATGAAAGATTGATATATTTTTAATAATGATTTTGATTTATGTATGATAGTAGGTACAGCATACTTTAACACATCGTGATTGAGGACTGGAATAATAATAATAACAAACATAGTTACAGTACCTAGTTGAAGTCGGTGGCACATTTTTCTTATATTTTAAATACAGATATAGGTAGGTTAGGACCAGTTGTGTTTCTTTTTGTAAGTAAGTAAATTAGTTTCTAGTAGCTGTTGCGCTCGGCTTCCAATATAAGACTTGCTTGATACTTAGAATACAAGTTATGTCTGTGTATAAGAATAGTCTAACCAACATGGTTTGCAATGGCAAGTTTCAAATTATTGTTTATAAAAATGGTACCAAGTAATGAATATTTATTCTCAGTCAGCAACCAATCAGCAACGAAGTTAATACGATCCGAGCGAATACATCACACACTAATCCATTCCATAGACTAATATTCAAATATTACTGATATCAGCAATATTACCATATCAAAGTCGGTCGGATTACTAATACCTGAATCTTGAAAGTAATCTTATAACTAATATTAATATATTCACTTCATCTCTAGTTTCGTATTTTCCAATGCGTTTTGATTGCTTTCCCGATTATTTGTATTTTTTTACGACCACTGCTTTGTATTTTACGGATTCTGACCCTGCCTACCTTATACTACGTTGGACACCGAAGATCGCTCACACGTTTGACTTGATTTAATTTTGATTGTTATTTTGGATTTTACCGCCGGCTTGTGAATTGGATATTATTGAAACTATGGATTTCTGTGTGAATTGTGGGATATCCACTGCTCATTGCAATACACTGGGTAGACCACCCTTACACGATGAAACAATTCTGTCAGTGATCCGGCAATGGCTTGCACCTCAGTCTGTGAGTAAATATAACCTCATCTAACCAGCTACCATCCCGGCAGGTGTAAAATACATACATATATATTTAGAAGGCCTATGGAGATTGTTTACAGTTATGGCAAAGAATTATTTATTTATCAAACAATGTTTTATTACCCTAATACGGAACAGTTAATTATGTATTGTTTAATGTAGCTGAAGATTAATAAAACTTATTTTATTAATATTTTAGTCGACGGCTCTCGTAGAAGAAGGGAGGCTATAGTAATGCGTTACTGGTACTGAATTGTATTGTAGGGAAACGACCTATAGGCTGCTGGGCTCATATTCTAGACGACATTTTAATTATAATATAAGGCGAATAAAACACTATATTAAATGATTTTTTATTTTATTTTAGACATCCTTTCCCTATCTTTTCACCTGTTACCTACCTATAGCTTGAAGTTCATATGATTTTTCAAACATTTTCTAGTAAATATAATAATTATGAGTGCAAAAGAACACATTTTGCACTTCAGGAATCAGCTGTTGGTTAAAGATTGTAACATAACGTCACTTTTACATAATCTCTTATATCTCTGTTCTCAGACTGACAAAATCCGCAGAATATTCAGTAAAAGGTTGATAATATATATAAGCTATTAATTGACACCACTTTCATCTTCTTACACCCTGGGCCCAAGATTGTATGAAATCATTTCAGTCTCCTTTATGCAAGGTTCACGAGAACACCTCCTTATACCCACCTCCACCGTTTTTGGTGGAGGTATGAGGAGAAAAAAAAGAAAAAAAAGGTAGGAGCTAGATAGGGATACCGAGATCCCTACACACAAATGGTTTTGGTCTGCGGGGGTGCGAAAGATATGTTACCTACTATCTCACCCTCGGCAACCGAACGAAACGTTCGTTTCGAATCTGAACTTCCATACCTCCTGAAACCGTCTTCGATAACAACTGAGAGATACTCAGTCATACTCAGAACGTCCTCTCCAGACCATGGAAGTAATTAATAATTCAGTCCCGTTCTGTCATAATTAAATGACAACAATAGTTTCACAGATTTCAATCTGTTGACTAATATAAAATTTTGTAATTTTTGTATTATTATCAGTGTGTCACTGACTGTACCAACGCTATATGTATTCTAATTAGTGTTGCTGAAACAAAGTATAACAAGCTAGTAATTATATTGTTACTATACTCGTGTCTACCTTAATTAGTTTACTCTAGAATTACGTGAGAAAGGCTCGGTGTCCGTCGGTTGTAATTACTGATAGTGTTTCTGTCACTAACGACCTTACAAGGACCTAGTTTAACATCTGTTTATGTTCTGTTGTCTCATAATACTGAGTACTTAATATATTTATTACCTAGGGGGTATCAGTTGATGAATATTGTAACGATGAAGAAGTTTAATTCGCTTATGTGTTGGCGTCTACCAACACCTTTGGGGTCATCTCACCCTCACCTGTAAGCCAGCCCCCATTGACCACACAAAACCCCTCCAATAAGCTCTAGCTACCCTACTCACCATCGGAAAAACAACACAGGGTTATTATTAGACGCGGTTTTATATGTATAAGGGAAAAACGAACGCGTCCTACCTCCGTCAATATAATCAAGTCATCATAATAGGATTTCGTGAACCGCAAAATAAATCCACTGCCCTGTTTTTGTTATGACATGTGTAATTGAACAGCTTAATGTTGTGATGGACATCAGTTTTTGTCAAAAACAGAATAAGATTGTCTGTATATAAACAGTTTTCGTACTAGGGATGGGCAAAAAGTTTCTTTAATTCGTTATTAATCGATTAGTTTTATTTGAAACTAATTAAATATATACAGAATATTCAAAAATGTATTACACAAATAAAAAATGTATTATTATGTATTACACTTACTTGTTTCTACCTGTACTTGTTCCTTTTACACTATTTATGTAATATGGGTTTTTATGATTTTTAATCATACAAACCCATATTACATTCAGATTTCTTGAACCGTATTTTTGCGATTAAATATAACGAAAATCTACACATATAATAATAATTTCATTCTCGTTAAAAATTATATTATATATTTTATATTTATATATAATTATATTATATATTTCGGCGCTGTTGCAAGCGCCATGATCACGCTTGCAACAGCGCCGAAATATCGGTTACGCGTAGAAATTAACAAACATGGTAAATATCCCGATAGATTTAATAGTGAACTCGTTAAAAATATAAAAGGGAAGGTTTAATATCGAACGTAAATTGTAACGTTGATTTAGTTGATTTGTATTTGCATTGCATGCTTCTTCATTACTTCGCTGATCATCTATGGTGATACTGATGATTTTCATAATATTAACATCCTGTATTTTTTATTTTTCAAAATATTTCTTTGTTTTAGGAATTAAAGGAAATTGATTAAATCGTTTTTCCTTTTTAATTCAACTTACTGTGTGAGCTTTAAAAGTCATATCACATTAGCGGAATTCTGTATGGCGGAGGTACTACCGCATTCGGACTGCTCAATTAGGACCGGGGTACCGTCATGTCCTACTTTACACACAAGTCAAAGTTGTAGTCATCAAAAATTACCAAATTGTATTTTTTTTAACTTAAGTCAATATAGTAGGTATACCCGGAGAATACTACTATGTAGTACTATGTAGTATAGGTACTACATAGTACTACATATAGCCCTTTATATACGTATATGCTATTTATATCAAGTTCTACCCTTATGCCTTACCTTTTTGTTACAGAACAATAGATGCTTCAAGAGGCACTCTTTCGAATAGTTTCCTTATTTTTCAGATGTGCGCCAAGCACTTGTGTCTAAAGAACCCTTTGAAGTTAAAAGTATTTGCTCATCCACTAAAAATAGTTCTGCGCTGATACAAAATACTTAACTGTCGGATACATTGCCTTAGGATATTGGCAATTGAATTTGTAGTTAGAAACATGATTAAGTAATCCGAATATTTCTTTTAATGTTGGAATTTCAATTCAAAAATAATTTATACTGTATAGGTGGTCCGATTTGAAATGCGGCCCGGCCTAAGAAGACTCCGGCATGAAACTCAGCGGGTTATCCTTTTTTTTTTGTTTTCCTTTTCCTTTTGCTTGATTTGCAAGTTGTGGGCAGCTCCTTTCCAGACATGTTTATCATCCAAATAATCTTGAATTTTATAATAGCCTTCCTGGCATTACTTTTTATTAATTGAATTTTTGAATTTATTTTTTATTAGGGAGTAGGGGACCCTATTTCGACTCCCACATAACTAGCGGCCGCAGCATAAGTGGAATACGTGAGAATTTCTGCACTGAAGAATGGTTTACCACTAACACCAGAAAGTAAACCATTCTTTGGTGCGGAAATTCTACTGGTAAGCGAGAAAAATGAATAAGTTTCCAGGTGAGAATCCGAAACTTTCATAGAGTAATCTCATACAGTATTGTACGAAACATATTGCCAATGAAGTCCATCACAAAAATACGTGCCAAAAAATACATGTGAATATCTGAATTCAACTTCAAATCCCCACGGCATTTTCCAATTAATTCTAGCTTTGAAGCGACTAGCGACTAAATTGTTTTTATGAAAATAACGATCCTAATCCGCCTTGTTAATAGCATTTTCGCTTTTTCCACGTAAGTAACGCAGTTTAAAATAAATACTGATTATGTTGTCAGCAATTTTTTTATAATGTAGTATTTGCTGTAATAATCAATTTCATCAATCAATTAGCCTCTCACAGTTCACTGCTGGAAATAGGCCTCTCTCAATGTTGGGTGGGTTTGGTCTTTTTTTTTTATACAACTTAGGTCGCAGACAAGTACGCGGCCCACCTGAAGGTAAGTGGTTACCGTGGCCTATGGGCGAGTGTAACACCATAGGAATAACACTCGTGCCGCAACCCCAGAACAGAGACATTCTGTGTCTTCAGCGCAAAAGATGTAGGATAAGCCTTTGGTTTTCCCACGGACAACACAAAATCTCTCTAGTGAGCTCTGGCTACCCTACTCACCACCGAAAACACAACACAAGGTTATTAAACGGCGAAATTCTGTAGGGTGGAGGTACGAGTACTTCCCCAGTCGGACTGCTCGATTGGGACGGATATACCGTCGTGTCCTACCTCCTTTATAACTGTTTCCACACTGACGAGACAGATTGGTACAGAGTTTTATTTCGAGTTTTCTACTCTCGTAGTTCTTCTTCTGTCGAATCGACGGCATTTTTGAGTTGCCATCGTGGTGTAGTAATTTATTTCACGGCAGCGCCGCTACTCACGAAGAGGGCCCGCCCGAGCATAGGTTTCGCTCTTCGGGAAGGCTTACTACGTTCCCTCTTCTTACGCTTACTCTCGTTATCTTCAGATGACATGGGGTGGTGTTATTCTTTCTCCTCCGCCAAATCCGATGATGATGATAAAGACAGTTTAATTTGTGCACGTAATTGTATTAAATAATGTAGATACTCAATAAAAATGAGAAATACCAAGAGACAAGATAAAAAATACAACATTCCCTGAAACTTTTCCCAACTCGGTTGGGATCGGCTTTCCAGTCTAACTGTGATGTGGCTGAACTTCGATATTTTCCGTGAAGCGACTGCCATATGTCCTCCAAAACCTATGATCCAAGTTAGACTGGTTGGACTGTTGAGGGCTCCAAGTACTACCTTACCATATATGATAACGACTGCCATAGATGTTTGTATGGCAATCGGAACCGACGGCTTAACGTGCTCTTCGAGGCACGACCAGACCAGTGCAAATAGCCATATTCATGCATACAACTTTTTGCACTGAGCGGGAATCAAACCCGCGCCCATTGCGTAACAAACGCGTACAGTACTACCAGGTTGTACAAAAATACATCTACACTTTTTATCAAACATATCGCTACCATATCGCTGTACACAACAACCCTTTATTTCATTCTGAAATCTCAATACAAAACTTTTCGATAAGTTATGATATTTACGCGGAATGTGATATTGGACCCGTCGACATCTCAACCAAAATGTAACTACTTCGACAAAATTCCTCTTTTGTTGTGCATTCAATATGAGCGACTCTGTATAGTGATATATTCTTTCTTGATATGAAACTAAAATGAATCCTCTCTTTTAGTAAGGAACGCAGCTGGGTGTACAGAACATATACGACTGATGATCAGAAGGGTCGGATCGTATTCCCTGGTAATATTCCGTTGGATGCAGAGCACCTCCAACCGGTCGGATGGGTGAAGCCTATGTTCTGCAGTGGACGTGTTTTTTTTCTTTTTTATTCTGTAGATATAATGACCAAAGGGGATTTTTTTATCATTGTTATTTACTATTAGTTTGACGTATCAACCACTTCTTAATACCCATATCACAGAATTACTAAGGGTGTTGTCACATAGTTTGTGGTGTAAGTTATCTCAAAGCACCCGAACTAAGATGAATAGTCGGTGATGAATTCACGCATTTTCATTTTTCATTTTCATTAACAAGTGGTATTATTTCAATGTGTATATTATATACGTATATATTATATTGTGATAAATACTTATATCATAGTTATATGTAATGGAACTCTAAGTCTATAAATATCTATTGAACTATTGTATATAAAAATCGTATGTGACTGTTTGTTTCCTAAATAAAAAAAAACTGTATACAGTATGTAGGTACCATGTTTTTTTAATAATTTCGAGCAACATATTTATTTAACAGAAATTCCGAATATTGAAAACCATGAAACCTTGAATGCGCAAAATGTAAAGTGTTATATTTTTGATGCTGATTGTGAGAATATCGGGGCCTTCCTCGTTAGTTTCAGAGCCCTCCTCGTTAGCCACGTAATAAAAAAACACGAAAATGATTTCTGTCAGTTTTTTTAATGAAGGCATGTAACTAATAGGTTGTACGTAGTACTTATTAGTTCCATGAATGAAGGTGTGTACAGCTGTCATTACGAATTGCCTGTCAGTTATTTTTAATGAAGGTATGGTTGCTAAGTACTGCATACAAAATTAATACAAAATAATAACCTTTTAGGTAAAGCTTTTTCATTAGATTTTTAAATTAATGAAGAGGCAATTTTCAAATTAATTATTTATTTAGGAAATTAATATTTTCATTAAGGAGCTCATTGCAGAAGCGAATACTAAAAGTTACAGAGCCAAGAATTTAATTGAATCTTTTTTTCACCGGTTTCTTTCTCGAAATTAAGGACTTTTTGCCATTGATCCCTATACTAATACACCAAGTCTCAGTTGAACGAATAGGTACAAGTTGTACAATTTCGTATCTAGAATTATTTAATATACAGGATGTTGTGAAACGCTTCCGAAAACAGAAGCCGACGAATGTGACGAATGTAGCTGTCGATTCGCTCCTAAGCGAATCCACAGCTACTTTCCTCACTGCTCTGTGCCTCCAGCACGAACCACTTGCCAGAAAATATTCGTATCGAATTCAATAGCAAACTGTATGAAATTTCAAAAGCGCCCCGCCCCTATCGTGTGTATAAGTACTACTAACTATATTTGGTATCACGAACACATTCGTAATAACCGTCTAACGTATTACTCCGTCATCGTTTTGAGGACTCGAAACCTTCACATTACGAATACTCTAGTGGTTCGTGCTAGAGGCACTGACTAACGATATTCGATTGTCAGACAAAGTTTGGATTACATGATATTCCGACAACTAATATCACTCTCATACATTTTCGACCTTCCTATTGACAATGTAGCCAATAAAAATGCATTTTGTCTAGACCCCCAGGGCCTCTAGACTACGTGTGTGAGCGTCGAAGCCAACTTTTTTAATTTGTTATGAATGCATTACTTAGCGATGCAGTGATTTTATTAATAAAATATGTGAAATATAATATTTCGGGCCACAAAGATTCATATTTCGTTGAATTTTTGTAGTCATATTACATATATATATATATATATTAATATTATAAAGAGGAAAGATTTGTACCTATTTTTGTATGTTTGTATGTTTGTAATGAATAGGCTCAAAAAGTACTGGGCCGATTTAAACAATTCTTTCACCTCTAAAAGGCTACAATATCTAGGAGTAACATAGGCTATATATCATCACGCTACCATACAAGGGAGCGGAGTAATAATCATAAATCTCAACTGATCCGGTAAATTTCTATACATTGGCGCTTATATCGCTAACAATTTCCGTTGTCATGACAGCAAGGAAATGTAGTATAGAGAGGTAAGAAGTGAATCGAGTAGAGTCGTACAACGCGATAATCGACATCCACGCGGGTGGAGCCGCGGGCAACAGCTAGTATTACATATTTATATCAATCTCATACTTTACTACGCGATTCCACTGGCGTCTTCCCCAATAGATGTCACTTTGTCTTAAGCCCCAGATCACGAGAAGCGGGCGCTCGGACTTCATAATCCTATCGCTTTGACCCTACCCTTGGTAATAATGTAATGCGATAAATATTTATAGGCTGATTAGTGAGTAACATCTCTACCTCAAATATTAGGCCGCAACCCGCCCGGCGTGTTCACCCTGGCTAGTCAAAGGATCCCTTTGTATTTGAGGGGAGAGTTTCATTAGTAGTTAAATAGTATACATTTAGGAATATCGTTATATAGATTCAAAACAGTATTTGAAAAATCTAAGTTTAGCTTTACAGATTCCAGATTCAGTAACATACCACCATTGTAATATTTTATGTGTTTGTAATGGTGACCCTCTTTCCTGAGACTTTACCTACACCTCATTATCAGGCGAGGTGCGAATTTTGAATTATAAACATATGAATAAAGAAAATATGTGCTGTTCATATCCAACTCAGTACAATCGTTATAACAAATGTTGACCACAAATTATCATATATTTAAAAAATGAGTCATTGTGATTGAAATTCGTGATGGCTATTGCTGAATGTTTTCTTTTATTTGCCTACCTATCTAATTTGGTCGTATTAATTTTTCATTCCCGTTGTATCAGTAGTCCGATTAAATAGTTCGATGATCGAACCACTGAGACTTTTTCAGCTCAGTTATGTCAATCTTATTTTACCTTCTTAGTGTTCGGACTCCGTGGTTGTTCTTTGATAGTTTATTTTATACCACTTAGTTAGGTGGCAGACTTTTGCACTGTATCTTGAAAGACAAGTGTATATTACATACATTACATTACATATACTCACGCCCGTAATCCGCGAAAGGGTAGGCAGAGGTGTATTAAACACACACATTTCTCCAAATATGATTTTCGGTCCCACGTAACAGGGAGCGAGCTTATTGCCGCCAATCAAATATCAAACAAATAAATGTATCTACCCAGTAAGAGATACTGTTTGACCGATGTTAACCTGATAACAATAGGATCCTGTAACTGAATAATAATGTTGCTTACCTGCAAAACTCGTAATCTCAACACCAGAGCAAGGGGATATCCAAACCCGTGTCGAAACAGCGAGCTGTCTCGTTCGCCCGTCAACGGAGCCGCCGACTCTTTCCGTCGTGATAAAGCGGCCTGTAACAATTAATCAAATTTATTCGGACTTCCTTTTTATTTAAAATAATAATAAATATTATACAACAATCTACACAATGCCATCTAGACCTTTGCTAAGCATTGCTTTACTAGTTTGTGTTATGGGATGTAAACTGCGGATTTAGATGCTTTTTTATATAAATAGATTCACATTGGTAGCCTTGTGGTATGGGTAATATACTGCTAGGCTTTTCTCTCGGGACTGAGAGGTCAGGCTATAGTCACTATCGCAGAAGCCAACATTCCAATAGAAACTATAAACAGATTCCCAGTTCAACTTATTATAAAAATGGTAAAGTAGGGCAAGAAGGGCATTAAAAAGTTTCTACAGGGTTGGCAGCACGAGTGTAACGCCTCTTAAAACTTTGCATCAGATGGGCCGTGTGCTTATCTGCCACTGATTTGAAATTACCCTTGCGCATGAAAATAAACGGTACCACTCCGTACCATGGTACTCGTACTATCGCGCATGCGTTATCCGTCGTTTACCCTCGCAACCGTACTGTTGGCAAACGAACCTCTAAAGTTAAATTATTTAATACTACCTCTTTGCTTTTACTTGTACGTGATATTGTATTTGTTGGATTAAAATTCACTGAAATTGAAGGTAAGCTTTATTTATATAACTAAATTTTTAAATAAGTACACAGTTTATTGAAATGCGGAACAAAATGTGTCACCTCTTACGACTCCTTTCGAATGAGATAAGATTGGATCATTGTTTTTTTGTGACCACATATTATAAGAATACAGTATTCGCTTTGTTTGAAGAGTATTGGGCTCCCGAAAATATTCGTCCTAACCCGCTAAAGATAAATGGCTGGTGTTAGCAGCGGAATATTACCGCCTTCTCATAGGATTATATTATATTATAATTATAATTGCGTCTACATAAGTTGGTTAGCGAAACCCGGGTATTAACACGATCATATGGTAAATACAATAATTTATCTTATGATTTGCTTGAAGTTTCCGCCAAGTTTCATAACCGTCACAAGCAACCATATAAATCATGCAACGCGAAAGTTTAAAAATGAGTCTTTACAAAGACTTACTTTCAAGCACTTTAATTTTATTTACAAATAAATCCGAAATTGTAAAAGCACTTAAGAACATAATATAAAGTGAAACACAATTGTTATAAAGTTCCCACTTTTTCTTGAGTTGCAAAATGATGGAAGTCCGAAAGTTTCCAACCAGTGGAGCTTTCTAAAACAAAAAAAGTATTTAAAACTTTTGTTTCCTAAATTTGTATTTACGTCACGTCTTTACCTTGAGTCGTATGTAGTAGGTATTATTATTTCATTCAATGTAGTATTATTATGTATTCCGTGATCGGGTTGACTAAAATGTGTCGTATATTAACTTTTATTAGGACCAAGGGTGTGTACGGTAGGTACTTTCTCGTTCCAATATTGCTCTCAATAATGCACCTACTGAGTCTTCTCTGCACCACTTTTGGTTGACTGGTATAAAGCCATATGATATAAAACCGCCTATATACTTGTGCGTGAAGTTTTACAATGAAATTAAAAATTTAAAAAAACTCCGATAAGAATCTTCGAAAATATAAGAAATAAATAATTGAAGCGTTGTCGTGTTGGGGGACCTCTAACTGCTATAGCACTTCCACATGTTTTTAAAAGGATCCAAGGTCTATCTGTTGCCCGCTACTTCGCTTGGTTGAACTTCTGGTCCCATCCAGCTGCCCAATAAATTTTTTCTAAGAGTTCAAAGAATAAATGAAAAAATACTCGAATAAGTCCAACCGCATTCTGCGATTATTTTTTAAATATACAATTTGAATTCAGGTCCAAAATGAGCGACTCGGACAGTGAATCCGAAAAGAAAACTCCACCACCTGTACGTAATTCTTCTTCTGAAACAAGTTATGATGAGGAAGAAGAAGAATCTAAGCCAAAACAAGGGACAGAAAAGACGAAGGGTGAAACATTGGTTCAGACAGGTATGTTTTATGAAACTGTACTACAGACGTTCAAGAGTTGTAAAGAACACTAATACATTTACAAACGGTTTTACTTTTTACAAACCGGGTAGAATCTAGATCCCTTTCCCGCAACCCATGGGAATCTTATTCCCATGATTAACAGTTGCTTTATGTACTATTGGGTATAATCTATCCCGGTATCAAATTTCAGCCAGATCCGTTCAGCTGTTAGACCGAAATTGAGTATTAAACATTCAATAATGTTTATAAACTTCAACATTTTCAATATTAGTAGGATTAGTAGAATTTATAATATTAATAGTAGGAAGTAAGGTTAGTAGGATGCGAAAAATACCTGTCTGCTACATTTTCACGGCTAAACTACTGAACCGATCTTAATGTTGTAGTCGCTTCAGTAGAGTTTGGAAAAGACAGGTAGGCTATGTTTGAACACGATAAACAAGACCTTAGATGTCGGACTAAACTAGAATATATAATCCCGATAGCAAAATATGTAAATAACAAATATTAATAAATAGATGTAGAACTAGGTTAGATCAAAAATATAGTTAGGTACTAGAATTTATTATGTCCAGTCAGCTATAAGGGCTACGCTATTAAAAATCGTCATCCGACGTGTAGGTGTATCCATTACAAGACTTTTACAACTAATACGGGAGTGACTGTCGTTTGACCTCACAACGCCGGGTGTCAAATCTGCACCATAACGTCCGCCTCATAAATCGTCGGTTGCATTCAGAACCTTTACCTATCGGGGCTCGGGGTCTACTTTCTGTTTCTCTTTCTTATATAGTTTTCATCTTCTTCGGCCGGAGTTCCGTCCGATATACCGTTAGACTTAGAATGACATTTAGGGGCTAGGTGGGGCCCTATATGTAGTGGTTTCATAAAAATTAATTCTTCAATGTTAAATATACTTCGCATATTTAAATTCATATTTTGTTCATATTTATGTTCGGCATTCAACGAAGGAGTCTTAACGGAATAAATACTCATTCTCAATAAATATTTTTTTTAATAACATATGAATCTGTCACATGTCAAAACATTGAACTTCGGTATCATTGATTGTTTTGTAATCAAATTATTCAAAAGAATTGAATTGAATTGAATTACTAAATATTTATCAATATTTCCAGTTAAAGTTGAAGATATAAAGATGTCATCAACAAATACATCCACTCATGATACGCGAGTACCGCGAAGAAAAAGGTTCATACCAAAGTACGATGTCGAAGGTGTAATAAAAGTGGTACTAGGCGAAGAAACACAAATACAGATTGAAGTGGTTGTAGGTGTACACGTAACTGTACAATACCCTTGGAAAGATGTCCCAAAAGCTAAAATTATAGAAAATATAACCGTAGGTGGTGAATTATCTGAATTTTTCTTTTTGAAAAAAGAATTAGAGGAGTACAAAGAGGAAAATGTTCTTATAGGATATATTGTCGACGAATCAAAAGATTCAGATGAATATTACGTTTGTTGCACCAAAGAAGCTAGAGATCACTGTAAGCAGCAGTCTGATAGATTTATCAAAAGACAAGAAAAGAAATTAGAAAAAGCTGTACAAAAAAAACCTAGACCTTGGATAAGCTTAGGTAGTGAAAGAGAAATAACTGAATTAATACCGAGAAACACTAGAAATTTAATGGAGGTTGAAATAAAAGCTAAATACCCTACAGAATATGAGCCCAAATCGTTTCAGGTAAGAGAATGCGATAATGTCAGAGATGGTTATATAGAGTTAACACCATACCGACAGAAATTTAATAATGTATATCGTCGTAGAGTTGATTGTGCTATTCAGGCTGCGCCTCCAGTAATACACAGAACTGCTCAAACTGTACTAAAATATCCTCAAAATAAATGGACACAGTCAATTGCGGATGCTTTAGGGGCAACTGATGATGCTGAAGGAGGAGGTGGAGGAGGAGACGATGGTAAAACATTAGCGGACGGTGAAAACGTCATTGAAACTAAAAGTTCCGATGATGATGAGGAAAAAGAGCCAGAAAAGCCAGATGAAGCAGCATTAGCTGGTTATAGAGCTGCATTTCAACGCTTACGTCGACCATCTTACATAAAAATGATAAATTCTTTTATGTCTTCGAAAGCTGATGAAATGAAATCAATTATAGAACTTAATACAGTGATGGATATGTACTGTAATGACTATCCAAATCTTGTTACACAAAAATCTACAGATTCTTACACCACAATGACATTTGAAGAATATGTCTGTTTTACAGATGTTAGAGCTAAAGATAAATATGTATCATCTGCTGTATTCCACCCAATGTGGTCTGGCATTGTAGCTATTTGTTACTCCGATGGCTCACCAAAGGTCATGAAGGCTCTGACCTCTCGTCCAGATCCTATTCAACGAGCTGTATATGGTCTAAACCCAGTCATGATCTGGAGCCACATAGATAGTCTGATACCAAAACTTTATTTAGAATCACCACGAGAGGTCAAATCTCTTTCATTTTGCCCTTTTGATGAAAATATTCTTGTTGGTGGTTGTATTAACGGACAAATAGTAATTTGGGATATTACTAATAAACTTGAAAATGTTGAAAATATTGAAGTTTTAAGTGAGACCAAAGAAAGATATAAAATTGCTATGAATGCTCATATGGGATGGATGAAACCAGTACAAGACAATGCTGTCGTAACTGCAACTGTTTTAAGTAATCAATTGACTAGTCATTATGGACCAGTAACCGACATAAAATGGGTGTCACCAAACTTTGCTATAACTCCTACGGGCAGAATGACATTGATGGAAAAAGGTAAGCGGTCACAGCAGTTTATCACAAGTTCAGAAGATGGTAACGTCCTTATATGGAATTTATCAACCGAAAATCTAACTATCTTTGAAGGTAAGAAAGTTAAAAAGTCAAAAAGGGTTCCCAAAAGACCGTCAGGATTACTTACCGATGTTTCACCCTATAAAATATTAGACCGTATTTTACAACCATGCTATAAGATCATTTTAGGTATAGCAGGTCAACCGCAAACCTTGTGTTTACAAGCTTTTGCTATGAATTTACTTGCACTTGAATATACTCATACACCAAAAGCTGATGGGAAAGGCAGGAAGTATTTTAGTTGCAATATCTTGCCACAAGATCAAGCACAAATAGACACACAATTTTATTGTGGCTCTCAACATGGAGATTTAGTAAAAGTGTCTTGGGAAGGACATGAATTCAATACAGGTGAAGTTGTGAATTCAGAATATTGTGACATAAAATATAAATGTTGTATACACGACGGAGTTGTATCAGCTACTGCAAGAAATACATTGATGAATAGTTTGACATTGACAGTTGGTGGCAAAATATTTGCCATTTGGTCTAATAAAGTTCAATATCGTCCACTAGTTTGGAAAAAACGACCATACCGTTTAACTGATGGAATATGGTCATTATATAAACCAAGTTTATTCTTCATAGCCACGTCTGAAGGTGACATCGAGACGTGGGATTTGATTTTACGAAGTGATCAACCCATATCTGTTCAAACACTTTCTGGTACTATGCTAACACATATTAGTCTCCATACTCTACCGTTGACAAAGAATTTAATTGGCGTAAGCGATGGCAATGGTTCATTCAGAATGTATTTAAACCCACCTATTTTTCAATTGGAAAGTTCAAGTTACTTTACACGCATGGAAACTATGATAAACCGAGAGTTAAATGTTATGAATAGTTTCACCCAATGGCAAGATAAATACATGAAAAATAATCCTGATATTTTACTTGAGATGAAAAGAAAAGAAGGAGCTCACCTTGCTGAAAAAGAGGAAGAAAAGCGCCGGCTTAGAGAACTACAGGAAAAAAAAGAGGAAGAAGAAGCTGAAGCAAGAAGGATAGCCAGTATGAAAGTGATTGGTCCTGAAGAACGATGGCAAAGAATTATTCAAAAACTGATAGAACGTACAATTGCTGTAAAGAAAAGAATAAACCGGGCTGAGTTAATAGAACATGAAAAACCATTGCGAGAATTAGAAGCACAGCGCTTAGAGAAAGAAAGAAGAATGCTAGAGATAATGAAAAACCAAAAAGCAATATTTACCGATACTGTTGCAATTCTTTTTCCCGAGGCTGTAAAAAAACCACCAAAAATAAAGAAAAGCCTTTTATCAAATGATAAAGAAGGACTTAAGAGAGAATACTTAGAGGACTATGAATATCTCAAGAGAAATGCTATTATGACTGTAAAAGATAATCGATACAAAGTACCATTCAACTGGGATGAAACTATTGCTGAAGGTAAAGAACGTCGGCAGTCTTTAAATGCTAACGAAAATTATATTAAGATGCATAGGGATAGACTTGAGACCGAAGAAGACCGAGAGTATCCTGAAAAGCCTTCGTACCCTTCAAGACCTCCACCGGTCTTAGAGCCTGATCTGGAGGAAATCGAAGAAGGGAACTTAAACTTAGGAGAATAACGATAAAATGTTATTTTTCAAGATAACTTTGTCATATATATAAATATCTTATGACTTGTATAGAATAGTTACAAGTAGTGTCCACAACTATGGGCTGACTATTTAACTGAGGCATAGCTTGCGGGGTGCACGGGTGGTGTAGTAGGACGCTCGTACCGGTCTTGTCTTACCTCACTAACCGTGCACCCCGCATGCGATGTCTCACTTAAGCAGTCAGCCTATAAACTGCGGAATAGTTAATTTTTCTAGTCTTTTTACTCATGTATTTAATACACTAATAAAATCTGCTATTCGTCATAATTGTTTTTATTTTATATAAAGAATGTCCTAGAATATTCATTTATTTAAACTTGTAAGACGTAGTCATTTCATGTTGAGAGTCTAATATACACTTTATCTAGTCATGTGGCAAAACTAAGAATTATTTTGCTACAATGCAGACCAAACATGAAATAATAAATAATAGATACGGCTACGTTGTTTTATGATTCGATTTACGAATAACTTAAAATAGCAAACGCCAATGGCCTTTTTGCTCTGTGTGATAACTCAATTTTTGCTCAGTTTGCAGTTAAAATTACTCTTTGATTAACATTTTCAATTTCTGAGTTTTAATAGGTTAGTTCAATGAAAATAATTTGCAAATAAATTAGAATATTTAATTACACACCGCGAAGTCAATATTAATTAAGCTCACTTTGCAAAATGTTAAGTTATATTTCTTTTTAGATGTTACTAACATTACAAATGTGAAGGGTTGTGATGATTACCGCAGTATTGGATTTTTGTTGATCACTCTCATTTGATTGAACTCACCACACACACTCACTGTACAACCCCCGACGAAGACGATCCACAAGTTTGACGTGTGTGTATGAGTGGGCGCTCGCTATCGCGTGCTTGTGTGTGAGCGCTGTGTATTAGTGTGTGTCTGTAGTCATAGTTATCGAACGGATGAACCGATATTGGTGTGCATTTTTTGTTTGAAATGTGAATTAATCGGGCGTGATCTTAATAGATTGTGGAAATGGTGTCAGAATTCTATGCAAGATTTGTGGGAAACAGTTAATTTTATAAAACTTTGAAAATACAAGGGCGCGTCTATACCTACTAATTATTATAAAGTGCTAAGTTTTGTGAGTTTGTGAGGAAGATCACTGGATCTACTAAGCCTATTTCTAAAATTGTTTCGCCAGTAGAAATCCATATTATCTGTAAGTTACCATTAAGTCTTGAAATTCCTTACCAGCGCACGTGTTCCCTTCCTTTTACAGTCCCGGCTCCTTTAAGAGGGGCGTGAAAAAGCATCTAATGAGGCCGTCAAGCTGAGCACCACTATTGTAACACTGACCGTGTTTGCAATGGTGACCGTCTTTCCTGAGACTTTGTCTATAGCTTACCATCACGCGAGGTGAAGTCTAATTGACGTGCCATAAATTAATAAAACTGTCATAGGCTATTTATCATCACGTTATCAGAAAGAGTCAGTAGTGGGAATGGGAAATGCCGCGGACGATAGCTAGTCTAATATAAATAAATACACACGAATTACAAACTTAAATCTTATTACATTTCATGTGGAGTAAGACTAAAAGTTAATAAATACCTACCTTATTACAAACTTCACAGACTCGAAATTCATTTACAAGTGCCTAAGTAAATAACAAACTATGCTAATTTCTCTTTATTTAATAAAAAGCAGGTGTACATAACCTTTGGCAGTCGCATAGTAGTTTTGTAAACTTCGGATTCTATAATTAACTAAATAACTATTTACATAGTGTTATTAGTTTACGTTTACATACCTTGTTTACATTTCAAACGTGTAAACTTTTCCTTTGAAGTACGTACCAATAATGTTATGTTCTATGTAGTAGCTAAGAACCTGTATAGTGCGGGATGCAGCTGTTATGCCTAGTGTGGACGAGTGGAGCCACCTGCCAACCTCGTAGAAGCTCCTCATGCCCGAGGGATTAATGGGGACACTATCTCACTCCCGGTACCGAAATACGCAAAGCGTTTTAGTCGGTTCGAGTCCGAGATAACATCCCCAACAAGGATTTCCAGCACGATAAAAAAAGTATAGCGCCTAATATTTTTTAGAATATAACATATTATGTACAGATATTAATAGGAGTAGATTGCAGTTATATATTGTTGCTTATTACGTTGGGGCTTAAAAAGGAGATATTTACAAAAAACGTACAAAATTACAAATAATTCTTGTTTTTTTCTGTCAAATCGACGGTATTTTTGAGTTGCCATCTTGGTGTAGTAATTTGTTTCACCTCAGCGCCTCTTCGGGAAGGCTTTCTTTTTTTATTATCATTATTTTGTTCTTCATTATTATCAGTAAAGCAAAATGAAACAATAATTTCATAAAAAACGTCACCGGAAAAATGACTCCATAATGCGAGTTGATGTTTCTTTTTTTTTAATTATGGTTTTATCTAGCTTTACTATTACAAAGGAGAGTGAAAAATTTTCAAATCATTATTTTTTTTAATTAGAGTACTAAGTCCCGTAGGCCTTCGACTTCGGGAGTGTTTTCCTTACACTCAATATAATTTAAGTATTTTGTTCAAATCCGAGAACTCGCCGCCCCTGATTGCAATAATCTGTCACAAACACTTACCACATTAAATTGTTGTTGGCACCGGTAAATAAAAAGTTGAGAAGTGAACGACGGTCGTAGTATGGACGTACTATGAGAAGAGATGACAGTAATGTTGTTAAATGAATAAAATGAGCAGACGTCGAATTAACTCCCCGAGTCTGCCGGGGTGCAAGAGATATTATGTCTTGTATAATCTCACCTTCGGCAATCAAGGAATGAGTCCTTGATTGCCGAAGGTGAGATTGCGCGCGTTTTGGTCGGTTCGAGTCCGACATAATCACTTCCATTGGTTTTGGTGGAGGTGGTACCAGTGGGAAATTTGCACGTGAAAAAAAAAGACGTCTAATCAACTAAGGGTGGATAAATTGTATGTGCGGAACATGATATGGCATAAAAAGGAGTGACTAAGGAAATGACATCTGACAAGAATGTGTGGAGGAGAATGACATGACATGTTGCGCCGACCTCAATTAATTAGGTCAAGGGCAGGGAGATGAGAGAGAGATAAAACACTTACCACATTAAGTTCTTCCATATCGTCACAATTAAAGGATGCCCTGCATAGTTTCCGCTTCATATGTACTGGTTTTGAGGACAGCTTGCTAACAAATTTCACTCGACGCAGACAGAGTGCATCTGAAAAGAAAAAAAACTACTTTTAAAATGTTATTGTCGTATACTTAGGAAAGAAGAGTGTCGAGGAAGTCCTTGGGTGGAAACTGCGAGAAGGTAGGCTCCTAGCCAAATTAATCGACCTGAAAAGGCGGCTTAAACAGAGATTGTTGAAACTATGTAACGTATCTATTATATAGTTTCAATAATATAATAAATAATTCTTTTTTATACCAGTTAGGTGGCAGACAAGCATGCGGCCCATCTAATGGAAACTGGTTCCCGTGGCTTATGGACGTTTGCAATACCAGTGGCGTCACATTCGTGCTGCCAGCCATATAGAGAAGAGGGAAGGGGAAAAGGGGAGGGGAGAAGATTAAGTTATTTTTTCATCAGTACGAATACCTCTCAATTTAAACTTTTACAAAATTGCTTAAAATTTAAAACAAACTTTTTTCATTACGAAATTTATTAGCACTTCAGTGTTTGGATGCCATATTTTTTGTGCTTAAAAAGTTAATTTGAGTCTCAATTTTTTTAAGTAATAAAAATATTCTTCTGGAGAATACTTTAAGTAAATATATTATTCAAAACAGTGGTATTGTTTTGTATTGCTACATGTTTAAATTACTTAATTAGTTAGAACACTACTCTGTCGTCGTCTGTTACTCTCTAAGACGTTAATTGGTCATGCTTGTGCGGCTAAGCACGTAATTAATTTCCTTGCGATTTACTCCGTACAGCAAGAAATCTGGTCAATTTTTTTCCTAGTTTTTTTAGTTGCAACATTTTTTGTTAGAAATTTATTTTCTGAATACCCATTTTTTTCCAAGTACTCGATTGACGATAATACACTCGCCCCCGGTTACGTGAGAACGAAAATCATAGTTGGCGAAAAGTGGTTGTTTAATACACCCCTGCCTAACCCTTAGGGAATTACGGGCGTGATGTATGTATGTATGTATGTATGTATATATGTATGTATGTATGTATGTATGTATGTAGAACACTGGTTTCGATTCGATCAAGAAATTGGCAGAGCATTTGCACTATACTTTAAGAAGGCATGACGTCACTCATTTTTAACAATTTTGTATAGAGCCTTTTAAGAATATTTCACTTCAGCATTTCATTATGTTGTTATAAACTGGTTATTATTCGAGGTGAAAACAAATACTAATCATCCTTATTATCTTCAAATATACAGCAGCACCTTTAAGTGCACATAGAACAAAATTAAGACGGAGTAGAAAAAGTAACAAAGAAATTCATTACACTTTCTAAACCGAACTGTACCCTAAGGTCCGTTTATCGGCATAAAACATTACTCCCAAAACGGTGAAAACTTTGGCAAGCGGTGTACTTGCGGTGAACTCCTAAAAAAGGATCATTTAGAAGAGCTTTTTAATTATGGAATTTTACATTTGACATTCATTTGCAATTTGACTTTATAATATATATTTTCATTGGGCATGATTAATCCTTCAATTTGACATTTTTAACTTATAATATAGTTAGTTATTTACTTGAGATTGTGATTCTATTACTTATTTTGATTTAGTGTAAATAATTCTGAAATAAAAATCTTTAGGATAAACTAGACACTGTTTCCCCAAATGTGAGAAAAAAGTTTGTGTACTTTATACATATTATGAAAAATTATTGATCAGTGTAATTTAGGAATTGGAATGCTCTTAACTGTCAATGTAAACCTTTGAAAATGCAGCAAGGCGAAACTGGTTAGGTACTTTAATAAATACAGTGGAGAGTGTTATAAATTATGTATAGCAGTGGATTCCACATTAAAGATCCTTGGCACCCGAGCCAATCATGCTTGTAATCAATCACCTGCTAAATGACGGACGATGCTTTGATTAACAGTTGATTGGCAGTTGTATTTGAAAAAGCTGAGTGCAATTGATGAGGAGTGGGCAAAGACACCCTAGGTATGTGAATGCCATGGATTGCCTCTGGGACTTTTTTCCAGTTTTTTTTATTGGTATTCAAGTGGAAGAAGGTCGTGTAGTAGGTATGTAAGAATAGAAACAAATAGTGGGCTGTTGTCCCTGCTTAACCCAGCGAAAAATAGACATTAGTATAGGTATTCAGATATCTACCGCCTACCAACACAAATCAAACCAATTAGCCTGTCACAGTCCACTACTGGACATAGTCATCTTCTAATATACGACATTTCTGCCGATATTCCACCATCCGCATCCAGTCTATCCCAGTCATCCTTTGCAGGTCGTCAGACCATCTGGCCTCCATTTGCCGTCTCGTGGTCTCCACTCAAGGACTCGTTTGCTTCAACGCCCATCGGTCCTCCGGCTGATATGGCGACTATGGCCAGCCCACTGGAATTTCAGTTTGCTTATTCTGCGAGCTATATCGGTAACTTTAGTTCTTTGTCGGATGACCTCGTTACGAATGCTATGCTTCAAAGATATTTCAAGCATAACTACCCACTAATTCATTCAAATTCATTAAGTACTACGTTTACAGAAGTGTTAAACAGTATGGTATTTACTTAATATTTCGGTGGTACCTACTTCGAACAATCGATTCTAATTTCCGAATAGCTTCAAAGATAATAATTGTAATGTTTCAAGTTTATGTATACCGTTAAATCATTAAGTTTCTTTTGAAAAACAAACCAAAGCTCTATACAATTTTCTTTGATCCTGTAATGTTGATTGTATCTTAATGACTCTTAGGAACGCAGAATGGAATTTTGAAAGCAAAACATCTCTTTGAGATAGGCACGAAGAGTACAAAAGTAATTTTAGTAATTACTAATTACTATAATAGTATTCGTCCTTTTTGTAATTTAAAGGTATTTACTTACTATTATCTAATAGCAAGATAATCTTGTCTGTTAATTGTAGATACATAAACAGTATTAGGCAATGATAATGCACTCATTTTTGGAATGATTGTCTTAAATTCTGTTTGTCCCATAGACATTAATATTACTAGAGTACATACACCAGACTCTTACATTACCGCGTTACAAAATATAAAATATCAGTGAAAGTGATTTGTGACTATTAGTGTAGAGAAATCACAGCAATATCTGTCAAAGTTGGTAATGATTTATAAATAAAGGTTTCACGTCGTCATTAATAATTTTGTATTATATTTACCACTTACTGGACATTGGCGAAATTGCTGTGATTCTACGTCATCCATCTAAGCCATCTTAAGAAGAAACTCAAGCTGTTGAAACGTTTCACGTATCGTATACTCTGTCACTTTCTACTAGGTTTTGTGTAAATATACCGTATGTCACTGCATACTTTGTTACTCTAAGAATAATGTAGCATCGTTCGATGTGGTGTGATCTTGTACCTCGTTGAGTGTGTACGCTACTAGTCGGTTTAGTAGGTAAACTCGTCTACTCATTATAACTTTATGGTTTTTTCACAATGGATAGAAATGTCGAACGTATAATGAGTGGTCTTACCGCTAAGGGCGACTCCTAAATGTTAATTAAAATAAATACGGTACTTTTATATTAGTATAATTATTAATATCCTTTGAAGTTCAGTTATCAACTAATCCTATCTGTTTAACTATCCAAACATGATGCCTGATCCAGATAATATTCCAATTATTTTACTCTGTACACTTTTGAATGTAAACTGGTAATTAAGTCCATCTGCTTCATTTGTACTTCAAAGTTGTGTACGGTACATAAAATACTAGAAGGAATTTTGTAATTTTGACTTTTAGCTTGACGTCTACCACATGAGCGGAGGCAACTCGGACATCGGAGGTCGCAGAATGACCTCCGTCCTCTATGAGCGCGGGCCTGTGGGTGACGGGTGAGACCGCCTGTCACTTTAGCAGAAACAGGCAGCGGCGGCGGCGGCGCAAAGGGCGCCTCCCCATACCTGTGGGCTAGACAGAGACACCGTGGTCTCTAAGTCATCTCGTAGAGAAGGCCCCGGGTCTGTCGGGGTGCGAGGGATGTTGGCTACTACCTCATCTGCGGCAACTAAAGACCGAAAGACGGCGTGCGTTTTAGTCGGTTCGAGTCCGACATAACCTACTCAGCCGGCTCCGGTGGGACAGGTATCAGTGGGGATTTTTCGCACGATCCTTTCCACGAAAACCTAACGAATTCATAACGTGAGGGTATTGAAAAAGCGGAACATTGTGATTGGTGGGCTTCAAATACTCCAAATTGTATCTTCAAAGTAAGTAGGCTGTCTATCGTAATGCGCCGCTCACTACGAAGCCAATAGCTTTTCGTGCAAAAGTGCTAGAGACCAGTGTGGTTATTAGTCATTTAATCTTTCTGTAGTCATCATCATCACACGGTTAGACCCGGTAACATAAGTCTGCATTTTGAAACCCAGTAACCTTCCCAACCGGCTCCGGTGGGGGGTATCCGTGGGGATTTTTCGCACTATAACAAAAAAAAAAAAAGGCTCCTCTTTTCTAATCTCTTTATTTCCAACCCTAAGAGGAAAGTTCACGCCAGATCCCCGTCTAGCAAACGACAGGTATACCACCCTGTAGGCGAGGTTGACTTTGAAGTTTTTGTTTAGACACTTCTATTTATACTTTTGATATTTTTTATTTTTTGTGTGGACATTAATTAACAATTATATTATCACATTATAAATTCATAAACTATTGACATCAAAGGACAATGAACCTGGTAGTATGGACCTCCGTACGATACTGCTTCAGTTTCAGGGCTATTATACAAAATAACCAAATATCATTTACATTTGCCATTTTTAGAATCAAAACCCAGGTTTCCAAGTTTTTTTCAGAAAACGTAACATAACCTCAAACAGTTATTGAGAATGAAAATATGTTATATGGTTCGACATTAATCATCCTTGAAATCTAACAACAATAATTCAAAATTAACTTCTTGAATGTCAAATGAATGCGTCAATACAGAACCAATCTAGATAATTCCTGGTGGAGTATGATTGGAATTGCGAATCTAATAACAAAACCGATTGCCAATTGCCTTTCAAGTGCATGATTAAATCGTCGTTTCCTCCCTAAGAAAATTGAAATCGGCTCAAATCACGTTGGCCACGTTAGGCTGAGTACAAAGGCTGTGAAATAAAGGACATTTTTTTAAAACATTGCTAGATTCCAGACACGATGCTGATGTTAATGTACACTTTATATTATCAACCTTGTTAGTTAAATAAGGCTAATAGAATCTTAGGATTTCACATTTTATGGGTCATTTGGATGATTAGATTTAATAAGTGGCACCTGTCTACTTTTGTTGCGCAAATTATGAGTTCGCGTGGATATTTGTGTTGGTTTAATACGAGTATCAATTCAATGACAATTCAATCTGATATCCAAAAATAATCGTTGTAACATTACTGTATCAATTTTTTTTTTGCAATAATGTGTAATAAAATACAAATGAAACGATATAATCTAATACCATAATGAAAATGATATAATTTGGCTTTATAGTACGATGTTTTAAGAACCCTTGACTTTAATTTCAATAAGAGTGTTCCACTTACAGTATTTGATTTTTGAAGAACGTACCTACAGCTGAGGGCTGTAGGTACAGTCAGAGCTCATAAGTGCAGTAACACATCAAGGCTCAAAATGGTTTAGCGTGCGGGTGTCTCGGGCCATCGCGTTTATGTGTGCGTGCGTCTACACAGCGTCTACAACAAAATATGACGTCTTAGACGAAGATGACGATCGATATAATAATATTATGTTCGTTTTCATAACTGTGTTATTCTTTACGACTGCTGTGAGTCATTAGATACTAATACAGTAATTCACTTAGATTGGTAAATTAACTGATAGCTAAGTGGCTTAAGACACTACAGTGATTACAGATGGCTGTGGTTCGAATCCAGCTTTTTAGAGTTTTTATATTTATGACATAAATATAATTTTTAATATTGATAAAGTAATTTTGCATGAAGTTTAATTATTATTTATGTGATTAAGTAATTATGGGGGTTATAATAAGAAATAATACAAAATTTTTGATTCGTAACTAAATATATTTCATTTTTACTATCTACCTGCCTACTCAGTGTAAATTTTATTGAGGTTTATAGCTTAAGTATTCGTTTTCTCAAGGAAAAGAGGATTAAAACTTAACCTCAATCTTACAATCTTAAAATAACTTGTCCTATAGCCAGCACGTCCCCTTTTTACCAAATTCACAAAACTACTTCTTACATAACTGGGTTAATCAATATATTTTTAAGATCATTCAGTATAAGTACTTAGTTTACTTACTTGTAAGTTATGAAACAAAAGTATTCTTTCTTACAGATTTAATATTTAGAACAACAGGATTACTTTTTTCAATTACTCAATTAAGTAGGTATAATTAGTATTGTAGATCTTCGATATCGTCAATTTAGTTAAGGGAGGTCACATGGCAGTCGCTTCATGGAAAATATCTAAGCTCAGCCGGATCTTAAATAGACCAGAAAGCCGACCCCAACTGAGTTGGGAATAGGCTCAGAGAGAATGATAGTATTGTAGGCGGGCAAAATATTAATAATTAGATACTTAATAATAGTTTTTGTACTAATAATTATTAATATTTTTTATGACCTCCGTTATTGAATTCTCAATACCGCTGAGTAGAAGTCGGCGCATGGACCCCACAACAATCTGATAAATATCTGTCCCACGTAAATTGTCACATATTTGCATGCAATGTTGCTTTAGTAATTTAGGACATATTTGGACCATTACCGCATATATTTTCTAAAGGGTTTAAATCAGGGGATCGTGTTGGCCAAGGAATAACGTTGACATTTTCTCTAAGCCATTCGCGAACTATGACGAAAAACACTGCGCACTGTAACATTATATTATCTAAAAAGTCCACATAACTTCTGCTGATCGCTCGCGGCAGAATAAACTCCAGTTCGCCTGTCCTTGCGCTTATAACACTCATTCTGCCTAACTCCGTGTTAACAACAATGTTACTGTCAGACCTGCGTGTATTGTTCCTACGCCACAGCTGCATCCTTCCCTTCTGACAGGACTTAAAAGGCTTTTTCGTCCGAGAATATAATTGTTTCCACTGTCCCGGGCAAAACGTTACCTTTCGTCCTTATGCCGTTGCGTTAAAACCTGTTTTATTGCTGGCGTCCGGTGATGCAGGCCTTCGGCATGGAGTACGCGGCGAGCAGTCCTCAATGATGTTTTAAACTCATTGGCAAATCGTCGTGTTGGTATGAAACTATTGGTTTCATACTCTGCTACTATATAGCACCGCTGGTCGTGTTTAATCAGCGGTGGCCTTCCACTTTGCACGAACCTTCAGGCTACCCTCGTCCTCAAACCTCTTCTCCCATGGCTCACAGTATTCCTCTAAAAAGAACATTTTTACACATTAATGTAACCAATAGATAGAATAGATTTTAATGAAACTTTACAATAATATAGCTTATATACCACAGAATAACACATAGGCTATGTTTGGTCGCGATAACCGATATCCGCGCGGGCGGAACCGCGGACAACAGCTAGTATAATTTAGAAATAAAATGGTATATTATTATACTTACGGATATGCCAGTTTCATTTGCAATTTCACTTATATTTAGTCCATTCATATATAAAGCCACAATATTAGCATTGATTTCCATACTTATATTACTTGTAGACATGTTGAACTTAATAATTAATATTGAATCGATTCACGTGAATAACAAGCACAAAACAAGCAACTAAAAAACAACAACGTCATTTTATTTTCTCTAAGTCAGTAATTATTCCATTTTATTTCAAATCTACCTTCATACTTTTTACATTTTATGTTGATCTTTGCTAAAGTTAACAAATAATAAATTCTACTTAAGAAACATATTTTATTCATCAACCTGTTGTTAATTTATAAATGAAACACAAAAAGTGTTATAGTTGATCGTAAGATTTGAACCATCAACCTTGCATTTTAGTAATCCTTATGCCAAACCATTCGGCCACGGACTACATAGATGATTATGACGAAATAATCAATAATATTCCTACAGAAGAACAATTCACATGTGTGCGTAAATTGTCTTAAAAGAAAAAGGTCACAAGTAGCGCTAGAATGTTGACGCTATAGTTGCGTAGGATTGCTACTGCACTTTTGAGTTCTACTGTACGTTCTTCAAAAATGAATCAATCAAAAAAATCAATTTTATAGGTCTAAGAGGCATTCGCATGGCTGGTTCTGAGAAGTGAAGGACAGCAGTCAAGTTCTTAATCCTAATTTGGTGACCGGACTTATTTTGTCAGTGCTCGCAAGACGTCGAATAAAATGAGACCCAGAATTTTAAATCTTTACACCTTTTGTGGGATCATTACATAATATATTTAGGACAGGATGAACGTATTTCATCTAAATTCGGAATAAATTTCGTTTCGTGAAAGTACTTTCGTATTCACGGCTTTATAGCCGTTTCCGGTACTTGGAATTCGTTGAAAAATACAAGTACCTACGTTCAAGAGCCTTAAGGTGGAGGAATGTGAAGACAGCCTACTGAAATACCTTCAATAATAATTTATATACCAACCGGCCGAAAATCTTTTTAGAATTGTTCGTTAGTTACATAATTTATATGATTCAAAAATAAAAAAATCATGAGTCAGGCTGTAAATTGGTGTTATTTAAGTTGTTCTACAATATAAAAAAAATATGTTATTTGTTTCTTTATTCATTTCACTTTGATGGCAGGCAAGTAGGCGGCCCATCTGACGGAAACTGGTTACCGTAGCCCAACTGTAGCCTATAAACCTTTGCAACACCAGGGGCGTCACATTCATGCTGCCGGCCATATAGAAGGGGGAGGGGAGGGGAAGGTGGAGAAGGTTCTTAAAGTTTCTGTGTTATCAGCGTAGAAGACAAAAAAGAGATCTTCAGTCTTCCCACTGATAACACAAAACCTCTGAAGCTCTGCCTGTTTAATACTGGTAACTTGACGAATTAAAGGCATTTCGCTTCTATATACCGGTATTTACTGCCTACGGAAACTGACCCCAGACTAACCTGATTTTAGGAAAGATATTTTTATCAGGGATTGATGTGGTGACGGACAAAGAAGACTCACCACCCCATCTCATCATCTCGTCTCAACCACCTTATCTTATCCAGTAGTATGGCCTCCCAATATTAGGAGACTTTGGCCTGTTTCCACAGTGACCAGACGGTACTGGTACAGGGCTATATTTTGTATTTTACTTCTCTCGCAGTGATATAGTTTGCATGTTTTTCCGTTACTTACGACACCTTTCGGTAAAATGGGTATTGACTAGTGACCCTAAGATTGATCTTAATAGTACAATCTGATACCAAAATGAAAGGGTTGACAGTTGACATATGCCCTAAAAATGTGAAAAAAAGTCACTTAGCTAAGGTTATTTCCAGTGTTCTATTCCAACTGGCAAGAGAATTGAAGCCGGTGACTAGGTTTCATTTTGTATCATTAATATTCGTTATTCTCATGATAGTACCCTTTCAGGGTAAAAAATGTTTCGTGCAAAATATCTTACGTCAGAAATATGTGCTGTTTAAGTGAACCATTGAGTTTCTTTAGGAATAGAGTCATGGCCATGACTTATGATGCTTTTTTCCCCGTGCGGAATTTGGCCAGCCAAAAGTCCGAAACCGAAGTCAGTGAGGGTGGTTCTGTCGGACTCGAACAGTCCATAAAAGGATATTAAGTGTGAAAACCTATAAATCTCATGACTTAAGTAAGCCTTGCCTACTTTGTGTTGCATTTCCACATCCTAATCTACCAGATTTGTCTTTTACAGCAGTCACCTAACTCCGAAAGGAACCTTCTCAGTCAGTCAGCAGCGGGCTTCAGGCGAGGTTGAGTTGGGTTTTAAAAACATCTTGGTCTAAACCAAAACTGGTCAGTTCCTTTAAACAAACGGGCACCATTTCGTAGAATGGAGTAATAGAATAGATTTATCATTGTACGAAATTGTCATTTTTCTTATTCTTTTTCTCTATCGGCTCCATCCTTCACCGATGATTTTGCCTATGTCATTTCAGTGTTTGTTATTTCCAGATGTGGGATCAGCTCTGATACTATTGGTCAGTTTTATTATGACAACAAATTAACATTCATTCACGCCTGTTTATGCCCCTGACGTTCATCTCAAAAATACGTGTCAGCACTATTCATTGGACACTCTATTTTATTCCGTTCTATAAAACAAAGATCAACGAATATCCACTTGCTTATTACAATTCTAAAATTTGCATGTTGTCTTTGTTTGTTAATTTAAATTACAAAGATATTATTCTAATCTATAATGTGGAGACTTGTTAATAGTGATTTGAAAATTACTTTTTTACACTTTTTTATTAGTCTGTAAGCCTGTAGTAATAAAAATAGCCTTAAATCGTTTGCACGTGAGACTTCACCGCGCTGTCAGATCGTGTACAAATTTAATTTGTCAGAGTATTTCAGAGCTTATTTATTTCTATCCACAAAACTTGAACAGGGCAAATGATTTCATTTCTAATAAACAATTCATTGTACAAACGGTTTTATTTGACAAGCTATGCCGTAGGTAAGTTCTGAGGGTTTAAGGACTAGTTTGTTTATTTTGACTGCGACCTCGACATCTAACGGAACCCTTCGTACCTTTGAGGCGTCCGTAGTATTGGATCAATCCACTTGGAACCATAGTCTAGATCCATTTTGGTTCCAATGAGAATTTTTATTCGCTTTAGAACCAAATATGGAGGTGTCGGTTCTACAGAGAACTATAAAAAGTAGCTGGATTCATTTTGGTTCTACCAAAGATGATTTCTTCTAATTAGAACCAATTTTTATATTTGCGTCAAGGTTTATTCAAAGATGCGAGGGGTTCCATGTGGATTTTCACACGAAAAACACATGGAACCCCTTATATTCAATAGGTACACATCATTATCTTAACATAATTCCCCGTTAACTCACTCAATGTTTACTTCTTCATCAAAGCCTAAAGTGCATTTTGTTGACATTTATAAGAGCGGCTGACATTTGTATTGATATCCGTCTGATACTCTTTAACACATTAATTATTGGTAGTGCTTGTGCGTCTAAGCACGTTATTAATTTCCTTCCGATTTACACCGCATACCAAGGAATCAAAAATTTTTTTTCCAAATCATAGTTGGCGAAATGTGGGAGTTTAATCCACCTCTGCCTACCTCTTTGGGGATTGTGGGCGTGAGAATATGTATGCACCCCAGTAACATAAGATAAGATATCTATTAAACAGTTCATTGAGAATTTAACCACATAGAGTTATAGTCTTGTTGGGGTGTGTTCTTTGCACTTGCAGAATAATATAGGTACATATGAAATGATATTATATCCTCGGGTAAGAAGTCTTTTACTTGCTTTGAGGGATGCGGTTTGGCATTCTTTCCTATGATAATTACTAATATTTTACTGTTACTATCCCCCTTCAATATACCATAGTGAATGTTTGCCATGTAACACCTACTTCACTATGTTATATTAAGTCAACAAACTTATCATCTTATATCGGTAGATTAGTAACTTTATCTGTTCACCAAAAAGGTGTCCTTTTAATTTCTTTTGAATGAAGCTCAGAGGCGTATCTTTGTACAAAGGAGAACCCTTTAAATAAATTTATCTGGTCTTTTCAGGAATTGATTAAAAATCTCACAAAGGAAGAAGGTCAGATCAAGCCTTGCTCCGAGCTACTATTCATTACTTTACGAGGTAGTTGTAATAAAAATGCTATTCCCATGAAAATGGTCGTTAAAAAGGAGTATTTTTATGTTATGTCATGAGATCCAGTAAGTTTGGAATAGTGGTGGCCTATTACATTATGTAATCTTAAAAATAAATTGATGGTTGTAACTAAAAAATACATATTTCTGTGGAAATAGCACACATTTTTAGATTTTCAGATGATTGAAATCTCCTCCTTTTTGACAGTAGGTTAAAAATGTACCTTCAATAAATAATGTGAGTGCGTTCTTATCGCTCCAATATTATGTAATATTATACTGCAACTAATTTCAACTCTTCAGCTCAGGTTATTTAAAAAGGAATGCTTTGAAGGTTATATAGTATTATATTTACATTTTTTGCATAATTATATATATTATTGTTTCTCCATAAGGTTCTTACCTGATGCCACATGTACAGAGATTGGAGAGGCTGGTAATCTGTCATACAGGGAATCCTAGTACAGATACCAGTCTCTCACATAGATAAACTTGAAATTAAATGTACCTAATTTAAGTGTTGTCCTTGTAATGTTTTATGTGAGAGAACAAATAAATGAAATGATATTATTAAAAAAAATGAAATGATAGTCTCTGTGCTGTCTGTGCAGAAAACAAATAAGGGTTTCTTGGTCTTCTCACTGACAAAACAAATCATTTTCAGCTAGCTCTGGGTACCCTACACACCACCGTAAGCATAACATAAGATCATTATTAGCCGCGGTATTCTGTAAGGCAGAGGTAATTCCCCAGTCGAACTGCTGAATTAGAATGGGAGATACCGCCATGTCCTACCTCCGTGGCGGTCTTTACCTTGTAAATGATTTATATTTTTCTATGTTGTAAACTGTGTAATATGATGTCAACTTTAATTCATCCACAATCCAAATCCTCAGCATTATGATACTTTAAACTGTCATAACTGTCTGAAAATTTAAATGTCAGTTAATAATATTCAACGATAAAAAAGTCACTTTTCTTATTATGTTTTGAGTAAAATTACGAGTTGCTCGCTGTCCAGTAAGCGTAAAATTTATTAGGCACTTATTTTTGTGACTAGGCAATTTCAAAACGGTCGCTTCATGTAGGGTAGATGGACAATAAATTACGGCTATTATTCGTAAATTACGTACACTTCAGATATTTTTCTAGATTTTAGGCATAAGTTATGACATTTTTAAGCCTTTTATCAACTTGGGGCTGGGTGGGTTTCTTGTCTTCTACGATATATACCTATATGAAGGGACTGCCATTGACCTCTACAACCTATTGCTAATATTGAAGTTCTGTAGTCAGACTAGTCGGACTTTTTTAGGGCTTCAACTGCCATACAAGTTCGTATGACAGCCGTGCTCTCAACGTGCTATCCTTGGCATAACCAGATCAATGTAAATGTCCATATTCATGCAAACAAATGATTGCACTGAGCGCGAATGAAACCACTCTCTACTTGCTTAACTCTTGCATTCACTGCTCACCGCTACGTCACTGAGAAATAGAAATAAAGTGTTTAATAAAAGGTTTTATGTTGGACAGTATAATATATTTAGCTCACTTTTTATTTTCTGCCTTTTTGTTTATTTTAAGACCGTTAATGGGTCACATATTACTAATTTGGGTCATAAGTCTGACGTTATTGATACTGTAAGGAATACTAGGCTAAATTCTTTTACTTTAACTATCGAAAACAGACAGTGTACAGTTTAGAATTAAGACATTTCGACATGTATTCCAGAACGACACTGTCAATGACAATCTGTTCTCAGTACTATAAATCGTGATTCAAGATTGGTTTTGTTCTCCAAAAGATACGTGCATCTCAATCATCATTGAGTTCTAAATGTTAATATATTTAGTACACTGTTATTATAACATTTACAAGTGTCGTCTGACCAATACTGAGAATAAGCTTTCATATCTTACTCTAGTTTTTTATACCAATTAGATGGCATACAAGCACGCGGCTCACCACATAAAAAGTGATTACAGTGGCCTATGGACGTTTACAACTCCAGGGGCGTTACACTCGTGCTGCCAACCCAATCAAAACCTTCTAATACATTTCTAGAAGAGGTGGTAGGGGAGGAGCGAAGGTTAAGAGAGCTTCTGTGCCGTACGCGCAAGAGACAAATTGGTATTCCAACTGACAACACAAAAAGTCTCCAGTGAGCTCTGTCTATCCTACTCACTGCAGGAAATACATAACAAGGTTCTTATTAGCCGCAGTATTCTGTAGAGTGTAGGTAGGTACTTCTTAGTAGAACTTCTCAATTGAGAGGGATGAAACAGTCGCGTCGTACTTCTGTAATTATATAGGTACCCAAATATCCTTCCAAATATTGGTAGTTCATTAACCAGGTACAACGATTTTATTCACATGATATCTTGCTTTTTAATCAATGAAATGAAATAAATTTCTATAACTCATTTATTATAGAAGTCGTACAAAGTTGTGATATCAGCAAAATTTATTACAGAAGTCAGTATTTGATAACATTCAATTAAGTTGGCAGACAAACAAGTGTTTGCCAGACAAATTTGTTATTTAAAAATCCTCTCACATGAAGACAGACCACTTATTTAAGACAAGTCATCTCTAAAAACTTTCTATTTCTTGACATTATCCAGTTGAATAAAGTTCTAAGAACCTAGAACCTTTGTATCAGTTTATTGCACAAAGACTAGTAAGTAAATAGTCTATTTGATAAATCAGATTAGAAAGGTAGTTGCCTTAGTTGCTTGCCCTTCGGTATTAAGGAACATAAAAATATTATATGCATTCTCATTTAATACATGCACAAATTAAGATAAAATCGATTTTACTTAGGGATATCTGCAGACTAATTCGTAAAGAAGTTTGAGTAGTGTGTAGCGGCGTATAACACGTCAAAATGCGTCCCCCATCCACCCGCATGAAACAAGGCAGTGTTGTAATTTACCAAAATATAGAGCAGCGATATTAGAAATTATGTTTGATTGAGATATTGTAAAGTAATAATCCATGTAATTATAGGCTACATACAAAGCTTACTCGGCTTTATCACCCGACTAGTCAACAATAAGTTTCGCATACCTACTAATAATAATTAATGTTATTTTAATAAAAACTGTAATTCAGTTCGTCAAATTATAGTCATTCAATCAGCCTATCGCAGTCCACTTCCTTTCTTCCTGAGTCTTCCCTGACACTTTGCTTTGAGCTTACCATCAGGTGGGTGAAGTTAAACTGACGGGTGCTAAGACAACAACAAAGACATAGGCCTCTTTCAATATTTAGAGGCTTTAGCCTATTTTGTCCACGCCAGACGGATTGGAACAAAGTTTTTCGTCTCACGCAGTGATATTCTTCAGATACCCTTCCACTATGTACGGTCGGGTGTTAAAATCGGACACTATCTGTACAGTGCCTTAAGATACTTACCATTAAGTAGAATACCTAAATCCTTAAGATATGATTTACGCTCACTGGAGATCACAATCGCCAAATAAGCAAAATTAATACTTGTTAGTCATTAACCTACCTTATCTCAATTTGATACGCACGTGTAAATCCTCAATTAATTATTCAAATTGCGGATTCATACTTGTTGAAGGTACTTATCAAATTTTAAGGAATACTCCGTTATAATGATTTCCACGCTTGAGTACTACGTCAAAAATTCCTTCTAGGGTTCCGCATTTATTGGGGATGTTATTCACAGTTTCCCCCATTATATTTATTAGACTACTGGTGACTATTTATATACGCCCCTACCGGGAACTGACAGGAGGGGTAGGGACAAGAAATCCTAGATTATTGTCATGGAAGGCGACATGCGTGTTAAATTTAATGGTCTTACTACTATGGACACCATAGTAGCCAACATATCCCTCGCACCCCGGCAGACCCGGGGCCCTCTCTTTCATGACGACCCCCTTTGGGTGTAGGGACCATGGTATTCCCGTCTAGCTCCCGGGTTATGGCGAGGCGCCTTTTGCGCCAGGGTGACAAGCGGCTCCACCCGTCACTCTCAGGCCCGCGCTCATGGAGGACAGAGGTCATTCTTCGACCTCTGATGTCCAAGTTGCCTCTCCTCATCACGGGCTGTGCGGACTATATCAGAGAGAGCATAAGAGACCTCCCAAAGTGCAAGTTTAGATACAGTACGGGTAATTCGCAATATTTTCTAGAGTTTACTAGTCCCACGTATTTACAAACCATCATATTATATACAATACAGTCATATTTTTCTTTACTAAAATATTTCAGCCAACATTATTATTTCATGCAAAAGATATTTGCGGACATTTATGTCCGTCCGCCACAATAGCGGTATATTGGTACATTACACAATGAAATTTCACGAATCGCTTTGTATGTATTTATTCATATTCATTCATTCGTTTAGAGCTTGTCACTGCTTTTCGGATGTGGGTCAATCCCGAAGGCTTTTCAGGGGTCCGATTCACTAAAATTATGTTGAAAAACTTGCGGTTTATGTGACTTGAGAAAACGTAACATCATATTTTTATGAGTAAAACTGTAGTTTTCTTTGTGGATTTTTGGTAAAGGATACAATTTCTCGTTTATGATGTCAGCCAGATAAATAAGACAAACAAGCTAGATAAAAAGAAAACTTGGGGTTTTTTTTACTCTCAATTCAAATCTGGTTATGCCATATACTCCGTCGGGTCCCGCGATAGGAGGAGTAGACTCAAGAAGTGCTGGCTAGGTGTCATGGAGATAAATATGCGTGCGAATTAGAGAAGTAAAAGCTGGAAACCAGCGAAGTCAGTCCAATACGAAGGTTTCAGACGAAAATGCAATAATGTTGATGACTATCCAATTCTTTTTTAAAAGAATAATTTGTGTCTGTGTGTTTTGCGTTTCTTGAAAGTCAATAATAGATATATAAGTATATAAACAAATTATTCATCTAAATAAGAACTAATTAAATAATTAATTTCAATTAATATTAATTTTCCAATTAAACTATTTCTTAACTATTGGTAAATTTAAAACGTAGGTACGTTCTGCTATGGTAGAAAGTACAGAATACCACGTTAGTACGTTTTCCAATCGGAAAAACGTGGTATTACTGAATTGGGCTCCAGGTGTGATTTATTTTACTGTTTGGGTCGATTCAAAAGGCGATGAGGTCAGCGCACAAAAGTGACGCCCACGTAACATCACATTAACATCACGGGAAGAAAAACTGATATGAGTCAGCTTGATATTTGGTGTCCACCATACGTTATATTACGAAATGGGGGTATTTGTTTGTGTAATTTCATTAGGTAAGGTAATTTATACCTTTAGGTAGTTTGTCCGATTAGGTATATTATTGTTAGATGGCGTTGTGTAGATTGTCTTAGAATATTTATTATTTAATATGGAGTTCTACTATAAGAAGCTTTTAAAAAAAACAATGAACAATGAAAGGCATTTAATATGGGCATGTACTTGTAAGCCTGTATATACCTTCCAGCTCACCTTCCTTATACCACTAAAACAGGTCAAAACTCTCATACCACCAACTGCAATCGTAACTTTGTAAAGCTATATGTTTATTTTATGAATACAAAGTTATTTATGCTGTCCGCAGTATAACACAGCCGTTTAATTATTGACCTGTTTTAAGTTCATGGTACGGGTTCAGTACTTAATAATTCAATTGTGGTTAGGCTACACAAATTTCATTCAGCTTTACACGATACCTACAGCAGAACAAAGCCCGTATTCCTAAAACTTTTTAAAGCAGTTAATTAACATTGTACGAGTATATTTATGACAAAAAGGTCTCATTTAGAAATTCAAGTTGAACATTATACATGTTATAAATAAAAATATATCTTGATTCGACCTACCGAGACCTATTTCAAGTTCAAATAAACTTCTCCAATAGTAGAAAGTTAGTAATACCTTATATAGGCATAGATCATTATCTGCATCATCATTATCATCATTATCATCATCATCATTATCATTATCATTATCATCATCATCATCATCATCATCATCATCATCATCATCATCATCATCATCATCATCATCATCATCATCATCATCATCATCCTTGCGTTGACCTAGTAATTAGTACATAATACTTCTTACAATTGGTCATCCTTACTACAATCCAACTACAACAAAAATTACGCTGAAAAAGTATGAAACAAGATTTTCAGGTCAATAGATTAAACAATGTTACAGAAGAAGCAAGTTATTCGACACACGAAGGTATTTTTCTTCTTCTTCTTAAGATGACTTCTTTTGAAAGCAGATTCGCCGCAATTTTGCCAATGTCAAGTAGTAAATGTAATATAAAATTATTAATGGCGAGACGCCAATGTCTAGTTTTAAAAAAAAAAAATCTTCCAGAGCCACGTTAGCCACGCCAGAAAATTTGTTTCCGTGTGTCCGCCCACCACCGATCAGGTAGTCGATCAGGACGTGCGGTTGGATTTTAGGGGGCACAAAGGTATATTTAACTCAAATTAATTTTTAACACAGTACTTTATGGCAGCTGTGCTAGAGGGTGCCACATTAGATTCATTGAGATTTTGTATAAACTATAACCAGCAAACGATGCCTCATTTGTCCAATTTTAATAAGCAGCTGAGGAGCTATAAGGGAACAAATGAATCATTTTGCCGTAGTCTGGTAAAAAACTTCTATCTATTTTAGAACCCACATTTAATACAAAAATACTACAAAAAGAAACGTTCACAATTGACACCACAATACAATTCACTCAAGTCCTTTGCAAATACTTATTAAAAAAGAGTCCATTATTGATTTCTATCCAATCCATTGAAAGATGGGTGACCTTTTTGTACAAACAAACCCTGTTTGTGTACTGTCAGAACGCAATTTTTTAGAATATCCACGGTTTGGTTTGATGTACAATTTGTTTGTATGATACTATCAAAAGTGAACCTTTGAATCTCAAAGGGTAGGGTGATATCGCAACGTGTAGAAAACTTGACGAAGGTTGCATCAGCACATTATGTTGTTAGTGTATTGATTGATCAATACCTATACGAAACACATTTGAAACGTTCAAATATTTACGCGCTGTATAACGTATGTATTTAATGTAAATATAGGTTTCTTATACTAAGATTAAAAAAGTTGGATGGGACCGTAAGACGATTACACGTAAATTGTATTTTGGGTGATTACCATTAAAAACTTATAAACCTACGATTAATACACACATAACTTCGAAAAGCATCGAAAAGTCATTGGTGTGTGCCATGGTAAAACCTGGGATCGAACCCGAGACCTCGTCTCAGCATTTCATTGCCTATACCACTAGACTACCGCGGTTCTATCTATCTACCTATCTATATTTGTCCACCGCATTTTCTTTTATTTGTTCCTTAACTACAGGATACATAACTTCTTTAATTCTTATCCTTAACCTTCAAAGATACACTTTGAAGGTTTCAATAGTAGGTTTTTAGGTGAATTTTTATTACATTTGTTCATGAGAATCTTATAATTAGTAATTTTTTTTTGTTATTGTACTAATAATGTTGTGAATAAAAATGAAATACCAAACACGTTGGAACATAACGAAATATTAGAAAAAAGCAATGATTGATGAGAACAAGCAATGATTAATGAGATATCTAGTAAAACTGTGTAAAGTTTCAGTGGTCAACAAAATTTTATAAGTTTAAAAAAAATACATGAAATTATCACAAGTTAGGTAATATTATTAAAAACTTTCTAATTTTTTTATTTACTCATATTTTGGTTTGCACGTATCATAACTTTTATTATATTTTTGCATAGTGACAGCTATTTTATAGTAATTACGTAACGAGGAACAATATATTAGAAATAAACTAAAATAAGTTTTATTTTTATGGCGTCAGTAGCTAAGTGGTTAAGAAACGGGTTTAGCTTGATAGGTTAGAGGGAATATAATAATAATTTCGGTTAATTTTTATAGAAACATAGTTTGCTTTTTATAATATTTTTCCTTTTCTAAATTAGGATTCCTAAGATTATATTTCATAGTGTACCATTGCCTATATCATTCATCCATATATATTATATATCACCTATTATAGTACAACCATGAAAATTTCTTGGAAAACGATAACAATAAACATAGTCTTTCTTCAAATCAACCTATGTAGCCGAAGCACTGGGGCCTTTATTACCACCACCTCTGAAAAGTATCTTGCTTTACTATAATAGTGTGATTTAGACTTGGGCCGATAACAATATTTAAGTACTGAGCCTGTCTTGTAAGGTGTAAGTTAGTGTAAATTCTATCAAACTAAACAAATAAAACTATCACTACATCGAGATTATACTGTTTAGTTAAAACAAACAATTCAACCTGAGGGCCATGCTTACGGTCCTAATTTCACTATGGAAGTAAAGTAAGATAGAAATTAATATAATATAATATTACATTGAAGAGGTTATGGTAGGGCCCCGTAACCCTAGAAAGGTTTTCCCAGAGAATTTCTTTGACGGAACAATTTGATCAATTCTAAGAATTATGGTATTCAACCCTCCCTTAGCAGTCGCGTAATAAAACTGTTGCTCCAACTTACCACATTTATAAGGGCTATTATTGTAAATGTACGTGACCCAATTACGACTCCACAAATCTTAATACAAATAAATATGAATTACAGCAACGCTAAGATTTACTGCAGTCATAATGTAAAATATAGAAGCAATGAAAACAAACAATATTTTGATTGTAATTTGTTTACCTTTTTATACAACAAGAAGATTTCCACAGGGTAGGCAACACGAGTGTAACGCTTATTTTCCATCAGGTGGGTCGTCACCTGATGGAAAATAAGCGTTACACTCGTGTTGCCTACCCTGTGGAAATCTTCTTGTACCCTTCCAGAGAACCTCATATTTTAGTCGCTTGGAATAACTACAGCAGTGAGTTCATTCTACAACTTGAGCGTGCGCATTTTTTTCAAATACATTACGTGTTAAACATCGATATGGGTGGACGGTGCTATTGAAAAGCCGCAATGAGTTAAAACAATTTTTTTTTATTAATGGCACGTCAATTTGACTTCACCTCGCCTGATATTAAGCTGAAGGCAAAGTCTCATAAAAGAGGGTCATCATTGCGAACACGTACAGTGCTACAATGGTGGCGCTCAGCTTGAGGGCCTCATCAGATGCTTTTTCACGCCCCGCTTAAAGTGCCCGGGACTGTAGGAAGAAGGAAACACGTGCGCCGGTAAGGATGGAATGGTGATTGATGGAATATTCTGTACCGTATGCGGGTGACATTTAAGCTCTGCATGTGTTGTCCTGTGTAGGAAATGAGAGGGTGGGATTAATTGGAAGAGCTCATCAACAATATTATCACATACAAGCTTCTCTCACGGTACGCTATATCTGTCGGTAGCGGCTGCCGTTGTCGTATGCGGTTGGCTTAAAATCATACCTTAAGAACTAAAAATGTTTTGACAGTTTATATTACGAATTTGTGTATATCAGTAGTATAATGGATAGAATTCAAACCAAACAAACAAGGCAATTTAACCACTAGACCTTTTGTAACCATTGAACTACACAATACATATTTAGATGTAAACAAACTTAAATTTATTTCATATAAGTATTTACTACATCATCACTATATAGTATAAAACAAAGTCGCGTTCTCTGTCCCTATATCCCTATGTCCCTTTGTTAAATCTTTAAAACCATTAAACAGATTTTGATGCGGTTTTTATCAGATAGAGTGATTGAAGAGGAAGGTTTATATTATATAACATTATGCTACAACCAACTAGTGCGAAGCAGAAGTTAAAAATATTGCAAAAACGGGGTGACGCAGACAAAGTTGCACGGGTCAGCTAGTTTATAACAAAGGTTTGTTTATTATCTAAAAATAGGAATACAGAAAACATCAAACGAAACTTCTCTGGACAGGGTCAAGAGAAGTTCTAAAACAAGTGTACTTTACCCTTCCCAGTCATTCTATCTTCATGTATATTTATAGGTAGTGTTAAAACCTCCATGTTACAACCAGATACAGCCCAAAGGTATACGAGTATAATAGAATTTGCTCTACAGACCTTTTACGTTCTCGACAGTTGCGTTCTTCAACTTTTGTTGTTCAGTGTACCTCTACGTTTTGTATATCGAACAAGCAGTGTGTCCCGAAATAGCGCCTATATTTTTTAAAAATAAAACCCGCAATTCGATTTCAGTGCAATCGAAAGATTTTGAAAGGTTTGTGAATCTAAACCATTCATGGGTCTACTTAGACCTATTAATGTTGTGAAGGTAGGGATCATATTTCCTGGACTTCACTCAAGCTTTTTAGGGATGCAGTCATCTAACGGTATACTTAAAGTACCTTGATGAATAATAGCATTCCACGAAAGACACCTATCCAAATTTTTTGCAGATATTATTCGGACTGAATACAAAAAATACATACAAAGTACCTTTAGCGGTACATTAAGTTAAGTTTGTTTGTATGTTGTATTCTGATAATAAAAAATAAAAATGTCGTTAATTACATTTTTTTTTACTTTCATAATCACTGCATTTTCATAATGAACATTTCATTCAGTTTTAGGGATAAGATATTGAAATAGGCCGATAGGTATACCAATACGAACATAACCAGAAACTGATATTTGAAATTTCATAATTCTTGCTTTAAAAATTGAACGACACCCGTTCAACCGTAAATGTTTAAGTTTCATAATGTTATACCTACTGTGGTATGATGTCTACGTGCAAACGATAAACGTCAGGTTGGTCAAAGGAATGTACATTCCTGTATCATATTCACGTTAATTCCCGTCAACACACACTGAAAAGCCGAGTAACGAGGCACTGAGGAATTTATTCCGCTTTTGCGCAGATGCGCAAATTACTGCTCGTATGAAATGCAGCTTCAGAGAAGTTTCATGCATAAAATAGGTTGTAGGCTTGCTATACATGTGGCGGCTGGTTGACTTAAAGTTGACTTGAAGTCAAATTGACGTGCCCTAAAGAAAAAAAAGTAGAATAAGGCTGAAACGTAACCGAGAATTATGTCTAATTTATGTTAATAATAATGTTCGTTTCAATTTAGTCAATAGGTACAACACAATTACAATTGCATAAGTACTTGCCCTACTTTTATTCCCTACTAGTGACCCGGATCCGGAGAGAAGATACGGAGAGCGGAGGACAAGGAGCAATTGAGAGAGGCCTATGTCCAGCAGTGGACTTATTATCATTATATAGACGTGATTTCCTGATTGCAACCGAGGCCAAGTAAGAGTAGAGCTAAGCTCAGGGTCCTTCTTGCTTCTCCTCCTCTATCTTGCATCACGATATCCAGTAATGGACTGCAATATGATAGTTGACTGATTAATTGAGTTTCTTCTAGGAATTAATTCGTAAACACTTTAAAAACGAATTTAAACAGGACCACTCACATTGTAACTTTAAAGTGAAAAGCAAATCTTGAAGATATATCTAAGTATGCTGCGTATGCGGCGGTGTACTTAGAGCGTGCTTAGAGTTAACAGCAGAAACTGAAGGGTCACAGTGTCAGCGATAGCCAAAGCGGAGTGGGTAACACGAGACTCATTATTCTTTGAGCTTTTTCCCGCTGGTGGTTGGGAACGATTCACCGTTAGCTAAAATGCGGCTGCACTTCGATATTTTCCATGAAGCGACTACCAGACATTCATAATAAAATGGCGATATCGAAGTCTTGTAGTTAGACTAATAATCGAACTTTTAGGGCTCCAACTACAGGTAATGTAATTATTCGTATAACGATCGGGACTGATGACTAATGCTCTCCGAGGCACGATCAGACCAGTGCAAATTTCCGTATTCATGCATATAACATCCGTGCATACTTACAACTTACGAGAACCTATTTTTTATTATTAGGAATAACCATAGCCCATATTATTATACGTAGAGCGCAATCATGTGCGCGCCAGCAGGTAGAACGTAACCATTTATAAAAATATTCAATCAAAAATTTCACATTTATAATATTAAGTGGATAGTAGGATTTTGTTTTAAAACGCTGTGGTCTATCAATTCCATACTGTGGTATATTGTTATTTGCAGAACAATCTACCCGCTGTCACTGTCACCCCACCCACTGTTGCCATCCAGGCCGTGGTTAACCACATACTTATAAAGCTTAAAGCGAAGTACGTATTCAATGCATTTAATGGCTAGAACGAAATTAGACGCTAATGGAACCAAATGGAGCCATATTTTACTGTTCCATATATTTGTTGGCCAGACACTCACTTTGATGCTTTCACGTGAAAATAGGTTTCATACGAACTGGGTAGGGAGTTTACTTAGTGTGTGATGTGTTTTTATAATTGTAATTTTAGATTTATGTTCTGATATCCATACTTATTGTTAATTTGGGTCAATATCAACAATACGTATTTTTTGTCAATTTTGGTGGCGGAATTTATTCTTTGGCTTTTGTAAAAAATAAGGACGCAGTTTAAAAATAGACAGTCAAAGTTAGAAGAATCTGTAAGAGGGCTGCAAATCTATCAATAACTTTATGAAATAATTCAGTTTTAAGTTCAGGTTGGCACCAAAATTGAGATTCGCCCACCAAACTTGAAAATCAGTGGAAGCAAAATTTAATTTCTTTCACAAACCTCAATCTCGCCAACTCAAACCCACAGATTCTTAGGAGTTTAGCAGTATGTAATTCAAAGGATAATAAAACTCCATTGTGAAAAAATATTTTTCATTTTATGTAATCACAAAAACCATAATTCTATTTATTGCAAACAAAATTAGGTAAAAACTAAGAAAACCAATATGATTAAATATAAAAATATTTTAAATATTGGATTTTAACCCTTTAACTGGTAGAGGAAACTAGTCATGCGATTGAGATGAAACTCAGTTATGGGATGTCTTTATGTTTATATTAATTATGCCAAAAAAAAAATAAAAATTAAGAAAAACTTGGAAAAATTATGATGAAAATTTTAAAAACAAGGAACAGCACACCAGGGCACTTCGTATTTGCCACATTGTATGTTGGACCTTTTGTTTGTGGTCGCGCTGCTACAAAGTCGGCAGCACCTATAGGTGTCTTTACCTTCTGGTAAGTGCTCACTAACATTAGCAAATCGGATATCTTCAGGAATTCCAAAAAGTTTCTTCTTGCGACTGACTGCCTCTACACTGTAATTTTTTTTCTTTGCCAAAAATTTTGGAACAGATGAATATTTTCGTTTTCGAAATGTCAAGTTATTTACAAGTTCTCTGGCAAGCCTGAACATCTTTTGGCTCATAGGATTAAGCACTCTTGAATTTTTTGAGCACAATATATTGGAATTTGTGATTGCCACATCAAACAAGAAATAAAACAATCATTTCCACCATTTCCTGTTTTGATGAGCGACTTGGATGGGTGGAGTCGATAGATTTGACCAGCAAAAAGCCGTGTAGCTTTTTGCTGGTGTAATCTATCAACTCCACCCATTCGCTTTGAGTATTCTAAAACTGAGCGTGGACAGGAAAAGGATCTTTTATACTACAATCCTTTTGTGTTCGGTGACAAATAGCCTCCTCTTTTAGGTGAAAGGCTGTACTCAAAATGGACACTAATTTTGTGTCCTTCCAGATGGCAAACCCCACATTGTTCCGAACTCAACTCAAGACATCTGGGATTTTTTTGAAATCTCTGAAGTGTCATAGTCTCAGCAATCTCAGGGACACATAATGCTGGATTACTAGACCAGTAGTCTTCAATTGATGGTAATTTGTGTATCCCCATTTGTATTAGCATTCCAAGTTAATCCTTCAGTTCATTTTTAGTAATTTCGGTATAGTTTCTTATATTTGATTGTCTTGCAAACAAGTTCGTTTGAACTAGCAGGTTTTCAATAACTTCACTATCAAAAAATGATTCGAAGAAAGCAATTGGTCTTGATCTACTTGGAAAATGAATCTGCGATTGAAGTTAGTTTTCATCAAAGGAAGGCACATTTACATCATTTGTCCTTCTTCTTTTACCAGTCTATTTCATCTTCACCAGAATCAGGTTCCTCCAAAAACAAAAGGCCCTACCTTTTGTTGGTGGTGGTGACACGAGATGTAGAATTAAGAGGTGCGGTAGTGACATGAGTTGTAGAATAGAGGTGGTGCGGTGGTGATACGAGATGTAGAAGCTAGAAGTTGGGCAATGGCAGCGCTAGATGTTGCAGCACAAAGTACTCTGACACTTCTTTCTCCTTCTATTTCATTTTCTTGGCAATCTGTTGTATTATCAATAACCATAGTCCTGTTATTGCTCTCTGTATCGGTTTCGTCTTCACTATCATATTCAACATCTTCTTCCTATTCATCCGTAGCTTGTTCGGGCCCATGCTTTCCACGTCTTCTCCTTCTAGTATATTTACTAACCATTGGTTCCAAAACAACGACACGATCTCATCATCGTGCAAAGATACGACGTCGTTCATCGTCGGACGACACGATTGTGGTTGTTGGATAACACACCCGTGTTTTCCAGCGATGAACGAGACGTTGTACCGTTGTAAAATGATGAAGTCATGTCGTTATGTTGGAACCAGATCCTAACTGGTATATAATACAGTACATTTAAATATTTTGGTGGCAAGTTTTCAATTTTGGTGGCGAAAAACGCCACCAAAACCACCAAAATTGAGCCACCAACATTGAAACCAGGCGTAAAATAAATCTCTAAAAATAGAGATTTTAAGTAACAATTAAAATAATAACAATGATGTATGTGTAACCTAAATCACTACCTATAATGTGTACTTAACTGGTAAAACACTTTGTATTCAAGAGCAAATCGTTCCACCAAATATTGAACTATTCTTGTCCCTCTTCCCGCGTAAAATGTAACTTACCTTTTTGGCAGGCAATCAGAATACTAAATACACAACTGTCACACGCAAGTGCGGGCGCACGATTGAGGAATGAGCAGTAAATAGGTCGCATCAATCTCACACGCACGTAACTTTGATTTATAGTTAATTGAAAAAGTGATACTGAAATTCAGATTTTTGCTTGGACAAACTTTGATTCGGGTATCCTGCGCTTTTAAATAATATTTTCTGATATGTTTAAATTGTTTTAAGATAATGTGTTTTGTACATATAGATACGAAATATTTTTTTTAATTAATCCTTTATGGTTTTGGTGTAGTGAATGCATTTATGTAAAAAAAGGGAAATGGGACAAGCCACCAAACTTGAATTTTGAAGTGATTTTTTTTATTCCTTAATTACTATTATACATTTATAATAAAAAAATGTTGCCTCAAGTAGATCAAGTTACACAGTTCACATTAAAAATATAAAAAGGTAAATTCTGTCATTTTACACCGCGATTCCCAGTGAAGACATATAATATTTGCCGTTGGGATATTCACCCATTTATATATTTTTTTTTGTTGTCAAGAAGTCGTAAATTTTTTATTTTTATAACATTTTTTTAACGTAAAATTCTTGCCTCACATAAAAGCTGTAAAGTAACTATGAAAAATCCATAAAAAACTAATGTAAGTATGTGTAAGAGTAAGGGTATAAGGGAAACATTCCGGAAGTAGAAGATCCCTTGTTTCCCTTACATTCTTACACAAATAAAAAGAAATAATACTAAAAGGCGTCATAAAATTCCTCCGCATCGCACGTATCTTGTGGAGAAGTTGCCCGCCACGTTGTGTGGCGGGGTTTTTAAAGATATTAGTATTAGTATTGGCTAATACTTAGGTAGCAGACAAGCATGCTATGGACGTACACGACAACAGGAACGTCACTTTCGTGTTACTGACGTATGTGAAAAACTTCTAATACCCTTTTTTACCATTTAAGTGGCAGAAGCACACATCCTACCTGATGGAAAGTGGTCGCTGTGCGTCACATACTTGTGCTGTCGACCCTGTAGAAACCTTCTAAGAATAATCTCATATTGAAGTCGTTTGGAAACACTACAGCAAGGAGACTATTACTCAGTCTGAGCATACGCGAAATGAAATTCCTTTCATAACTTAGGTAGGTACTGCGCGCAACGTTAAATCACTTGCTGTCATCGCTCTAAAAAAACAAAACATAAACTCACGCCTATATCCCCGAAGGGGTAGGCAGAGATGCTAGTGTCATCACTCTAGTTTTTTTTAAATTAATGTTTATTTTAATTGGGGGTTTTTATCTATAAAGGATATGCTAACCTCAACGTACCTTTCAATATTATACAGGAACAACAGTTTATTACCGTGAGGAAACACATTAGATGCATTACTACTGAATCACCAGTAGCAAACGACATAACTTCATAGCCTCCTCATATTTAGGCCTTGCTACGACCGTTTGAATGAGACCCATATCCAGTCTATTTAGATTTAGCTCGGTCAACAGTGAATCGCATGGGGCGAGCCCCAAGTGAGTTCCGAGTACGTCCTCGTCGTTCGCCCTGGACCCCGTCCTGACCACCGTAACGGAGTGGCAGGCGGGTGACTAAACCTCGAATTCGAAACTTGCGGGCGTATGTGCGATTCTGCGACTAGTATGTCTATTCTGCAAGCTAACAACAGTCCTTTTCAGGACTCGGAGGTGATGGCATATCAGTCTGCCGTATCTGGGGACCAATCCGACAACAGTCCTTTTCAGGACTCAGGTGTGGCGGCAATTCCATCTGCCAGGTCTCCGGACCAGTCCCCTGACCGGAGTGCTAAACACATGGAGGTGGAGATCGCTTCTGCGAGAGAGCCGCGGAGCCCTGTGGCCTCCGCACCCCACGCAGAGGAGGTCGTGGTTTTGGAGCGCTCGGTCGTTCCAGCCGGAACGATTGGATCGCGCTCCTCTTCTCCAATAATCGGGAGACTGTGGCGCAAGCGCTCCAACTCTGCCACAGAGGCAGAATTGATAGAAAAGAAGAAGAAGACTAAGGGCCACTACGCCTATCTGGCGCAGGCGAAGGCAGACCTAGTCGCAGCCAAGGAGAAGGATGTGGAGCACCGCGCTGAGGAAGAGCTCGCGGAGCAGCGGCAGAAGAGGGCTCTATACCTCAGAGAGTCCCCTAGCCCACAGCCGCAGCCCAGACCGAAGGCTCCAACGGAAGTGACTGTTCCCACCCAGTCCCTCAGCGCGGAGCAGCTTTCTGGCTCTATTGAGGCGTCGGTGGCGATGGTACAATCCATCGCCGCTCGAAGCAATAATCTGAAGGGTCAATTCGTGCGGGACCTCAGGCAGGCATGCAGCTCCATCTTAGAGCACGTGCGTGTGTTGAGGTCCCGCACGGAGTCAGAGGAGGTGGCCCAGCTCCACACCGAGCTGGCCGTTGTGCGGGCCGAATTACGTGCCTGGAAACAGCAGGCGGAGGCCGCGCCGCCCGCGATGAGCCGCGATGAGATAGCGTTTCTCGTCGATGCGCGCATTGCGGGCATCCAGGACCGCCTACTGCCTGAGACCCGCATCCGCCCACCTCTCCAGGCGGACAGGCGAAATGCCACTCGCCTGGCAAAGGAAGCCGATATTGAACCTCAGCCCGAGCTAGCATCCCTCCCTCCCGCGCCTATTTCTATCTCCCCTACAAAGCCCGATGGGCAAGTGGAGGACGCGTCGCGTTCTACTGCTCCAATTGGAGAAAAGAAGAAGAGGAGGAAAGTGACGAAGAAGACGGCCGCGGCAAAGGAGGCAGAAGATGCCCGCCGGGCGCGGCAGTCGGCCTCGCGGGCCCCACAGTCGGCTCCAGCGCCGGTTCAATGGAGCACAGTGGTGGCACGGCCAAAAGCGCCGAAGCCAGCTCCAGCCCAGCCAGCTCCAGCCCAGCCAGCTCCAGCTCAGTCAGCTCCGGCCACTAGCAGTAAAAAACGTGGCGCCCGTAGATCTCGCAAATTGCGAGCGCCAAAAACTGCAGCAGTCACCATCACGCTGCAGCCGGGCGCCGCAGAGCAGGGCCTCACATACGGAGATGTGCTCGCCAAGGCCGAGAGGTCAATCGACCTCAAGGCCCTTGGAATAGAAGGCCTGCGCCTCCGGCCCTCCGTGACGGGAGGTCGCATCTTGGAGGTGGCTGGCGCCGATAGAGTCCAAAAGGCAGACCAGCTGGCCACAAAACTCCGAGAAGTGCTGGGGGAGGTCCGTGTTGCTAGACCGGAGAGGTGCGTGGAGCTACGCATCTCTGGTCTGAGTGACTCGGCCTCCAAGGAGTCCGTAGCGGCATCGCTGGCAGCAGAAGGGGGTTGTTCTGCCAGCGCAATCCAGGTGGGCGATATTCAGCGCCCATCTGGCCGACAGGGCACTGCTTGGCTGCGGTGCCCAGTTGAGGCTGCCAAGATCCTAACAGACGGCCGCCGCCTTGTGGTCGGGTGGTCAGTGGTCAAGCTGACCACCCTGGAGCCAAGGCCAGCGCGGTGCTTCCGCTGCCTGGAGCCCGGGCACGTCGGCGTAAGGTGCACTGCGGGCATTGACCGCAGTGCGCTCTGTTTCCGCTGTGGGCAGGCGGGCCACAAGTCGGCCACCTGCTCCGCGGAGCCCAAGTGCCCCGTCTGTGCGGCGGAAGGTGCACCGTCTGGCCACAAACTAGGGTCGGGCGAGTGCAAGGCGGCTTCCCGTAGCAGAGGCCGTCCTAAAAGGAAAGCCGCAGGTGGGGCTGACTCTACGCCCACCCAGCAGCCTACTACAACTGCGGAGGATATGGACACCGCCCAATCATAATGGCCAATAATATCTCCATTCTGCAGGCCAACATTAACCACTGCGTCACGGCCCAGGACCTTTTGGCCCAATCCATGGCGCAGTGGCAGACGACACTGGCAGTAGTCGCCGAGCCGTATCACGTTCGCGACAGCCCTAATTGGGCCAGCGACCATAACGGCTTGGTGGCTATCGTCGCCCGGCGAATGGCTCCTCCCTTCGACAGAGTACAGAGGGGTCGAGGGTGCGTCCTCGTCACGCTGGGCGGCGCTGCAGTTATTGGGGTGTACTGCCCCCCTAGTAGAAGCATCGCCGAGTTCGAGCAGCTGCTCGCGGAGGTCGGTGCTCTGCTGGCAGAAGTGCACCCCACCCCGGCCGTGGTGGCCGGAGATTTCAACGCTCACTCACGGGCGTGGGGATCTCCGGCGACCGATGCCCGGGGGGAGATGTTGGAAGAATGGGCGGTGTCCCAAGGCTTGGTGTTATTAAACCAAGGGGCGGTCCACACCCTTGTGCGACCCCAGGGTAGGTCGATTGTCGATCTGTCGTTCGCCAGTTCTGGTCTGGCCCGACGGATCGACAACTGGCGGGTCGTCGTGGGGGTGGAGACCGCGTCGGACCACCGGTACATCCGGTTTGACGTTGTCCCTGCCGCCTCGGCGGCTCATGTCGACCTCGATCGTCCCTTGGTAGGAGAGGGTCCGCGGTGGCGACTCGCCACATTGGATAAGGAACTGGCCCGAGAGGCGGCTCTCGTCGAGCGATGGGCTGCAGGCGACAGTGGCCTGAACGTGGACGCGAGATGCGAGAGGCTCGCTGGAGCGCTTACTCGCGTCTGCGACGCGGCGATGCAAAGGGCGAGGCCTATCCCGCCTCGGAAGCAAGTGTACTGGTGGCGTCCCCACCTAGCCGGGCTGCGTACAGCTAGTGACGCAGCCCAGAGGCAGTACACCCGATGCCGAAGGCGGGCCGTGAGAGACCTCGCCCGAGAAGAACAGCTGCACGCCGCGTACCGGGCCGCCCGAGAGGCCCTCAGCTCGGCGGTCAAAGCCGCCAAGGAGGAGGCCTGGAAGGAGTGGCTCGAGAGTCTCAATCGAGATCCATGGGGGCGTCCGTACAAAACCGTGAGCCAGAAGCTCCGGCCTTGGGCGCCTCCTCTCACACGAACTCTCGAGCCCGGCCTCCTGGGCCGAGTGGTCAGTTCCCTCTTCCCTGCGAGGGAGGAGTGGGTCCCACCGCGGATGGTTACACCAAGCCAGGTGTCGGCTGACGAAGGGGCAATACCTCCCGTGTCCGAGGCCGAGTTAGGGGCTGCGATCCTGGCACTCAGGTCCAGAAACCGCGCCCCAGGCCCGGACGGCGTCCCTGGGAAGGTTATTGCCACAGTCATGCCGGCACTAGAGGAGGAGACGCTGTCCCTCATGACGGAGTGTTTGACGTCGGGGAGAGTCCCGCGACTATGGAAGACTGGAAAGCTCGTGCTGCTTAAAAAACACGGGCGCCCAGTCGACTCGCCGTCGGCCTACCGCCCCATCGTTTTGCTCGACGAGATGTGCAAGCTGTTTGAGCGGGTGCTCGCAGCGCGTCTCGTCGGCCACCTGGAGGGAGCGGGGCCCAATTTGAGTGACGGCCAGTTCGGCTTCCGTCGCGGGAGGTCAACCCTCGACGCCATATCTCGACTGCGGGGCAGCGTCGACGAAGCGGTCGCCGGGGGAGAGGTGGTGTTGGTTGTGTCGCTGGACATAGCCAACGCCTTCAACACCCTCCCCTGGGAAACTATAGCGGAGGCGCTGAGGTACCACAACGTCCCGTGGTACCTCAGGCGCGTCCTTGCGGACTACTTCGTGGACCGGGCTATCATCTACCCGGCCCAAAGTGGGGTGGTCCGCAGGGGCATGTTTTGTGGCGTTCCACAGGGGTCGGTCCTAGGGCCGCTCCTGTGGAACGTAGGTTACGATTGGGTCCTGCGCGGTGCTAATCTTCGGGGAGTCGGTGTACTTTGCTACGCTGACGACACCCTAGTCACCGCGCGGGCCCCGACGTTTCGCGACGCTGCCGTCCTCGCTACGGCAGGCGTCGCCCATGTTGTGCGCCGCATCAGGGCGCTGGGTTTGAAGGTGGCCCTCGAAAAGTCCGAGGCCCTATTCTTTCATGGGCCTCGGCAGAAGCCGCCTCGAGACAGGACGATTGTGGTGGGCGGCACCTCCATCACTGTCGGGACCAGTCTGAAATACCTCGGGCTGGTTCTCGACAGTCGATGGCGGTTCGTGGAGCATTTCCGGCAGTTGGCACCGAAGTTGCTGGCGTTTGCCGGAATGCTCTCGCGGTTGCTGCCCAACAGCGGAGGCCCGGGGTCTGCCTGCCGCCGTCTCTACGACGGAGTGGTGCGCTCCAAGGCGCTCTACGGAGCGCCAATATGGGCGGAGGCCCTCTGCCCGGCAAATATTGCGTTGCTGCGACGTCCGCAGCGCGCCATCGCGCAGAGGGCTGCACGGGCGTACCACACCGTATCTTATGAGGCGGCGTGTCTGATTGCGAGCAGTATCCCGTGGGATCTCGAGGCTGGCGTCCTTAAGAGGGTCTACGAGGAGGGCGCCCTGATGCGGCGCGATTTTGGAGGTCGGCCGCTTCCGGAGGAAATCGATCGCTGGAGACAGGCGGCTCGCGACGATCTCTTCCGGAAATGGGCCGAAAGGCTTGCAGTGACCCGCAGCGGGTCGCTGCTCGTGGGGGCCGTCCGGCCCGTCCTGCGGCAGTTTGTGGAGAGGGGTCATGGGGCTCCGACATATCACCTTTTTTTTTTTTTTTTTTTTTTAACGCTGAGAAATGCATTTACGCATCCCCGCTCGTGGGGGACAAGACGGGGTATGTGGGACTCCTGTCGGAGTAACAGTATACCCACTAAAACTCAGCGGTGTTCCCACATCGCCGTGTGTAGGGAGGGTCATGGGAAACCGGCTCAGCCTTCACTTCCACAACCCTCCCGGCGCATGCCCGCCTAGCTGGCAGGCCCCGCATGCCCCCCAGATTGGGGGGCTACGGGAATGGCCGGGAACACCTGGCCACTCCCGTCCAACACTGGTGAAGGCCTGTGCAATGCAGGCAAGGGTGCCCCCGCACCCGTTGCCTGCTGGCCTCCACCTGGGAGGAGTCGGAGATGACTGTCATACTGACGCCTTCTTCGACCCCTCCTCCGTCTTCGGAGCGCCGCCGCGTGAGGATCGTCTTCCCGCGCGCGCTCCGCCGCCTCCTTTTGGGACATGGCGTGTTCGCAGAAGGAGGCGACTGCCGCCCAGGAACTCTCATCCCTCAACATGGCGTTAACCAGGCCGGGGAGTGAGAGGTCCGGTCCGATCACCGCGACGAGACTGCGGCGCGGCTCGGACCACGACGGGCACGCCTCGAGCGTGTGCTGCGCCGTGTCCTCCGCCGCGCCACAGTCGTGGCACGACGGCGTCTCCTCCCGTCCGATTCGATGCAGGTACGATCCGAAACAACCGTGTCCGGACAGCACCTGCACTAGACGAAACGAGAGGAAACCGTGCGGTCGGTCGAGCCAGTCTCGCAGGACTGGCCCAATCGCGTCGACGGTTCGGCGGCCGAAGGCCGCGGTGGCGAGGTCCCCCGTCCAGTGGACGACGATAGCGTCCTTCGCCTCGCGGCGGACGGCCTCCCGCTCTTCGGGGGCTGGGCGTTCTCCTCTCGCCCTCCGCCCCGCCGTCCATTCATATACTCTGGCGAGCACCCACGCCTCGAGTTCCCAAGGAGGGGTGCCGGCCAGAGCACATGCTGCCGCAAAGCCCACCGTTCGGTAGGCCCGCGCCACCCGCTGAGCTATGGCCCTTTGGGGCGCCCGCAAGGCGGCGGCGTTCTCCCTCCTTCGGAGGGACTCCTCCCATATGGGAGCCCCGTAGAGGGCCATGCTCCTCAATATGCCGGCATAAAGTTGCCGGCATCGCGCGCTGGGCCCCCCCAAGTTAGGGAGCAGCCACGAGAGCGCCCCTGCGGTCTTCAGCAGGCGCGACGACAGCCCGCTAAAATGCGGGCCGAAGCGCCACCTGCTGTCGAGTACGAGGCCCAGATATTTCATTTGGGCCTTCACCTCAATTCTGACGCCCTCCACGAAGATGTGGGCGTCAGGTGGGGGGCGCTTCCGAGGTCCGTGGAAAAACACGGCCTCGGTCTTGTGCAGCGCCACCGTCAAACCTAAGCGGCGGATCCTGCCCGCGACCAAGGATCCGCCCGCCGACGCCAAGTTGGCCGCCTCCCTAAAGCTCCCGCCCCGGGCGGTGAGGAGAGTGTCATCCGCATAGCAGACGACACTCGTGCCTCGGAGGAGAGTTCCCCGCAGGAGCCAATCATAGCCGACGTTCCACAGGAGAGGTCCTAAGACTGACCCCTGCGGAACGCCGGCCTCAACGGCGTACCGCCGAACTTGGCCACTCCTGTTCACCAGGAGGATCGCCCGATCGTCCAGGTAGCTGGCCAGCAGACGATACAGGTATCGAGGCACTCCGTGGAATCGGAGCGCCTCTAGGATGGTGGAGTGGGGAACGGAGTTGAAGGCGTTGGCTATGTCGAATGACACAGCCAACAATCCGTCCCCCGCTTCCATCGCCTCCTTCACCTGGCTCTTAAGGCAGGCCAGCGCGTCCACCGTGGAACGCTCAGCCCGAAAACCAAACTGAGCGTCCGATAAGTCCGGCCCGATATCCCGCAAATGGCCCTTTAGGCGGGCAGCGATTATCCCCTCGAACATTTTGCCGACTTCATCGAGCAAAACGATGGGCCGGTATGCCGAGGGGGAATCTGCTGGGCGCCCTTCCTTGCGAAGGAGGCACAACTGCCCCTCCTTCCACGGTTTCGGGAACCTCCCAGACGCAAGGCATGCGCTGAAGAGGTCCCGAAACCTTTCCTCCATTAGAGTGGCAGCGATCGCCACCACTCTAGCCGGAACACCGTCGGGGCCCGGAGCTGTCTTCTTGGCGCGGATATGGAGAATCGCCGCGCCAAGTTCCGACTCCGAAACAGGAGGGGCCTCCTCTTCTTCCTCGGCTGGCGGAGCTCTCCCCCGCGGTGGGTCCATCACTGGTGGGGTGAAGTTACCCCTGCACGGGAACAGGGACTGAACCACCCCATCCAGAAACATGGGGTCCAGGGTCTCGGCTACCGGAGGACCAAAAGGGCGCAACTTGTTGCGGGCCGCCTTATAAGGTCTCCCGTAGGGGTCGCTGTCGAGACCCTCCAGCAGCTCCGCTCTCGCCGAGTCTTTGGCGGCGGCAATGGCTCGATCGAGGACCATTTTTGCCTCCTTATACACCTCATAGAGGTGGTCCTCGTCGGCCCGGTCCCTTCGACGCCGCCGTCGGCTCCGCATGTAGGCCCTCCTAGCCTCCACGCACGCCGCTCGAAGCCCCGCCAGTTCCGCCGACCACCAGTACACGGCGCGTCTGGGTGGCGGCCGGCGGGACCGAGGCATGCTAGAGTTGCATACCTCGGTCAGAGACTCCCTGAGGTGCCCCGCCACGGTGTCCACATCCAAGCCGGCGGAAGGCGGCGAAAGCCAGTCCTGGATGAACGCCGCCTCCGCCGCCGCCTCCCTGTCCAGGCGGGTGAGAGCCCACCGTGGGAACGGTGATCTCCCCGAGAGGGGCTGCTGCACCCCTCCGGGGCCACTGGCGGAGATGTCAAACCGTACGTAGCGGTGGTCCGACATCGTCTCCACCAGGTCCACCCGCCAGTTGAGCACGCGCGCCGCTAACGCAGAGGTGGCGAAAGTGACGTCCACTATTGAGCCACCCTGCCGCCGCACGCATGTCTGGACGCTGCCTCTGTTCAAGAGGGAGAGTCCAGAGGAGGCTGCCCACATCTCTACTGCCCGCCCGCGTGCGTCCGACATATCACCTCACCCAACTTCTCACGGGTCATGGCTGTTTTGCCAAGTACCTGTGGGAAGTGGTGGGGATAGAGCCGGAGCCCCGGTGCCGAAACTGCACCAGCGGCGACCCCGACACGGCCTACCATACTATGGCCGTGTGTGAGGCATGGGACGGACAAAGGACGGCCCTAACACGCACAATTGGTGCGGACCTTTCGCTGTCGGTCGTGATTCCAGCCATGGCCGACAGCGAGGAGTGTTGGGCCGCCGTCGCCTCGTTTGCTAGCGAGGTGATGGCGGCAAAGAGAGAGGCTCTGCGGGAGCGGGAGCGAGCTGGGCTCACTCTTCCGCCCCGCAGGCCCCCGGCGAGGGGACGCAGGCGAGCACAATTCGCTCGCGTCCCCGAATGAGCGAAGCCACGGGTGGTGGGTCGGGGGATCCACCGCCCCATGCTAATGTGGCGGAATGCGCCCCTCAGTGTTCCTGGGGCGCATTCGTAAGAGGTGAGCTGACCCCATCATCTGGATTACTCTGTCCGGATGGTGGGGCCCCCAAGAGAAGAGCCCAATACGGCGTCCCTAGCCGAGTCGCGGTGAGCATTCTATCCCGCGGCTCGGATTAGGCGAAGGAGGAACACCGTGGTGGTTTAGTGGGTAGTCTGGCCTCCGTTTCGAGGTCAGGAGTCCCACACAAAGTGAGCCCCTTGCCCCCGCGGGGGGTGAGCGAAGTGCGTAAATGCATTCCACCACGTACAAAAAAAAAAAAAAAAAAAAAACAGTGAATCGCATTTCTCTATATTCCCAACACATTCCATCAGAAAAATGTTGTATGCTTCTACTTACATACTAACAAATAATTAGTGTGTAAAATTTGGGATTACAACTGTTAGATATGTTTTTCACTCCGCTTTAGAGATTGAGTAGTATGCAGGTATAACATATATATAAAAATTGTAATCTACGGGATTAAATTCACTATATTGGACCCCTTAGATCCCACTGCAATCATTTCATAAGATTAATGAATTCGAGACGGGCAATTCGCTTTTAATATTCACCGTGACCCGTTTAATTAAACAATATAACTTTTGTTAGGACCTTCTACGTCGGTACTAAATTCCCGGTAAACCCCCCACGTCCGTGACGCACCCAATATCGTCGGAATATTTTGCAAACTGAAGCCTTCAGGTTAAGTGCCCATAGCTTCTCCGTCTTATTTACAGCAAATAGAGTTACGTCCGAAAAGGGACATCTCACCTTTGAACAAACGTGAGCCAACTCTGTAATACAATGAGAGCTCTACGCAATACAAAACAGTCTGGTCTGCACAGCCCCCGGAGGAAATTGATGCTTAGTGTTAAAAAAAAGAATATTAGCAACCCTACTACTATTCCCTCTAACTCCTCCAGCTAAGCTCAATGGCTTGTGTTTGGAATGGGTTCACGCCGGCAGTGTAATGACCAGGATTCGAAACCGGTACCTCTCAATCTTAAGGCCGACTCTTTAACCACTAAGCTATCAATGATTGTTACAATTCTTTCTATCATTTCCAACTGGTGTGGTGGCCCAAATTCTACTCTGCCGGGAACCACATGGAAACTGCTGGTTCTTGGCTCGTATTTCCAGAATATTGATTATTATTATGATAATCTTTGTTTTATTTTTTATTTCTTCCGTCGAATCGACGGTGTTTTCACTCTCAAATTCCGTATTCCCAGTATGCAGCTACCTGGATGGAACTATTGGTTATTTTTTCTTATCATTCCATGGAACTAGTGGGAGAAAAAAAATCTCACTATTTTCATAATGGAACAAGACAATGGTACTACTAGAATTTTTCCACACCAACGACAATTTCATCGTTTTTATTCATTCGCAGCGTAACATAAGATAACTTTGTATGCCAATATTTTAACTGAAATTGGAACTGTGGTCCAATTGAATCAATTCAGTATTATATGGAATCAAACAAAACAGTGAGTTTCATTTGTGTCGACACAGAAATCCAATATCATTTGAATTTTGATCTCTTTGTTGAAAAATATTCCCAACTTAACTAAGTGTCGACTATCCATCGATTCCAGTTATATTTATTTTGTTAGACACGAACTAGCAACAGATAGTGTTGTTTTGAACCAACATCCTTAGGATTAAGGTGTCAAAAGTGATTTATATAGACAGTATTTATGATAGAAGTAGGCAAATTTTATTACTAGGTACTGTAATATTTGATTTGTATTGTGGTATGTGGTGGTGATTTATATAAATAGATTCGTTTTTCACTTACAATTTTTTACGATAAACAAATACGACAATAATGACACGGGCAGGGAGTTCTTCCTCACACATTACTAAAACTTCATCCAAATGAACTCCCCGCTGTGATTTTTCCAAGCGACTACGATATTGGGTTTCCCAAGAAGAGTATTAGAAGGTTTCTATGGTGTTGGCAGCAAGAGTGTGACGTCTCTTGTGTTGCAAATGTCCATAGGCTACGGTGTACTGTCATTTAATTGGTATGATAACAAATAGTTGTAGTGAGCGGGCATTGACGTCGCGATATCTGCAGTACAAATAAAATTTGCTACCGTTACACCATACAGGTCATCATAATTATAGTTTTAATTGAAGATTCAACCCCATTATGAACCTCCTTCTTGAAGTCATTTATAGAAATATTGCAGGGACAGTCTGGGAACAGGCGACTCGGACGTCGGAGGTGTCAAAATGACCTCCGTCCTCCATGAGCGCGGGTCTGGGGGTGATGGGTGGGGCCGTCTGTTACCTTAGCAGCAGCAGGTCCATATCCGGAGGCTGGATGGATACTCCATGGTTCCCACATCACAGGATGTTATCTCAAAAAGATATCCCCGGGTCTGCCGGGGTGGAAGAGATATGTCTTGTATAATCTTACCTTTGACAATCAAGGATCCATAGACGGCGTGCGTTTTAGTCGTTTCGAGTACGACATAATCACTTCCACTGACTTTTGTGGTGGCGGTACATCCGTGGCGATTTTGCGCACGGAAATAAGAGGCCATACATGTTCTCTTTATATTCCCACAACTCATACGCAATAAGTCATGCTTAGTACTATTATGAAATGAGTCATAATGTGATGTAGACGAGAAAAAATGCGTACAGCATACTGATATAGAAGATGATTCAATTTCATACAAGTTATATGGAGCTGGGAGAGAATTTATTTCAAAATTGCATGATGCAGTCATGCAAATTTCAAAGTGGGAAATTTAAATCCTGATCATAAAGTTATTTATATTGTAAATAGAGCAACAGCTCCTCATTATGTTTTTACACGATTTTATTGTTGTCTTATTGTATTGTATTGTTGTTGTTGTATGCTTACCCAGACGAGACCTACCATGGTCGTAATGTCACGTCCGAAATATTTTACGATTAAGTCCTACTCTGTCATAATTAAATCTCCATTAATAATTCATCTTATAACCGCGTTACTGAATTTAAGATGTCAAATGAGTTTAACTATGCAATTTTTATGACTGTCGGCTATATCACATTAAGATTTTGTACACATTGTCCTTCCAAGTAAAAATTGGTCCTAAGTTTAATCGTGTCAAACGATTACTTATTTCAGCCCGGTTCAGAGAACTTGAGGGTTTTAAAAAGGGATCACAAATTACGAATGGGCGAAACATATCCGTCCTACATCGTACGACAAATAACGAAGGCCTAGAACCGACAAAGGGGTTGACTTTTTTCGTATTTATACCTGATCTTGAATTATATAAAAACGTTTTTGTCGTCCTTTATACTGGGTCTGAGACTTATTTAAAAGTAGCCTTTGGTCCGTAGTTAACTATTGATTTCCTCTATTGAGAACAGTCACCCTGATTTTATCGAAACTCCGCCTACTGTAAACACTTAACTTTACAAGTGAGTGAAATGGTGTTTCATTGACGACCTCCGTGGCGTGGCAATAGTGCTGACAACTAATTCATACAACTTTTTGCATCGAAGGATAGGGATCGAACCCGCACCCCGTGCGGAGCAGTCGTGTGCACAACCGCCGCGCTACGGAAGTCGTTAATGAAACACCATTTCTAATGAACGCGAAATATTTCTATTGCTCATGGATTTAATCCATTGGTACCTTTAGTTGTCCTGAATTGCGGTAACTTAAGGGTAGAGACACTTTGATCGATTGATCCCTTCTGGACAGACCCTTGTTTGATGTGACGAGTTAGGCCATTGACAAATTACGGTAATGAAAAATGAATAGCTCGCGATCACAATTCCAAGTTCGTCGGATAAGTAATGGATTGCAATAAAATTACGATTACAGTAAGATTTAATTGAATTCTTATTTTTAATGGCATAGGTCAAAAATACAGCATAGGTTCTTAGATATTTTTTTTGGGACTGTTTACATTATATCGGTAAATTACATGTTGCTATCATTTTTATCATTTTTGAATTCCTTAAAATATCAAGTTTTTAATATTAAAAGCATTTTGATAACATGTTTATGTATAACTTTTTTCTCACTAGCCGACCGGTCCCGATGTCGCCCGTGCTTTGTAACCACGTTTCAGGATTTATTAATTTCGTAAGTTCGTAAGTTTGTTTACATTTAGGTATTACTCCGCTCCTTTGATTCATATTAATAATATTAATATTTTGATATTTTATTTTGATATAATATTAATATTATAGATTATAATGTTATTATAGTATACGTCAGATATTATAAAGTTCTTCGGGGTAAATGGGTTGTTCAACACAAGTACAATTATTTAATTCAATCCAGTAATTCCAGAGATTAGTTGTTCAACCAAACAAACAATCATCACTGAAATCGTAGATCAAAATGATGAAAATGATTATATCTCTTTACAACTAATGTTAAATATTAATAATAACAATAATATGTCTTTATAGTACACCAAAGATGAAATAATACAATACAGAGAAATGTTTGCGCATGGTAAATACAATTGGCAGCCTTATCGCTCTGCGGCAATCTCTTACAATCAACTTTTTATAATTGAAAATAAACCAAAGTTGTATTCGAAAAATTATATTATGCTCTGTATTTCTCTACAGGGGTGTGCGGAGGCGTATTCCAACGCCCACATTACAAAAAACAAGTTAATGTTACTAGAAAAAGGATGTAATGCCTTGGGCCACCACCGAAAATCGTACAAAACGCACGTCTATTACGTAATACTGAACATTGATAAACTAAAAGTTTTACTACAACAAAAAATTTTAAGAACGCGCGGATTTTACTCCCGGTCAGTGTAAGTTTTTGTACGAGTATAGTTTTTTTTTCTAAGAATATTAGCAACCTGAATAACTAATATTTCCCCTGACCCCCTCCAACTACACAACACGTTGGAAAGGGTGCCTGCTTGTGCTAGGAGCGGGTTCACACCGGTAGTATAATGGCCAGGGTTTGAATCCGTGTCCTCTCGATCACAAGGCCGATTCCTTAACCACTAAGCTACCGACGCTTTATATGAATGAGTGAAGAGACTGTCCAATGTCCAATGGCGATATCAAAGTTCCAAGTTAGACTGGTTGAACTTTTGAGGGCTCCAATTACCCGTAACGACTGCCATAGATGTTTGTATGGCAACCGGGACCGACAGTTTAATTCTCGCAGTAATACTATTTAATTGTCAACTCTGTATATAGAAATCAATTAGTAAGCGCAAAGCAAAACCAAAATTTCAGTCGCCATTTTGTCTGTTTGTGGACTTTTCTTTATATTTTTTGTTCAACTTTTGAAAAGCTTTGGTATTATTATCAATAAAAATAAATTGGACAGAGTTTTTCCCCAATGTTATGATATTTTCGTCATAATTTTTCATAGTGATTATTATCGAATATCGGTCATTGGTCGAACTAGTAAAAAATAATGTCTATACTTGTAGAATTATTATCATAGCTAGCGCGATAACTAGCGCCAATAGACCTACAAACTCCTTTATTACCGCATTACCGAATTTGAAACGTCAGTGACTTATGACCTTGTGCCTTTTAGTGAAGAGACTTTGACATCAATGTAATATCTATTTAGATACCATCATGATTTACCTCCGTTCATATGTTCATATGCTTGTATCAAATAATTTCTACCATTTTTTTGATAAAGTGATATACCATAAAACTTTAGTCATAAATACAACCTATTTTTTCGATATCATCATCATTCTCTGAGCCTATTCCCAACTCAGTTGAGGTTGGCTCTCTAGTCTAACTAAGATACGCCTGAACTTAGATATTTTTCGTGAAGCGACGGCCATCGGACTTCCACAACCAAATTGGCGATATCGAAGTTCTATGGTTAGGCTATTCGGAATTTTTGAGGGTCCAACTACTCGTAACGACTGCCATAGATGTTCGTATGGCAACCGGAACCGACGGCTTTACATGCTCTCCGAGAAACGACCAGACCAGTGCAAATAGCCATATTCATTCATACAAATATTTGCACTGAGATGGGATCGAACCCGCGCCTCCTGCGTAGCAGTCGCGTTCACTACCGCTACGCCACATAGGCTGTATTTATCGACATAATTATTTACCATATCTCTTCGATGTTCGTGTTACTTATACTTGAAACCAATCACGTGAAACGTCATTCACATTAATAATGTAATGTTATACTTCACTCACAACCTTGTACCTACTGAATACCCTCATCTTATAAGTAATGACAGTTTAGAGTTCAGTACTTCGCAATATGCCGTGTTCTGGGGCCGAGACGTTTCAATGTCAAAGAAAGTAACGAGGTGTAACACTTGCGTAATAGCTCATCATTCTGGGGTTTAGGTATTTAAAATATGTTTATGTTTATCGCAGGTTTATAAGTGCCCGGTTAATGGCAATAGGCTCGTGACATTGGGAGCTAAACATAAACTGGCGAAATGTGCACTCCTGCCTATCCCTTCGGGGATACAGGCGTGAGTTTATATTATATTCGTTCGTTACTGGTAGTAAAAGCCTTAAGAAAAAATTCAACATCGTCACTAGATTGTGGAGTATCATCGGTTCACGAGAAATATCATAATACAACTTTTAAGACGAAAAGTCGATTGAAACTGAACTAAGAAAAAGATTGGGAGGATGACAACTTGTACAACAGTGTTTTGAAATTGCGTTCTAAAATTGTCAGATAAAATAACAAATACACCAGCTAGCATAAAGATGAATGTATTGAAAAATAACTGCTCGACAAATATTGGAGGGCTGTTTTGTTATGTCCAATATTTCATTTTTGTCCATCATTTTTCGACGTCTGTCTAAATTTATCTTCAATTCAAATACCCACTGTTATTTTTCAATGAACATTGATCTAATCTTCGATTGCAATGGATCCTGACTTGGCAATTACGTCTTCTCATTAATATGCTTTATAATAGTAGTCAATTACAACTATCGACAAATCTGTAGCAAAACCTATAAATAAAAGAAATTATAAGCGTACTTCCGTGAAACTCTCATTTTCTTTAAAGACATTTCATCTGAAACTCATTAACGTAAAAATATAGGGACAGATGTTGAATTATGGTACGTAAATATTTCTCTCATGATAGGAAATATACCTAATTCCAAATGTACAGATGCCAATGCGGTGCTTTTTCTTTTTTAAATTGAACCCGTCAATTCCAAACTCTAGTCCATCTCCGTACTAAATTTTACCAAAATCGACTCAGTAGTTTAGGCATGATAACATACATTATGGAAATGGATTCTCACAGAATTCCATTTAATCTTGCCAAGGTTATGACCATTGTCCCCAATTAAATTTCACGATAACCAGTATACAGTATTTGTGTGCCATCATATTCACATTAATGTGTTATCTGTGGCGTAAAGGGCGAAGTTACGTGTTACGACAACCGAGGGAGGCGAAATGGTTTTGTTCTTACCCTAGGTAATTTTGTTTTAATATTGTCATAACAAACGTACATACACAATAATGGATACTGAATTTATAAATATATATGAGGCATTATGAATTGTTAATTTCAGGTAGGTATGTTTAGAAATTGTAACAGATTTTTTATAACATAATAAAGTTAATTTAACGATATGAAATAACATAACATAACATAAACTCACGCCTATATCCTCGAAAGGGTAAGCAGAGGTGCTGGCACCCACATTTCGCCAGGTTATGCTTAGGTCCCAATGTAATATGTGGTGAGCCTATTGCCATTAACCGGGCACTTATAAACCTGCGATAAATACACATATAACGTCGAAAAGCATCGAAAAGTCATTGGTGTGTGCCATGGTAAAACCTGGGATTGAAACCGAAACATCGACTCAGCAGCTAGTTAAATCGTGTGTGTCGTAAACACAATAGTGAAATTAATTATCCCCAGAGTAGTGCAGGCAGTTAATTATTAAGGTGTTGTCCGTAGGGAATCCCAGTGAATAGTTAATAAGCAGGAACTAGAGGTGTGAGGTAGAGGAAAAGTTTGATTAAGGTTGAACAACTTTGTTGATTGGATAATCCAATTAGTTGTCACGTTTTTAGATTGACTATAAGAGTTATTCAACACTGAACGCCTACGTTTACCAGTGTGGTTTCCCAGTGGTGTAGATTAGGGCCAACCCATTAATTTTTATTATTTCCTTTGTTTATTTTAAACACATATTACTAAAATTTTTAAATATATTAAAAAATATAAAAAATAGTATCCTACCGGTATCGGGTACAGGGACCAAGCTACCTGTGACTAGGGCTCTAGGGAGAGGAGCTTCCTCACTATGTGTGCCGCGCCTAGCAAAACTGCCTTCTGTATCAAGCCCTTGAGCCAGCTGTCTTACGAGAGCCTCTTAAGGTTTTGATCGAGGCTCTTGGCGATGTGACCGTGGACCGTAACGACTATCGGTACAATAATAGCTGAGTTCACCTCCCACATGTACTCACTTACTTACTTACTCCGTCCTTATACTATTATTAATAATTACACTAGTAGCCTAAACTGATGCGTGCATATCACTTTACTTGTGTTTTGATTGTCCAATGTTTATCAAGTCTATTTTTAAAAACACCCACATTAGGAGCTTTTTTTTACACTTTCCGGTAGTCACGTAGTAACTATTTATTAATCTGTGCCTGAAGGGAGTTTCAAATTTGCACCACGCTGTTCGGCAAGAAGTGATACCTAGGGTTGCTGGCACACCCAGGCTTGCATAATTTCATTGAGTGTCCTCTGAGATGTAATTTTTCTTCATGCCAATACCATGTTTTGTACCATGTTGTTGGTGTTGTTGTTGTGTACCATGAGTACTATAATATGGGGCTTTCGAATTCGGGAGTGTTCCCTTTACACCCTGGATAATTGAATGAGTGGGTTCACGTCGATAGTGTAATGGTCAGGATTCTAACCCGAGACCTATCGATCTCGTCATCCTTCATCGTCCTTGACCATTGAGCTACCAGCGCTCTTAAACGTGCAAATGGTCTAACTGCAGCACTTCAATATTAACTATAGCTATAGCGTTTTTGGAAAATAGCAAATTTCAGCGACGAGCAGAAGAGGTGACAGCTTCGGACGTGACCGGGATTATCACATGAATGAAGATAAGAATGGATTTAAGTAACGTAGTATTATTAGACCGTAATGTTACAAAGCCCTTTAGAGTATATAAGTATATATTATTTTATTTATCTATTTTATATCGTTGGTAAAACTCACTAGTATTACTCAAACGGTACCTGAAATCAAACTCTAGTCTCTCGGGGTTTTGAATTCAAATCAAACCAACCAAAGGCTTGCAATCTAATAATAATTTCTATTCTAAATATGGAGCTATTGCTGAAGTCAGTTGAATTTTCAAACTAGCTCATATTGTTTGCTACCTATCTTATTTGAAAAGGGGCATCCCGATGATTTTCTTGCAAAATTTAAACGCACTGAAATTGTGTTATGATGCGAGGTTTAAAGCTATTTCGCTTTACCTCAACATCATAAAAGCGGTATTTCAACAGGAAATGGTGCAGTGAGTTTTTGATACCCCAAATCGCGTTCATGCTTTACAATTTTTCTTTTTTAATTTTAAAGTGCTTGAACTTTGATTTTGATTTGAATCTCTCATCAAAATAATAAACATAATCTTACTACTGTAAACATGAGACACAGAGACAGCCTCTGTAGCGTGACGGTAGTGAACACGGGTTTGATCTCCGCTCAGTGCAAATATTTTGTATATATGAAAATGAGTATTTGCAGTTATGCTATAATCATACAAGGCCAAAAACTAAAGACTTTTACAGCGGTACCAAAATATGTTTCATAAAATAAAATTATGTACAGTTGGACTCCAAAACTTCCTGGACACTTTAAGATATATAATCCTTTGACAGCTTAGTGTACCTAATATAACCAAAGTAACATAGATAGCATTAATAAAATAAAGTATCGATATCTTGTTTCTTTATAAGATAATAAGTTAACTCATACAAGTAGTAGCCTGAACTTAAACACATTAATAAGTACATTTATTATCCAGTAGCTTCTAAGACTAGTAGTTGTGTAGTCATTTCTAGTTTTTTTGTTTCAAATGGTTTAGGAACTTTTGTAGCCCACTGTACATTCATAATTTACAAAACAACACATTTTTAACTGTAAATCAAACATTTTATCACGACGATTCAGCTAGGCTGCTTATTTGAACTGAATTTTGACTCGTAATCCGTTGTTCATATTTATAAGCCTTTGTGGTAGTTAATGAGACTTAAGTTCAAAGAAACAACTCTTCAGCTTTAAAATAAAAAACGTCGACCTCCGTGGCGTGGCGGTAGTGAACGCGACTGCTACGCAGGAGGCGCGGGTTCGATTCCCGCTCAGTGCAAATATTTGTGTGCGTGAATATGAATATTTGCATTGGTCTGGGTGTTTCTATGTATATCATGTATGTATTTACAAAAAAAAAAGTATCTAAGTATGTTTATCCGCATTCGAGAACCCATAACACAAGCAAGTTAAACTATGCTTACCATGGGTCTAGGTGGCGTTGTGTAGATTGTCCTAGAATATTAGAATATTAGAATTAGAATTAGAAAAATATAAGTATAGATATGGTAAAAATCTGGGATGCAATTGACCCGTCAAGTTCGTAAGAAAGATATCGATTTTAGCACGCTATGCTTGTGCTTAGTTGCATAATATATACCTGCCAGTATGCCTAAGCCACTGACCTAATTTTGCAATCTCCTCTCATTATGTATGTAGCTATATTCCATATTCACTCTCGCTACCACACATTAAAGTGGTCATTAATAGCCAGGCGAGGTGCGGAGTCACTTTTAAAGCGATTGCCTCGTAAAATTAATTGCTGTGTTTTCAATCTTTTTAAAAAGGAGTCATGTATGGAAAATCTAAAAATATCGTCACCGTTCATAATTTTTTTAATTTTTGTTTTAATGACTGAGTATTTCACTTTGGTAGCTTATTACTCGGTTTGAATACTGGCCATTACACTGCCGATGTGAACCAATGAACTTAGCTAGAGGGTTTAGAGGGAATATTAGTAATATTGGTTGCTAATATTCTTTATTTAAATCAATCAGTAGATTATTATAACTTGCTTTATTATCAAAAGGTTTTATTCGGTTCTTATTCATAATTTACGTATACTTTTTTCTTACCAATAACCCAAATATAACTAGATGATCAGCGTTTTACAGGTATTTATAAGTCAATACCAACAATTACAAGCGTAAATAGAGCAACAGTCGCCACATTATCGCGTTATCGAATTTAATATTACAAATGAATATAAATTTGAACTTTTTATGACAGCCGGCTACATCCAACAAGTTGATAGGCTTATTAAAAAAACGTTTTGCGGTTCAAATTACTCTGTCGAATTTCTCACATCTAGGATTTGTATAAAGATATGTCACTCGCACACTTTTCCCCCCTAAGTATTATATTATTATATTAAATACATAATATTATCCTTAGAGAAAGCCGCGGTAGCCTAGTGGTATGGGTAATGGACTGCTGAGACGAGGTCTCGAGTTCGATCCCAGGTTTACCATGGCACACACCAATGACTTTTCGATGGTTTTCGAAGTTATATGTGTATTTATCGCAGGTTTATAAAGTGCCTCGGAGAGCACGTTAAGCCGTCGGTCCCGGTTGCCATACAAACATCTATGGCAGTCGTTACGGGTAGTTGGAGCCCTCAAAAGTCCAACCAGCCTAACTTGGAACTTCGATATCGCCATTGGTCATTAGACCATTGGTTGTGGAGGTCAGATGGCAGTCGCTTCACGGAAAATATCGAAGTTCAGCCGCATCACAGTTAGACTGGAAAGCCGACCCCAACTGAGTTGGGAAAAAGGTTCAGGGAATGATGATTATCCTTAGAGAAATATAGAGTGCTAGTGACATAAATATCTTTACATAAAACCTAGGCGTGAGAAAGTGAAGGAATATATGTATAGTATGAAGTATGAAGGTAGTGAAACGTTGTTTTATTAACCATTATCAACTTTGACAGAAATATAAATTGCAGTAACGTCAATGTTTCTACACTGAGCCTTATTTGCACCAACTACCTGTTAAAGGAGGTATGCGTTTACGTCAAATTTAACGTTAACAGTAACATAGATTCTAACGGTTTCTACTAAATGTGTTGCACCAGTATTTAGTAGCTCGGTGAAAATTATCTTTTTGATAGAATTTGACGTTAACAATTAACAGTAACAGCGTGGCCAGTTACAACCTGTTTTATACCCTGTTTTATGCACTGTTAATGTTGAAGTAAGATAGTTTAACCCAGTCTAAAAGTCAAAAGGCACTGCCACTGACATTTTAAATTCGGTAACATAGTAATGAAGGAGTCTATGGGTCTATTTACGCTAGTACAATTAATATCTATGATATAATGTAAGTACTATTTAGCTATATGGTCGATACTCGGTATCTTATTACTTCTCTTTGAGACCAAAAAATGCGTGATATTGTGTATTAAGTACAGCATGTTTAAAATAAAAACAAAATGTTCTATTAGTCTGAATGTTCATCATTTCGCACTTAAGAACTTAATCTCCGTTCTTCAAAACATAAATATTACAGAACTAAACATTGTAAGTGCTTTTTTTATTATTTTGAGAGAGAAACTTACTTTTATTGATACAATTTTTATCGTTACATTTTCCTATTTACTCATACTTGTATATTTTAAATGAAATAGACAGAGCTGTATTGATGTTGACTTATGTGACGTGACGGTAGTGTGCGCGACTGCTATGCAGGAGACACAGGTTCGATCACAAATCTTAAAACATCCGTTCCGTTTGTCATACAAACATTTATGGCAATCGTCACAGATAGTTGGAGCCCCAAAAAGTCCAATTACTGGTCTAACTACAGAACTTCGTTATCGCCTAATACCTATATATTAATTGTGGAGGCCAAATGGTGGTTGCTTCACTGAATATATCGAAGTTCAGCCGCGTGAAATTAGATTGGAAAATGCGAATCTCAGACTACAAGGTTACAGCTTCAGTAAGGTAGAAAATAATGATGATAAGAGAGAGGTGTTTTAATACTTGCTGTGTGTGCTGCTATCTGTATAGTGCTCTCAGAGACAGCACGTAAGAAGCCTTACTGAACCCATTTCGTTACTTCGATCGACTTGTGTGAATATATTTCTAAAATGAAATGTTTTTTTTTGAAATGAAATGAAATTAATTTTGCTTGAAGTATGGTAAATTACATTACAATGTGTTAGTAGTAGTGCTTTTTGGATAAAACATTTTTGATTAACATAATGAAGGCCAAGTTATTTCTGAGAAATGCTAGCAAAACTCAATGTAGTGTGAACTGTGAATAAATACGTAAAAATGTTATGAAAAGTGCGCTACGTTCCTTCATGAACGCTATTCAGTACCGTTGAAACTCCAACTTTAGTTTGTAATGGCGTGTTAATCCCTACTGTAACATAACTGTAATAGTTGGGTACCACAGAACAGTCATAAAAGTAGATTTCAACGCGTTTCAAATGAGATCACTGCTGTAAGTATAGACTAATATTGGTTGAGTGTATGAAAATGAGAATTTATATACTGGTAGGAAAGGATGAAAAGAAGAGAGTAAGAACAGGTATAGATTGTGGTACACCCCCCATGTGATGTATCAATGGAAGTGACAACTCCTCCCCCCCATTTTGGGGAAGAAGCTTTTACTTCTGGCATTTTATATACACTAATTAAATCATTGAAGCATTAAAAAACTAACATACCAATCTAAAACATCGCTGTAAGAATGATAACAACATCTCAAAATGATAAAATAACATCAAATAAATTGTATAATAACATCATCAGATAGAATCTGATAAAATAGTTTAACTTCAAAATGTAATATTCACATAAATTTCACATAATCCCAATCAAATAATTGGTATAACAATCATAAAGTTTTTATTACTAGCGAAAATAGAGCAACAGTCTCTTTATTACCACGTTACTAATTTCAAAGTGTTAAATGAATTTCAGTACGTATTTTTATGATAGCCAGCTTTATCTGACAAGAAGTGTTCCAATTTTGAATCAAAACGTTTCACGGTTCATAATTATACACTGTCACTTTCATACACCATTTGTTCATCATGCGAAGAATTCTTATGGATGCGGTTAAGAAGGTTATGTCGGACTCTGAACTGACTAAAACGCTCGCCGTCTTCGGGTCTTTAGTTGCCGGAGGTGAGATAAAAACCAACATATCCTTCGCGTCCTAGCAGATCTGGGGTCCTTTCGAGATGACTCCTTTCGGGTGTAGGGAATACGGTGTCTACGTCTAGCCCTGGGTATAAGGAGGTGCACTTTGCGCCGTTATCGCGGTCCGCTGCTGCTAGGGTGACAGGTGGCTCCACACGTTACTCCCTGGCCCGCGCTCATGAAGGAAGGAGGTAGATTTTATGTAAAGATATGTTTGGCACTCGCTAAATTGTGCCCTCTAAGTATTACTATTAACTTTATGATAAAATTACATACTGTTTCATATAATAGTCCATTCGCACACATGCTTCTAGAGTTTCCCGAGTATTAGTTTAGGTTTTGCCTTTTATCCATTGTTGATTCAGGATTGGATAGTTTTAGAAGTGATATAGCCAACGAAAGTATGATGGAATTTGGTTACTGTTGGCTCAGTTGGCCTTAAATGACTGTTATATCAAATTTACTTTGTATTCTTTTGAATAACGATATTAAACAAGTATCTATCTTTATAGATACTAACTGTTGCCCGCAGCTTTACCTGCGCAGATCTCTGATCCAGTTCTCACAGCACATGGGAACTATTGGATGGACTGCCATTGTTCAATTTCAGTCAGAACTGTTCGGTCGTTTGTACGTGATATACAAGCAAACATCTTCACAAACTTGGCCATTATAATCTTGTAGGATTTGAAAACATCTAATAGACTGGGGCTTGGGGCGTTCACTGTTCGGTGAACTAGGTGCGATTGCCATTTGCGCGCTTCCGTGCTTCAGGGGAGAACACAATCTCAGGAAAAAGGTCAAACGCTCCCATTAGCAGCAAACTTAAATATCATCATATGTAAAGGAATTTCGTACTCTGAGGTGAAAACCTCGGGACTGGGATGTGACCGAGATTATTGCAAGGATAATAATGATTGAATCTAACATCATTTGAACACTAAGTTCCATCACATTCAAACCTAGAATATGTAAGTGGGCAAGTAAGGGATTGTTTGCGTAAATACCGCCCATTGCTTAATCAACCAATTATCCTATTATAGTTCACTGCTGGAAATAGACCTCTCCCAATATGCGCCGTAGCTCCTGATCCTTGACTTTCATCATAAAATCTGTTCCAGCCGCCTTATTCAGGTAGTCTGTCTCTCTGGCGGAGAGGACGTAGTAAGCCTTCCCGAAGAGCGACCATTAAATAAATTACTACACCACGATGGCACAACTCCGTGGCCGTCGATTCGATAGAAGAAGAAGTCTATCTAGCTTCTTAGAGGCGTCCTAATTTTCCGTTTGTCTTCTAGCGGTCTCCAGAACTCGTTTGCTCCAACGGCCATCGACCTTTTAACAGATATAGCTAGCCCGCTGCCCCATTACCTTGCTTATTCTGTGACCTATACTAGTCACATTATTCATTTGTATTCTAATTACATCATGTCACGTATGATATATTCCTCATATTACACTGTCAACATAATTGCCTCAACCCCCCGTACATATAACTTGACACTAATTAGATCCATGACATGTACTTTACTTACAGAATTTCCGACCTGACTGTGCAATTGTCTGTTCAATCATGAACTAATAAAGTTTTGATATTGCGTAAACTAATTCAAAGTTTGTATAGGCTTATATATGCCTATTATGTGAGAGACTGACGACTCGTGTATGCTTCTCCGAAAGTGTACCCCAGAGTCTCGGCTATTAATCACTAGGTGTACTGGTTTGAAGGTGAGTATGGCCTCCCATGACAAAGTTTGACCCCTGGTCGATGCGGTACATAGACATGCGCTAGGGATCATCGGCAATCCTATACTCGCAGGCGATGTGGAACCTCTAAACCTTAGGTGAGACTTTGCCATACTCTGTGTGTGTGTGTATGTGTGTGTGTGTGTCTCTGTGTGTGTGTGTGTGTGTGCATGTGCGTATGTTTGTGTGTGTGTGTGTGTGTGTGTGTGTGTGTGTGTGTGTGCGCGCGTGTGTGTGTGTGTGTTTTTTCGCCTGTACGGTTTGTGTTTGTAAGAATTGTTCGATATGATGTCCACTCCTACTGTTTATCATCGTACCACAAGCTACAGGCAGTGAGTTCATCCTCATAAAAAAAGAAGAAATGGTGCGCACTGTGCGGTATTTCATTAAGCTGTAGAAAACACCTGCTACGGTTTTCCAAGCGACTACAATATGGGGTTCTTTAAGAAGGGCATTAGGAGGTCTCTAGAGGTTTAGCAGTACGAGTATAACAGGGGTGTGTCAAACGTCCATAGGTCACGGTGACCATTATTCAACAGGTGGGCCCGTGTGCTTGTTTGTCACCTAAGTGGAAACAAAAAAGGAAAGTAGTATTCTATTGACATCGTGTCATAATAATTAATAAGATACATCCCGTATGTCGTTCAATAATTTCAATTTATTCTCTGTCACAAATCCTAACGAAATTCACTGGCTGAATTTAGAATAATAATTTGTTGAGAGTAATTTCTTTGATCAAACGTTTTCCTTGTCACCGTATTTCTTCTACTGTGTTCATTCAAATGAAATGCATTATCTTTCTCAGGACTTCTTTATATTCAAGGCTCAGCTTATAAATCTTTAAATTATACAAAAAAATTGTAAACAGAGTGCTGCATCAAATTACTTAAAAGAGTTCAATTTAGTCAAAAGAAAAACAGAATTCTTGTTTTATGCTAATCTACTGCATTAAATATTGATATCACTCTGAGAGTAATGTCGGTAAAATATTCTTATTTTGGGAGACAATAGACGAATAATGAAATAATAGGTATATGAATACTTCTTAGACGCACACAGCGTCCGTGACGTGGCGGTAGTGCACACGACTGCTATGGAGAAGTTGTATGCATGAATATGGCTGTTTGCACTGGTCTGGTCGTGCCTCGGAGAGCACGTTAAGCCGTCGGTCCCGGTTGCCATACAAACATCTATGGCAGTTGTTACTGGTAATTGGAGCCCTCAAAAGTCCAATCTAACTTGGAACTTCGATATCGCCATTGGTCATTGGATCATTGGTTGTGGAGGCCAGATGGCAGTCGCTTCACAGCAAATACCGAAATTCAGCCGCATCACAGTAAGACTGAAAAGCCGACCCCAACTGAGTTGGGAAAAAGGTTCAGAGAATGATGATGAATACCACTTGAATTACAACAAGTATAACATAAGCTGATATAAAAGCAGAAAAAATTTTTTTTTCGAGCCGATCAAGTTTTTAACGGCTAAAGATGAATTAATATGGAAAAAGAGGTTGTACACAATTACTCGTCTGAAATGTTTCCTTGAGCGATTATAGACCGTAAGATAATGCCATAAACTTCCAAGTCATTTGTTCCAGGATGGCGATTATACAAGCAATCTAATTACCTACCTCATGATGAAAGGAAAGTGTGTGGTCACAGCGCTGGTACTGACGGCACAAGGCACAAAGGCATAATTTTCTTGTACTAGACGATTCGTACCGGCTTAATATTTGCTTTGTGGGTAGTATATAATACAATGTGATTGCTATCATACTTGCTTTACTTCTAGTAGAGTGAAAAGATGGTATACAGAATATAGAATAAATAAATACCTACTATACCATACTTAAAAAAATATTTGACACGTTATTAAATTACATATGCTCATGCCCGTAAATCCCGAGGGGTAAACAGAGGTGTATAAACACCGACATTTCACCAACCATGATTTTTGGTCCTACGTAATAGGAGCGAGCCTAATGCCGCCAATCGGGCACTTATAAAAAAGTGGGTAACTATGCCTAAAATAAATTCCTAAGACAAATGTTGCAGCTAAATAAATTTGGAAAAAAAAATGACCCGAATCCTTGGTATGCTGTGTAAATCGCAAGAAAATTAATTACGTGCTTAACCGCACAAGCACTACCAATTAACGTCTTGGAGAGTATTAGACGTTTTAAAGTACTACTGAATAATAAGTTTTCAAGTAGGGCACCACCCTTTTTTTCCCTGAGTGTCAAGTCATTTTCAAAAACCGAATGCCATACTGCTACAAAACGTCTACCAAATATATAATGCTTTGCAGTACCAACTTTATGTCTATCCATTTCTTTTTTTTTTCATGAGGTGACGACCCCTGTATAGTCATCACCCTGTAACAAATGACCTGGAAAATTGTGTCATTCTCCTACTTTCTATCAAGGTGGAAGCACACTTTATCTATTGTTATTTGTCTTAATATACGATACGATGAAGCGTGTAGGGCAACGAAGTAGTCATAAATATTTTTTTCTAAACATTTAAAACACAATACATGATTTAGACATGACTAAAATATCAATGGTTTAAAAAGGTTACATTTTAGTAGCACAAAAATTTTATTCTACGATACGTTCTGAAAGGTTCCAAAGTTTAACAAAACATATTGTACAATAAACACAATCACAAAAAGTAAGTATAATTTTTTACAAGTAAAACTTTAACGCATAATTAATTTTTGAAACATGAAAAGAATGAAACGAAGAAAGTATGTAATTCGTTTATTAAAACTGAAGTAAAAGATATATGTACCCAAGGTAAAGTTAATTATTTATTATTACCTTGCGTCCGTAGAAGATTAAAAAACGTTAATTAGTTTAATATGAATGATGATAGCACGGACGTTTTGAATATTTACACTCTATATTTCTATCTGGAGATTCTCTTTTTTACTATACTATATTTTTCACTACAGGTATAATTATCTTCTTACTGTATCCAAGAGTTGTTATTTATAAAAAAATTGAATACATATTAATATACGGAATCTACTAAAAGTTGCAGTCAAAATTTTATTTAAACACCTATGTTATTCTGAGATCAAAGCTGACTCACGCATTTATTAATACTAATTATTTAACCCTTAGAAAAACAATACAACACTTTTATTATTTTAATTAATCATAAAATATATATAGAAATAACTTACCTCTTGAATGAAACTGTAAAGATAATCACAATTAAATTATCCAATCAAATGTCACTCACAAAGTAAAATAAAAATTGTAAGTATAATATTTTATCCGCGTGTCGTAAGCTTATAAGCTCAGTAGAGAGGCATGGACGTCGTGTACGTCCGGAGTTTCGAGAACAACTGAGGTGTATACTCCTAATTCGAGAAAGCTCGTCCCAATCCCAATTCACGTTACAGATAATCATTCACGACATTATTACGATGAAAAATACAGTTTTTATTGTTCATAAAACGAAATGGTTTAGTTATACGCCTTTTTTTTATTCACATTATCATTGTAATGTATAGTTTTATTATGGAGAAATATTACGGAATATTGTTATGACCATGACAAAATGTAATAGATAATATTATATAGTATTGCCTTGTTTTTTTATTATTGGATGTCGAAAGAGGTTTTTCTTGTGGGGTTTATCTTGGATTTATGTCAAATAAAATATGTTTTATTTTGTTTTATCGGTGTATATTGTAACGGTTAGCAGATTACAAATATAATGATTACTAACGATCGAAACTGAGATATTTGACTGAGTTAGAAGTTACTTTTAGTCTTCTCAGTTCAATTGAGCAGTGGTAACGAGCATGCATGCCAGTGTGTCCGATTTCCAGGGGAACAAAAAGTATTGTTGGAATTTTGATTTATGGTATAACTGCAGCGGTAACTAAATGCTTCTGTAACAGTATTTTGTAGTGCACGGGAAACCCCTGTCCTCTCAGAATTAGGAGGTTAGACGGCCGTCACTCCTATAAAAGAATAGCAGTGTAGACCACTGGTATGATGATGATGAAAGTATTTGATGGGCGTCTTTGTCTATTATATTCATTATATTCATTGCATGAAAATAAAAATTTAGTGAAATGATGCCACTATACAGCTACTAACTAGTCTTATAAGCTACTGAAAAATAGATCTATTTATGAATGTAGGCTACTACGTGCATGTGTTTAATTATTTTCTTCTAAAGAAACAAGTCATCGATAGTTTATTTTATTAACGCTATCTATGTTACTTTGGTTCTTTTTCTGTCGAATCGACAGCATTTTTAGTTGTCATTGTTGTGTAGTAATTTGTTTCACGGCAGCGCCGCTACTCACGAAGAGGGCCCGAGCGTAGGTTTTGCTCTCCGGGAAGACTTACTACTTCCCATAAACTTACGTTACTTTGGTTAAATTACACTTAGGCTGTTAAAGGATTATTTATAGACCTTAAGGTGTCCAGGAACTTTTAGAGCTCACTGTACAGTAAGAACACATCTTAACATACAATTTTGTATAATAAAGTGTATGCAGAACTCCTTTACTGACTGTATAATATTTGAAAAAATAAAGAATATACAGGATGGAATTTTGTAATGCCACCTGAAGGGGAAGTACTCTTAATACTGTAGTTAGAAGGTTTTACTTAAAGGAAACATTCCTTTATTTTTGAAAAGAAACAAAACTGCATTCAATGATTTTGAAAAATTCGCTTGCCGCACCTGGTAATCGAACCGACTAAAATCTGTAAAAATTGCACCCTGTACTTTTATTGCATTGATCGTTGGGGTCAGTTAAAAGGATGAAATTTCTCAAACAACCTTCATAAATTAAATAAAAGGAAAACAGTTAAATCTTAAATTAATTGTTCAATAGGTCAAGTTAAAACACTTTTATGCATAGATCCATCTCTTAACTTATGTTATTAATTTATTAATAATTGTTATCACTGACGTCTTTCATCCATTAAAATGACGAATTACTATTGGTGGTATGGAGAGAGATATCGAGACCGACATGCACCAACTCGGTTTGTACTGAAAAGAATAAAAGAAAATTTCAAGAATACGGGTAGTTTCAAAAAGCGACGGCAAATTCTTTAGCAGAACAACGTCGATTTTGATCTAAATGTTTGTATCGAAGAAAATGGAGCCCATTTCGAGCAGTTAATTAGTTAGTTTTTGTACATAATTTAAGATTTCATTGTTTTCCTTTTATTTAATTTATGAAGTTTATTCGAGAGATTTCATCCTTATAAATGACCCTAACGATCGATGCAATAAATGTACAGAGTGCAACTTTTACAGATTTTAGTCGGTTCGATTACCTGGTGTAGCAAGCAAATTTTCAAAAATCATTGAATGCAGTTTGGTTTCTCTTAAAAAAAGAAGGAATGTTTCCTTTGAGTGAAATTGTCTATCAACAGTATTAAGAGTACTTCCCCTTCAGGTGGCATTACAAAATTCCACCCTGTATACCTACATTTTACCAACCAAGTATTCGGTCTCACGTAATAGAGGATGAGCCAATAGCCGTATTTCGGGCACTTCTGTTGACTTTGAAGCTTGGTGTGGGCTGTATATATCTGTCTGATGTAAAACAGCCCTATCTGTTAGTCAAATTGTACAACACAGTTTGGCAAGAGGCTGTTATACTCTGTCTGGGAGCAGGCGTAACATGTAAATAACATATTTATAAAAATTACAATGAAAATGTAATAACAGATAATAATATGTTATGTATGTCTACGCTTGGTTTGGCAGCATGAAATTAAATATTTATTTTCATCCCATTTGTAGTGTATTATATATTCATGGAGTATTAGTGCCTACAATTTTGTTACCCAATCGGCAGTATTCGTTATGGCATTGTTTGTTGGTATTTTTATACCTCTCAGGTGGCAGACATGTACCTACACGGCCAACCTGATAAGCGGTCACCGTGGCCTATGGACGTTTGCAACATCAGGGGCGTCACACTCGTGCTGCTTACCCTGTAGAAACCTTCTAATGTCCTTCTTGAAGAGCCCCATATTGTAGTCGTTTGGGAAAACCATGGCAGGGAGTTCATTCCACAGCTTGTGCGTGCGCGGTATGAAACTCCTTTTATACCGCACAGTGCGTACAGTTTCCGGTCGCAGTGTGTGAGGATGAAATCCTTTGGTGATTTGATGATGGCAAATTTCATCACGTAGCAATGATAGAGTACTAACTAGTTGTAGAAATTATCAAATATTCAACGAAATCCTATACAGTAATAACTTAACTAGCTTGTGTTATGAGAACTAGAAAACGGATTAACTAAGTTATATTCATTTACTTGCCTCAGTGGTTTACGGTAGTGAACGTGACTTCTATGCAGGAGACGATTCCCGCTTAGTGCAAATGTTTCTATGCATGTTTGGTCGTGCCTCGTAGAGCACGTTAAGCCATCGGTCCCGGTTGCTATACGAACATGTATAGCAGTCGTTACAGGTAGTTCGAGCCCTGAAAAGTTAGACAAGTCTATTCATAGTACTTCAATATCGCCAATTGGTTGTGGAGGTCAGATGCCAGTCGCTTCACGGTAAATGTAGAACACCGAATTCAACCGAGTTGGGAAAAGCTTAGAGAATGATGATTCAATTTCTTTTAAATACACTTACTAAGAAACATCGAGAACAGTTTTCAGAGAACCTTTGACCTCTTACTTAGCAGTCGAACGCTTAGCCACTACGCCATAGAAGTATATCGACTATATAACTTTAGTTAATGAGTTTAACACAAAAGCTTTCAGCGAGTAAGTAATAGTCACTTCCAATATTGTGGTCCGAGGTTTCAAACAATCCTTATTACTTAACTAAGTTGTGTTTCACTTGTTAGGTAGGACAATGGACAGAATATACGAGGGTGTAAGGAGGACACTCTCGAAGCCGAAAAACCCCGGTAGTACTCCTGGTACAGAACATAATATGGGCATAAAAAAATTACGATCTGGAATTTATTTTTACAAAAAAAGGTCACTATAGAAAAAAAAAGTGGCGCCATAATGCGAGTGCATGATTTTTCATGGCGCTTTTTCCATTTAGTTTCTCTAACACGATGGAAAGTGAATAACGCTAGTTAAACGGTATAACAATACAACAATATTAAAAAAAAACCAAAGTCGTAATTTTTTAATTCTCAAGTACTTGTTTTTATACTATCAGTTTATAGTTTAATACTTGTTTTTATATTCATTTTATGGGCAGGCAACATCTCACTCAATATTCTGAAAGGAATCATCATAGAGCACCGAATATAACTGCAAAAGTCTAACAGAACTAAACTTTAGCATGGATTGAAGCTTAGAAATATTAAGACGACAAAGCAGTTTGTAAAACTGCTACTCAAACAAAATATTGTAATAAGATTAGAATCAGCCTTAAAGTTACTTTAAGTCCTAAAATTTCAGCGGATTATTCGAGCTTTACCCATAACAATACATATTGTTAGTAGATATGTACTAATGAATCTGGACTTCCCGGAATGTTCAGGTAGCTAGCTGGACAATCCTGGAAAGCTGAAATTCCTAGATCTTTATCCGGAACTATTCTGTCGCCACCTTCTCAAGCAACACTTGCTCGCAGAAGGAGTAGACGGCAGTCCACGCGCAAGGCAGAACATTCCCCGTAGTCCTAAGCCCAACTGTTGATATTCCCAACGTAAACTTCGTTGTAAAATATGTCAAAACGTTTTTCTCTCTAAAAATATCAAACTTCTTCACCTATATTAGCAGTATGTATAACAACGAAATAGGCATACTATTCCCGTAAACCAACACACAACTGCAAATAACGAAAATAACTACATATTTCCTTATTCTGGAGCAAACAGCGAACAGGCTCTCTATATGAAAAGCAAACACAATTAAATACAGTGTACGTTGGAAATAAATAAATAATGTTAGTTTTAGTACAACAAATACTCGTGGTTGTACGCTACAATGAGGTACAACTAGTTGACTGAATCCTACGTGGTATTGTACATAACATAAACTCATAAACTCACGCCTATATCCTCGAAGGGGTAGGCAGAGGTGCTAGCACCCATATTTCGCCAGTTTTGTGTTTAGGTCCCAATGTAATATGTGGCGAGCCTGTTGCCATTAACCGGGCACTTACAAACCTGCGATAAATACACACATAACTTCGTTAAGCATCGAAAAGTCATTGGTGTGTGCCATGGTAAACTTAGATCGAACCCGAGACCTCGTCTCAGCAGTCTATTACCCATAACCCTAGACTACCGCGGTATTGTATTGTATTGTGCGCGGTATTGTATTGTAGCGATGGTATTGTAATACTAGTTGTATTTGTAGTTCTTAAGGTATTCTCGTGTTTCTTTGGGTGTGAATACGTCTTTAAATTTGCTTCAAGGAAGGTACTCCGGAATACTTATTGATATCGAAATAAATAGTTACCTTTTCGCCACATACTAACTGTTACCCACGGTTCCACTCGTGTGAATGTTGGTTATCCTGACCTCTGCACCAAATGCCGATTAAAATAGAACTATAACAGGTGGACAAACAGACAGGGTAACTTTGGCATTTATACTCGTAATATTAGTATAGATTACGTCACTGTTTTTCATTGAATTCGTGCCCACCCAGATTATTATAAATTTATAAAACCGGGGATGTACTCAGCAATTTATATTTTTCCATCAGCAAAAGAGTCTTGATGGAATAATTTCCCTGAACAACTCGAAACTTAATCTAAGTGGTACAAGAAAGAATAAGTTGAAACTTTGCCGGTGGCAACTCTTCGAAAGTATTATCTCTCTAGTCAGAATTCTTTATCCAGGTATTCTTTGAACTTAGAATGCAAAATACGACGCAACCAACGTTGAACAAATTTAAGAGAAGAGTAGGAAAAATTTCCCATCAAAAATTTCATTGACATGCCCATGCAGAATAATCCTACTAATAATATAATCCTACTAAGAACATAATCCCACTAATAACTAAACCTACTAATAATCTAATCGTACTAAGAAAATGCTCTCACTAATAACTAATCCTACTAATAATATAATCTTACTAATAATATAAACCTACTAATAATATTATCTTTTTTTTTAATTTGCGGCTCGTCAATTTGACTTCACCTCGCCTGATGTTAAGCTGAAGGCAAAGTCTCATGAAAGAGGGTCACCATTGCAAACACGTTCAGTGCTACAATGGTGGCGCTCAGCTTGACAGCCTCGTCAGATGCTTTTTCACGCCCCGCTTAAAGGACCCGGAACTGTAGGAAGAATCTTATTAATAATATCTTACCTTACTAATATTATAAATGTGGAAGTTTGTGCAGATGTTCGATTGTATGTTATTCAATTACGCTCTAATAGTTTCTTGGATCCAATTCAAATTTGGTATAGGGATAGATAACTGCCTGTAATAACTTGCATGCTACTTCTTCTTAGCTTCTTAGAAGTAGCATAAATGTTATTCAGCTAGTATTGAATAAAACACTTGCACTACTTGTGTTTTTCCATTATGTAGAGCAGAGGTACAGGAGATTTATTTACACACAAAATGTATTCAATATTTGCAGGATGAGTGTGACGCACATTCAAAATAACTAACCTTGTTTGACAAAAACGAATGAAAACTTTTTTAAGATAAATTAATTTAGAATATTTGTTTTGCAATGTTGCGTGATTCTTAATTAAAATAACAAGGGCGGTAAAACAAAATACAAATTATTGTACTTCGCCAGTTCTTCTTTTAAATGAAAATTGATCCCGCGAATTCACGGGCGTGAAATTGGCGAACGTCTTTTCTATAGGGGGAATTTATTTGTTCTGTCTGAGGCAAGGCACGTGTCTATTTGTAATTGGTCCGCTATTTATACACGTGTATAATAGAAGGTAAATAAAAAAACTCAATAAATTACTTTTAAATTGTTTCATAATAGGTACAGCGTTATAGTCAGGACTATGTAAAAAAATTCACAGTATTTTCTAAATTGAGGCGGTAGTGAACGCGACCGCTACGCAGGGGCGTGTTCGATCCCAGTTCATTGTATGCATGAATATGGCTATTCGTGTTGGTCTGATCGTGCCTCGTGCCTCAGAGAGCACGTTACTAACAATTCAGTAATATTTTCAGAATATCATAACTAAACATTAAAAAGCAAGCTTTCCTAAAGGCGGATTCAATAACATTCATAGACATATTCTCAATTTGTCTTATCTCACTGAGGATCATCATGTTGCCTTTTTAAACTACGTACAAATGCGTCACTGCACTGCTACGAATTGTATTTGTATTCTACGAAGGGGTACCGTAGATAGGCTCGTAGCAGTGTTATGCTACGAGCCCTCTACGGTTATGGCATTAATCGTCAATTTATTAAGTAATTTGATCAGTACTACATTTCTTCTTATTGTTATTAGACGTAAGTAGCAAACTCTCAATTACGCTACAAGTACATTACTATTCATGTAAGATGCACATTGAAAATTTTCTTGGAACTTCAATATAATGTTGCAGCATTGAAATTACGTGAATATGAAAATGGCTTCACGACAGCTTAAATACAAATAGTAGAAGGTAGGTACTACAGTGTCAAGAGATGTCAAGCTTGTAAATCTTGAGGCATTAGTCTAGATTACTCTAGATGTCAAAGGTATAAACGTACTTGTGAATTTGGAGGTTGTTGAAGAAATTATTAACGATTTAGAACAATAGCTGAGTGCAAGATTAAATTCTTAATTAAATTCTTGATTACTGTTTAAATACATACAAGAACCACCATTTAATTTATATTGGAAAAGTGAATACCTCGACGGGAATTTACATTTTTTATTTTTTTTTATTTCTGGCACGTAAATTTGCCTTCACCTCGCCTGATGATTTACTGAAAGCAAAGTCTCATGAAAGAGGGTCACCATTGCAAACACGTACAGTGCTACAATGGTGGCAAAAAACGACGCGAAGGAATATTTAAAATGCAATAGACGTGGTCTGATAGTTTAGTTGGTCAAAGCACTACTATGTAAGGGACTGGAAAGGGGAAAGGACTGTTTGAGCATTCACTTATTACACTAAATGCTTCAAAATCTCATTAAAAAAAGTACAAATCTAAAATCTCTAGAGGAAGCAAAATGATCCAATCCCAGAATATTGTACAAATTTGTCGTATATATGTCAAAATTCACAGGATTAAATAAATATTATACTCGTATGTATATAATTCCGTATCCAATATCATTTTCATTTGAGCAGCACAGTCTAATACCTGCTATAATATGCTTGATAAACCACTAATGCTCAGGGCCTTATCACTGAATTATTAATTACCTGTACAAAGCTCAAAGACTCGCCCGAAGCATCAAACACGTTTTACAGGCAAAGGGTTAAATCTTTTTAAATATTTTATCTTTCCTCAACAAAGGATCTTTTTGATATTTATATTTGGTATTTAAATATTCTTGAGACGATAGACAAAGTTACATTGTTTTAAATATGTAATCTGAGTCTTTGTTCCCTCTTTTATGTGTCTTGTTGTATAAGTTTGAACTTCTAGATACTACTAGATAATATTATGCGAAGATACGACCGTCACAAATCACATCACTATCCAATTAGTAGAAACCGTGTTCTGAACTGAGTCTGCTAATGATGCTTAGATGCCATTTTGATGAAACATTAGTGTCTCAAGAAATTGGCGCTTTAATAAGTAGAAAATGTTCAATATATAATTAAAAGAAATGTACCTGAGTATGTTTATCATAACTAGTGGCGTGTCATGGGAGAGGCCTATGTCCAGCAGTGGACTGCCGCGGGCTGATACTGATGTTTATCCGTGTCTATAAATCGATTGACGACGTGACTTTGTATTGATTATGTTATTGATGGACAGTATATGTACTTACAAATAAGTAGGAGGGGTAGGTGCTACCCACAAAATTTATTTTAATGTTGTCTTGTAGCCCACACTCAGTTTCTTATAGCTGCAGTTAGTTTGACGACAAACCACTGTGATTTTTTTGTGGTAATCGTACTGTTTTATAATCTGTAATAAAATTAAAATTAAAAAGTATTTTCGTATCAATAATTCAAGCTAGTTAAGCTTACTATATGTCTAGTTAGTCTTGTGTGAAAAGAATGATTACTTTAGTTCCATTATTACTAATAATATATCTACTATTCGTAACTGTGAAAGAAAATGTTTTTTTTTTTCAAGATTCCAATGCATACACAAATCCAGCATTAGAAAACCCAAGACGTCATGCAGTTCAGTGGATTAAAAGTATTCATAAAGACATACACAAAATAATGTAAAAAATATTTTATTTCGTGGAACACTAACAAATAAATTACATCAAACATCATAAACGTATCAATAGTACATTATTGCTATAGAAACTTCACATAATATAACATTAATTAGTTCATATTACATATAACAATAAATTCGTTGTACTCTCTTGCATATTATACATTTTATCCTTATTAACAATCTTACAATTTATTATAACTAATTAGGTTTCTAGGTATTTGGTGTTCTTCGTTTAAATATAGCGTGTTTAAATAATTAAATCTAAAAATAATATTACAATGTAAAAATATGAGACGAAAACTGCTATGGCAATCTCAATAAAACTAAGTAATATATAGTGCCTTATTTAAAGAGTAAACTACAGTTTTTTGTTACTGATTTTAGCATGTCCAGAAGTAGAAAGTAAATGATTTTTAGAGTGTTCTCTGTTTCGTACACCGAACTTTAAAACTCTCTCTCTCTCTCTCTCTCTCTCTCACTACTTAATACTTAATACTTTGATATCTATATAGAGCAGTTAAAACAGATTATGTTTTTTAAACATTGGTATATAATTCAGATAAAAATAAAAAGATATCAAGCCACAAATGCATTGTGCGATAGAAAAAGTATTCGCGGAAACTTAACCAAACTGGCCTCAGTTGGACTTCTATTTTTCGATTTGCCAAATCAAAAGCCTTGTACTGTAATTGTTTTTATAAAAAATACGCTTTCTTTGAAGAAATTATTATACAATTATTTTTTTAAATCTACATTTACCTGCCCGTGTCCCAATTAATAGGGGTCGGCTCAACATGTAATTTTCCTCCACACATTCCTGTCAGATGTCATTTCCTCAGTCACTTCCTTCTTAGTCATATTTTCTTTCAGACAATACATCAATACCATCTACATTCATACTTTTTTTTCAACAATATTACTATCATCTCTTCTCATAGTATGTCCATACAACTACCTACAGTCGTTCACTTCTCAATTTTTCATTCATTGGTGCGACTTTCAAACTTTCTCTAATATGCTAATTCCTTGTTCTGTTCATTCTCGTCACATCACTCATCTCAACAATGCATCATTTAATGAATATTCAAATAACGAATATATACAAAATATTCGGTTTGAGGTTGAGGTTATATTTTGTTTCTGATTAAAATCTGATCAATCTTTCATGATATTATTATTTTGTTGAATTTTACTGTTGCTGCTATCTACAGTAATTCTTATATATTTAACAACATGTAACAAAAAGCCTGTGTCTGATATGTGACTGTGTTTTAGACCAATCATACCAGTAGTATGGTTGGTGGTATGTGTGTGTGTGGGTCCGAAACGTGTATTTAGGTATTAATATAGATTCAGTTCAACCAATAAAAAAAAATAATCTACAGAAATTTGATTTCAAAATCGTTAATAAGGCTTTATTAAAAAAAATTATTGGTTGGACAAGGATTTTGTTACATGCTGTATTTATTAGATCATTGAACACAGTTTATTATTTATATCTTTAATATCTACTGTGATAGTATCTATATATCTATAGATATACAGTGATAGTAAAATTTCTATAGTATTTTGTATATACAGGAATCATTAATTTATCAGACATTTATTATTGTCACAATTTATTTATCATGATAGTATTGAATATTATTTTATTCAATATAACTAAGCATAAATTACGAAAATTTATAAATTATATTTAATAAATTGAGATGCTGACAAGTTTCTACGTAGGTCACTATTCTCATAAAGAATATTATATTAAGTAATATTACAGTATTTGAGGAAAATAAATAAAAGTAAAAATAAAAAAGAAATATAAAATATAACTCAACAACACGCATTTTCTAAATTGTAATACTACCATTGACTTTCACGATAACGATGTATGATTCAGTCAAACATTTAACCGAGATAAAAAGTTGTTATTCAAAGAGAAACTCTAAAACAAAAGTAGTAGTATTCCACACGTGGATTAGAGGAATTGGGTGAAACAGCCCTAGCAAGAGGGCAGATCACCCGTCTGGCCAACGTCGTGCCCTACTGGAAGCTATTAGCAGTAAGTAGTTCTCCACAACTGTGGTGTTTTCTACACACGTATCAGTCTCAATTTGTTGAGCTAAATACATTACTTTTTAAATTCTTCTATTAACTACTATCTAAAATATATAAAACTTATCATTTTATTATAATAGTGTTCCCGGTCGCACTCAAAGCCATTGCCTTCGGGTAATTCTCATCCTTCTCTGCTGTATCGTAAGAGGTCAATATTAGAAACAAAGCGCCAAGGACATCACTGCGAGAGAAGGGGAATTCGAAATAAAACCCTGCACCAACCCATTTGGCCACCGTGTAAACAGTAGGCCAACATTGAGAGCGGCCTATGTTCAGTAGTAGACTGCTATAGGCTAGGCTAATTGATTGGTTTTGAGCAGTGGTATAGGTCAGATGGCAGTCGCTAAAAGCTACAATGAATCAAGAGTAACAGAAGAGAAGGCCGGGCTCCATAGTGCATAGTTTTGAATGCCACCAGGAACAACAATTACGATAATAAATGCTACATTACAACTTTAAAATACAAAATCTTCAGTCGTGAAAAATCTTATTCTAATTACTCCACCTTTTTCGTTTTCTTGATCTCCAAAAACTTAAGAATATTAAGGCACCAGAACATAGCAGATGCCACATAAAAGATTTGCAGTACAGTAGTGAGGCCTGGACTTGTGACCGCGACGATTTTTGTAAGGAAGGCGAGCGCTGAACACCTGACTACTTCTAGAAAAGCTGCTTTCTTTGAATTGTCGAAGAGCATCCCGATGATCGTCAAGGAAGCGATGATGTATAGAACGAAAACGAGTACTGAGATCGGAGTCATACCCTGGAACAAAAAGAGAAATGTTTAAATAAACTATATTTACGTAACGGGGAGTTAGGACATGTAATGCCGTTTTTACCATAGGGGCACTCGCGGCACGTGCTCAAGGCCCACCGCTTTAGGAGGGGCACCCAAAAGAGAGACAATTTGTCGCATATCAACTTAAGAGAAATCTAACAGTATAAAGTTTCTAAAAGGTCCTCTAAAGTCTTGTGTGCCCAGGGCGCCTGCCATAGCTGAAGACGGCTGTGTGGACATGGCGTCCTAAATGAGCAGTTCGACTGGAGAAGTACCTCCACCCTACAAAATACCACCGCTAATAATAACTTTGTGTTATGTTTCTGGTGGTGAGAAGGGTAGCCAGTGCACACTGGAGAGGTTTTGTATTGTTAGTGAGAAGTCCGAGAAACTCTGCTTTACACTAACAGCACAGAAACTCTCTTAACCACCTCCACTCCCACTTCACGCTACCCGTCCTGTACATGGTCAGTAGCATAGACCACGATAATCACTTTCCATCAGATGGGCTACGGCCCATTATACGGCAGACAAGCATACGTGCTTGTCTGCCATTTAAGTGGTATAAAAAATTAATGAGTATGTACAGACACATCTAGATACCTAACTATTATAAGACTGAAGAGTTAGTTTGATTGATTACTTGATTGATTCATTGTTTGATTGAACGCGTTAATCTTGAATCTCGCTATTTCGAATTGAATTGTGACAGCATTTAACTAAGTATGTTCGGTATATTATTGTTTTCGACTACAGAACATATTATTTCACGCTTGTTAAACACAGAATCATACACACAAAAGAAAGTTTTCATCAACTTTAGAGCCATTATTATATGAGTGTATAAGGCTGTTGTGTTGCCCACCACGACTTAGCAACGATATTTTTATTTATAATTAACATCACATATTTTATAGGTTAATATCTTTAGGAGCGTTGTGGAATTTTTGTATTCGCAGAAAATGGTTAGCACCACACCCGCCCTACCCATGAAAATTGATAGTTAAAAAGAATATCCGGTTTTTCAGTGGTGCAAACGGTACATATCAGTTCCATTAGCACCATTGATGGTGCTGGCCAATGGGCCAAATGAAACCACACCAAATGTTTTAATGAATTCTTCTCTAGTTAGTATTGAAAATATAAAACAAATGTCAAATATACACAAAGGTAATATTGGTACCTAATCTTTATCTTACGACGTGATTTAATGACCATTTAATTAATAAATAAGTAAACCCGTAAATTCACTTTTTCATCTCTATTTTATATTTCTTGAAGTCAGTTTGCCTTTTTGTTATTTTTTTTCCATGTGGTTGATATAACAACAAGAAGTGTTTATATCAGTTTCACTAATAACATTGTTTTTTTTTTAATTATCGCTACCAATATTTTTAGCTTATTACTGGAGTTTCACCTCGAAAGTGATGTCGTATGGAAAAATTTATCGTGTTTTGTTATTATAATACGGAGATGAAAAGTTGCCTAGCATTCAGCCTCCAGCAATTAGGATTAACGTAACAGCACCATACATCAGATTAAGAATACGAACGTGCTTTGAATATTAACAGAGAGCCTTAAGCAATTCGTAAGCAAAAGCTTTTATTGGGAAAAAATATCAGATCTTGATGTTTTTACTTTTAGATAACTACCTATATATTTGAACTTAATGAATATGGTGGAGTGGTGGAGCATTCGACTGCTACGAGTATATCGGAAAGTGCGGGTTTGATTCTCTTTTAGCGCAATTTTTGAAAGTTATAATTTCTTTGAGTACGTTAAGCACTAGTAACGCCTAAATTACATCACGTTGCGTCAGAATTTCTCAAGGTACGTAGTTTTCTTTTCTATTGACAATCCTTGAAGATTGCCTCACCAGTTTTTTTATATAGGACATCTCAATATGACTTTATCTCGTTTAGTGTATAATATCCGCATTGTAGAATTCATCCACAAAATACTGCCACAGACATTTTGAATTCAGTTACACGGTAATGAAGGAACTTGTGGGTCTACTTACGCTAGTAATATATATATATATATATTTTTACTTTCATTGTACCCTATGCTTTTCTTGTATAATTCACACACAAGGAAAAACAAAGGTTTCCAGTTAATATTTATTTATAGCCGCTCAAATTTCGGGATGACGTACGAAAGGTAAAATTAGAACTCTACTTAGTTTCGGGTCAGAGGCCCAAGGTCAGGGAAACTCGTTAATTCTAACCTCCCGGGTATGTTAGTGAAACCATAAATTTGTACTTTACGCTTCTATTAGATGAAGTGGGTCTTCATCCCGAGTTTTATGATAAGGTATGTGAAGTTCATCGTTTTTCATAAAAGGAAGGAACCGCCGAAGTGCGCACTTAGCTGTTGTTTTAAAGAAATGCGTATTTATATTGGGGGAGGGAGGAGGGCCCACCGCTCACCCTCACTTTAAAGAAATGCGTGTATCAACTTTCATTCAACCACTTCCGAATTCAAAATTTGATGTTCCTTTTTAACTGTTGAATGCTATTTAATAGCAAACTCAGCTACTACTATCTTTTTTTCTATCTATCTTTCTTTTTTTTTATACCACTTACCGATGAAAAGTTGTCATCGTGACCTATGGACGATTGCAACACCAGGAGCGTCACAATCGTGCTGCTGTACCCTCAGCATGAAATACTATAGAATTCGTAATGTAAAGGCGATACCTTTACATTACGAATTCGATAGTATTGGCATAGCCCATACACGCATACAGGTTCACAAGAGGCAGACTACCAATCACAATGCTCCGTTCTCTCAAAACTTTTACATTATGAATTCGATAGGAGTTCATGCTAGTGCTACTGACCATGTAGAGAGGAGGAAAGAGTGAGGGATGAAAGTCAAGATAGTTTTTAAGCAGTCAGTGCAAAGCAAGATTTCTCGGTTTTCCCACACACAAGTCCTCTCCAGTGAGGTTACCCCACTCTCTAATACTCCTGAAGCTTCATGTAGGCATGCATTATTCCTGCATACACTACGAACGAGAATCGAATGCACGATCACTGCCGACCAGTGTACCTCTTCACCACAAAGGTCGTTCAAATTGGTAATAGCTTCATTTTAACCGAAATCTTTTGAGAATTTACAACGATTATCACTTATACAGTTGTTTTATTCAAATACAGCAAGATCTTAACACGCTTTTTCCATTTGTGCTCATAATTTCAACAATAAATTTTACATTATTTTATCTGTCTTGCCTAAGGGTAGCTGAAAGCTTTAAGAACAATCATTTCATTAAGGATTATAGAATTAGTCATGACAATGACAGTTACTAAGATTATTTTGTTGCATCCAAAAAGTTATTGACGTATTTTTTGAATAGGTGTTATGAAATTTATAACATCGGACTTCACCCCACATGAGTTAAGTCCGACTATAACCGCACCGTGTTTTGTCCAGAACTCAGTGTGCTCTAGATAGTATATTTAGTTGGCAAAAGCTAGTTGGGGCCTCTGAGATACCTTCTCTAGTAATTGCAGAAGCTTTTTATACCACTTAGGAGGTAGGCATACACACGGCCCACCTGATGGAAAGTTTTTAACGTGACCTATGGACGTTTGCCTCGTGCTGCCGACCCTGTAGAGGGGAGAAGAAAGGGAGGGAAGGGCTGAAGGTCAAGTAAGTTGTATTATAACGGAGAAGTACCTAGTGAAATATTTTACATGAGTACATTATAATAATAGAACCGCGGTAGCCTAGTGGTATGGGTAATGGACTGCTGAGACGAGGTCTCGAGTTCGATCCCAGGTTTACCATGGCACACACCAATGACTTTTCGATGCTTTTCGAAGTTATGTGTGTATTTATCGCAGGTTTATAAGTGCCTCGGAGAGCACATTAAGCCGTCGGTCCCGGTTGCCATACAAACATCTATGGCAGTTGTTACGGGTTGGAGCCCTCAAAAGTCCAACCAGCCTAACTTGGAACTTCGATATCGCCATTGGTCATTAGATCATTGGTTGTGGAGGTCAGATGGCAGTCGCTTCACGGAAAATATCGAAGTTCAGCCGCATCACAGTTAGACTGGAAAGCCGACCCCAACTGAGTTGGGAAAAAGGTTCAGGGAATGATGATGATTATAATAAAATAACTTACCATATACTTAGAAGCTAGTTCGAAGAAGCCGTACATAACAACAGCATGGTGTGTCGCGAGGTACATATTGCACCAAATCGACAATTGTACGTCATATTTTTCTCTATTTTCCACCTGCAAAAGACAATCGTATTTAAAGATTGGCAATCCCCTTGATCTCCTTTTTTATTTAAGACACGTCAATTTGACTGCACTCGCCTGATGGTAAGTTGAAACAAAGTCTCAGGAAAGAGGTAGAGTATATTACAATGGTTAAAAGCATTTTGTCCCAATTTTGTAATCTGATGATAGAAATTCATAGAACTTAGATCATTCAATTTTAAATTTTAACAGTTGAGCTGCAAAATTTACATTTTAATGCGTATCAAAGACCTTCTCAGTTCGATAACATAGCGATGCCTCAGGGAGGAACTAACTAATTGTGGAATCAATAGATGACTTATTTTAAAGTTTCTAGTGTTAGAGACTTTTTTGTGAATGTTGAACGTTTTGCCTCTTATTTTAGGAAATTATAAAACATTAACGGTTTGAAGCCAACTACCGCCACGCTCTGACTTCCTAACTTTTTAGGAATAACTAGTAATAAAGAGTCAGTTTGTATGTAATGTCAACATTCAAAACTATCATTTTTATTTTTTTTTTTTCCTTGCGCAAAATTCCCACGGATACCACCACCACCAAAAGTCGGTGGATGCTAAAGTTTTCGAGTTCTTGGAAGTATACACAAATAAAATTAAGGATTTTAGACGGTTTTATTTGTGATCTGCTTGTTCATTGATCAAATTTAATATTAAAAACGTAATCCCATTCGTCTTAAAGTACACACTTTTAGTTTGAGTAATACAAATTCAAACCGTAAAAGCATTTCAAATATTTATTTAAGTATTACGTGTATTAATAGATTTGATTTGAGATCAATATTCCCATTTCAAGTTTTTCTATACAATACTTACATTTACTTTGTCGGCTTCGTTACCCAATCGCGGTGTACCGGGCTCCCAACTTGGACCCCACAAGACAGCACGAGCTTTATTGCCCCATGTGTCCATGCTTCGAAACTTTTCAACAACGTACTGACTGTAGAATGTCTGTAACAAAATAGATAGTTGAAATTGAGTATCGGCTTTTCATTAAAGAAAATGAAGCCGAATCTTAAAATGTAAAATGTTTTGCGTTTTTTTTTATAGATTATTAGGAGTAATTAAAGTGGGGTAGAAGAGTTTTATTCAAAACTAGCCTATGCTGTCAGTTATCGCGACCTATGCGGAATCTGTGCCACTTAAATTCTATATTACTAATCATAACTTTGGTTCTACTTAACCGATTGCAATCAAACAAACGTAAAATTTTAAGTTGGACTAAAACCCTTCAATAAAAAAACCGCATCGAAATCCGCTCAGTAGTTTTTGCGTCCATCGCGGACAAAAGTAAACTTCTACAATTATATAATATTATTATAGATAGATAAATAGAAGAAGCTGCATCAAAAGTTCTTTAGGAAACTAATAATGAGTTCATTTAGAATTCCTATGCAGGATTTACATAATTATTATCGATAAAATCACAAACCTGTAAATACATCGGATTGAAAGACGGTTGGTTGTAGATAAGCCCGTAGACAATTTCAATCTTATCAGTCTCTGGTCTGAAGGTTCCGAAGATTCTGTCCCAAATGATTAGAACGCCACCGTAGTTCACGTCCAAGCAATATTTGTTGCTACCTGGAGACAATAGGAAAATAAATGAATAAATAAATAAATAAATATTGTAGGACAATCTACACAACGTCACCTAGACCATAGCTTGTGTTACGGGTTCTATATGTATAATATGAGGATAAACATATAATACACAGACCAATGCAGATATTCGTATTCATGCACACAAATATTTGCACTGAGCGGGAATCGAACCTGCGCCTCCTGCGTAGCAGTTGTAACGGGAATTAGGGGTCCCAATACATATAGCTATGATCGTCTAGTTTACCTAACTTCAAAATCTAAACTATGTCTTTCTTATTTCGATATTCGACAAATAATGGATTCGTTACAAATGAGATGATGTTATGTATTCAAACACGTACTTTCAGTACCGGTGTTTAGTTATGATTAGTTTATTAAATCCATTATCTGTCGTTACGATAATATTTAACATCAGTTATGGTTAATTTCTCATTATAATAGTATGGATCCTTCAATAATTCTTAGGTATTTTATTTTTGTAACTTAACGTCGTCGGGTCGAAATTTACAAGTGGCAGAAAAAATATGCTTTCTTTATCTTTTTCCTGGAATCAGTTGAAAGGTTCTAAACACGTGTGCAACAGCAATTAACAACTTAAAATATCTATTTATTATCTTTTGGGAACACAATACTTAAATATTTGAATGGGCAAAGGACCCTTTCAAAGTGTATGCCAGATGTGCGACAACATTATACAAGCTTTCAAAACTTTTTGAAATTACGTTAACTGCGTACCATAAAAATAATGGTATACTATGTACCTTTACAGTTCGCCTCCTCAGACTTTGAAATAAACTGATTCGCTCAGAAACAGTCTTCTTTCGAAGATCTGACTATAGGATTAATTCTTATTGCTCCTCTCTTATCGCTTTATATAATACCTCGCTAAATTAATTGTGTTATAGTTACCCTTTATTTGATTGGTTTTGGGATCTACGAGAGTATAACCATTCACATGTGGAATGGCTGCTACTATAAAAGGCCCTTGATATAACAATGATAGCTTTTTAGAAATTTTATGTTCTTTACTTGATTGAATGAACGTTTTTAACTTTACATAGTCGTCTATTTGATAAACATCTAGTTTACGACTGTTGTCAAATTTTCTTTTCCTATTCTGACTAGTGTTTTCTGTATTTTTAATAGCAGTTGCCCGTATATTTTGTGATTCATTCCTCAAATGATTATTCAGCCACTGTTGCCCTAATTCGCAATCTGTTGTAAGTAATTTCTGCTCACCAAACGCCAACGCATTTGGAGCAAATCCTGTGCTAGAATGAGTTATATTGTTATAACTATCTTCTATATTAAACACAAAATCTACCCAACTTCTGTTTGACTCTGCACAATAAGTCCTAATTAATCTACCTAACTCGCGATTCACCCTCTCTACACTATTAGAAGTTGGACAGTACACCGATGTGTGTGTAAGAATTATTCCTAAATTTCTTACGCCTTCTTCAAATACCTTTGAAATGAATTGTGGTCCTCGATCTGTTATTATTATTTTGATCGGTATTTCGTTATGAAATCGTTTTGTACATGCTAATGTAGCACGTCCTGTAGCATTTCGCATAGGGTATAACCTTATAAATTTACTATAAACATCCTGCATAACATAAATGTATTTATAACCAAATTTACCTGCTGGTAATGGTCCATAGAAGTCCGCAAAGACTTTATCTCCTAACTGTTTAGCTAAGACTGGTTCACATGGTCCTACAGTGTTACATATGTTCGGCTTGACTTTTTGACATATGTCGCAAGTTTTAATTGTTTCTCGTATTATTCTGCTCATATTAGTAAAATAGTAACGTTTTTTCAAGAAAGAAATGATTTTATATCTACCAAAATGTCCAATTTCCTCATGAATTTGCATAATTAAAGATTCTTGTAATGATGTTGGTATGACTAACAATGTCAACTCGTATTTGGGTATTATAAAATATAATGTTTCCCCTATTAATTTATAGTGTTTGAATCCCCTCGTCTTGGATTCTTGTTCACCCTGCCTTATAGATTCTATTATTTGCTTTAATTTCGAATCCTCGTTTTGTAATTTAGTTATTTGCCTTAATCCTGTTACTACAGTTCCATGATTTGATGATCGAAACCAATATATATGTTGTTGTATTGTTTTATTGTCTCTGCCTGTCTCTGTATTTAAAATATTACGGCTTAAAGTGTCGGCAACTAAGTTTTTACAACCGCTTATATGCTGTATCTCATAATCAAATTCTTCTAAATACATAACCCAACGTGTAACACGCGCTCCCATTAACGACCACGATTTCACAAAAATTAAACTTTTATGATCCGTGCGAATAACGATCTTCGCGCCTCTTAAATACGTCTCAAACTTCTTTAAACAGTAAATCACAGCAAAGAATTCTTGTTCTGTAACAGACCATCTTGTCTGTGCCCCTTTGAAAGCATATGAACAAAACCCTATTATCCTTTCTGATCCGTCATTATCTAGCTGAAAGACATAGCCTCCAATGCCTACTGAACTAGCGTCAGTTTGTACATAGTATGTATCATTAAATCTTGGTTGTGATAACATCACACTGTGTGTAAACACCGATTTTAATTTATCAAACGCTTCTTGTGTATTTGCATCCCAAATAAACTTTGTTTTATTTTGTAGTAATTTATACAATGGGTTAGTTAATATACCAAAATCTTTGATAAATCTTCTAAAATAATTTACGAATCCCAAAAATGAACGTAATTGTTTTATTGTTTTTGGTTGTGGATAATTTAAAACAGCATCTACTTTTTGAGGATCTAATGCTACTCCGTCAGTACTGAGAATATGACCCAATAATTTAACTTGTTTGGCTGCAAAATTACATTTTTCTAATGAACATGTAAAACCTGCCTCTTCTAACTTGCTAAGCACCGTATCTACTTGCTGTAGGTGTTCCTTAAATGTTCCACTTGATAATATACATAAATCGTCAAGGTAATTAAGTGTATACGACCTAATTTCATGACCTAAAATATGATCCATTGCTCTAGAAAATGATGACGGTGAACTCTTTAGTCCTTGACATAGAACTTGATAGCAATACGATTTTCCTTCAAATACAAATCCAGTATACCTAACAGATTCCGGTGATAATGGAATGGTAAAATATGCGTCTTTTATGTCTATTAACGCGATATACTTTATTATGCGACCTGATTGTAATATATCACTCATTAACGGTGGTGTGTCCGTTTCACCAATCATTCGCTTGTTTAATTCGCGCGCATCTAATAGTATACGAATTTCACCATTTTTTTTCAAAGTACATGTTAAGGGACTACAATAGTCTGTGGCCTTTCTTACTATCAACCCTGCTTGCTCCATCTGATTAAGTCGGTCTCTAACCTTTTCTCGGTACACGTGTGGTATCGGATATGGTCTTATGACAAACGGTGTCTGGTCTTTCATTTTAATTGTGTGTACGTATTTATTTGTTCGGCCTACTCTATCTGAGAATAACGACTCGTGTTTTCTTAGAACGCTTAATAATTCTGTTTGATGTTCTACTGGTAAATGGAGTTGGTTCACATATTGAGTTAGTTTATCAACCATGCTCGTTGGACTAATAGTCGTTATCGAATAACATTGCAGTTTATTTTGCATGTTTTGTTCCAAATCTATTTCGCAAAAAGCGTTATTAGTTTTGATTATAAATCTCATGCCATTGTCACATATTAAACTACCTCTTGCTAATTGTATGAAATCGTAACCTAGAATTAATGCTTTCGGCAATTTAGTTAGTATTAATGTGGGTGTATCTATTACAATATTTCCTACTTTTATTGGGATTGCAACAACCTTTGTTATCTTTTCTTTACTCGAACCAAATGCTCCAGCAATACGTAGCTCTGGAATAGGTATTTCCGCTAATGGACCTAAATCCTCCAATACTTTGTTATAAATTTCCTGCCTTATACACGTTACTTCACTACCTGTATCTAATAAACCTGTCAAATTTACGCCTCCTATACTAACATTTATCTCTGGCAATGTCAAATATCTACTCGAATCGTTTTCACAGTCTAATAATTCAGTGTCTCTAAATAGTGTATTGATAGCTTTATCATGCCGCGTGGTTTCTGTCGCATCGTCTTTTCCAATAAGACATATTTCTTTAGAGTTTTCTATCTTAGACGAAAATAATTGGACTAACATTTCTACTGCCACTAACGATTTTATGTGAAATAGTCTATACATTATTTTATTATTTTTAATTTTATCAAGTTCAAAACCATATTTCATTAAATATCTTATTGCAAATGGTAAACGGGTGTGTGTGGGGTCAGAACGCCCCACGCTTACTAGTTTTTTGAGTTAATGTCAGCAATGGTGTCCGAACTTTGTTTGTTTTGTATCTCAGTCGGTGGTCTAAATTCTATAGGCTTCACGCCTCCTCGAACATTATGAGATAGTCGTCCCCTAAATGCCCCTCTACCACGTCTGTCATAACCTCTATAAGAACGACCGCGGTTATAATTAGTCGGATTATATCTTATAGTATTAACGCGTACTGAGCTATATTTTGTGTTAGTACGTAGACCCCGTGGTCTTTCATATATATTAGCGGTATTCTGTGGTTGCAAACTATCAGGCTTTTCTCCATTTATATTTCGTTCTAAATGTCTTAAGAACTCTACCGCTTCTTTAATAGTCATTTGTTCCTGTCTACTAAAATACGCCACCTGTATGTGATCTGGTAATTGCCTAAAAATAGTGTTAACTTTCTCGGCATCTGAACTGGGTAATGATAGCCCATAAACAATGTTTAACTGTTCCGCAAAATATTTTTCCATAGAACCGACCTGTTTACTATATTTAGCTGCCATGAATTTAGATTTAACTACTTCTTGCTCTGACGTGCTCCAAAATACATTTTGAAAATCCCTTTCGAAATCACTGAAACTTTTCCAAAAATCTCTATAAATATTCATACGTATTTTCGCATCCCCTGTAAGAGATTCAATGGCGAACAATAACATTCGTTCATCATTTATATTCTGTCCAATCATATAACTTTTTAAATCTCTTAGAAAAGCCATTGGATTGTATGCCTTATTTCCATCGAAGGTAGGTAAATTTTGCTTAAATTGTACGACTACACTTTGACGGAGAACCTCGTTGTTCATATTTGTTACTGGAGTGTGCAAGTTGCTCATATTCTGTATAGTAGATGAAACTGAGCCCTGTTCAGAATGTCTTTCATTCTCCAACTTAGTTAATCGATTTAAAATCTCTGAAAGCAATTGTTGTGTTCGGTTTTCAGTATCTAATCTGCTCTCGTTATCAACAGATTTATTAGTGCGACGTAGGTTTTTTCTCTGGCCCGACATATTGAAATCGTAAACTAACCTTTAACAAATAATAACCCTCAGTAATACTTAAGATTGTGTGTTAACTTATCGTAACCTATTTGTCAAAATATATTCACGAAAGTAAGTGCCTATTACCCAATCGTCTTAACGTTATGGTTATCTTTAAGTGTTAACAACAAAACTCGAATTTGTTAAGTGTTTTGGGTCACCGATATATTAAATCATCTGAAATGGTGTTATTTTTTTCTTTTGGTCTAAGCCCTTTTTTTATAACTTGAAAGTTGTAGATTCTAATGTTTATTTTTTTCTGAAATTCAAAAGATGACCCTTCTTTTTTTTTTGTCTAAAATTCAAAAGAAGACCCTTTTTTGTCGTTGTCTTATTGAGCACATGTGTGAAAATATCCTTATGTCTAAAATTAAGTTTCCTGCGATTTTGACGGCTTACCATCAAGTGAGGTGAAGTCAAAATGAAATAAATGAATAATAACTATGTGTTTTAATGAATTTAACTGCCTACGTTGTGTTTATTTCTTAATGATTTTGTGTTTTTATTTTATTTTTATTAAATACAATCTTTAATATTGTAACTTTTAAGGATCTTTTCGTTGTATTAGGAAGTATAATACATTAAACGAAATTCTGGTCACGCGGCGCCAAAACTGTAACGGGAATTAGGGGTCCCAATACATATAGCTATGATCGTCTAGTTTACCTAACTTCAAAATCTAAACTATGTCTTTCTTATTTCGATATTCGACAAATAATGGATTCGTTACAAATGAGATGATGTTATGTATTCAAACACGTACTTTCAGTACCGGTGTTTAGTTATGATTAGTTTATTAAATCCATTATCTGTCGTTACGATAATATTTAACATCAGTTATGGTTAATTTCTCATTATAATAGTATGGATCCTTCAATAATTCTTAGGTATTTTATTTTTGTAACTTAACGTCGTCGGGTCGAAATTTACAAGTGGCAGAAAAAATATGCTTTCTTTATCTTTTTCCTGGAATCAGTTGAAAGGTTCTAAACACGTGTGCAACAGCAATTAACAACTTAAAATATCTATTTATTATCTTTTGGGAACACAATACTTAAATATTTGAATGGGCAAAGGACCCTTTCAAAGTGTATGCCAGATGTGCGACAACATTATACAAGCTTTCAAAACTTTTTGAAATTACGTTAACTGCGTACCATAAAAATAATGGTATACTATGTACCTTTACACAGTCACGTTCCCTACCGCCACAGCACTGAGGTTATCAACTATAATTACTAATAGTCCTACTTATCGGTGCTGCATAGTGCAGCGGGAATGGGATTTGAGATACGCGTGAAAATGTAGAACACCACAAAGACGGAATAAAATATGGCCGCCTGATGTTTGCCGGGGCAAATGGTTGTTGTTGCACCATAAATCTAGGGTAGGGTAGGGAAAGTAGAGTAGGGTGGGGTAGAAAAACACTTACCATGATGAACTCTATGATGACTAGGAGTGTTAAGAATATATTCCAAGGGTCCCAAACTCTTTACTACTTTTGTGTGAATCCAGAACATGTAGAGGTAGCTGAACTGGTGGTGCATAACGAATTGTGCTGGTGGTATTGCCAACGCCAGTGGCAAGTAGAAAACCTGGGGAAAATAAAAGTGGTTAAGAAAATGAGTTGCCATGTCTAAAATATATCCGTGCTTGGAACAGGAAAAACTATCGAGATCGGTATCGAGAGAGCAGTACATTACGTATATCATATTTTTGTAAGAAAGCATGAAGGTCATGATCAGATGCAAAAATCGTATATTTCTATGATCTCATTTGTTTGACCAAAACTGGAGTTATAACCAACATTTTCATTTCGTCGGGAAGCTGCGCGGCATTAGCGTAGTTAGCTATACGATTTACTGTTTATTGAACTCAGTATTTTTCCCGTGGTAGGCTGCTACCACGGGAAAAATACTACAACATTTATCCGGGAAAATTTATATTTTTCGTCTGTCAATACATACATGACTGCTTATCCAACATACGAACAAAATAATATAACCTAATACAGAGCTCTCCGTGAAATCGACATTTCTCACAAATCACGCACGGAATATCACAACTTACGGTCGCGTTGACCTCACCTTATATATATTATTTACTATCCAGTTCCCGGATTCACCCGGGAATATATTCGTGTAAGAATTTCTATACGAACCTTCCCTATTTTATCCTCTGAGAATTTTCGAAAAACAGCCATTTAGTTTAACCATTTATTTTGGAACAGGACAGCAGTTATTTGAAATTTCATGCCTTATAAAAAATTAAAATTGGAAACAGTGAATGTCTAGATGGGACTAACTCTACGACCAGTCTCTTAACGATTCGAATTTTTATTTATTCATTTAACTTCATGCACAAGTACATTGGCGAACTTAATGCCGCATGCCGTAGGCATTCTCTACCAGGCAACCATAGGGTGGTGCAGAGCTATAGCGAGGGAGCGAGGGAGGCACTAACGAGGTCTACATTTAATGTTTAAATAATAGTAAAAGGCAATACATACATGGAAACAATACACAATATGACATTATTATTACATATATATATCATAAACATATCCACACATACATACCTATACATACATACAAACACACATACATAAACATACAATTCTACTTCACGTTTTCTCCCTGTTTTGCCTGACATAGGCTTTAGCCAAATTTAATCGATTTGAGTAAGTTAGCATATTGATGCCACAAAATTCGTACTTCTTTTCCTTTATTAGTGAAATGGCCAAAAATCCTTTCTTAGCAAATGCTTGTACGGTATTAACCGGTCAAAATTTCAAATTTGTCGATCTAGCGGTTTAAGTTCTGCGTTGTTGAATCAGTCAGCTTATACTGATCTGACAGACAAGTCTCGCAAAATGTTAAAAGACAAAAGATACGAAGATGAAATGTCTGCCTTTGGTTACCTAATAAATATGGATTAGGAACAACAGACTGATGGATACGTTTCCGTATGCTTTTTCATTAGCTTGTTTCATGAATAGATATAAAATATTCATGACTGTGGTATCTTTATCGATGTTTTTATTTAATGCTGCATATTATACTTTTTTTTGACAAGCGTTCGTCCTGGACCCCGTTTCTACCAGCTGTTATTAACAACCGTTTCCAAACCACTTTTTTCCGTGCGCAAAATCCCCACGGATACCGCCCCTACCGACTAAAACGCACGCCGTATATTGGACTTTGATTGCCGGAGGTGAGATAATACAAGCTTTGACTTATTACTGGGGTTGGGTGGACAGAAAGTGAAACTATTAAGATTAAGTCTGGGAATTCCGAAACAGCGCACTTCTTTTCTTCTTACTACAGTCCTGGGTCCTTTGAGGGGAGTGTGAAAAAGCATCACTGATGAGGCTGTCAAGCTGAGTACCATCATTATAATACTGTACGTGTTTGTAATGGTCACCTTCTTTCCTGAGACTTTGCCATTAGCTCACCTTTAAGCGAAGAGAAGTCAAATTGACGTGCCATAAATAAAAAATAAATCAAAAGGATGTGGTACCCGGGGGGACTTCGCCCACGATAAATAAAAATAAGAAGGAAGTCAAAGCTTCGTTCATCTATGCGTAGGTATGCCAGCTTACAAATGAGATCAACTTGGCTGCCGAAAATCTTGGCGAAGTATATAAAATATATAACGAAATAATGGCCCCAAGATAACCAGAGAATTCGATTACCTAGCTATCCCCAGCAAAGTACTATAAGGTACTAGTATTAGCAAAAGTACGAACAGACTACAGAAAAAAAACATTACTTTTGAAGGAGCACAGCTTTATAATAATTATTATGTTACCATTAAACATTGGAAAAAATAAATCTCTCAATATATTTAAGTTGCGATTGTCATTACACATAACTGAAAATTGATAAATAATTTATTAATCTCACAGCTAAGTGATCCTTTATGTCTGGTCCACGTGCGGTTTTCAACGACAAATGACAATGTAATTGTCTTTGTGAAAATAAATATCTTTAAACCAAAAATAAGGTGAAAACTAATACTTAAATTAGGTTTTTCTCATGGAACTGTAGCTTGTTGGTATAAAATGTTTAATAATACTTACGAATCCACACCATCCTTGTAATATAGACTGTCGTATACCGACGCCCATGTTGAAGTCCTCTGATGTGTGATGTACTTGATGTTGAGCCCATAGTATGTGGACCTCTGTCAAAAGAAAATAATATGAAGTATTTTTTGTATACCATAACATAGGTTACCTATCTTAATCCCGAATTTTAATATTCCGAATATCATAATCCAGAAAACGTTTGGCCATTTATTCATAATCCCGTTTTTCCAAATTCCGAAGTTTTATTTGCCACATAATCGCAACTCCGAATTTCATTTTCCTATTTATTCATTTGTACGACGTTTTATAATCCAGACGAACGAATTCCAGACACACGAAATCTAAATGCACAAAATCCAGATGACCGTAAATCCATATGCACGAAAGCCGAATTTTTAAAACACAAATTTTTGAAATGCAGTTTATTGATATCCAGACAAACAATATCCAGATTTTTAAAAATGAATCCTATGGAAAAATTAGAAGGTAGTTAGCACTCGCCGGCCGCTGCCGCGGCACGCTCGCTTCGCTCGCTCGGCTCGTGCGGGGGTCGCAGTTCTAACCTAACCTAACCTGCTGAGTCGAATTTGACACTTAAACCTATCTGTAATAGGCAACTAATATTTCTAAATTACTTGCTGTAGGTACCTACCTAATAAATGAATCGTATAAATTTACTGACTTTTACTATACCTGTATATAGTTTAGATGGAAAACGATTGTATGGGAACCAAATAAAAAGATTTTGAAAATTTGGTAATAGTTTATTTGAAAAATGGTACGATGGGAAACAAAAAAAAATATTCTGAGAATCTGGTATAACTATATTTGGATTATGACACTATGGAAAACAAAAAAATACTATTTGAAAATTTGGTTTTAGTGCACCTGGAAATTGATTCATCTGGGAAATGAAAAACGGAATAATAGAAAGTTGTCATTCATTACATCTGTCTTTTAAAAGTTCTGCCAACCGTTTTCGGGGTTTTAAGATTCGGGTAACAGAAATTCGATATTTCAATAGGTTACCCATAACATAATATAAACTCACGCCTATATCCTCGAAGGAATAGGCAGAGGTGCTAGCACCCACATTTTGCCAGTTTATGTTTAGGTTCCAATGTAATAGGTGTCGAGCCTATTGCCATTAACCGGGCACTTATAAGCGATAAATACACACATAACTTCGAAAAGCATCGAAAAGTCATTGGTGTGTGGCATGGTAAAACCTGGGTACGAACCACTAGGCTATCGCGGCTTCTATTCTTCACCGGTTTACATATAGTTATACTGACAAAGATTTATCGCTTTAGCCTTTTATGTAATTTATAGCCAGGCACATTAAAATTTATGAACCTGTAACAGATAAGCTAGACTGATCGAGTTACTATCGACTGGCAGGTCTATTTAATTGGTATTGTGAATATTGACCACGAAAATATATTTTTATAACACTTAGGTGGCAGATAAACTCACACACGGCCTACCTGATGGAAAGTTGCCACCATGGCCTATGTTGCAAGACGTCATGCTGACCACCCTATAGAAACCTTTTAATACTTTATTACAAAAACCCACAGCTTCAGTCCCCAGTCTCCAGCTCCCCAGTTTCCCCAATCTCATTGAACAGCTCACTGTTCTCTCCCCAGTCTCCACTGGGGAAGCACATCCACCCTACGGAATACCGCGGCTAATAATAACCTTGTGTTGTGTTTTCGATGGTGAGTAGTTCCGGAGATGAGTAGGGTGCTACTCACTGCCGGAAACACAACACAAGGTTATTATTAGCCACGGTATTCTGTAGGGCGGAAGTACTTCCCCAGTCTCACTATTCAATTTAGACGGGAAATATCATCGAGTTCCTTCTGAATACCTATAGAGATAACGTGCTTGTATAAAGGTCAATGACCTAGATTGTATTGTATAATTTTCGGGTTGGACATTTTTTGTCACGACAGCTTAGGGACAGTTTAGATTTATATATGATTGACTGTTCAACAATTACAAAAATGATGAGGATGATATGGCCTAGTAAATTTAGTTTAGTTAGTTAATGAACAGATTTTGAGACGGTTACTTTTTGTTAGAAATATCTAAGTTAGATTTAAAATCTTACGTTTGTTCGATCACAAGCCGTTGACATGGGCTAATAGTTTATATTACGTCATGTTCATACTCTATATACAACTAAAAAGAATAATATTATTATTCCTATTAATCTTCTCATAAAACTATAGTTTGTGTAAGCTTTGTTATTTGATTTCTTTGCGAATACAATCGGAAGAAAGAACATTAATATCCTAGCTAAACACATTGTATCCATAGTTGGCAACGATTCAAGCAATAATAAAGATTTATTGGGCCCGTATCTTTCGATTATGAACATATAGTGATGATAATAAAATAGGGTTTTTATGAGGATTAGTCGCTTAACAATAAGAGGTTCATTGCTACTGTTACCTGGAGAGAGATTAAACAAAAAAAATTGTGTTCGAAAAAGAAAAAAATATTAATATCTGTTCTTTCACAGGTCCTTCTTTTTTATCTATGGCACGTCAATTTGACTTCACCTCGCCTGATGTTAAGCTGAAGGCAAAGTCCCATGAAAGAGGGTCACCATTGCAAACACGTTCAGTGCTACAATACAGTGTTACTACAATGCTTTTTCACGCCCCGCTTAAAGGACCCGTAACTGTAGGAAGAAGGAAACACGTGCGCCGGCAAAGAATTCCAGGACGTAATGGTCTAGGTCGCAGAATGACCTCCGTCCCCCATGAGCGCGGGCCTGGGGGTGACGGGTGAAGCCGCCTGTCACCCTAGCAGAAGCAGGCCACGGCGATGGCACATAATGCCACACCATACCCAGGGGCTAGATGGGGACGCCATGGTCCCCACTTTTAGGGAAGAGGGTCATCTCAACAGAGATGTCCCCGGGTCTGCCGGGGTGCGAGAGATATGTCTTGTATAATCTCACCTCCGGCAATCGAGGACCCATGGACGGCGTGCGTTTTGGTCGGTTCGAGTCCGACATAATCACCTCCATCGGTTTTGGTGGGGGTGGTATCCGTGGGGATTTTGCGCACGATAAAAAAAAAAAAAAAAAAAAAAAGGACGTAATGGTCTGACAAGCTCTTTACTGCCTATTGAGATATGAACTTCGCATATGAACTCCTTGCGCATCAACCAGCCCATATTTTTTCCCCAGATTTGGGGAAATAGTGTCTAGTTTACCCGAAAGATATTTATTTTAGAATTATTACTCATCATCATCATTTTAGCCACAGGACGTCCACTGCTCAACATAGGTTTCCCTCATCGACCTCCAATTCAGGAGGCGGTCTGCATCCAATGGGTACCCGCGACTTTAAAATTTAGACTTTAGACTTTTAACTTTCTCGTATACTTAATTTTAGTACTACCAACATTTGAAAAATTGTTAACCAGTTTACACTGGTTAACAATTTTTCATATGTGGGTAGTACTGGTAGGAATTAGAATGCTCATAACCGTCAATGTAAACCTTTGAGAATACCGCAAGGCAAAACCGGTTACGTACAATAAAACATACAGTGGAGAAGTATTATCAATATCGATCATCGTAATATCACTACATAGTATAAAACAAAGTCGCGGTCTCTGTCCCTATATCCCTTTGTATGCTTTAATCTTTATAGCTACACAACGGATTATGATGCGGTTTCTTTAATAGATATTAATTGAAGAGGAAGGTTTATATGTATAACATCATGCTACAACCAACTGGAGCGGAGCAGATGGGGTGACGCAGATGAAGTTGCGCGGGTCAGCTAGTACCTAATATTTGAAAAAAATAATTCATTCGCATCTTACCATGACAAGCTCTATGCATCCAGTAATAACAGAAGTCGACACCCAGTGCTGCAGCATACCACGTCATAGTGTGGTTCCACGGTAACTCCACTAGTCTGAAGTTAACATATATCCATGTGTATAGGTAAGACTCCGCTCCTCGCCATATTAGCCTAGAAAAATATTGCTCTATTATTACATAGCTATTTTATCTGTTATAACAAAAATTATCCCTGTGGCGGCTCACGACCTCCGAAGGAATTTATTTCGTCGTAAGAGTCGATAAGTGAATAAATACGTAGACGATATCACTGCGAGAGAAGAAAAACCCGAAATGAAACCCTGTACCGACCTCTCTGGTCAGCGCGCAGCGTGGAAATAATAGTTTAAAGCCTCTCAATATTGGGAAAGCCACATGTCCAGCAGTGGACTGCGATAGTGTTATTACATTGAAAACATTATTATTACTCTCTATGTTAATTATTATAATAAAAAAAACAGTGGGCAGTGTTCAAATCTATAGTCTGAAGATTGTTTACTCAGTTAGTAAGTACCTAGTGGTAAAATGTGCCTAACCAAACTTTTTAATGAATTGTCACTATATTTCCCGGGTCCTTTAAGCGGGGCGTGAAAAAGCATCTGATGAGGCCGTCCAGCTGAGCGCCACCATTGTGGCACTGTACGTGTTTGCAATGGTAGCCCTCTTTTATGAGACTTTGCCTTTAGCTTAACATCAGGCGAGGTGAAGTCAAATTGACGTGCCATAAATAAAAAAATGCAAATCAGAATCTTAAATAACTTAAATATGTCTAGTCTAAGTTTAACGAATTCTCAAACCCTATTGGTGGTGCTCTATTTAATTAAAATATCCAATATAGCTCATCGTTTTATTTGTACGTTTATAGCAGAACATTTATTCCGAATACGTTACATGCAAATGAAAATGGAATAGTAATCTCAGAAGCGCGGGTATTGAGACAGATTTTGAGACGGATTCTGAGACAGATTTTGAATGGATAAGCTGTGTATTTACATAAATTCGTATTATCCTAAGTTGAGAGATTGTTTTCACTTCATCAGCCACACAATGCTTAGATTATTAAAACACATTGTTTGCTTTGCGGGAGGATCAGACAGGAAGATATTTTCTACGTCACTTGAGCCATATTTAGGCAATGTTGAATATGGTATTAAGTCGAGATGGTATGCTGAGCGCCACTATTGTATATTATGTATGTATTTATAATGGTGACCCACGTGGATGTGAATAGTTATTGCGTGTAGTGCGTAGTGAAATATAGCCTATGTTACTCAAGGTGAATGTAGCTTTCCAATAGTGAAAGAATTTTTGAAATCGGCACAGTAGTTTTTTATTTAAATCATCACAATCATACACACAAAAAAAAATTCTCCTTATGATAGCTACACGATGAAGATTTAGGGTTGCACCCCCAGAGCGAAATTTTACTGTAATATTTCCCCAATAGGGATATAACCTATAGAGAATAGTGCATTACATGTAAATAAAATAATAACATGTACATACTTATGTACTAATTGAAACTTGATCTCCTTTGAATGAGCTCCGGTTATTTATACAGACCGTATTCTTGACCATGTTTGATTTTTTTAGCGTGCGAAAAATCCCCGCGGATACCTTCCTCGCCGGAACCGGTTGGGGAGGTTATGTCGGACTCGAACCGACTTAAACGCACGCCGTTTTTGGGTCTTTAGTTGCCGGAGGTGTAGTAGTAGACAATATATCACTCGCACCCCGGCAGACCCGGGGCCGTCTCTCTCGAGATGACCCCCTTGACCACGTTTGGTTTGGGGCTATTTGATTCATTCATCGAATGAACAAGTTATTTTTATTGTAGCTTATGAATATTTCTACTATTAGTCCCGATATGCATCTAAAATGTACACAAGTTACGAAAGTAAAAACAAGTTAAAGTTGATCGTCAAGTTGTGACATGTTTTAATCGTCAGCTAATGCATATTTACTGATCCAAACTTGATATAAGATAAGATAATTATTTATTTGCATAAACACGTGTCACCGTCACGTGTAAAACACTTAAACGGTTGACCATCGAATTAGTCAATATTGTTCAGATGTTTATGCAAATAGTTAAGAACATATTCTAAAAGTAAATCAGGTTGGTACTGGGTTTTATATCCAGTTTAACTTCTCTCGCAGTGATATCATCTACGTATTTTTCCATCATCCTTCTGATCGCATCCGAAGATGTCATCGTGAAGCCCGGGGTCCGCTATTTCCAGTCTAACTGCATGACGGCTGAACTTCAATATATTCCGTGAAGCGACTGCCATCTGGCCTCCATAACCTATAGGTATCGGTGATATCGAAGTACTACAGTTAGACCAGTTGCAGGGCTCGAACATAGCGACGACTTAACGTGCTCTCCGAAGAACAACCAGAATAATGCAAATAGCCATATTCATGCATACAAAATATATTTGCACTGAACGGGGATTGAAGTCACGCCTCCTGCGCAGCAGTTACATTTCCTATCACCATGCCACAGAAACTTACCTTCCACATTCTTGTAGGATTCCAAGTGATAAACTAGTGATGCCATCGTTGAGCCTGATGCCAGGTTTCCCTTCTAGCCTTAGAACTATGTGCTCCATTATCATGAAGAGGATGAAATATGGCCATGACTGCAACAAAGAAAGAAAATATTATATATATATATATACATATATATAATATACTAAATTGACTAATTGTTTGATTATTTTTAGAAAATTTTAAATTGACTACATGAAGATTTTTATTAGTTAGTTGTCCATTCGCCCTCGCTTCATAAATCCGTCAATCAATCAAGCATCTTTTCCCTATTTTGGTCACTAAAATAACACAGTGTTCCCTTATTACCTAAGAAATCCCTTCAAATTTCCTCATCCTTGAAAATATTAGAGATATTTTTGGTGTAGTCGTATAATAAAAAATAGATCGTTTATTTTAGAATATCAATACAATACATTTACAATACATATACATTACTTATACATACTATGTCAAAACGAATTAAGCAGCCCGTCCCGATTGTTCCCAGCGGGAAAGTACCCATCACACTCGCAGCGTTTCCGCGCTGGAACGCAATGGACAGCCTTTGCACCAGTACGAGCCGGAACGATAGTCGCCTGTTGTCTTATTGAGTCTTTATCCTAGCTCCTTCACAAAGACTTTGGCTCCAACTCCCTAGAGTCCCCCCGGCGACTGGCATGAAGTCGTAAAGCGGCTCCAAGTCAGGGTACTTAAACCCAGCTTAAATTGTAACAACTATTTTATGAAGCGATTTTGCGTTTGTGAAACTGAATATTGTGAATGAATGCTCTGTTTCTCAAAGCGACTATAATATCTTCAAGAATGGTATTAGAAAGTTTGTACAGGGTTGGCAGCACGAATGTAACTCCTCACGTTCGTCGTTCATAGGTTACGGTAACCACTTTCCACCAGGTAGACTTATCTGCTACATTAGTGGTATAAAAAAGATGATTCTATAACATTTAAATCTTCCATATTTATGTAGCCGCAACATTTTTGGTCAGGAATTTATTTCCTTTTCGAAGTGCCAGTTTCGCGGCAATAGATACACCACCTATTATGTGGGACCAAAAATCATAGTTGGCGAAATGTGGGTGTCTAAGACACCTCTGCCTAACCCTGCGGGGATTAATGGCGTGAGCATGTAGGTAATGTATGTACGTTGTTTTTTATTTACTAAATGGTAATCCTAAACCTATTTATCGAAGTCTTGTTTCACATAACAAAAAAAATAAAATAAATATTCTAGGCCAATCTACACAACTTCACCTAGTCCCATCGTAAGCATAGTTTAAATAGCTTGTGTTACGGGTTCTATAATGCGGATAAACATACATAGATACATTTTTTTTTTGTAAATACATACATATCATACATAGAAACACCCAGACTAATACATATATTCATATTCAAGTCCAAAAATATTTGCACTGAGCGGGAATCGAAAAGATTTCTACGTATATAATTATGTATTGTATCTTTACAGTTCAATAAGTCAGACAGCTACCCAACCACACGGTACCAATCGATACGTAATTCTATAACCAAGCCACACCTGCGGTATGTATCATATATGTCTCGTTCATAAGCCGTCGTTACCGTTGCAGCGAATGTGCATAGATCATGTTTCGGTATCACAGATATTGTGGCAATATTGAATTGTTATGAAATTATATCTAAAGGTCCTATTATATGTATAGTTTAAGTTGTTATTCGCGATATAGAGAATACATATTAAAGCTGGCGGTGTATTCTGTCAGAAAAAAAACCTATTTAACATTTTTCCAAAAAAGAGAGATATTACATCCCGTTCCTCCAGAGGGATAGGGTCTGTTTATCTGACAGATTTATATAGCCCAGACTCAGCCTCAATTGCATAGTTCAAGTTAACAATAGTGCCCGCAATACGGTAATAAGCACAATGATTACTGAAATATGGGCGTTGATTCACCTCTTCCTACCCAGTAGGGAAAGGGGGAGGTATGTATCTGTATTCTATTCATGTATGACACATATTCATTGATAGAAATAGTCAGTGTAGTGTAATCTAACGTGACATACTGATACCGTTCCTGATCTCTACACTCACAGAAATCGTTCAAGACCATAAATTATCTTTGAATCAACACAACCTTTTTCCTAAAAAGACCTTGAACTCTGCACTTGTCAATGACCTTATCAATTAAACAACCAATAACTGTGTCAACATGTCAAGTGCACTTATTGTTGTATGCGACTGATTAAAAAACATAGAAATTGACAAATAGAACCTTGATTTTAACTTGCGACATAAAATTATTGAGAGGAAATTTTGTAACGAACCATTTAAGTGCATTAAAGTGTTAGTAAGTTAATACGAATACATTGAATACATTATATATAATATTACACTTTATTTAAATGAAAGTCAAATATATGCTGATAAGATACTTGATTAGGGTGTGAGCACATTAGACTGTTTTATGTATAATTTTATTAATTTAGTTAATTTTATGTACCATCGTTAGACACTCGCTATAGTGTAGAGACTGTCAAATACTGTCAAAACGTCGTTGTTGGTCTCAGAATTCTCAATAATAAACTGTATATCTAGTCATGCAGGTAAAGCAGCCATTTGTACCACCCTTACAAAAGCAAGCCCGCCAGTTTTAAGAGCTTATGACCTGTCCTTTTCTTAATATATTTAGTGTATATTATGCGAGGTCGATTCTGGCTTCAGTCATCCTATAAGAGACGCTTTTGATGATCCGCGATCTTATACATGCGTGTGCGGTTGTCACGGACCACACACCATGGGTAGAACTTCGCCTGTGATACTACATACACGTTTATCAAAGTAAATACGTTCCTGAGTTCACGTTCGTGAAACCTCACACCCTGGAAAACCTGGCGTAAAGGTTAAAAGTCTGCCTACCTGTCTAAAAAAATTTGGTACATCTTCTTGTCTTTCAAACATGGTGTCTTTTGGGGAGTGTATGTAGAACATTCTTCCTAAGCCCTTCAAGTGCTCACCAACGATGTCCGTAAATCCATTTTCCGTCCCGTTCATAAACATTGTGTCCCCCATCTCGCGCTACCAATCTGAAAAATAAAAATTGCTCTTAAATATTTGAAGTTAGAACGAATTTTTTACAGTAGGTAGAAAATGTTCTTATGTCTAAGGGCCCGTCTCCACTAATGAGGGAATCGCGGCGATTACATTCTCTAAGTGGTCATCTCCGCGAGTGGAAGGAAGCAACGGATGCTTCAGTAGGTTCAGCAAATTACCGTGCACGAGTTTTTGTCTGGTCTTATTCAACTATATTCAGTTTGGTTAAGTCCTTAACTTAAAGCCTTAAACTTAAAGTCTCTTTTAATATATAATAATCAGCAACTTAATTTGTTATCGATATTTCATTCAAAAACTAATTTAAAAAAATATGACCACAAGTTTCAGCAGTACTTTATTTCTTTATAATATTTTTTTTTATAATATCACGCCTATATCCCTGAAGGGGTAGGCAGAGGTGCTAGCACCCACATTTCGCCAGTTTATATTCAGGTCCCAATGTAATAGGTGGCGAGTCTATTGCCATTAACCGGGCACTTATAAACCTGCGATAAATACACACATAACTTCGAAAAGCATTGCAGTCATTGGTGTGTGCCATGGTAAGCCTGTGATCGAACCCGAGACCTCGTCTCAGCAGTCCATTACCCATACCACTAGGCTACCGCGGTGTGGTTAATATAATATGCTAGGGTAAAAAGATTATTTAGGTACCTTTAGTTAACTTGATACCCAATATAACAGAGTACAGTGTTTTATTTATACGAATCATTGTTTTGTAACATGTTACATAACACAGTGTAACACTAGTCTGTAAGTGCCTTTATACACAACAGCGTGTTATCTGTCGGAATATTTTCAAGTTCATCGCCACAATGTTATGTTAAGATTAGGCTAATAGTTAAAAAAAAACGTGTAAGTAAGTTGCTTTAATTAATTTGTTAATATTTATGTTCTGATTAACAATATGAGGTCAAATCCGATACCCGGTACATAAACAACAATTAGGTATTAAAACTGTTACCGAGATATAAATTACAATATTTATGATAAGGTACATTATTATAAGTGAAACAACACTAATTACATGATGATTATTTATTTTTATGTTATCTAATAAAGTAATTTGTTATGATGCATTATGAGTGAGAACATTTTCGTTATGTAACTTGAGTTTTTAACCTGTTAGTTATGTTCTTCTTCGAGTCAATTACTCGAGTGAATCTGGCATATCATGATGGCCAATTCTTAAGTTTTAGTGCAAAGAACAAACCTCAACACGTGTTTCGCCTCTACACGAGGCATCTTCAGGAGCGAATCTGTACGTCTAATTCAATATCTTAACAAATTTAAATCTACCTATCTCCTTGTTTCATATTCAGCTGAACCTTCGGAAGTAACTACCTCATTTTGACCCTTACAACAAAATATATTTACGATGTTTCATAGTTAATTAAGTCTGTTAGAATATTAAGAGAGTTCTAATGACCTATATAAACGGATTTACGTGCTCTCAGAGGCGCGTAAATTTTTATAGCCGACTATTGCTAGCCTGTGTATAAGAAACCGCTCACAATTTTTGATGTATTGTATTTTTAATGTAGACTACGAGTACAATCATAAAACGCTATTTTTTTAATTAATGTTTTAATGATACTAAAATAAAAATCTTGATGGTAAATTAGACACTAACTCCCCAAATGTAGGGAAAACACTGTGCTTAATTTAAGTTTTACCCACATATGAAAGTTGGTTAATTGGTTTAGGAATGTAATGTTCATAGTTGTTGTCAATGAATGTAAAGCTTTGAGAATGCCACAAGGCGAAACCAGTTAGGTACAATAATAAATATCGTGAAGTACAAATGTGTTATCAATAATGAATAACAATAAGTTCCACCAAGAGCCATCATAACAGTATAAGTAATAATTAAATGTATATCATAAACATTCTAAGATTGTTTTTCTGAAAGTAATGTATTATGTTTATATTATCTTTGTACAGTTCTAAAAGTTCCTGGACTCCTTAACTTCTATAATCTTTTGACAGCGTATATCTAATTCAACCGAAATTAACGGGACGTAGTAAGCCTTCTCGAAGAGCGAAACCTATGCTCGGGCCGAGCCCACTTCGTGAGTAGCGGCGCTGCCGTGAAACAAATTACTACACCACGATGGCAACTCCAAAAGGGCTTCGATTCGACATAAGAAACCGAAATTAACATAAAATAATATTGTTTATAAAACTAACTAGATTGATGTCCCGTTTCGTTAAACGAACACAAGTCAACTCATGCAAGTAGCAACCTTAATTATATTAATAAGCAGATCTATTATTCAGTAGCTTCTAAGACTATTAATTGTAGCGAGGACTTTTGGAGCCCACTATTCATACAGAAACGACCATTTGATTATAAATATATAAATATTTGTGTTTGTAGGTATGACTCAAACTCGTGTCCTTTGACTTAGCAGATGTGTACCGCACATAGGTAGTGTACAAATTTATAAATATTATTATCTGTGCTATTAGAACTACATTACTATCATTACTTTACTATATAAAAGATAGTATGTTATAATTAACGACCATGTTAACATAAGGTCAGGTAAACAGTTCAATAATAATTATAGCAATCGTATGTCGCAAGTACAATCAACGACAATAAGCTTAACAAATTGTAATTTATTAAACATCGTTTAAACTTTTAAACCTATTGTAAAATAATAAACAAGATATAATCTTGATACTTGCTGAGGTTTACGAGAAAGGCACACTTTGAAATTAATGGAACCACTTTTACTGGAAACATTGTTAAAGGTAAAAGCCAATGGACTCACCACCACGGATGCGCAAGACCGAGTGAAAAGGAAGAGAAAAAGCCGGAAAGCGGACCCCGGACTCCGAGGCGAAGGTTTCGGATGCGACCGGGACTAACGCTAGGATGATGATGAAGATGATTGTTAAAAGTAAATAATTACCTATGCACGTAAGAAGTTATCTTTGTTTCTTTGACTTTAAAAAGGACATTATTAATAGAAAAAAATCTAATTTAACATATTGAAAGTTTTATTATAATGCAACATCTAGTTAAATAAAGTTTACTGAAATTTCTTTCAAAAATACTAAAATATTTTGACTAGGTAAGTTCGGTGCGCACGCACAACGTAAAAATACTCATATAATTTTCACCTAAGCCGCCAAAAGTAATATAACTCAAAAATGATTTCAAAAACGATTGCAATTGTTTATTTTTAGTCCAATTTTGTCGTTAAATGTACATTATAGATACATCGTAGTCCCACAAGCGGAAGTAAAGGACAATTTATTACTGCAACATAATCTGTACATCCGGGTTTTAGGTATAATTTTATTAACAAAACAGTAATAATTATCACAGTATTAAAATGAAATAGACATCGTTATCTCAATAAGTATCATCGTGATATTAGAGTTGTGTATATCACTTACTTATGCTCTATACTTTAATCTGTTGAAGGTTTTCTTAATAAAATCTGTTCAAAATTTACGACTCCGTTTAATCTCAATGGTCATCATTATAAACACGTAGAGTGTTACAATAGTGGCGCCCAGCTTGATGGGCGTCACTATTGTAACACATCATATCTTAAATGTGTGTGAGACGAAGTTCCTTTCAAACCGCACTATGATTTTGCTTTGATTATTATACCTTAAAAGTCATGTCTTTTCCGTATAATACATGCCATAGAAATGCTATCGGTACGTGAATATGTTATATATCTGGTTACCTAGTCCTTGATTTACCTACTGAATATTTAAAATGTTTACATTATTCCTATACATTCAAAAGTTGATATTCAAAACACATACAAGGTCATGTTATTCTTGTATAATGTTCTTCTTATAATTATTTTCGTATTTGGTACAATAGACACTGTTTGAAACAATAATCACGTAGGGATTTAATCTTAATTTATGCGAAGCTTGGTAACAACGTATATTTCGCCTTGAGTGATACAGTGATTATCCCCAAGACGTATACTTACTAGTGATGTATGTTAAAATCTATATCGACAGATATGGATATTTTGGTGTCAAAATCCGCAGATGTGGATAGATACGAACCTATTTTTCTTATTCAATTGGTACTTGAAACGATAGTTGATGGTAACGAATTATATAATATCTCTATATTTTATTTTAAGTTATTCCGTTCCATTAAAAATAGTTTTTATTTTAAGCAATAAAAACTAATTTTAATGGTACTTTTAAGCATTTCACAGCATTCGAATATTCGAGGTGACAGCTTCTGATGTGACCGGCATTAGCGCACGGGTGATGATGATGAATATTAATAAGTAAAAGATTCGTAAAAGTTCCACCAAAAACTAGTACATACGATATACAGATTTTTCTCCTTCGGATATCGGCGGATACCGATAATCACATCACTAACATTCCACAGCTTTATTTTCAGCTTAGCGCCAGAATAATACTGTAATATAAGATTGGTTTATACGGTGTATTTTTTATCAAATTTCAAGATAAGCGACCTAGAAAAATCAAGCCAGTTCTCAATTCACGATAAACATATAGGTACGTCCTTCTTATTTCATTGATCTCATGCCAAAACACGTACGAATTGTATTTTTAGTTCATATGGTATATGCATATGGAATACTTAAATTTTATATTTGAAGTGATGGTACAAACACTTCGGAATGTTTATAATGTATTGACTCCGCTTGCGTGGGTGTCGCTTATCGTAAATTTTCGTCATATCTCCTGTCCTTATAACCAAGAAAATTTATTTTTTGGACGGAGGGGACCCTATTACTCACCAACGGTTTAACAATCCCACCGATAGCAATAGCAAAACGTCACTAATTGTCATTGAAAAGACTGCCAAACCACACCCCTCAAGGCAGGTAGAAAGATTTCTTACCCGAGGAGATAATATGATGTCGTATGTGAAATATTCCACAAAATTAATGAATAAACTTCGACACGCGTTTCTCCTGTATACGAGGCATCTTTAGGACCGCTATCGGACGACTTCTGATCAAACAAACTAATTGTAAGTCTAAATAAGATTAACAACTAGTTTAACAATATATTATGCTCCTAATCAAATTAGAAAAGTTGACAAAGAAAGATTAGTGACAGCATATTTATTTAAAGTTTATGCTTCACTTAACTACTGTACTGCGAGTACCGCGGCAGCCTGGTGGTATGGGTAATGGACTGCTGATACCAGGTCTCGGGTTCGATCTTAGGTTTTACCATGGCACACACCAATGACTTTTCGATGCTTTTCGAAGTAATGTGTGAATTTATAAGTGTCCGGTTAATGGCAATAGGCTCGCCACCTACATTGGAACCTAAACACAAACTGGCGAAATGTGGGTGCTAGCACCTCTTCTTTCCCCGTTTGGGGATAAGGCGTGAGTTTATGTTATGATATCCCTAAATTCATAATGTACCTAAAGGTATCGACAGAGCGGAGCTTTGCGATTGACAGACTGGCTTCACGCAGGTTCACAATAGGCATGCCGCCTATTGCTATACTCCGCTCTCTGGAAACCTGCTTCTCAATTTATAACTAGATCTATGCCTGTAGTACGAAAATCTTTCAAATTTGTAATGTAAAGGTCTCGACGAGTTCAGCTTTGCAATTGGCAGGCTTCAAACGCAAACAAGTTCACAGTAGTAGAATTGTGATGGCACAATTTCAGGCTATTTCTCTGAAATGGTTATATTGAGATGTTTTGTTTTTTTTTTATTTTTACGAATGATATTTTTTTCGCTCTTAATTTTATTCATTTGTTTATTGCTAGATGTTTAGGGTCATTGTTAGTGTAATTGTGCATTTAAATGTTCTTTCTTTCAAAGGAACTTGACCCAAATAATAGGTGAAATGTAATGGGCGTGTGGCTGCCTGAAATAAACTATGTTCGACGGATAGCCCATAGGGAGTGAATTCCAAATAAATGGGTTACTAAATAAATACTTGACTTCATTCGCAATGTCGATATTGGCAAATTAGCTGATGGGTACATCCATTGAAATGTTTGTTTTTAATTTAGCCAACCAAGTGAGACCTGTGACATTGATAAATGATATTGACACTAAAACAAAAGTATATTTATTTATTAAAAACTGTAATAGTTTTAATTTCGCGATTTCACTGCGAGAAAAGGAATGCTAGAAATAAAACCGACATTTTTGGTCAGTGTGACAATAGTAGGCCAAAGCCATCACCAGCAGTAGACTGCGATAGTATTGATTATTTTGATTGATTGTTTTACAACATAGAAACCATTCTTGTTGCGACTTGAATTATTTATGTATTTTTTATTTATTGGGCAAACAAATAGTTGCCATAACTGCATAAATATATAGGCATTAATTTTGTAACATTACATTACACTCCAGCTTGCTTAGTTTGCGAACTATGTCGGTAGTGCTTTGTTGGACAACCTCATTATGAATTCTATACTTCATAGCCTCCAAGCTATAACAACCACATTATCAGTGTCCCCTTTTCGAGACCGTAAGTCAGAACAGGTAAGACGCGCCTTAGAACTACTAGGTTGATTACATATAATGCGAACGTTTCGATCTACCCAGCTGTTTAGTTCAAAATTCAATCGTTTATTATGTATACACCACTAAATGGCACTTACAAAACGTCAGTAGCTTATATTTTATAAGTTAGTGAGCGAATAGACCACACTGGTTCGAAAACGCGGCCTCGGCCTGAGAAGATTCCGGTAAAAAACTCAGCAGGCTTTTCTTTTTTTTTTGGTCTATTTACAGACATTTATTTAGTCCAGATACAGAAATGTGCTTGAGTAGCAAGTTAAGTGAACAGCTAATTTCCTGGCTTATTTATCATTCCAATAATCCTGAATTTTATAATAGCTTCTTTTTATTTATAGGCAAATTCTTAATTTTATTTATTCAAGCTTGTAAAAAAAGGGTATACAGTTAATCTGAAAAGAATTCAAAATTTTGTGGAGTCTACTATCACAGACAACGAGATTATTCTTGTGTCTGGTATTTACGTTATGCCTAGTGATATACAGACACGACTATATAAAAATTCTAAGTATATTATAACAGTGTTGTTGAACTTGGTATGTCTTATCGATGACAAATACGTTGTTTGCACTTAATTCGAAGTCGTTAACCTACTTTATTATATTATGTTTGTTGTCACAATTATGTACGCACAATAATAATATTATCTCACTTGCAGTGACAATCTAGATAATTATTTTCTTAAAATGTAAATAATAAATGTATTCAACAATGTGGATAGTTCAAATTTTAGTGTCTGAGGGCAGCTTTAAGGCCGCGGTAGCCTAGTGGTATGGGTAATGGACTGCTGAGACGAGGTCTCGAGTTCGATCCCAGGTTTACCATGGCACACACCAATGACTTTTCGATGTTTTTCGAAGTTATGTGTGTATTTATCGCAGGTTTATAAGTGCCTCGGAGAGCACGTTAAGCCGTCGGTCCCGGTTGCCATACAAACATCTATGGCAGTCGTTAGTTGGAGCCCTCAAAAGTCCAACCAGCCTAACTTGGAACTTCGATATCGCCATTGGTCATTAGACCATTGGTTGTGGAGGTCAGTGGCAGTCGCTTCACGGAAAATATCGAAGTTCAGCCGCATCACAGTTAGACTGGAAAGCCGACCCCAACTGAGTTGGGAAAAAGGTTCAGGGAATTATGATGATGAGGGCAGCTTTAAATAAGGAAAAACAATTTTAGAACTCTTCTGGGTGTAAAATTTTCGGGCACGCGATATCTTTTGAGGTACCGTTTTTATAGCCAAAAAATAGAGAAATAAGAGAGGGAGAGCAAATCCTAATCAAAGAATGAAGTCAGATGCAAGTTTGAATGCAATAATACTGAATAATTTTTAAAATAAATCATTTGTTAATAAAATAATATAATATTATGATTTAAATAGTAATATAATAATTGTAAATATCTTACACTGTTTAAAAAAATATGATTATGCGTGAATTGTAATTTTTATTTTATTTATTTTAATAAAGGTAAACTGCCTACACATTTCAAATAGTTTTACCCGCTTCAGCAAGCCTAGATCATAACTTCAAAGTGTTTAGTAATTAAATGTAAAAGATTACCAACAAATCATAAAAGCAATTAATAAAATATTTTCCACGATATTTTAATACACACTTATTCATTTTGTTAATATAATTAACGATTTCATTTCATTTTACAAGTCAGTATTTTATTATTTATTTACGTTTTACTTTAACACTGGCCAGTAAACAATCTCTTTAATTTTTAAATTCACTTACCCAATTATTTAATATAATGTTACATAATAGAAATGCTTAATTATTAAGTAACCTAAATATATGATAATATATAATTAACTAAATAACATTAACATAGATAGCATATTCAAATTATTTATACTCGGTCAAATTATGAAAAATAACTGGAACTAACGCTTATTATGAGTTCAGGTTCAGATACCTACTTGTATAAGTTTATAAGTTAACTTATGAAAGAGATAGAGATAGCGGAAAAAAGAGAGCATAAACGAAGAAAGAGAGCGGAAGAGAGAGAGAGAGAGAAAATGCTTCACTAAACCGAAGTTAGACGATTGACCAAACAAAACTTCTCCTGCTAAATAAAAAAAAAGATAATGTAGTCCAAATAAACATGACTTTCAAAAGCAATTTCCCAAATAGGCGTATCCAATATCGAATGAATAGATCAGTCTCGAAGTTCAAAGTATCTTATATTTATTTATTGTAACCTTCATTTGATACAAATAGAATGTAGATTAGATAGTTGATAGATAAAAGACGGTAAACGATAGTTATCTTCATAGTAAACATATTGTAATATCCGCGTAAAAGGTATTTTGCGTTTCTGGTACTGTGCGTCGGAAGGAATCTCACATTGTTCTGTAGACAGAAATAGCTTTATACCCATAAGTTTAACAAATATCGCTGAAAACAATGGTGAAAGACAAAGTAATTTATTACTGTATCAAGATTATAAAAACATATTAATGTCTAAATAGTGAACTTATAAGTCACAGTGAATTCGTATAATGATTATAGCGTAGTTCTGAGATTATTTATTTTATTTGCACAAAAATTATAAATATACCCATAATGAATGCTTTAGGGGTGTGTGAAAGGCGCACCAAAATCTTTCGGTCACAAGCAAGTTTTTACACCTACTGACTAATGTACAACGGTTTGTTGTGATCTTTCCTTTCAGAGTTGCTAGGTCAGATAGCAGTCGCAGAATTGCCATCATATTGAATGACAAATCAAACTAAGAAAGAGTAGAAGATCGAATCCCGTACTCAAAAGTACAAACAGAGCATCAGCGTGATCCAGATGGTGAACAATTGAATTAAGAACTGTTTCCTTTTTTCAATGTCGATTAATAACAAATTCGGTAGGTGTCAAAATAAGATGGCAATGCCAGTCAATGACCCCGAACTGCTGCTCAAGGTGACACAATTTAGTTGAGTCGGTCGTTCGCTCATTTATTTTCATGTTTTGTCAAACTTCATCTTTTATTTTAGTAAAAGTTTTATGTTTATTTATATCACTAGGAAAGATGGCAGAAAAGTCTACCAGCTGGATAGTGTACACCGTGGCCTATAGATGTAGATATGCAACATCAGTGGCGTCATACACGTGCTGCCAATATTGCAAGAATCTGCTAATACCCGTTTTTTGTTCATAAAAGCAGAAAAAGGAGGGCTTCTGAAGGTTTTCTTTTTCATATCAGCACTTCTGATATAATATTTAGAATTCAGAGTCTGCTCTACTCTATTCCTTTCATACCCCATATTTGTTTTGGATTTATAAATTTATCATAGTTTGTTTTAATTTGAAAAATAAATAATTTGTATATTGTAAGATATTCAGGCATTACTATCGACTACTACTAATATCTAGTAAGTAGGTGTTTTAATAGTCTTTAAGGTTACGAATACTATCTAGTACCCGTGACTTCGCCTATATTATGATTACCTCGTTAACGGTGCACTATAATGTTCATTGAATTAATACGCCCTCAGTGACGGCAGGGGGCTCGTGATTATATGCCTTATATGCATTTTTAAATTGGCTTTTCGTATGCACTTAATTAATATCACAGTGACCGGGTCCAAAGAGTGATTATTATGCTTAAGCATGTCTCTAGTAGCAAAAAATAGTAAGAAACAATTATTTAATCACGTTATTTCCACCAAGTATGTAAGGCTCTGATAAGTGGGCGCGCACGAACTCATTTACAAGACTATTTTTATACTTGGGTCGTCAAATTGATCGCACCTCGACTGATAGTTAGCTGGGGTGCACTCCGAAACATGGTGGCCACCGTTACAGGCGCTATCCCTGGAACGGTGGTCTCCACCCTGACGGCCTCGACAGTGGTTATTCACACTCAGCTTAAAGGACCCGAGGCTGTAGGATGAAGGAAACACGTTTGCTGGCAGAGAATTTCAGAATTTAATGGTGCGACATAAAAAAGAGCCGCCGAACCGCTTAGTTCTCGATAGAATTGTTTGTACCGTATATGGGTGACATCTAAACCCTGCGCACATTGTCCTGTGTAGGGAAGGAGAGGGTTGGACTTCCACCTGTGGAAGAGCTCATCAGAACTCTCACCATGGTATAGCCGGTAGAAAACCTCCACCCGACCCCAAACTCACTCCAAACTAGTAGGAAAGCATTGACGGTTCAAAGACAATTCAAGAAGCTTATGAAGTGTGTAAAGATAAAACCAGATGACAAGCGAAAAAATTTCAGATTCTTCAATGTTCATGATAATAATTTTAACGCGACGAACTTTCGTCATTTGCAATGAGGAGTTGATGATTTCATAATTACGCGATTACGCGTACCGACGACGCTGCCGCGAAACATTCCAAAAGTTTCCCAAAAGTTTAGAATCATCCTGGAATATTTGGTTACATGCAAAAGTCTTATGAATGAATATTAATTGATAAATGAAGCAATAAAATGAAATTTTAAATAATTAGTGTATTTCCTTACTTATTTAAATCGTAAATAGTCAAAATTCTTTACGGAACGCCGATTCCTTGCTATGCGTTGTAAATCGCAAAGAAATTAATTACGTGCTTAGCCGCACAAGCACTACCAATTAACGTTCTGGAGAGTATTTTGATTTTAATTGAAGATAAATAGAATCATTAATTAATAAAAACTTCCGAAAGTGTTTCAATGGTCAATATACCCGGATCCACACATTACACTACAATTTAAAAAAATGACCATGGAAAAACAAGTTCCTGTCGAGATAATATTGTCATAACGATTTTAATATTCATGCTACGGAAATGTTGCTAAAATTGAAACATGATATTTTAATTTGTTTACGAATTTATTTTAGACAATATATCAAAAATAACTATTAAATGATTAAAGCTGAATGTTAATGACTTTTATTAAACCTTGTGATAAACAATTTGTATTATAAGTGGAGTAATTCATTCAACTAATTAAAATATCAAAATTATATATTTGAACTGTATTAAATCAGGAATTCTCTTCTGTCTTATTAAACAACACGTGTACTAAACGACTAATCCAATTTTGATGAATGACATGTCGGTAAATTCGTCTTTATTGTGCAAATATCGCAGGGTAGGAAAATAAAAAATCCAATGATACATTTTGAATTCAGTTCATTCCTGATTCTTAGGATGCTCTGGCTATAAAATGACCAGAGCTGCCTGAGCGGTCTAAGTCCTCCTTGGTATGGTTTTTCCCAGCAATTATGATATAGGGCTGTTCAAAAAAGAAAAAGAACATTAGAAGATTCTTACTTATTTGGTAGTACGAGATTGACGTTCTTGGCGTTCAAGGTTCAACAATGCGAAAAAAGCGGTCTCAGTCTGTTCAGAATAGTCAGCCGAAGTGCGAGAGATATGTATTGCATAATCTCACCTCCGGCATCAAAGACCCATGAAAGACGGCGGGGGGTTTAGTCGGTTCGAGTCCGACATAACCTCTCTCACCAAAAAAGAGGTGTGTTCAGATCTTAGAGTTCGGAGTTGTCATTTTTATCCTTCGTCTATTAATTATACTATTAGATCTTTTATAAAGTAAAGTTCTCGCATATGATATTTTCTCTGTTACGTCCCCCTTAATGATTCAATTTCTAGCTCTATGACTTGTTACATGGTGCCATTGTTGCCTTATTTGAATCACTGCAATCACGATGAATAATAGCAACAATTGATTCAACTACCTACATTGATTGTTCTGTCATTTTATTTATATTAATAGGTATAGTGTTGTTTATTAAGCGTTATAACCAACACATTATTTTCAACCGCTTAAAAGTTTAAAAAATTGAGGTCGTGAGCGTGAATGGACACCATTATCAAAGAAGTAAAAACAACACTATCGTCTCATTCTCAGAGCCTATTCCTAACTCAGTCCACAAATGTTGATGAAGGTGATTATATGGGACTCGAACCGACCAAAACGCACGCCGTCCATGAGTCTTACAACATATCTCTCGCTCCCCGGCAGACTCGGGGACATCTCTTTGAGATGACCCCCTTCCCCTAAAGTGGGAACACCCCGATATGGGGAGACGTACAGCCTGCTTCTGCTAGCGTGACCGTTGGTTTCACCCGTCGCTCCCAGGTAGACCTTGAGCTCCGAGTTCGCATTGGCCTCGGATGCAAGCAGATAAATACGTCGATATAATGATGATGGCCGACGTTTGTCTATACTCTCATAAGTTCACTAGATGTCGTTGATATACATTTATAGAAAACGTTTTATGAATGACTTGTTATAAAATCGCATAGTTTAAAGGCCAATGACACACTGCAAGTGTTAATTTTAGAAATACAATACTATTGACCAATACCTTGAGGAATCAATTATTATCACTTGTCATGGCTAAGCTATATGATAAATACGAAAGCTAAAAATAGTGAATTGAAACGATAAAATAAATTGTTGACATTATTCACAAGGTTAGAATATTGAAATATAACTTGTAGGACAATATTACCGCTATATGTACTTGTAGTAAGATTATAATAGAGGTCGGACATGACGGTATCCTCCATCCTAATTGAGCAGTCTGAGAAGTACCTTCGTCCTACATAAGTTGGCGGTATTCTGTAGAGCCACCCTACTCACCAACAGAAACATAACACAAGATTATTACCTTGTTTTATATTTCCGGTGATGAGTAGGGTAACCAGAGCTCAATGGAGAGGTGCTCACTGGAGAGAGCTCACTGTGTTGTCAGTGGGAAGACCAAGAAACGTTGCTTTGTCTTCCGCACTGGTTATGTAGAATCATCATTCTCTGAGCCTATTCCCAACACAGTTGAGGTCGGCTTCCTAATCCAACTAATATGCGGTTGGACTTTGATATTTTCCGTGAAGCGACTGCCAACGGACCTCCACAACAAAATTGGGGTTAACAAAGTTCCTTAGTTAGGCTAGTCGGACTTTTGAGGTCTCCAACTACCCGTAACGACTGCCATAGATGTTCGTATGGACCAGGACCAACGGCTTAACGTGCTTACTGAGGTACGACCAGCCCAGTGCAAATAACCATATTTATGCATACAAATATTTGCGTGGCGATTGAACCCGCGCCTCCTGCTTAGCAGTCGCATTCACTACCGCCACGCGCAGCGGCTTACGGTTATTTATAAAACCCAAGAATATTTTTATTGTTATGTTGTAAACTTACGGTTTCATTTTTTTTTCAATCAATGAATTAATAAAATTCAAACGATTCCAATCCAATTATATAAATAGATAGCTATATGTATAAATTGTATAAATAAAGCTTGTTTTTTTATCGCGTCAGGTTTTGCAACCTTATTAGTTATTTATAAATATACACGTTCTTAGTTCATGTTTTGAATATAGAATTCTTGATTCAAAACAAATCTGAATACCTACCGATCAACATAAGACTTCAATTCTGTTTATATTTAAAAAAACTAATTGGGTTATGATAACACTTGAAAATATGCCTAGACCTAATCAGTTGTTGTTTGCTACAGTTATCTCTCACTTAATGCATGTTAACACATAAGTTTTTTTTTCTTTTCATATTTATTTACAATATATCTGCACCTAATAAAGTAAATGCGCGAGAAATATAAATGCAATTATAAAATAAAAATTGATAATAAAGTTAGTACCTTTCTAAACATACTGATATAATAAATGAAAATGTTTTTGAAAATGTATTTTACTCAATAAGCTGAAATTTTGTACAGGATAGGTTGAAGTCTGCACTTATTTGCATAAATATGTGTACATGCATTAGTCTGGGTGTTTATTTGTATATGTTTGAATTTAGAACACTAAAAGGTAAGTATCTAAATATGTTTATTCGCACTCTAGATCTCATAATACAAGCTAGTTAAACTTGCCTTGGTTCTATATAGTGCTGTGTAGAATATTATAGAATGTAACACGGCTGCCAGACAGATTTTATTATTCATTGAAGTGTAGGTAATTATTATGCATATATTTTATACTATCCTCATCCGGAATAACTAATGTTGTATGTAAACAAACCTTGAAAGTTGAATTCAACTATAATATATTATTGTGTAGACATTTAAAAAGTCAAAGTCAAAGTCAAAATTAATTTATTCTATATAATGTAGAAAGACCTCACAGAATGTCGAGAAAGTTGACTAAAATATAGTAAATGGAGCACGGTTTCACAATGGCGTCAACTCATGAAGACTTGCAAGAATGTCTGGATTTTATATTTTCGTACATACATACATAAATAATATGATCAAGCCCGTAATACCTGAAGGTAGAGGTGTATTAACACCTACATTTTGCCAACTAAGATTTTCGGTCCCTGTAGGGGGCGAGGCTATAGCCACCAATTGGACACTTTGAAAAAAAAAGGTTCATATATTTTTATCTTTTTGTACTGTGTATGATAAACTATTTAATTCTTGAGCTAATTGAACAAATTAAATAGTTATTTGGTACCATATTATAAGAACATCATTGCCGATGTCTAATAATATTTTTTTTTTATTATTATGTTTGTGTGTTGCCATTATTTTTAATTTCCCGCCAAAACTATCTCATGAAATCAACACGGTATGTTCTAGTAAAATATAAAAATATCGTTAAGTACTAGATATCTATGATTGTATTATAGACTACACTAATATAATTTATAAATAAGAAAAATAAATACAACATTGACATTATCAAGATTGTTTCATTTTTACCTACAAATTGTCAAAGCTCCATTCGCAATTGACAACGCACAATAAAACAACTCATCAAATTATATTTTACAAAAAATAAAATAAAAATAAACTTACCAAATGAAATAAAAAAATTAGATGCCCTTAACAGGTAAAATTGCAAGCCACTTAAACTTTCACCAATTTCACAGTACCCAAAACAATTAACACTATTAACCCTATATCTAATACCCTAAAATATCCGAATAGGTCTGAAATACCCTGAAACGTCCGACTTTATTGATCTATATCGATCGAGCGTGCACTCTCAGTAAGAATTGAATGCAAACAGTCGCCTCGAGTTGGTCGCATTTGTATAAATAGGCGCCGATGTTAAGTATGTTAACACTTCAATATTCAATTGGTCTTTTAGGTCAGCGAACTTTTAATTTCATGCATATGTAATATTCTATTAGCATGGTCCATTAAAAATAACATCATTTTATACTTATCCAAATATAATTCAAAAAATAAAAAATAGAAGATATCTTTCGTTTTGCTTTTCATTCAAATTTGGAAGAAATTAAAAATGTAGATAAGCCGGAATAAAGTGTAGGTACCATTTTTATAATAAATAAATGGTTATGAATAAATAAATAAATCCAACATTCATTGACTATCTAGATTGATTTAAGCATAGTTAGCAATATGAGTTTTATACAGTCTGGGAAGCAAATACCTACTTATATGTAGAATATAATTTTACTTACACACTCTGGTCTCTATACCAATTAGGGATTGATTGATTTATGTATAAATAAATATTTAGCGTTGACAACGACAACAATGAGACAACTATTTAATTGTTGGCTGCCTCAGTAACTGTAAAGTAAAGGCAATTACTTAATATTTCTATATTTACATTATTACCAATTTTTCGACAAATTAAAAGCGTCATGGTCACAAAATGCATCGTGAAAGAGTTCATTAAAATTTTATGTTACACATTCCATGTGCACATAAATTTTTAATGAACTCTTATAAACTGTCGACAGTATAATTTAGAATACAGAGTGTGTGTGTGTGTGTGTGTGTGTGTGTGTGTGTGTGTGTGTGTGTGTGTGTGTGTGTGTGTGTGTGTGTGTGTGTGTGTGTGTGTGTGTGTGTGTGTGTGTGTGTGTGTGTGTGTGTGTGTGTGTGTGTGTGTGTGTGTGTGTGTGTGTGTGTGTGTGAGAGAGATATTTAGCGATTTTAAAAGTCATCTGTTTTATCTATATTGGTATTTTCAGACAACTTTCAGCATTGAAGTGTTAAGCGCAGAGTATGTATTAATAACAGCGTTGACTAAGACTACGAGTATCACGATGTTCCAACAACATACAATAACATTTTTAACAACTGTATATTTAATCTTATCTTTATTATATTTATCTTTTTTATCTTATATTATAATTTCTGAACATCCTTTATTATGTTCTGTTCATGTCATCCTATTAAATTATTATGATGAATGCCTATCTAAAAGGTGTGTTCGTCCACCCTGATCATATGATCCGTTGCAAGTGGAAACGGATCAGGCATTTTAGTGCACTACGATGACGATATCAGTTTCGCCTGAAATTAAACGAATAAAAAGTAGAATCCGATCGCGTGTATATGAAAAAGTTTGCAAAAATGTTTGAATATTTGTCAAAGGATTCGAAGGGCTGCCAAATAGTCCCAATTCGGTACAGGGATAGCTTATTACCTGTGCCTACACATTAGCCACTTCTTATACCAAAAATATGTTACCATGAGTTAGAGAACGAGACCAGAAACATCGCAGACGGAGCCTCCCTCTTTTCACTAATGAAAAACTCTTTTCACTAATTTAATTATTACAATTCTACTAAGCTATTCAAATTGATTTAGATTGGAATAAATAAATGTTTAGACGTGATTGTGACCCTCGATCCATCCGTTACAGGGGCAATGCTCTGACCACTGAGTTAAGCCACGTTTTGGGCATTCCGAATTCTCCTATAAGTCTTAGGGACAACGTTGGAGCCATCTTTCGATACTTTTCCAAGGTAAATAAATTCGTCTACACTAATTTCCATATCAGCTGCGAATTATATGCCTTACTTAAAATAATTATTCAAAAAATCAGAAGGAATTTATGGATATATCAGAACAATGATTTTATCTGAACATTTTTTGTGATGTAAGATCTATGCAATGTTTTATATTTTTTGTAAAACACTTTTTCAATAAAATTACCCGTATTCTTATATAGTTTTAGGGTCATAATACTGCATACATACATTGCATTACTGTTCTAGTTTTTTTAAACTTTTTTTTCTTCTAGGAAAGATTATGAAAAATAATGAACGATATGCGTATGATGATAAATTGAATCACTATTTCCTTTAGTTAACTTATTTTTTAACAGCGAAATAAAATTAATTTGTACAAAAACTATCTTGATTGTAATAAAAAGATATAAATATTAGGCTGTTTGGTGTGTTTTGTGTCTTTTTTTTCACGTATTCGATCACACACAGAACACGTGAAAATTTAAACGCGCCATTTTTAACAGACTTCTTAAAAAGTGAAGGTTCTCAATCGGGATGTTTGTATTATTTTATGTTTGTAGCAAAAAATCAAAAAATCAAAATCAAAAATCATTTATTCTGCATAGACGGCACTTACAAAACGTCAATATCAACAATATTTTATCAAATGCAAATGGACCACCGGCTCGAAACGCGGCCCCGACCTGAGAAGACTCCGGCAAGAAACTCAGCGGGCTTTTCTTTTTTTTTTTGGTCTATTTACAATAGTTTACTTAGTCTAGATACAAAATTTAACTGAGTAGCAAGTGGAGTGAACAGCTCATTTCCAGGCTTGTTTATCATCCAAATAATCCTGGATTTTATAATACGCTTTTTGACATAACTTATTTTTAACTAAATTTTTAAACTTATTGATGGGCAAATCTCTAATTTCATAGGGGAGCTTATTAAAAAAGCGTATACAATTACCCTGAAAAGAATTTGAAATTTTGTGGAGTCTACTATCACAGACAACGAGATTATTTTTGTGTCTGGTATTTAGGTTATGCCTATCACAAACTCTTGGAAAGTTTGTAATAATTTTTTTAACATACATCAAGTATTCGAATATATATTGTGAGATTACGGTAAGAATGTCTATTTCCTTAAACTTATCTAGGGAGACTCTTGGGCCCAAATTATAAATGGCTCGCACAGCCCGTTTTTGAAGAGCGAATATTGCATTTAGATCCGCGGAATTACCCCAAAGGAGAGTTCCGTAGCTCATAATGCTGTGAAAATAGCTGAAATAAACTATTCTAGCCGTATCCACGTCTGTTAAAGTCCTTACTCTCTTTACAGCATACGAAGCCGAACTTAACCTACTGGCTATTTTTTCAATATGTGTTCCCCACTGCAGTTTAGCATCGATGCTTAAGCCTAGGAACACTGTCGATTCCACAAGGTTCAACACTTGTCCATTGAGTTGTACATTGGTTTCCACCTGTGTAACATTAGGTAGTGTAGCCTAGCTCCGTCAGCTGTGGACAGATTAGATTTTTTTTTGTTTGAACTGGAATGGCTTGGCACTGACATCAAAAAAAGTTATATGCGCATTTTCATCTTTAATATCAATCTGTTAATAATTTATTTTTTACTTTTCCGAGCATTAGGTATTTCTGGAGAAGTTAAAATGTAAATTATTCATAAATTTAAAAAAAAAATCAAGTACGTACCTACATACGTGACAGTACGTATCAAAAAGGACTAAAACCATTATATAAAAGAGGTATTCTACTTGAAAGTCATTCATAACAACTATAAAAGAAAAATAATAATAATAATGTAGTGTGCTGATAAACAATACTCCATGTTGAGGATAATAAAAACGCATTCATAAATGTATTTTCCTCATACATAATTACGTAACGAAATCATAATTTAACAAGAATCAAACAAAACAAACCTATTCAGGTTAGCAATGACTTAACAATGATTAAAAACAAGATAAACCACAGATAAACATGAATTTAGATCTTGCCTTAATCGTGACGGGGCCATAAGATGTGGTCAGATTAATAGGAATATTACGAAAGTAGTTTATATAGAAACAGACCTTATAGTTAACTATATCATGAAATCAATTGTAGTATAGTGAATTATAAAAAATATAGGAAAAATCCTTGCAAACTCTCAACATTGCAGGATGTTTCTGTGGTATATTTCTTCAAAAACGAATTTTGATGACTCGACATCAATGTGAACGAGAAGCCGCTCACTTCCGACATCAAATCATTATAGTTAAGTCGCTGCGTACAAGTCATAGCATAGATGTCACTGCATAGAAGTCACTGCATAGAAGTCACTGCATAGAAGTCACTGCATTAAAGTCACTGCATTGAAGTCACTGCATAGAAGTCACTGCATATAAGTCACTGCAAAGAAGTCACTACATAGAAGTCACTGCATAGAAGTCACTACGTAGATATCAATGTATAAAAATCACTCCATAGAAGTTATTGCATCGAAGGAGTTGCATAGAAGTTATTACTGAGAAGTAAATTGCATAGAGGTCATTGCATAGAAGTCAGTACAGAAGTTAATTTTCATAAGACCCGGTCTCCCACTTTCGGCATGAAGTTCATTCTGCTACCTTTTCTTTCTACCTTCTGCTACTGCACAATAAAATAGAAGAAATCTTAAATTAACCTTTACCCAGTAAAATGACCTTGAAAGTAATGCAATATGCGTTTTAACTCACTAATTGATTTCCAAATTACATTCATTTGAATATATGAGATTGTCAGGCCGCCAGAGTTTAATTATGCATTTATTTATCAAAACATGTGTTACAATATCAATGCATGTTTCCATTTAAGTGTTGCAAGTAATAGTAATAAGTTATACTGATAATTATACTCGAGGTTGTTTTGCAGCCCAAAGCTAGACAAACTATTATAGCTAGAAAAACAATTGAAGCCTAGTTTTTTTTTGTGAGCCAATCCCCACGGATTCCAATCTCCTCGGACCCAATGAAAGTTATGTTGAAATCGAACCGACTAAAACTCACACCGTCTTCGGGTTTTTGGTTGCCAGAGATGAGATAGTAAGCAACATATCCCTCACCCTACGGCCCTCTGGGCCATTTCTGGAGACCCCCTCGGGTTTGGGGACCCCAGTATGCCCATCTAGTCATTGGGTATAGGGAGACGCATTCTACTCTGTTGCTACGGCATACTTCTTGTAAGGTGACATCGTTGTCGTCCATCGATAATATGTGTACCATATTTTGTAAGACAAGCATAAATTCTAATTAATTTAATTAATTAATGTCTCCACTACAGTATGTAAGAGATACTATTTGACCTATTTTAACAATATAACACTAGTATCCTGTGTATCCTCGCTGATGGACCGGATCTCACTATGGAAGTAAAGAAAGATTGAAATGATATTACTTTTCAGAGGTAGTGTTAAGACCCTTGATAATGATGATGATTTTTCAACACATTTGGCCAACAGTTGTAATGGACCTAAATAGTTTAGACCCTTTTTTTAGTGCGGTATAATTTGCTCAGATACTATTGCATTTAGTATATTTTTGAGATAACTCAATGAGTACAGTAATTATATAATGTTTATCTAATTAAAATTTTGAATATATTTCCTTTCTGCTCGAATTTCTTACCTAATTTCAATATACTTTTGAAAAAATGTGAATAAGTTGTGTCTGTACATGTTATATCAAGTTGGCTGGAAAAGATCGCTCCTAGCGATAAGGCCGCCTATTGTGTATATAATTATTCACGTGTACATACCCATTATGCACACGTGAATAATTTTTTTGATGTACAATAAAGAGGTTTCTATCTATCTATTTATATTATAAAAAAATGTTCTAGGTAAAAAAAGTTACAATTATAGAAACTTTTCTGAATAAACTACTGAGTGAATTTGGCGCAATTTTTTTATTGGAAAAACCTTGGTCAGATTTTTAATATGTCGTATGTTAGGATAGAATTAAAAGATTTATTAACCGATATAAACGAGACTGAAGTCACGAGCATTGGCTAGTTAACTACATACTTTTTACGTTCCTGTTATCTCCATAAATATATTATTACATAACTATTTCACAACTTCAAACAATAAAAGTCATACATACTGAACGATACGTAATTATTGATTTTTTTTAGTTACTAATTTGTTTTTTATTTAACTTACAACAAACAAATATGACTGAAGTAATTCTGAGGCATTCTTTTCCTCATTCCATAGGTGTGAGACCGTCTTTTAATATTTTTAGCTTTTTTTATTTAGAGTTGACGACTATGCCGCGACAATTTCAGCTTTAAAGGGGGTTTGAAAAACCTTCGAACTGAACGGAGATATTTTTTTTCCACTTAGGTGATAGACAAGCGCCCACCTGATGGAAAGTGGTTACCGTGGCCTATTATATCCGGTATTCTGCACTGCATTGACAGCACAAAATCTCTCTTAACCTTCACTCCTGCCCCCCTCCCCCTCCCTCCTCTACTCTACATAGTCTACAGCACGAGTGTGACGCCCCTGGTGTTGGAAACGTCCATAGGTCACAGTAACCACTTTTCATCAGATGGGCAGTGTTTTTCAGCTACCTAAATACACACATACATTCATATACTCGCGCCCGTAATCCTCGAAGGAGTAGGCAGAGGTGTATTAAACACCCACATTTTGTCATTTTCAGTCCCATAGTAGGGAGCGAGCATGCTGCCGATATCGGGCACTTTGTAAAAAAATTGATATGTCGAAAATAAATTCCTAACAGAAAATGTTGCAGTTAGATAAATTTGGAAAACACAATTGACTCGATTCCTTCCTATGCAGTGTAAATCACAAGGAAATTAATTACGTGCTTAGCAGCACAAGCACTACCAATAAACGTCTTGGAGAGTACCAGACGATAACTACTTAAGTCGTATCAAAAATAACATAATTGTATTTATAAAGGAGGTTTTGAAGTCTTTAATAATAAATATAGTGTTTTGTTATAAATGACCTGTATCTAAAATAAGGAATAGTTACTCAACGTCATCATAATCATAGAATAAGGTCGTTTCCGTATCTCTTACAATAAAAATGTCCTTTATTTTTTTATAGAATTCATTAAACACTCGTAGTAAAATAGAAATAAGAATAATTGATAATGGATTCCATTGCGATATCATCAATTTATAATGGTATTATTTCAATGTGGGTTTTTGTTTGATCGTGTCGGACGTTCACAGTAATGTATACAGTAAATTTCCGAAAGTATCAAACAGTAAACAGAATTTAAATATTACCTTTTATTATTGTAACTAAAAAGTATTTACTGATGATATCAAAAAATTCCTAAACAACAACAGTAAACAAATCTCACGACCTCCACGGTGGTATTGATTGTTTTATAAACAGTACTGTTTAGTGGTCTATACAGAACTAGCAAACCCGGCGAACTCCATTTCGCCACCAGATGTGAAAAATGATTATCCCGCTTTTGTGTTGAAATTTTTCCTAAATTTTCTTTGCTATAAACGTCACGGAGCCCGAGACCTTGCCAACGAATGCAATACCGTGGAAATCGTTTCGTGCGTTCTGGAGTTATAGCGTCAGGAAGGAAAACGCGACTTATTTTTATATAGTAGATGGACGATTTTTGAATTTCGAATTTTGAATAGCGCTCGACTGTGACGGGATCGATTACCAATCCAACATTTGAATTTTTATGTCACTTAGGAGCAATGCAAGGCCCACCTGATGTATATTTTTAGAAGGTTAACCCCTGAAGGAAAGTGTCAGCAGATATTGCCGGTTGGCATATAAGTTTCCCTTGGACTTTTTATTTCAAGAGGTAACTCAAAACAAATGACGGTTTAATATTCTAGAATTTAGGTTTTGTTCCATTTCAGAAGTAAATGTATGAAACCGTAATCGACCGCACACTGCATACGGCGTACCGTGAGACAGTGATAATTGTGTATAATAGTATCGTCTCGTATGATTTTTTTTTTGTCAGTTATACATCATATTTATTTTCAATAACATTATCAATTTATATACAGAATATTAATAACTATATACAAAATATTTACACATCTATATTAATTATAAAAAGGTAGAGAGACTGCAACTTTAGGCATCAAAATATTCCTCCCCATCGATCTCTACCGGAACCGTGCCCAGAAGGCTGGCGGCATTACCACGCTGAATGGCGATGTCAATTCGTTGAGCGAGGTAAAGGCCAGCCCTATGGTCACGGGAAGCGTCGACAAGTCGCTTCGCTATTTCTTTAGATAGCGCGCGCGCACTTGGACCCCACGGACCCAGCGTTTCGACACCAAACGGCTCAAATATATAATTATTATTTAAATTATTATATTTGCGCCGTTTGAGAGTCTCTGCCGATGCAGCAGCAGCGCATACGCAGTCCATCGTGCTTGGAAGATGAGAAGGAGCCAAGGTGTCGACGCAAGTGGCGTCCCACACCAAAGGCCTACCCATCTTCCAAGGCATCAACGACATCCCGTCTGGTCTCTTGCCATCGTCGCGCGCCAAGCCAACAGGTTCAAGAACAGCTGGCACGCCGGCGGTGACAAGAGCCCGACGAATGATGTCGTTAATATGCGCGTGTCGGGACATGCGACCTGCGCTCCTGCTGCAGGATAATCCATGATGTCCAAGGCTATCGACTACTTCCCCACATAGACATCGATGTGGAGAAACACATGGTGCACCCAAACGTAGGCAAGTTAATAAAGTTAATAAGTTAATAAATATTGGTGATTTACGGCGTCAAAACAAATAAATAAAAATTTATAAATAATTCATATCGTACTTAATTAATTGCTTACATAAAACTATATTGTCTCGTATGATAGTATTGCTAGAGTGTGTCCATTATCTTGCTTCTTCAGTAACTCTGGTTAATCCATTGCCTGAAAATCTTGTTTCATACTTTTTTCAACAATAAACAATAGTATCATATTAAGGCCTATTTCACGATATGCTGTAACTGCTGCATAAGTCTGCAGTTATCGTATGCGGTCAGTTACGTAATCTTATCTAAAGTCACATAATATAAGTATTTATTACCTAATCTTTTTTATCTACAATGTTATGCAAATACCGCTTACCAATTATTCGTTCGTATTATGTCACATTTTTTTCATTCATTTAATTGCATTTTGTTTACCAGACATAGGATAGTCCACCTTGAACAGGTGACCATGAACTTGGAAAGCGTTTTGTTCGCGTGACATACTGTTATGTAGTTTAAACAACGATTGAGTAATATTTTAACCAACTGAACCTTGCCAATTGGGCTTAGTGGATCTGTAGCAGAAGTGAATTGAGCTGATGGCGTTAAATTGTTTATTGAAACTAAGTTTGTAAGTGCAATTTAATAGAAATTGTCACGATCGTCACGTAACGAAATGAGACAAATTCCAAAGAAATCTCTAAAATATAAAGTAGAAGTGAGGTTTGAAACAACGTTTTATTTCTGTAGGTTGACCGGAGGCTACTGTGGTATATGAAATAACTGTTCTTATTTAGATCATAGATCTGCTGCCATTTGATTAAATTCGGAGTTGAAGAACTTAATTCCCGATGTGGACCCCCAAATGTCAAATCAATTCATTCTTGAGTTAACTTTTGAATTGGAATGTACGCACATAATAGTCAAAGCACGATAATTATAAAAAAATAAATATTGGTGATTTACGGCGTCAAAACAAATAAATAAAAATTTATAAATAATTCATTTCGTACTTAATTAATTGCTTACATAAAACTGTATCGTCTATTGTTATGGAAATTACCAGTGTACCTATTAAAATTGCCATGGACCTTGACCACAAAATATATAACTTTATTTAACATTTTTAATTGAGTTATGTTATAAAAACAATGGTACAATATTATAAATTCTAAGTACAATAACACAATTGAATATACCAGTGCATAATCTATTGCCTAAATATATTTTTGTAGCATCTAAAAAATTATACATGCACTAACTTTTAGGCTTATGTTATCTTTTTATGTAGTAAGAGGGAGGAATAAAAAAAGAATGTTTCTCGATCTTCCCATTAACAACACAAAACATCTCTGCTCTGGCAATCATACTCACCGCAGGAAACAGAACACAGGGTTATTTTTAGCCGTGGTATTCAGTAGGGCGGAGGTACTTCCCCAGTCAGACTCCTATCATTAGGATTGAGGATACCATCATGTCTTACCTCCGGTATTCACTTCTGCCAGTATCAGAGTTCTAATTTTTTATTTCATGTTACATGTTAGCATTCCAACATTACCATGTGTATTGCATTCGTATATACATTGACCACTATTACACTTCAACGGTACAGAACCAGTTTCATAATACTTGTCACGATATTGATATTATTCTGGTATACAAATACATTGTTGTTTACAAACAGGTACATAATATTTTATCGCCATTTTTCTTATGATGGTACATTTTTAGTATGTTTTTTATGTCTATAATTCGTAGGAATTAATTAATTATGTAGTCATATTATAGTAGACAGGTTGCAGCGACGTGCGGTCCGCATTATTGGGAGTCCTGAGGTCACAAAGTCCCTCGAGCCTTTGCAGATGCGTAGAGATGTTGCGTCCTTGGCAGTATTTTACCGTCTCTACCATGGTGAATGTTCTGATGAGCTCTTCCAACTAATCCCACCCTCCCCTTTCCTACACAGGACAACGCGTGCAGGGCTTAGGTGTCACTCGCATACGGTACAGAATATTCCATCAAGAACCAAGCGGTTCGGTGAGTCTTTTCTCTGCCGTACCATTAAGTCCTGGAATTCCTTGCCGGCGCACGTGTTTCCTTCTTCCTACAGTCCCGGGTCCTTTAAGCGTGTAACCTGGGAAATTCCCCAGCTACTCCACCGGCTAACCCAGGCAAGAGCTTTCGAAAGAGACTCTTGGGCGCCTTTTATCTCAGAGTGGAGATAGTGGGTGCGTGCTCCAGATACCCTTAATGAAACAACACTAAGATTTTATACATGCATATATTCAGTAGGATACACAGTTATACATAAAGTAGAATGGTCACAGGCACAGAGATATAGAAATGTAAATACAATATAAGATGCTTATGCGCCTCCCTCGTAGCACACAGCTGATCTCGTAATTACAACTCAAGGTAGCGGGTATATGAGGTTACAGTTATTGTACAAGTTAAGATTACGTGACCTTTTGGCACTCCTCTTCGGATGGTTCCCCTGGCGTCGGTTGTCGGCTTGCGTAGGCAGGTCTGCTGCTAGCCACCGCCCGCACTGCCGCGAGCCAAACGAAGGGACAGCTGTTCCGAACAGGGACTCCAACAACGGAATCACAACAATGTAGATAGGTCACTAATATTGTCCGCTAAACCTTGGGACCCTGCATCAAGAATACCAAAAAGACCTAAGTCTATCATTGACGCAAACGAAAGACACAGATATAAAGACTAAGAACAGAGAGATAAATTAAGAAATCTTACCAGAGAAGTCCGGGAAAGATGCACAGAGTCTAAGATATTTAATTTATATGTAGGTAGGTACATATAATTCAGAGTTCCAACTTATCAGAACAATCAATGAAATACGAACAGAGTTTCGTGCTTAATCTTCAGAGTAATTATCAGAGGTGTTCGCATCCACCGGGAGGGGTGTATTTATATCATTTTTCATGGAATATTCTAGTAAAATCAATCCGATATCACGAGTTATTCGTTCATCTGATCGAATCGCGAACAATAAAACATACCACAGATTATACAGAACTACAAGCATAAACTATCGACATTCTTGCCGTGATTAATTAATTTGGGCAACTAGGAATTTAGATTATGACAATTTGAAATTAAATACATTAAGCTATATGATTGAATAAAATATCACAAACAATTTAACCTATCACGATATTATAATTCTATTTGAAATAGGTAAACATACTAGCGACATCTGTTGTCAGATTGGGAAACCATTCATCAATACCGAATTGGTGATCGATGAAAAGTTCCCCCCAAACCCTACAGATGTCGTCATAGGTACAACGTATTGTTTACCGAAATCAAATTTTAACGCCACTAACAATTTTGCGTTACACAATCCCCCCCCTTGAAAGTATTACTTGTGTGGACAGACAAGTAACGCAAGGAATACACAACAGAATAAAACAAGTCAAAAGTCTAACAAGTTAAAAATAGAACAAAAAAAAACAGATTAAAGTACAAAACAGAACTACTAAGAACTAACCAGAGGCAAATATTGACACAGACTCTTTTACTTTAAGTCTAAATGCCCTAAACCACTAGAAAGAAAACTCTCCTTAACTGCTATAGTCAGATGGTCGCATATGCAACACAACTACAGAGAAGAGGAGGATGAGAAACGAAAACTCGATGAGGTGTACCTAACAAATAATATGTCCCATACGAGGACACCCAAGCTACAGCAACAAGGTCATACTTCATCGAGTCGCGGTAAAGTAAGTATAAATCGACAGTGCTACGGAACTGAAATAGCGCTGACGCTAGGCAGAGAAGGTACCGCAGATTGATTCTCATCAGTGTATTTTAAAATGTCCTTGATGTGATACTCGCCTAAGTCCTTACCATCCAAATCTGCTAACCTATACACTAAAGAGGAACGTTTAGCAGACACTACACACTTAGTAAACTTAGGAGCGAGTTTAGAGGTAAAATGTTTAGCTTTATTAGATAAATAATGAGTCCGTTTGTAAACAATTTGACCAACTTTCAGCTCGACATGCCTTTTCCTGAAATTATAATACTTCTCATTACGCTGGTGAGCCGAAATCAAATGTTTCCTCACCTGATCGTAAATGTGTTGCATTTCTTTCAGTTTGGCACCGAAGGCTGAGGGCTCATCAATGGAGACTAAGTCCGGATGACAGGTTATGTCAGACTGTCTATATAGAACTCCATCACCTATAAATTCCCTACCGTGTACTAAGAAATAGGGAGAGAATCGAGTGGCCTCGTTTACTGCAGTGTTTAGAGCGCACTGCAGCTCAACAAGATGTTCATCCCACTTTTTGTGCTGAGTCTTCACATAACATGAGATGGCTTGAACAACATTTCGAATCGCTCGTTCAGCTTGATTAGTTTGAGCGTGGTAACGCGGGCTATAGTATACGTTTGGAACATTATATTTAGCTAACATATCCTTAAATTGCTTGCTCACATACTGAGGACCGTTATCAATATAGATAGTCTTGCAAACTCCATGAACTAGAAACACTTTCTTCTCGATGAATCTCGCTACTGCAGCGCCTGTTGCAATCCTTATAGGACACAGCATGACATACTTGCTAAAGTAGTCCGAAACAACGATCAGATGAATATTTCTGTTGCTTGACACTGGAAAAGGTCCAAGTAAATCACACGAAATAGCTTCAAAAGGTTTAGATACACGCTTCGCACTTCCCATTAGACCAGGACGCGAAGTGTTTACGGGTTTATACATCTTACAAACCTCACAATTTCCCACGTAGTCTTTGACACTATTGTACATCTTTGGCCAGTAGTAATTCAAAGACAACCTCTTATGTGTTTTCCAAACACCACCATGGGCACTAAGCGTGTCATCGTGGTATTTGGTGAGGAGTGCTAGCCTGTCCTCTTGAGGTACCACTAACTTCCAATCAAAATCTGAAGTCAAAGAATATTTATTTTTAGAAAATCGATATAACAAATTTTCACGAATATTAAAGTTAGGGTAATGCCTTGGGTTCCTACGCACGCACTCCATGGTGTGAAGATACCACGGGTCATTGGTGGAGCTCGCATCGATGGAGTCAATCTTTATGCGAGATAGAGCGTCAGGTACTACATGATCTTTTCCCTTACGGTGCTCTATGTCGAAGTCAAACTGACTGAGTCGCATACTCCAACGTGCTAAACGACCTGTAGGATTTTTGAGCTTGTGAAACCACAGTAGTGAGGCATGATCAGTGACAACAGTGCACTTCTGTCCCTCCACATACTGTCTGAACTGTTCCAGCGCAAAAATCACGGCCAGAAGCTCTCGCTCGGTTGTGCTGTAGTTCACCTCGTTCTTATTAAGAGAACGACTGCAATAGGCGATGGGGTGTTCCACACCATCGTGTGTTTGGGTCAGAACAGCAGCAACTGAGTAAGCTGACGCGTCACTTAGTATACGGAACGGTAAAGAGTAGTTAGGCATTTTCAATATAGGAGCAGAGACCAAAGCTGACTTGAGAAGGTTAAAAGCCTCCTCAGCTTCAGATGTCCAAATAAAATTTACATTTTTAGAGGTGAGTTTACAAAGAGGTTTACTAATTTTAGAAAAGTTATTAATGAAACGACGATACCAGCCGGCCATACCTAGGAAACGTTTGACATCCTTCGAGTTAGAAGGTGTGGGATAGTTGAGGATGACCTCGACTTTACCGGGGTCAGTACGTAGTCCATGCCTATCCACATAGTAACCAAGGTACTTTAATTCACTTCGACAAAAGTGTGATTTCTTCATATTAATCGTTAGGCCCGCATCCTTGAGTCGCTGATAGATTCTATTTAAGAGATCCACATGCTCCTCGAAGGTGTTGGCCACACAGATTATGTCGTCTTGGAAGCAAAACACTCTGTTGTCGAATTCCGGGCCGAATAAGCGGTCCATCAGTCGTTGCATCGTACTTGAAGCTCCGACAAGACCAAAACACATTACATTATACTGGAACAAACCCCGCCTCGGCACCGTGAACGCAGTCTTCTCAGCAGACTGGGCAGAGTCGAACGGGATTTGCCAATACGCTGCACTTAAATCAATAGAGGACAAATATTTAGCATTATTAAGATGGTCTAAAATTTGATTGATGTACGGTAAGGGATAAGCATCACTTTTGGAAACAGCATTAAGCTTACGTGAATCTAAGCACAGCCTTAGATCACCGTTCGCCTTTTCCACCATAACCACGGGTGAGTTCCACGCGGATTGTGATGGTGACACCACTCCCATCTCCAACATCCGGTCCAACTCCGTCTCCAGAGCCTTCTGTTTGAGAGGTGAGAGAGGGTAATACCGCTGCTTGATCGGCTTGCTGTCACCCGTGTCTATGACATGATGCACAAGCGTAGTTCGACCTAAGCCCACCTTATCCGTATTAATTGACTCAAATTTTTCAATGATCCCGTTCATTACACACCGCTGATCCTCGGTCAGGTTGTTGTAATCCTCGAGACCACTGTGAAGAGACAAAGATTCAATAGGACAGCTATCACTAAAATTATTCATATTAATTTTTTGAGAAATTAATCTATCACCTAATTGAAATTGTTGCCAGAAGTCTACTCCAAATATCATTGAGGTAGTTATTTCTGGTACAACATAAAACTTAAGTACCCTGATAACAGAGTTGTATTCTAAGGGTAAGGACATAGAACCCAGACATTTCAAATGTGAACTGTCTGCAGTTGTAATTTTAAAATTTGGGTTGACACTTTCTAGTTCAAACCCTAAATCTAAGAAGCTACGGTGCGCACCTTTTCCTAGCACGGAGCAGGAGGCACCGGAATCAAGAAGACCAAGAACATTTAAATTTAAAACCCTAACAACTAAGTACGGTCTAACATCGTTATCCCGTTTAGTAAACAGGACCTTATCAGAAGAAGACTCAGACACAGAGCTTGAGAATGTCTTAATAAGGCCCTGGCCTACGCGTTTTTTGACTTCGACGTACATTTGGGGCAGTCGGGTGACTTGACTCCTTTGAGACCACATCGGAAACACACCAACTCCCTTGATTGTGAGCAGTTATACGCAGTGTGATCGCTGCCGCCGCAACGAAAGCATTTGCGTTCGTGCGAGGCTGCCGAGCTGTCCACCGCAGAGACCTGCTTGGTAGCTTTTGGTGTGCCCTTTGCTTTCTGAGAATGTAAGTCAGAGGAGATCTCAAATTTGTCCAAGACTGGCTCGTGGAACGCCTCAGCCCTAGCACGCGCAAGTTCCAAACGCTTTCCTAACCTTCTTAGATCATCAATAGTGTTGACTTCATGAAGGGCTAGTTCCTTCATGTAGTCAGGTCTAATGTTATGCATAAGAATGTCCAGTTGTTCTTCACTGGGCATTTTACAAGTTAGTCTAGAGAACATGGCCTGCATTGTGGAGATGTAGTTCACCAAGGACTCGGTACGGGCTTGGGTACGTTGCCTAATCTCATTCCGTAAACGATAATCGTAATCGGGAATATCAAAGGTGTCTCTTAATTCGATTAGTAAGTCTTCATAAGACATAAAGTTAGCTTTATTGGTGCGGAACCAAGACAAAGCTGGTCCGTCCAATAGGTCAGAGAAAGCCATGAGAACCTTTGATTTGGAGACTTCCCTAGCACACCGGAGTTCTTCCAGTCTCTCAATGAAAACACGTACACAAGTAGATCCATCATATTTTAAATTAAAACTATTCAAATTAATAGGGCGTTCCCTATAAATAAAATTATCATTATTTAAGTTAATGTTTTGCGAGCTACCCCGCATCGAGCGTTCATTTCTCATCGCAGGTGAAGTATATTCAACTCGGTCACGAGAAGCGCGATCATCATTATCTGACACCTCAGATTCTGAGTCACTATTCGATTCAGCTACTGACACAATCTTAACTAATCTGTTGCGAATACTAACAAGTTCAGAACAATCTAACCCACAACGAGCTAGCCTAGTCAAAAGATAATTAGCCCTAACAGCAGCCCTAGTGCGACTATTTTTATCGGCATCAAAGTCACCTGACGATAGCAAATCCTCGAGTTCCTTCACTTTTGGCTCGCAGACAGTGCGTTCAGTTGCAGCATCAGTGGACTTCGTGGTGTTAGGCTTCAGACTTCCACGGCGAACTAGCCGATATGCCGTCCTCAATTCGTTACGCAAGCTGACAACCGTAGCCTCAGGATCCGCTGAAATGCCCATGTAAGACAACTCATTAGACAGCTCATCTTTTCTTAAATAGTTTACATACTGGTGCATTTTTGCCATCTTATAAGAAATGAACTTTAAGTGAATAGAATATAAAATAAAATTTAACTAACAATTCCGTTATTTAACGAAAGTTTAAATGGATATAAGTCCAAGAGGGTATTCAATTGAACGGACAGTATGTAAATGTACCCTTCTATGTTAATAATATAGGTATAAAAAAATTCAGCATAAAACAATTTTCATTAGCGGGTAGGTAACTAAAATGTACCGCCCTGCAGACAATTCCTAATAATATAATTATTTAAAAATTTCCAATTGAGAATAATTCTCCAATAGCGGGTAGGTACCCGAGATGTACCGCCCTGCAGACAATTACTAAAATATTGAAAAAATATACACAAAAAAAATTGTACCGTACGTATAGGTACAAATGAAATTACAAAAAATTAAAAAACAGTTAAAAGGCTAAGAGCAAAATGTACGGTAGCAAGTATAAGTACCGGCTACTATACTGATCCAAGGTTAAAAAGAAAAAAAAAATGGTAATTCCGAATGGAAACCACCTTACACAGAGTTACATATATCGGCACTTATAGAAAATGTCGATAACAATTAAAAGTTAAATTCAGAAAAAACACAAAGTTGAACATATGCATGTATATTAATTTTATTTAAAATTCGGGACAAACTGAGATGATATATCCAACCCAACCAGCAACCAGTAAAAAAAGAAAAAAGAAAAAAAAGAAAAAAATACGAAGGTATGCCGAAATATGAATTTTACCGAAAATGTAGCAGCTATTTATAATTTAGAAAAAAAATTTTGACCCGTTTCCTTGCTATTCGGTGTAAATTGCAAGGAAATTAATTACGTGCTTAGCCGCACAAGCACAACCAATTAACGTCTTGGAGAGTATCAGACGGATAGTAGGTTTGAATTCATTAAAGGCGTCTTTCACACACACACACAGAACCAAGAGAAATCCAGTGGGTACTGGAATTCTTGAACTGCCCCACGTTGGGCGCCACTGTGTAACCTGGGAAATTCCCCAGCTACTCCACCGGCTAACCCAGGCAAGAGCTTTCGAAAGAGACTCTTGGGCGCCTTTTATCTCAGAGTGGAGATAGTGGGTGCGTGCTCCAGATACCCTTAATGAAACAACACTAAGATTTTATACATGCATATATTCAGTAGGATACACAGTTATACATAAAGTAGAATGGTCACAGGCACAGAGATATAGAAATGTAAATACAATATAAGATGCTTATGCGCCTCCCTCGTAGCACACAGCTGATCTCGTAATTACAACTCAAGGTAGCGGGTATATGAGGTTACAGTTATTGTACAAGTTAAGATTACGTGACCTTTTGGCACTCCTCTTCGGATGGTTCCCCTGGCGTCGGTTGTCGGCTTGCGTAGGCAGGTCTGCTGCTAGCCACCGCCCGCACTGCCGCGAGCCAAACGAAGGGACAGCTGTTCCGAACAGGGACTCCAACAACGGAATCACAACAATGTAGATAGGTCACTAATATTGTCCGCTAAACCTTGGGACCCTGCATCAAGAATACCAAAAAGACCTAAGTCTATCATTGACGCAAACGAAAGACACAGATATAAAGACTAAGAACAGAGAGATAAATTAAGAAATCTTACCAGAGAAGTCCGGGAAAGATGCACAGAGTCTAAGATATTTAATTTATATGTAGGTAGGTACATATAATTCAGAGTTCCAACTTATCAGAACAATCAATGAAATACGAACAGAGTTTCGTGCTTAATCTTCAGAGTAATTATCAGAGGTGTTCGCATCCACCGGGAGGGGTGTATTTATATCATTTTTCATGGAATATTCTAGTAAAATCAATCCGATATCACGAGTTATTCGTTCATCTGATCGAATCGCGAACAATAAAACATACCACAGATTATACAGAACTACAAGCATAAACTATCGACATTCTTGCCGTGATTAATTAATTTGGGCAACTAGGAATTTAGATTATGACAATTTGAAATTAAATACATTAAGCTATATGATTGAATAAAATATCACAAACAATTTAACCTATCACGATATTATAATTCTATTTGAAATAGGTAAACATACTAGCGACATCTGTTGTCAGATTGGGAAACCATTCATCAATACCGAATTGGTGATCGATGAAAAGTTCCCCCCAAACCCTACAGATGTCGTCATAGGTACAACGTATTGTTTACCGAAATCAAATTTTAACGCCACTAACAATTTTGCGTTACAAGCGGGGCGTGAAAAAGCATCTGATGAGGCCGTCAAGCTGAGCGCCACCATTGTAGCACTGAACGTGTTTGCAATGGTGACCCTCTTTCATGGGACTTTGCCTTCAGCTTAACATCAGGCGAGGTGAAGTCAAATTGACGTGCCATAGATAAAAAAAAAAAAAAAAGTAGTAGAGTATCTTTGTCATGTTAAAATGAAAGCTTTTCAATGGTTGCATATAAAAGGATATTGGGTTATCTTCAAGCAAAATACTTCTTCTTATATATTGTATAGCCTTCTACCTGATTTGTTCCAGATATTCTCTGAAATGGCCAATACTGAAAGGACTTATAACAGCAAATAACTAGTATTTTAGGGCGCAGTATAGGCTATATTGATTTTGAAGCCTGAACTTAGTTCAGTGTGTACACGTAAATTGTGTACACGTTAAAGAAGTCGGTGGACAAACAATTGGTAGATAAATAAATGTACAAATCTTGAAATGGATATTAAATACTGGTGTGCATAATATTGTAATTTCTTGAGTTATTTTATAATAACATCAATATATTATTGGAGTTATTACTATGATAAAACTATGTTATGGTGGCGCCAACTTCTAACATTGGTCATTTACGAGAATACAGTTTTTAATCTTTTTCCTTATATCTATTTACTAATGGCATATAAAATTTATTTTTGATCTGTGTGGTAATAAAGCAAAAGTACTCACTACACCATCTTGTATCTGTCAGGGTATTGCAAAAGGTGACTAACGGAAAATTTAGACGATAGCACTGCGAGAGAAGGAAAACTCGAAGTAAAATCTTGCCTTGAAACAAAGCCTCTCAAAATTGGGAGAGGCCTATGTCCAGCAGTGATTGATTGATTTGATATTAAATTTTGCTCCTAAACCTAGTTTTGACGGACATTACATTTTATTTTTAGGGCAGTTAGCAAGGGTAAGTGACAATGTCAGACAGTAAATCATATTATAGTTCCATTCAGGAAACGATGCCCTAGTTACGAACGAATATTTTAGGTACATACTTGTCAGCAAATTGTTTAAAAAAATGATTTCAAATGGAAAACATTTAACAATCTTAATTTCTAAACTAGTTCTTTTTTGAACACTTGTTTCAAAAACTGAGATTTTTTCAACTAGATCAATCAGTCAATCTAGCTCTACTAAGGCGGTGTCATTATAGATCGTGACAACGTGAATCGCGTGTTGTTCGTACGAACGCACGATCAAATATAATATGAATTCCGAATACCGTGTTCTACATTGATATTTGCGCATACACCTACTATGATCAATATGATCATAACACTAACCCGTGGACTAGTAGGTGCTCTTCGTGGACTATACAGTTAGAGCACTCGTCAACAATGTTGACAGGTGCTTTAACTGGACAAGGCTGGGTGCTTATTCGTCTGGGTACTTTAACATGAGTACACCCAAATAACTCTCGTGATAACCGCATAGTTGTATTCTATTAGGACTTAAGGACAGTGTCAGGGAGCTACTTATTAATAACTTTCTGTGTCGCAAATAAAATTGCTTGCATGCATATCATGAAAAGAAATATTTTTGAAAAATATAATTTGAGCAACGTTTGTGATGGTAGTCATTTCACCACAAATTTCGTTTGTGTCTTTAAATTGACTAAAAAATCAATAGTGTTGGAAAGCAGTCTTAGAGGTTTAAAAAATTTGGTTACAATACCTGCCATTTGTAGAAAGACTAATATGTCTTTCTACAAACTTTTTTTGCCATTTTTTTCCATTTTACTATGGTTTTGCTACCTTTTTTTATCAAACCGACGCCCCCGAGGAATAAACCTGTATTGTACTATTACTGGGTTATTACTGTTATTGCATTTTCGGTATCTATGGGTCGGCATGCACCTATGTAATTTTTTTCAAATTTTTCTAGCGATAATATCCAGCTATTTACCCTATGACACCTTTGTTCTTCGGAAAAAATGTTAATTTTTATGTACGAGAAGAATATCATAATACATTATTACAAATTCATTTGTGTGGCTACATTTCGGTAAAGTAATATTACTGCAAAATATTTTCTATTAATTACTGGTTAAACCGATTACAGGTTTATTCTCGTGATTTGTGAGATTGACATTTTCGGTAATACTCAGTTACAGTAATCATTTGGGATCGTGATATAGGTATTGGCGTTAACTGCTTCGCATTATGAGGAAATATTGCAACCTGAAAGCTCCCCCGTAATTAATAACACTTATTATAGGTACCACACTGACCAATAGTTGTCAAAATAAGCAACCTGATATTGGAACTGAATTAAATTGTTGTTAAAATGAGCAACCTGGTGTTAGAACTGAATTAATACAACATTCAATAGAGTTGAACCAAATAATTTGGAGGTACCTTCCACTTCTCTAAATGAAAATGAATACACCAGAAAACGTAAAACTAATGAAGGTCTATGGTCTAGCAAGAAAAATAAATTACTGAAATATCCACAAGAGTCTATAGGACCTGTTGGGAATTGTAAATTGAACTGTGGTAGCCAATTTACCTCTTCAGATAGGCAAGATAATTATATTTGATAAATTTTATAAACTAGCTGATCGAAAACTGCAATAGATATACTTTGCTAAACATACTAAAACAGAAAACATCAAACGAATGACTCTACAACGAAAAAATAATCCCACACAGACTATTAAATATTTATTTTCTTCAAGAGATGTGGATGTTTTAGTTTGTAAGAAGATTTTTTCTAAATACTTTACAAATTAATGAACAAATGGTATACACAGCAATAGTAAAATTTAAAATAGATGACCGCGTTACAGACTTATGAGGTAAGCGCAGTAATAGACCTGTTGATTTGGATTCGACGATTGACCTCCACCTCGAAGTTTGATCCGTCTAATCGGACCATCTGTCCAAGGTAGACGTACTTGTCTACAACTTCGAAGGTCGAGCCTCCAACTGACACTGGGGAGGGCCTTAGAATATGAGCATTCGCCATAACCTGGGTCTTGTCCATATTCATCTTGAGGCCCACCTGTTGAGAGACTCAGTTGAAGTCGTCGAGCATTGTGTTAAGATCCTCCAGCGATCCTGCCATGAGCACGATATCGTCGGCAAAACGAAGGTGAGTGATGTATTCGCCATTAATATTAATGCCAAGACCTTTCCATTCCAGTAGCTTAAAGGCATCCTCCATTGCATTGGTGAAGAGCTTCGGGGATATTACATCTCCTTGTCTCACTCCCCTCTGCAACAGTATCGTCGCTGTGCTCTGATCTTGTACTTGGACTGACATGGTGGCGTTTTTATACAAACACTTCAGCACTTTGATGAACCGGTAGTCTATATGACACCGCTGGAGAGATTGTAGCACTGTCCATGTCTCGATCGAATCAAAGGCTTTCTCGTAGTCCACAAACGCTAAACATAGTGGCAAGTTATACTCCTGAGTCTTCTGTATGACTTGCCGCAGCGTATGAATGTGGTCTGCGGTACTGTAACCTTTTCGGAAACCGGCTTGTTCGGGCGACTGAAAGTCATCAAACCTGTGTTCGAGACGATTTGTGATAACCCTCGAAAACAGCTTATAAACATGGCTCAGAAGCGAGATGGGTCTGTAGTTCTTAAAGAGAGGCTTTGTCACCTTTATTGAGGAACAAGATCACCACGCTTCTATTCCATGCTTCCGGCGTAGTACCTTCGAATAAGACGGACTTGAAGAGCTTCTGAAGGACTTTGAGTATCGGTGTTCCACTCGCTTTCAGAAGTTCCGAAGTGATTCCGTCTTCTCCTGGTGCCTTGTTATTTTTAAGCTGCTTGAGGGCCACCCTAATCTCGTACAGGCTAATGTCCGGGATATCCTCGGTGTAGTGACGGGTTAGCTTGGCTCTTGGATCTTTAACCGTATCAGTAGCAGGCTTGGTGACTGAGGTATAAAGCTGTTCATAAAACCCCTCGATTACCCTCAAAACATCTGCCTTAGTCGACGCAACACTGCCGTCCATCCTCTTCAGCTTTGTCAACTAGCTCTGCCCAATAGACAAGTCTTTTGAGAACACTTTGGAGCCTTTATTTCGCTCAATCGTTTCCTTAATACACTGAGTATTAAAGGCACGGATGTCGTGTCGCAAAGACTGCTGGATACGTTTATTGAGCTGCCGATGTGCTTCAGCGTCATTGGTACACGGCAGCCTCATAGAGCGTCGTTCGGCCATGAGTTTAAGGGTGTGATCGGTGAGCTTCTGTGGTCTATCTCTTCGACGGGGCCTGAAGAATTTGGAGCGCACTGAATGCTTCAACCAACCTGTTATTTATCTCGTCCACTTTACTGCATTCTTCTAGGCAAGAGTAGCGATTCGAAAGTTCGAGTTGAAAGCTCTCGAGGTACGGTATATGGGAAGCTTTAGGTCGGAGCGTAGAGAGAACAAGATAATAATGATGATAACAATGAACTTAGTGATTGAGTACTGCGTTTGATGTTTATATTTTTTATATTACAATTGTGATCTCATTATGGACATTTTGACCATTTTAAACAATATTTTTTTAGTTTTATGAATTTTCTTTAATTTTCCCTTAAAGATACCGATAACAAATTTATTTACGAAATCTGTTTACAACGATTACATTAAAATATAACTACCCGAAAGATCTATAATATTCCAGTTTCTATAATTTACCATTATAAGGTTATTAAAAAGTTTACCGTAATAAGTCGGTAACTGAACATTACATTTATTTACTAATGAACATATACATCGTTGGAGAACTCCGTAAAGAAGTGTTATGTCTATGATTTTTAAGAAAATATTTTTATATTACAAGAATAATTCGGTAAGTAGATGTTGCTGGAATATTATTGATAGTTCATGGTGGTTATATATCAATACCGTAAAAACTGTTAGAAATTATTTTCGGTAATTTGAACTTTGGTGAATATCTAATTCTGTGTTTAATCAATACTTACAAGGCTAACTGTGATCTATTCGGGCAAAAATTAGCTTTCCCGGCGTATTAAAATGTTATCCTAATTGTCTTTTATAGAAAAGTTAGAGCCGAAAAACACTAAATCTTTTCTCCTGTAAAATTTGATTTTTGCGATTACCGGTTTATTCCTCGGGGACGTCAAAAAACAAAGACTATACTATAGAATATGTCTTTCTACAAATGGTAGGTTTTGTAACCATTTTTATCAACTTCAATTTAGAGATGCCACAGATCACGTAAAATAAAAAACATGTAGAAGTGTGAAGTAGGCCGGGTACGCGTATCATTCTTATGCGTATTTACGCCAAAGTGCACAAATTTAGTAATAATAAACTATTTGTAAAAACTGAAAGATTACTATCTTAAAATACACTGACTTACATCTGAACTTTTCTAAAATATTCAAGCTTGTTCGATTAAAGGTATCGATATCGATAGTCGATACGTCGTAAGTCCTATTTTTATCTATAGCAATTATCTCTCATTATCTCAATTTTGAACGGATAAGGGGTGATGTCGTTGTTCATTACAACTTGATACAGACTTATTACAGTACTGCTGACTTTAGGGGGTCATCTCGAAAGAGAGGACCCCGGATTTGGCAAGGAGCGAGGGATATGTTCGCTACTATCTCACCTCCGGCAATTAAAGACTCAAAGACGGCGTGCGTTTTAGTCGGTTCGAGTCCGACATAACCCCTCTCATTGGTGGGATTGGTATCCGCGGGGATAACGCGTACGGGAAAAAAGTACTACTTACTGTGTCCTTTGCTGTACCTTCAAAACAATTGTTCACTAGTAATGCAAAGTATTATTAACGGTAGTATGTGTGAGTTTGTTGACATCGGTTCCGTACGAATCTGTCGAAACACATTTCTACTAGTTGTTTTTGTACTCTTTGTTAGACAGACAAAAATATCATTCATTTGCATTTTATAAATTAGCAAGGATTTGTAACATAACGTCAGTATTACATAATACTTCTAGAAATGTTCCGAAATGCTCTGCCGCGTACAACACGGCCGACAGCTTCTCACCAGTTCCTTAAATTTTATTAATTCAACACATAAATAATTTATTTCAGGATGTTTTGCACTACTAGAAATAGGAATATTACTTGATAATGGCCTTGAATACAACATGATGCAATTTGATCACTAATTCCATAAGTTAGATTAGCATTAAAAGGCTGGTTATGCAAATAACTCACTGTTATAATGATTATGATGATAGTTACACAAAAAATGTTCAATAACTGCAGCAATTGTGACAATATTGTTCTAGATTTTGAAGTAAAGACTGTCTTGTGTTTGTAAACCTATCGATCAATTAGTCCACTGCTCTGTTCGTCTCGAGCTTCCTACTAATATTGGGATGGGCCCAGAATATGGGTATTCGCCATGAAGAGGAGAGAAATGAGGAGATCCGTTGACGAACGAAAGTTGGCGTCATAGTCTATCGGGTTAGCAAGCTGAAGTGGCGGAGTGAAAGGGGCTTGAATGGAGAGAGTACTGGTAGATGAGGCCCACAGCGAGATGGACGGACGACATAGTCAGAGTCGCGGGTACCCGTTGGATGCAGACCACCTCCAACCGGTCGGATTGGAGGTCGATGGGGTAGGCCTATGTTCATCAGTAGTCGCCTTATGGCTGAAATGATGATGATTCCACTGCTAGACACAGTTCTCTATCCCAATGTTGGGTGACTTTGACCTACTGCTTTCACGCTGGCTAATTAGGTTGGTATAAGGTTGTATTTTCAGGTCTGCGTTTTCCGCTAGTCGCCCTTTGAATGAGATGGCATGGTGAGTGTGTTTTCTTCCGTGACCACACAGATCACGTAGCTACAGAAAAAAAAATGTTTTATAAATTAGCAGTCGGCCCCCCTATCCTAGCTTCTTTCAAGCGGCTAATGGACATTTTGTAACACCGGAAGCGTTAGATTTTATTTTACTTATATATAAATTATGTAACCAGATAAACCTTGGTTCACCGATAATGATACGACTATAGACTGCAAGATAGTAACACAAAATTGTAGGTCATTTATTACTAGCGCCGCAGAGACTGCACTTTTCAAAAACCAAATCATGCTACATTCTACATGCTACAAAAAAAATGCTTTTGCGGCCTGATTTTCCAGCACGCGCTTAGGCCGCCGCCGGTACCAGCGTTATGACCATCATTTCATTTTTCATCATGGGGTTATTATACCGCTGTATAATCGTCATCCTGTAACAAATGATCTGGAAATTTTTGTCATTATCTTGCGGTCTACTATGGATGTCTGAGTTAAAAAAAATATACTAGCACGAAACTACATATTTTTAGCACGTGTATTGTGAGTAAGGTTTGTTATAATCTGTAAAAAAAATAGCCTTCTCACTCTTCCGCAAATTGCAAATCTATTCCTACTAGGCATTCATATTAATATTTAGTGCATAATATTTATTAGATATTCATTATTATTAGTTCAAGATTATAATTTTCTCATTCATATACTAATTGGATGTGTCATACAACCCATTCAACCGTATCTTATCGTATCTTGGTTCTGTATCTTCCGTAAAGTTTCAAGGGCTATTTAGAGGGACAAAGTATGCAAGTGACACCCTACATATCTTTACATAAAACCTAGGAGTGAGAAAGTGACAGATTATTATATACTGTGAAAAGACTATTTATTTCACATCCAGTAACCAAAGACCCATATATTACGGCATGCATTATAGTCGGTACGAGTCCGTGGGGATTTTGCGCACGATAAAAAATACGGTATTGTAAACATAACTAAGTAAAACCTTGATCTAAATTAACTGTGACAAACAAACATAAATACACAATTTTATCAGCATGAGAACCTTCTGAATTATACAACTAACAAATATATTATACTTATCGTAGAAAGTATATGGCCATGTGCCACAAAATGAATAGATATAGGAGATAAAAGTCTGTGTATTCTACTTGTGACGGCGCAAAGTGCGCCCCATAAGCGGGGAGTAGACAGGAACACAGTGTTCCTACATGCTCCCTACATCTGAAGGGGGTAATCTGGAAAGAGATAGCCCTTGGTTTGCTACGGTGGGAGGAATATGTTGGTGCACCTCCAGAATTTGGACCACCCCCATCCCATCTCTTCCCACGCGGTATTGTACAATGCAGCTAAGGGATATGCTAGGCTAGGGCTTTTTAACATCAGACATAAACTCGAAATAAAACCCTATACTAATTAGTAGCTTCACCAAAATACCACGTTCATTGAAACAGAAATCCTATGAGGAACGCTTGGAAGTTTTAGAAATTACAACTCTAAAAGCACGCAGAGACAGAGGTGACATGATAGAGACTTTCAAGATCTTAAGTGGACATTACGACATTGAAGACTTTAACAAATTGTTCACACGCAACAATAATAACCACCTCAGAGGCCACCATCTAAGACTATCCACCAGCTTCTCGCATAACAATCCACACAAAAACTTTATAAGTAATAGGGTAGTGAGAGAGTGGAATAAGCTACCACATGATGTTGTGACAGCCCAGAACATAAACCAATTCAAAAATAGATTGGACCAACACCTGAACCAAAAAAAGGAAACACTAGTGGGTATAAGCAGGATACGGGCATAATCAGTTGTTTCGACTGCCTGCCTGTTTATATAATAATAATAATAATAACGAACTGGATAACTGAACTCAAAGAGTCACGCATTATCTCGCATCATATTTTACATAATTTAAATATAACAAAAAAGCAGTGTAACATACAAATTATAAAAACGTTTAAATCATTGAAATTATACAATAAAAGATAAAACATGAATTCTATAAAATACTTCATAAGGAAAAACCACAAAAAAGAGAATGACATGACATAACAAAAATGTCAAACAATAAATACAAGATCTAATAATGTTGACTCGATCAAAAAAGCAAGCTCAAGACATAGCACAAACAACCACCACGGACTCGTCGTGCAGCTCCGCTTCGCAACCCCTAGAGAACGTCACTACAAGACCATCTGCTGCTGAAGCGTCGAGCTCCGACGAGTATTTCTCCCCACCGACGTCGCCAACACCTGTGCGTCGGCCGGGGAGAGGCCGACCGCCGTCCAGCTTGGGGTCCCGAGGCCCACCTGCCTCAAATAGGGCCCCCGCTACCGGTGGTAATGTGCGCCGCATGCGATGGACTTCATCCATGAATGAAAATGTCATGCGGGCATATTTTGCGGCTACAGAGGGAGGAACCAACCTCACTGCATACCGTGATCGCATGCTGCCTTTGTTCCAGGAACTTGAACCGGCTGTCAATGTATCGACGCAACGGTTATCGGATCAGGTGCGGGCCATCCAGCGATGTCATTTGTTGGATGACTCCGTACTTGAGAGGCTGCGCTCTGACATACAGAATAGTCTTGCTCTACCTACTTCATCGCAAGCTGTTACTCCAATAGAAAACGGTGTGGCTATGAGTGTAGGCACACCACAGCTCGTTCTTGCTGATGATGTGGAGGAACGTGAGACTATATCAGTAAGTACCCAGTATAATGAACTATTAAGGAGCGCTTTGGAAGATGCGATGCTGGAATATCGATCTATGATTCCAAGCAATCGACCTCGCTTACCCCGTTTGCCTATGCATAAACGCAATATTGCGCTGGTATGTGCCTTAGATTCGCTATTATCTAATTATTTAGAAAATAGCGAAGACCTTGGTAATACGCATTTGGTTTTGTATTGTGCGGCCGTTGCAGCATGTCGAGTGGCGGGTGTCAAATTTGTTACTGACAGATCTGTTACCCGTCCTAGACCTGTAGTACCGGCCTGGCAGTATAGGATAGAATGTCGTATTGCCAAGGCTAGGACACTTATTGGTAAGCTAATCTGTTTCAGATCGGGCAACACGCGCCCGAGGGTGATACGCTTTGTGACACAGGCATTTTTAGGAACCAATGTCAATCCTCAACAATATGCGGCATGTGTCACAGAGCGCATCGACTTTCTGAAACAGAAAGTTTATGCATGGGCAAATCGAATCCGTCGCTATAAAAAACGCGTTCATAGATATTGTCAGAATCGCATCTTCCAAAAGGATCAGAAGTGGGTGTACCGAAAATGGGAACAACCGGAGTTGAATGTGGATGACACTGCTCGACCGGATGCTGACGCTACGAATACATTCTGGCGTAGCATCTGGTCGACACCTGTCATCCACACAGAAGATGGCTGGATGAGAGAGGTTAAGCAAGCGTGTGAGAATATACAGACTATGGAGCCAATAATTATAACATCTGATGATGTTGCTAGTGCAGTCCGTTCGCTACCGAATTGGAAGTCGGCAGGTCCGGACGGACTGCAAAACTTTTGGCTGAAGTGGCTCCGTAGCTCACATGCTTGTTTGGCATCTCAATTCCAGTCAGCTCTCGATTCGGGTTCACTACCTAACTTCTTAACAACTGGTATAACCCACTTACTCTATAAATCCGGCAGTGCTGCGGACCCCAAAAATTATAGACCAATTACTTGCTTACCGACGGTCTATAAACTTCTAACATCCATTCTGAGAGTCAAAATTAATTCTCATTTAGAACAAAATTCAATAATCTCTATCTCTCAGAATGGATGTAGGAAGGGGAGCCGTGGTACTAAAGAGCTCCTTTTAGTTGACATGACCATTAGTCAACAGGTGCGTCGTAAACGCAAGAATTTGGCAACATCCTGGATAGACTATAAGAAGGCCTATGATTCTGTGCCGCATACGTGGCTACTGAGACTCCTAGAGTTGTATAAAATTGATACAACTCTAGCGAACTTCTTAGGGTCATGTATGGGGCAATGGAAGACGGTACTTCGCTATCCAGGATGTTGCCAGACAAACGATGCACCCATAAAAATTGAGAGGGGTATATTCCAGGGTGACAGTCTGAGTCCCCTATGGTTTTGTCTAGCACTGAATCCTTTAAGTACAATACTGGAGAATTCAGGGCTAGGCTATCGATTGCAGAAAGAGGGTCGAGTTATATCCCACCTCCTTTACATGGATGACCTCAAATTACTTGCTGCAAACAATACGCAATTGATAAAACTACTAAAGATGACTGAAAGCTTTAGTAATTCTATCAAGATGGAATTTGGCTTGGACAAGTGTGCGGTCATGCATGTAGAAAAAGGTGGAATAGTGGAATCCGAGAGCCTGATTCTTTCGGATTCCATTAAGCTTAAATCTCTTTCTTCAACCGAAACCTATAAATATTTGGGTATGTCGCAGGCTTTAGGGATACCTGAGACTGGCATGAAACAGGCATTGCGGGAGCGTTTCTTTGGCCGCCTGAAGAAAGTCCTAAAAAGCTTTCTTTCGGGCGGTAATAAGGTGCGCGCCTATAATGGATGGGTCATGCCAGTTCTAACGTATTCCTTCGGCATACTCAGATGGACTCAGACGGAACTTGATGCCCTGGATAGAAGAGTTCGTTTACTGTTAACCACATTTCGGATGCATCACCCCAGATCTTCCGTGATGAGATTGTATATCCCACGGAAATTGGGGGGACGTGGCTTTTTGAATGTCAAGACCCTCCATAACCGTGAGATATACAACCTCAGAGAATATTTTTTACATACCAACACGGATATGCACCGTGATGTGGTTGCAGTGGACAATGGTTTAACCCCTCTTGCGTTGGCTAAAGAGAACTGGCGCAAACCTGTAGTACTTAGTACTGCAGATCGCAGGGAGGTATGGATGGGCAAAGAGCTACACGGACGGTTTTATCGGGCCTTATATGGGCCCGATATAGACTTAAAAGCGTCCGTATCTTGGCTACGGTTTGGTGATCTTTTCGGAGAAACCGAGGGTTTTGTCTTTGCAATTACAGACGAAGTTGTTATGACGAACAATTACCGAAAGTATATCCTGAAGGACGGTACGGTGGACATCTGTCGGGCATGCCACCGCCCCGGAGAATCACTCAGGCACATTATTTCCGGTTGTTCTCGTCTTGCCAACGGCGAGTATTTGCACAGACATAACCAAGTGGCCAAGATAGTACATCAGCAACTCGCCCTCAAATACAATCTTGTGACTTCAGAGGTGCCATACTACAGGTATGTGCCCGACCCAGTTCTCGAAAATGGTCGTGCCACTTTATACTGGGATCGATCTATTATCACTGACAGGACTATAGTCGCCAATAAGCCCGATATAGTGGTAATAGATCGATTAGAGCGCCTTGCAATGATTGTTGATGTCACCATTCCTCATGACGAAAACCTCATGAAAGCCGAAAAAGATAAACAAATAAAATATTTGGATCTGGCTCATGAGGTTGTTGACATGTGGAATGTTGATTCGGCAATCATTATCCCGATAGTCGTATCAGCCCATGGGCTGATAGCCAAGAGCCTCGACCAACACCTTAAGAGGCTCTCGTTAGGCAGCTGGGTCAAGGGCCTGATGCAAAAGGCGGTACTCCTCGACACGGCACGCATTGTGAGGAAGTTCCTTTCTCTGGAGCCCTAACCACCGGTAGCTTGGTCCCTGTATCCGATGCCGGTGGGCTACTATTTTTTTTATATTTTTAAATATATTTAGATTTTTTTTTTTTATAAATGTATTTAAAAATGTAATCAATATGTATTAAAAATAAATAAAGGAAATAATAATAATAATTCGTTTTTTTTTGCGCGTGCAAAATACACACCAATGTTATCTCCACCAAAGTCGGTGAATTCGTCGGAGATTATACAGGATATATTTCTCGCACCCTGGCAGACCCGATGACATCTCTTTGAGATGACCCCTTCCCCTAATGTAGGAAATATGGTGTTTCCATCTAGCCCCTGGATATGTGGAGGCGCATTTTCCACCACCGCCTTGGCCTGCTTCTGCTAGGGTGACAGGCCGCTACACCTGTCACCCCCAGGCCTGCGCTCATGGAGCACGGAGGTCATTTTGTGATTTGTGACGCCCGAGTTGCCTCCGCTCGTTGCGGGTCGTGCGGGCTCGAATTCTCCTCCGTGCCCGGAGATCACCTGTGAGAGATCTATGATGGGTCTTACCGCCGCTATCACGGCGTGCCCATACTAATCCGTCTGGCCAGCGTGGAAACAGTAGACTAAAACACCCTATTATTGGGAGAGGATTAAGTCCAACCGTGACTAGACTGTGACCGGCTAGGTACGCTTATCTTTTCCAAAATAGATCTTCTATTATTTTAATATTTCTTTAATAAGTATCAACACTATTTATTTTTTTATCAAGTAGATTTATTTATTCTCATATATCATAACATATCATATCCGGCTGAAAACTTACTTCAAAGAAATCATACTTAGGTCTTTCATCCTGTACAAAAAATAACTGCTTCCATAAACAGTTAATATCTCAATCGGATTGTTTTCCTCAATTTCTATTTTTTGCAATCGCAATAATAAATTCTAATTATAGTGATCAAAGAAGGAAATAACTTAAGTCACTTAATATTTGGCAAAGTGCGATCGCAAAGTTTTGAAGCTATTTATGATTTTATTTTAACCATATATCAACAACATTCGGTTCTTATGACGTGACAGTATAGCCACGCTAGTTACGCTGGCCACGCTAATCATGATAGTCACTCCAGCCACAATAACCACTTAGTCACTATGTCATACTGTATACTAGGCTACAGCGCTGGAGATCTCTAGATCTCCGCGCGTGCAGGTCTAATTGCGATGGGTGGAGCTGACTGTTACCTTAGAAACAGTCTGCGGCGGCTGCGCAAAGTGGACCTCCCCATACAAGGGGGCCAAATGGAGACACGGTAGACACACCCAAAGGGGTGTCGTATCTGTCGTGGCGCTAAGGATATGTTGGATACTAACTCACTTCCTGCAACTAAAGACCCGTTTGTCTCTGATGTTACCTCTCCAACCGTCTCTAACTCCGGAGGGTATCCGTAGGGATTCTTCGCATGTTCGGGGGCTATAACCCGCTATAAAAGTTTAAAAAAATAGAGGGGGCTTTGTCTCCGCCCGTTTACGTTCATCAATGTCCATTTGTCTACTTTAGGTGAGATACCGGTGGAGACATTACCCGTCACCATATTTTTCAACCACTCATCGTACCAGAAAACATTAATTACATTAATCTTCATCAATCTTCACGTCGAAAAATATTGTTTTAAAGTTGAATATTTTCATACGGATCCCTAAATAATCGCGAAAATGCTAATCGTATTGTAACAATACGTACTGTTATTGTTTACCTGATTTACGGTTTGTTTACAAGTGGATAGAGCAACGAACCATAATATTGCATCATCTATATGCATAAAATAAAGAAGTTGGTAAAGTATAATATTGTATTAATTAATATATTTTATACATTAGACAGTCATTAGAATATTGTACAAAAAATGTTAGGTGATTAACGTCTCACAATATGAAATACTGCTATTGAACTGTCTTAAATTGCTTAATAAATGTACGAATATTTTATTGCAAAAATATTCTACTAATTGCCGCGGAACAATAACATGAACATTTCCTTTCTTCAGAACAGACTCCTGTACTTACTGTGGTTACGAGAGGTCTAGGATTCAAATCCTAGCCATTACACTGCTTAATACCGAAGTAAACTTACTCTACGGAGAGAGAGATTAGTTCCATCTTGTAGTATATTAATGACCTTTACTTATGTTTATTTATAAAGCTACCAGTAAAGTAGCACACGTATCGAGTCGAAAAAGAATCATCAACGTTTCTCCTTTCAGCTAGGGGACACTTTTTTTTTTTTAACGTGCGCAAAATCCCCACGGATACCACCTCCACCAAAACCGATGGAGGTGATTATGTCCGACTCAAACCGACCAAAACGCACGCCGTCCATGGGTCCTTGATTGCCGGAGGTGAGATTATACAAGACATATCTCTCGCACCTCGGCAGACAGCTAGGGGACACTGCGATTACGGCTCGATTGCCGCTGGTAGACTTAGCTGTCTCCAAAACCGATTTGAACCTTATTTAATATAGATTTAAAATTCAGAATTAAACAAAGAAGATTTAATTATATAAGACACTAGCTGTTGCCCGCGGCTCCACCCGCGTGGAGTTCTGATCCCGTTCCCGCTACTCCATAAAAACCTTCCGTAGAGTTCAAGGAACAAATAGAAAAAAGAATTACTCGAATTGGTCCAGCCGTCTTCGAGTTATGCGCTTACCAACATATTTCGCGATTCATTTTTATATAATAAGATTACAAGGAAAAGGGCGTGTTCATTGATTTATTATTTTGTATTTCGAATCAGACGGAAGGAGAGAGAGACGAATAAATATGTCTGCTATGACCCTAAGAAGAAATAACCTAGAGAATGAAACGTGTCTGTTTTTAAATTTCAACGATTTCATTAAATTGAAGTCATTGACTTTTGTTTGCACAAGAGATGGCTGTTAATTTTTTAATGTCAATAACTGTAAATGTTTTTAATTAAGTGTCAAACTTTTATAGACAGCGCCCAAAATTAATTGTATTTATTTTGAAATATTGTTATTGCAGTGTTACTGGAGACTACTTTAATATGCTGTTTATTTTTATAACCATTATTGGGATTGAATCACAGACATTCACGCAACCTATTTGGTTGCACATTTAATTTAATTGGATGAATTAAAAATAGATTTGATACAGGTAGTAGGGGACCTCGGCCTCCGTGGCGTAGTGGTAGTGCACGCGACTGTTACGCACGGGGCGTGGATTCGATCCCCGCTCAGTGCAAAAAGTTGTATGCATGAATATGACTGTTTGCACTGATCTGGTCGTGCCTCGGAGAGCACGTTAAGCCGTCGGTCTCGGTTGCCATACAAACATATATGGCAGTCGTTACGGGTAGTTGGAACCCCTCAAAAGCCCAACCAGTCTAACTTGCAACTTCGATATCGTCATTAGATCATTGGTTTTGGAGGTTAGATGGCAGTCGCTTCACGTAAAATATCGAATCGCGTGGCGAGGAGAGTATCGACCGCTCTCATTCTCTTTTTATTTATGTTCTTTCTTTCACTTGCTTAACCACGTAAGCTGCACAACGCGTCTGAAGAAGTTCTCACTTCAAATGGCAAATGCCATCCTATTTTCGAAATTTCAGAACGATTGAGGTACAATTTTGAGGAACAATTTCCCAACAATTTTACACTTCAGACCTAAAACAAAGTGAGTAAAGAGGGATAAGACGAAATTGTAAGAAAATAACTTTTAAAATGAACACCTGAGCAAACAATAAATGATAAAGCAATCGTTTGTATTTTCTGAAATTGCTTTTCTGTATTTTATTTACCTAAGGAATTTATGTACAATCAACGACAAGAGTCGCTTAAAACGCGATTTTAAGGGCTACGTTAGCAGCTTGTTCCCTAGAAAGATAACAATATTTTATAGGAGGTTAAATACAACTGTGCAAAACAACTTTTGAAGTTGACAGTATCTAGTTCTATTTTTTATTACATAACTATTCATTTATTTATGATAGCGCTCTAGAAGTTTCGCTATACTAAATTAAAACTGAATTAACAAGAAGAAAGTAATTTTAATTGATCCCCAACTAGGAGCTCTTGACAAAATGATATAGGCGTAAACATACATATATTATCCTCACCCTCGTAATTCCCGAAGGGGTAGGCAGAGTTACATTAAACACCCACATTTCACCAACTATGATTTTCGGTCCCACGTAATAAGGGGTGAGCCTAAAGCCACTTTGTAAAAAAAAAATGGGAATACCGAAAATAAATTACTACCGAAAGTAGCTAAATTTTTTCTTTTTTTGACCTGTTTCCATGCTATGCGGTGTAAATCGCAAGGAAATTTATTATATGATTAGCCGCACAAGCTCTACCAATTAATGTCTTGGAGAGTATCGCTTAGTAAAGTGTGGAATTGAGATAAATCTGTGACATGACTACAAAAATTTAATGCAAATCGAATCTTTGTGGCTCGAAATATTTTATTTCACATATTTTCATTTTAAAATCACAGTGGCAAGTAATTCATTGACAGCTAATTAAAAACGGTTCGCTTCGAAGAAATTCCACCAATAATATGCCCAGGAAACAAACCAGCATAAGTAATTAATCTACAATTCTTATTTCGGGGGACGAATTTTACGAGATGGGTGGGCTCGTCGCCAAAATAATGTATCAAGATTTAACTACATAACTTTTCGAATCACGATGTTTAATGACACAGCCTAAATGATAAATGTATTAACTTTTACTAAGAATGTTTTGGACATGAGAATTATTGAATAAATAATTATATATTCGGAACATTTGTATATTGCTTTCAATCTGTCGTTTAATATAAATAATTACAATTTTTAACTGCTTTTTTGTAGGCTCCGGGACTGTAGAAAGAAGAAAACATGTGTGCTGGCATAGAATTCCAAGTCTTAAGGGCGCGACAGAGAAAAGTAAAAAACGTACGCGGTTTAAGTTTTTTATTGATGCTGGTATCCGTGGAGATTTCGTACTCGATAAAAAAGAAAGTCTAAGAGCTACAAAACAATAAATCGGACATTTGATTACTTTCAGCAAACGCGTAATATAGTCAGTGCTTTAATAGTAAGTTAATATATAAAAAAACCCCAAAACAATATTAATAAATATTATTAAACAAAACAAAAGCAATTTGTGTAAAAGTAGCTTCATACTAACATTGTGCCCATATCGTTAAACGCCATGGTGTGCAAAGTTGTATCATTAAGCCTCAACAACTTAACTTTATATTGTTTCTTGTTTGTTGTAACTACGAGGTTTATTAGATAATAAACTATTATTATGTTTACTATTTGATAGTAGTAGTAAGATAAATCTGTAATGACAAGCAGAATATCAAAGTAAAGATAAATTTATGCAAAAATAAAGTAGAACGCTTTTTACGAAGTGTTTTATTGAGCCTATTCCCAACACAGTTGGGTCGGCTTTCTAGTCAAACTAAGATGCGGCTACACTACGATATTTTTCGTGAAGCGACTGCCATCAGACCTCCACAACCAAATTGGTGATATCGAAGTTCTGTAGTTAGGCTAGTCGGACTTTCGAGGGCTCCAACTACCCGTAACGACTGCCATAGATGTTCGTATTGCAACCGGAACCGCCGGCTTAACGTGCTCTCCAAGACACAACCAGAGCAGTGTTAATAGCATGCACACAACTATTATTTTTGAGCCAAGATCGAACCAGCGCCTCCTGCGTAGGAGTTGCGTTCACTACCACCACGCCACAGAGGCCGTAGAAGGAGGTTTACGAAGTGATATTGTAGAAAAATGGTAAACTGGCTGTGCTCGAGAGTTGACCCGAGTGGTTTTCGATGTGGGTTTTGTTTTTTTTTACGCGGAACCCTAATACTTTCTTTCAAATAAAAGGGGCATAAATTACGTTTAACGTCTGCACCAAAGGTGAAATAAGCCATTCTCCAATATATTATTTTATATTGTTGAATAATCCCCAATGATAGCTACCGCCGGAGCCGGTTGGGGATGTAATGTCGGACATCTACACTACTACTACTACATCTTAGACTAGAACGTCAACCTCGATCGAGTTATAAAAGTGCTCAGAGAATGATCATGACAGACGCAATCTAGAGGCGAAGACCAACAGTAACAAATGAAACTAACATTTAATAGCTGTTTCTATAAAACTTCGTTCATTTACATTGACTACATTTCGACATGAAGGCGCTATAAAAATTTTCCTGGGATCAAAACAAACTTAGAATGAGAGAAGCTATGAAATTGCTTTCAGTTACTTTTATAGCAAAGTTCCCCTGATGATCGTAACTTAATTAGTTGTTTTGAATGTGATCTGTATTTACAGGATATTCTTGCAATGTAATATAACATAACATAAACTCACGCCTATATACCCGAAGGCGTAGGCAGAGGTGCTAGCACCCACATTTCGCCAGTTTATGTTTAGATCCCAATGTAATAGGGGGCGAGTCCATTAACTGGGCACTTATTAACCTGTCATAAATACGGTCAGCGTCTGGTCTGTGCTATATTAAACTTGGTATCGAACCCGAGACCTCGTCTCAGCAGTACATTACCCATACCACTAGGCTACCGCGGCATCTCGCAATGTACAATTCAATTATGTATAAGTTATTTTATTCTGTCATTGCCATCTTTTATAGGTTTTGAAGGTTCTTCACGATTTTCATGTGTCCTACCAGGCCATTCAAATTTGGTCAAAATAATTATGATTTATCATCAGGTTTCAATTTATTTTTTTTTCCTATTTAAAAACTAGCAAACCTGGCGAACTCCGTTTCGCCACCAGATAGCTACAAAAATTGATTTTCCCGCTTTTCTATTGAATTTTATTCTGAATTTTCTTTGCTATAAACCTTACGGAGCCCGAGACCTTTCCAACGAATGCAAAACCGTGGCAATCGGTTCATGCGTTCTGGAGTTATAGCGTCAGGAAGGAAAACCCGACTTATTTTTATATACTTATAGTAAATAAGTTCCCAAATAAGAAAAACGCTTGCAAGTTTCGGTAGGAAATGTGAAATTAAAAGCATCAAATACAAGATATAATGCAAGGTCTAGGATCAAAGTACATCGGAGCGATCAGAAGTAACAAACCACAGAAGTCAGTTATCGCTTTCGCTAAACAATCATCAGATCCTCTCGATAGAACGGCACTATTTACCCAGAATGGTGTAAGAAGCAAAGAAAATCTTGGCCCACCTGAATGAAAGTAGTTACCGTGGTCTATGAAGGTTTGCAAAACCAGGGGCGTCGCATTCGTGCTACCGACCATATAGAGAGGAGGGCGAAGGGGAAAAGTAGAAGGTTAAGAGAGTCTGTGCTGTTAGTTAAATTTATTTAAGGGTAAATCAAATAACAATGGTTAAAAATGATTGTGAAATTATTTTTTATATCCGACTAGCTAGATGGCTACAGAAAATGATTTTCCCGCTTTTCTGTTGAAATTATTCTGAATTTTCTTTGCTATAAACCTCACGGAGCCCGAGACCTTTCCAACAAAACCGTGGAAATCGGTTCGTGCGTTCTGGAGTTATGGCGTCAGGAAGGAAAACCCGACTTATTTTTATATAGTAGATAGCCAATCGGTAGATGGCTCTAGCGTCGTCCCCTAAGACATAAAACGAAAAATTCAAATGCTTAAATGAGATCTGGTAGGTAAGTTGGTTAGAGCACTCCCACTGAAAAGAACTACTCGCGGATTCAAGTCCCTTCTAGGCATTTATTTCCAATTTAAACCGGGAAGATGGGGCTCAACTGTCGAGCATCGTTCATCTAGTTTTCACAAAAAAACGTAGGTACCATTCACAAAGGCTGGGGGTGACGGGAGCCGCCGGTCACGCTAGCAGAAGCAGGCCACGGCGATGGCGCAAAATGCCACCCCATACCCAGGGGCTAGATGGGGACACCATGGTCCCCACATTGGGGGAAGAGGGTCATCTCAACAGAGATGTCCCCGGGTCTGCCGGGGTGCGAGAGATATGTCTTGTATAATCTCACCTCCGGCAATCAAGGACCCATGGACGGCGTGAGTTTTGGTCGGTTCGAGTCCGACATAATCTCCTACATCGGTTTTGGTGGAGGTGGTATCCGTGGGGATTATGCGCACGATAAAAAAAAAAAGGTACCACTCACAAATGAAACTACGCAATTGTAACGCAGTTAATTAGTGATTGAGTATTCGACGCCAGCAGGTCTGACTTATTCCGATAAACGATTTAGGTCGTGTCATGCGAACTTCACCTTTATTTGATACCTTTCGTATAAAATATACCTACATTATTATCTAACTCAAAGGAGTACTGTCTACCTTATCAAATAGAGAATGTGTGTGTGTGTGTGTGTGTGTGTGTGTGTGTGTGTGTGTGTGTGTGTGTGTGTGTGTGTGTGTGTGTGGGCGTGTGCGTGTGTGTGAGTTTAATAAACGCATTTTCTCTCTTTTCTTTCTTTCTTTCTTTCTTTCTTATTTACTCTCCAGTGTTAGTAAAGCAAAATTAAACAATAATTTCTTCAGGAAAACATCAACTCGCAATATAGCGCTATTCGTTTTTTTTGGTGATATCTCAAAAGATATCCATCATCCATTTTGATGGATGATGGATATCTTTGAGTAGTGTAGTAGTAGTAGTGAGGACTGAGTAATGCTATTTAAACGTTTTAAAAAGGAAAAATACTACCGGAGACAGCCTCTGTGGCGTGGCGGTAGTGAATGCGACTGCTACGCAGGAAGAACGGGTTAGATCCACGCTCAGTGCAAATATTTGTATGAATGAGTATGGCTATTTGCATTGATCTGGCCGTGTTTCAGAGAGCACGTTAAGCCGTCGGTCCCGGTTGCCATACGAACATCTATAGCAGTCGTTATGGACAGTTGGAGCCCTCAAAAGTCCGACTAACCTAAGTGCCGAACTTTGATATCGCCAATTTGGTTGTAGAAGTCCGATGGCAGTCGCTTCACGGAAAATCACGGAAAATGTATCCGGTTTCGATTTCGGGATTGTTTCCCTAAAACCGTGTTATAAAAAATACTTTTAATGCTATTAACAGAAGTCTATTCTAATATATCATATAGGTACCTACTTGCATATTAAACTCGTACAATAGTTGTATTTGTATTAACCAATCAATGATTCTATCGCGGTCCATTGCTGCACATAGGCCTCTCCCTATGTTAGAAGACTGGTCTAACTGTCTCCATGTAATTCAATGATAAATTCACTGAAGTCATTTACAAAATAAGGACAGGAAACAAGAAACATTAATTACATGATAATTCTTACACAGACCATGTGACACAAAGAACACCCATTCTTGTTATTTTTATTTTTTCTCGTAAACTTATAGATAAACAATACAACAAACGGTATTGTTGATAATTTTTTGAACAATGAAGTCTTAATTAACAATGTCTTGTTTAAAGTTTAACCTCGAACTAATTAAGAACTGTGTGTTTCTCAATCTTGCAGACTACGGTTAGGACTATCATGTTGTATTATATTGAATAAGATTCTAATGAAATTCACTAAAGAAATACTTCAGATACCTGAATACATCCCCGGGTCTACCGGGGTGCGAGAGATATGTCTTGTATAATCTCACCTCAAGACCCATAGACGGCGTGCGTTTTAAGCAGTTCGAGTTCGACATAATCACCTCCACCGACTTTGGTGGAGGCGCTATCCGTGGGGATTTGGCGCGCAAAAAACAAAGCGTACTACAATAGAGGTTTTTCAAGAAGGGCAATAGAAGGTGGTTTCAGGGTTGGCAACGCCAGTGTGCCAACGCCTCTGGTATGGCAATCGCTCATAGGCCAATAGCCAATAGGCTAAGATGAATATATCTATTTCCCCTTTCACTGCACCATTAAGTCCTGGAATTCCTTACCGTGTGCACGTGTTTCCTTCTTCCTACAGTCCCGGGTCCTTTAAGCGGGGCGTGAAAAAGCATCTGATGAGGCCATCAAGCTGAGCGCCACCATTGTGAGCACTGAACGTGTTTGCAATGGTGACCCTCTTTCATGAGACTGTGCCTTCAGCTTAAGATTAGGCGAGGTGAAGTCAAATTGACATGCCTTAAATAAAAAAAAGATCATAACTAGTAAACAAACAACAACAAGAATAAAACCAAATCTGGCCTCTTATTACACCCGACAGTATATTTTTTGAATTGCCCATTACCGGTCAACTGATTTTATTTCATACGGGTCCTAAAAATAAGGGTGGGTACACTTACAAACACTTTTGGGAAAATGGTTTGATAAAAATAAAATATTACGACCCTTCATTGCCTATTAACCGTCCTTACTTACTTTTGTTGGTTTATTTCGTTAGGCTACATTTTTTCATACTTTTTTGGGACAACCTACTAAATTGGATTTCGAAGAAAAAAATATTTTATTAAGAAACGTTTGAAGATTTGTGTTAGTTTCTTATGGTAGAGGAGTCCTAGAATCAATTTTTAAATTTACTCGCGCCAGATAATTTGTAGGAAAAGATAATTTAATATTGATAAGTATTTCCAGACAGTATTCTTATTAATATTGTGGCATGCGAAAAAAAATATTTCAACGAATTTCCTCGTACGCGTTAGATACAGTGGAAACGGGCTGGTAGTAACCAGCTGGAACTAGGCATGGAAAGGGAGCAAAGTTGCAAAAACACGATGTCTGGATTTACTCTACCGTGGTTTCTACTTTATTTAAAAAATTGACCAAGAAATATACCTAAATAATGTGGAAGCAAAAAAACTTTACCTAAAATATCTAATATGGCTGTACTTATTATAATGTTATTTAAACTTTTCTTCGGTTACTGAAAATGAATAGATTATACGACGATTATTCTAGCTTTTTCTATTCTACCAATTTCTAATAAGCTTCCACAACGCTCGGCTCCGCTTGAGTGACTACAATATATTCGCCTCCCTTACTATTATTAATTGACATAGAGTGTATGGGGCCCCTTTTATGTTCATGAAAAAAAAAACCGTAATTTTTTATGCCAATATGTAGTATAAGTAGGCGAAGTACGACCGCGTACCTTCGGGTTTGGGTGCGGTTAGGGAACTCTCTTAAACACTCGGTATGTAAAGTAACATTTTAAATAATATTACTTTTGTGAGGTTGTGATAAAGACCCCAGAACATGAATTCTGAGGTAAGATGTCTTCCAAGAATACTAGTAAGTACATTGAACTGTTTTAACTATTATCACGATTACATTCTATTTGTCTTACTACATAACACAATTATTTATGAATATTTTGCTTCTAAAAATTTCTCAAAGCACACATAATATGGGGTTCTTCGAAAACTTGACAGGATGGTATGTCCCAGATGTTGCACATCTTTACACCCCGCGGTAACCATTTCCCATCAGGTAGACCGTGCGCTTCTCTGTGTATGTAAAAACATAACAAACTACTAACACCATCTAGGTAATCATTACTAATTTATGTTCTAAAACAGAAAACTACCATTACTACACTGACGAATTGTGTTTCGCATGCTCATACACTTTGTTACAAAGTATACTAGTTCTTGCTTCTTCACATAGATGTCGCTTTAGCCAATTTTAAAATATTTTCATTATGTCAGTCGGTATTCAAACAACAGCTATAAACAAAACTCAAGTTAAAATCTTATACCATCAATTCAGCAAAACAATGTAGTGTGGTAAATTTCCATAGCCTCAATTTTTGAAAAATTTATTAGTGTGCGAAGTGAAAGAGACTCAGATCCCTCAGTCTCTTCCCATTTACCAATCAGAAATACCTACGCACCGTTTTATTGAATTCTATTAAATTTACCGGGAAGTTATAATATTATTCAGAAGTTTACGAGTGAGTGAGTTTGAGTGATAGTCGAAATGAAAATTCTTGTCCAATATTCTGAATATACATACACGTTAAATAGAATATTTTAGACATTTATTTACTACCTATAAGGTTTTTGGTTAAGTAGGTGTGTATTAATTTGAAAGGGGGTCACAAAATTGGGAGTGAATAGAAAATCGCCGATCAGGTAAATTAAGATTTTAAAATGTGAGATTTCAAAATTTATAAGAACCAATAAAATTATTGAAAACGCAATGTGTTTAATAACAATATCATGAAAATATTCGTAGGTTTGGTTTTGACTGGTCTAACTGAGTATCAAACCTAACTAATCGAACTGGAATAACGCGCTTTGCCATGTATGTACTGAATTGGGAAGAAAGAGCAAGGACTCTAGGCAAAGTGACATTCTATGATGGAATCGTATGGAATCGACCGGTTTTCAATTTGCTATTAATGTATTACTCGACACTACGGCAATTTTAATAATAAAAATATGTGCAATAAAATATTTTGAGTCACAAAAATAGTTTTTTTTTATACAACTTAAGTTGCAGACAAGCACGCGGCCCACCTGATGGTAAGTGGTTACCGTGGCCTATGGGCGAGTGTAACACCAGAGGAATAACACTCGTACCACAACTACCCTCCGTTTACTACCCTCCAAGACATAGATACATTAATATATAATATATTTAGATACACCACATAGTGAGGAATTGGTTCAATTTTTTTTTCAAATTGATTTGGCTGCAACATTTTCGGTTAGGAATTTATTTTCGGCATTTCCATTTTTTTACAATGTCCCCGATTGGAAGCGTAAGCTCACAATGTCACTTTATCTAGAGCCCTAAGTCTCTTTCAAACGTCCTCAGAATATTAGAAAAAAAAAAAACATCTTCGGTTGCGTATAATACGAAGTTCTGACGTAAAATTAAGATGCATACTCACGGTTTCTATGCCGGTTTAAGTGTGCCGGGCCTGGCAAGTATCGATTCGTCCTCGGCGCCGCGGGACTCCCAACAGCCGAACACGAGTGTTCTGACATTACGCGGAAATTCAACTGCTGGAGTATACCAATAGTTTGGACTCATATTACCTATAGTGTACTTGCTTAATTTTTATACCAGTTCCTAAGTGACTTTTTTAAGAATATTAGCAACTGCAATTACTAGTATTCCCTATAACTTTCTAATAAAGCTTACGCTTATTTATAGGAGTATATTTCCCAAAAACAGCATGGTAACGACCAGAGCAATGGAGGGCCGGTCCCCATCTTCGGACATGGAACCTTCAGACTCCATGTCAATAGGTATATAAATATTATAGCTCAATGTCTCTAGAGTGGGATTTTTTTTTATACCACTTAGGTGGCAGACAAGCACACGGCCCACCTGATGGGAAGCGGTCACCGTGGCCAATGAACGTTTGCAACACCAGATTGTCGACGATCCTCAGCGCCCGCCGTTGTACCGAGTCAAATGGGTCAAGCTGGCATGTAGGCGCCCCGGCAAAGAGGTGACAGCAGTACTCCATGTGGGGCCGAATCTGTGCCTTATGAAGAAAGAGTCTTTGCTCCGCAGTGAAGTACTGCTTCGCCCTGTTAAGCACTTCTAGTTTCTTTGATGCCAGCCTAACCTTGTCCTCCAAGTGACTGCGGAACTGAACATCGCTGAAATGGATTCGAGGCGTCATTAATATAATAATTTTTGTATTTATTTTTAACTTGTGTTCAGCTGATATATATTTGTGCTGTAAAAGACTAAATAAAGCATGTTTTCTTTCTTTCTAATGGCGACGCATCAGTGATTATTCTCTATCTTATTGTATTAAGTGCGGAAGTGAATTCCACGATTACCTACTTCAAGGTTTCTGAGTAGGGTATCATAATCGGCACTGGCTCTAGGAAAGTGTAGTGGGCTCCTAAAGTTCCTGGTTTGACATTCATATGTGCTCTGTAAACTGAATAAACGAAATTGATTCTTTGTTTGAACTCACTGTTTAAATTCAGTTAGTGAGTTCAAACAGAAGGCACTCCCGTCATAGTACTAATATTGAATGTTCCGATAGCTACCACCAACTACACATGTCAAATGTATTCTATATTAAAAGAGCTTCTCACTTTAATAAACTTCCACGGCAACTTGACTTAGACCTGTTAAGCTTCATTGTGGCGACAGTTAGGCGATGACGGTGGGCGGACTATACTCTGACGGTAGAGCTGGACTGTACTCTGCTCTGATTGGTGCGGATACTACATGGTTGAAATGATTTCTTATGGCATTCATCTCTCCTATCTTTTATCATCTTTGTTTATTAAATTACCAACTATAATAAATGGTAATATAAGTAATATATATTACGTTAAAATTAAATATGGAAGCAACTTAATAATGTTTCCTTCTTCAATCATTCTCTGAAGTTTTTCCCAACTCAGTGGGGGTCGGCTTTCCAGTCTAACTGTGATGCGGTTGAACTTCGATATTTTCCAATGGTCCAATGACCAATGGCGATATCGAAGGCGGGCTCCAACCAGTTGTTAACTTCCTTCTTCAACAGTAATAACAAAAAAAAATTGCTGGAAAATTCAAGTCACATCCTATTTCAAGTGAACTCCGGTCTGCGAAGTAAAAGCCTCGGATGCCACCGGGACTTACGCAAGGATGATGATGAACTAACCTGTAACACATTAAAAAACAATAAACTATTATAATGCTTATATAGTTGTACCTTCTCGGCAGTACCCTTTCCTACTAAAGTATAAATAGTCGTGTGTATTAGAGCGGGAATCGAACACGTGAAGCGAGCGCACCGGTCGACTGTGATTAATTGGCACGAAACCTTTGTGTGTTGCAATCGAGGCGTTTGATACAACCTCACAGGCTTTAGAGAATAGAGATCAAATATAGGTACAAGAGAGGCTATTTAGAAATTAGTCTGTGCCGCACTCCATTTTCATTAAAAAACAGCGCTGTAGTGCTGAAATATAGTAGTAGACTAATAATATGATTCTGTATCTGACTGCAGATCGTAAAAGCAGATACACCATATATTATATCTCCTGATATCTACATCAGTGACAGCACAAAAATTAACATAGTTATTTCTCAATGACGTCAGCAAGAGTCTACTAAACTCAAGCTAAATTTACCACTACTTGAGACAAACACAAACTATTGGAGAAGAAAGTATCGTATCGTATTGGGACTCCTTTGTCCACACCTACCCTCCATTTTTCGGAAATTGTACGTGCAGAGTTACTGGCTAGAACAGCAAGCCTAGCTCCACCCAGAAACGCAGAAGCTTACTGGGGACTTCACAGGCTTCACGGAGCGACCTCGCTGTACCGAAGAGATTTGTGATCGTTGGGGGGCTACTGCCTCGTATTCCAGTTGAGTAAGAAAGGCGAACTCCAAAGCGAACTGAAAACAAAAGACAAACTACACCATTAAGGCCAAAAGTACCATTAAAGTGCTTATCATCCCAATATTTCCACGGATTCAAGGCTTACGCAAGGCAAAAGTGGTGCCCATTACTGGGTTTGTTTTTCGAGCCATTCTAACGCGAGCATTGCACATTAACAATTGATCCGCCGCTAGTGGCCTGCACGTAACAATTCCCACGGGAAAATTCCCGAGTGCAATGTGAATTATTGAACGAAACGGCAAACGCAGTGTTCTATTATTGTAGGCAAGAAAAACGTCCATTTTGTTGGACTTATTTTTTCAGTTTATAGACTACTTGAAGTTTTTCTCACAAATTCAACACATTCAAAACAATTTCTACATGGAATACTGCTCGCATCCTTGGGATGGTAACATAACATAACTTAGGGGTAGGCAGAGGTGCTAGCTAGCACCCACATTTCACCAGTTTATGTTTAGGTACCTGTTGCCATTAACCGGCACCTATAGGCACAAACAAAAGGCAACTTTAGGCTGAAATTACGCAGACATCTCTTAAACCTTCAAAAAAATTCTTATTGACTCACCCCATTTTGAAGCGGGCGTTTAATCGCTTCTCCGTTGCATAACCTGGCACACTGTATGTTAACGCATTCTATCATCCTGTTTGTAAATTAATTATTATCGGCCATTATTCTCCGGGAGTGTCTGTGTTGCTGTGGCGTGATGGGCTTGGCTTGGCTTGACGCAAAAAATAAAAACACTCACACACAGCGCAAAATGTGGCGGAAGGGCGACACTGGCGCAGACGCATCATTCGCCATTATGCCCACAGACAATGTAGGCCGCCTGCCGCCGCGTCAAGCCAAGCCACAGATTATCATTCACGAACCGTACCACTATACATTGTTGAAATGTCCATTTTATTTTATATTATTTTTTAGTTTATCTTGCTTTTCAATGGGTTGGTGTTTTGTTGTGTTTTATTTTGTTATTTTATTTTTTATTTATTTATTTTTTCGAGGAGCCAGTTGAAAACCAGCGCCAGGTACTTGTGCCTGGCATTACGCTGAACTGGCTCCTTTTTTCCTTTTGCAGCACAGATATGCACGACGTCCTTTGTTTATTTTTATTTATATTTTTTATTATTTTCAATTTTCATGTAGTTATTTGTGTTGTGAAGGGCTAAATAAAGATTATTTTCTTTCTTTCTTTCTTTCTTCTTTCTATAAACCTGCGATAAATACACACATAACTTCGAAAAGCACCGAAAAGTCATCAGTGTGTGCCATGGTAAAACTTGGGATCGAATCCAAGACCTTGTCACAGCAGTCCATAACCCATACTACTAGGTTACTGCGGCTTTTGGCTCTGGGATGGCTTCGCAACCTCGTCAGATGACGAGGTCGTGAAGCTGAGCGCCACCAGTATAACATTGTTCGTGTTTGTAATGGTGATCCTCTTTCCTGAGATTTTGCTATCAGCTTACCATCAGGCGAGATGAAATCAAATTGACGTGTCCTAAATAAAACAAAATGAAATTAGTAATAACTAGCTACATACCTGTAAGGAATTTCTGAACCCGTTTCCGCAAACCCATGGGAACCTATCCCAGAGAAAAACGTCATTGCGTGGATCCAGATTATAATTCATCTCTGTAAATCCAGCTTGATCCGTTCAGCAGTTGGAGCGTAATGAAATAACAAACATCCAAACATCTCCACAAATTCAGTAGTGTTTTTTATGTCACTTAGGTGGCTGAAAAGCAGACGGCTCTCCTGTTGGAGGTTACAGTGACCTATGGACTTGTGCTGCCGACCCTATAGAAACCTTCTAATACTCTTCTTGAAGAGGGAGTGTGAAGGTTAAGAGAGCGTCTGTACCGTCAGCGTAGGGGACAAAATTGGTCTTCCCACTGACAGCACATAAACTCTCCAGTGAGCTGGCTAGTCAGTGCTATGGCTACCTTAGTCACCACGGAAAACACAACATGGTTATCGTTAGCCACGGTATTCTGGAGGGTGGAGGTATTTACTCAGTCCGACTGCTCAATTGGGACGGAAGATACCGCCGCGTCCTGCGGTTTATAAGTTGTAAGTTGCAATTCTAGAGTGATTCAGTAAAAATGTCCATCCAACCATTCATCTATCCACTCGAACTCTTGCAATAAAATCACTAGCAGAAGATATGTACAGTTGGTTCCAGCTTGAAACGTAGTCGTCTTTACAGGGCTTCTACCAGGGCCACTAACTTTTTAATAAATATTTTTTGCACAAATTTCATATTTTCTATTCTAACCATATCGTCGAAACAATGCGAGAGGGTCGAAAGTCAAGATATTTCTAATATAATACGAACCGGAGTATTGGAGGAATATTAATTTTATAAGGCCCCGAAACGGCTTCCAATGGAATACGTAATATGCAGGTTTGCCTGCAAACATTCTCTTTTTCTTTGAGATCAATGAAATAAATTCGAGTTTTTACACCTGCGCCTTTGCAGCCAATTTAGGTACTTTATTGTTTAAATGCTTTAGTCGAAAAGTTGTCTATGATTGTGTGGGATATCGAGAGCCGACGTGCCGAACAGAAGGGCTCTCGTACCCCTTAATATGGTTACTGGGCTTCCACACCAGGTCATCACGCGGCGCGACAAATCACATCAGCTTTCAAGTGTGGTTAGCCCCAGGTGTGCCCGTAAACTATACCGCGGGTGGTGAGAAGGACTACCGTGGGTCACCCGTGCGATTCCCACTATATAACGCCAAGATCCACTGGTCCCACTAGTGCAACGACCACCATCACTTCTATCCGACTAAATACTTACTAACCCCTGAACGCAATCTAACCGAGATTGGATTACTATGTGGGAGTTTTTTCATAGGCACGGTGGTACCCACCCGGTCAAAATTTGTGACAAATTTGTACATCAAATTTCTACCACCAGTAAAAGAATAGAAGGAGTAGTTCGTCTTGTCGGTAATCCAATTCCAATTACATTATCTACAATAAGCAGTCTTCTCATTCCGTAGACGCTGTCTGACAAGCAATAGCGCTGCTTCTGAGAGATAACGTCACCTTTGTTAATATTATGTAAATTTCACACCTATTTGTAATTTCAGAGCTTCTTGCTCATGCTTCATTTGGTAACAAGTCACTAACCAAAATGTATACGGCATTATGCTGAACCAGGCTGTATTGGCTATCTGCACAAATGTATATATTGCTATAATTTCTTACATTCTTAATGCTGGTCATATCATTATAAGTTCACCTAGCTTGATACTAAGGTTATGAAGACCAACAATACAAATACCTGACGGCCTTGTCAAATGGCTTGCACGCGTCGTTTGAAAAATTTGGGACTGTAGGAAGAAGGAAAGACGAGTGAGTGAAGAATTTCAAGTATTTAAAAGAAAGAAAAGAGGTTTAGAACCCCTTGATTCTAGATGGATTTTTGCACCGTATGGTGACTCCTCAATCCTGCGTGTAACGTGTTAATTTGTATGAAACAGAAAAGAGTGGGACATTCATGACCCTTAAAATACTCATCAAGGTAAAGGCGATACAAACGTAAGTAGATACATTGCCTCATTGGCAGCGAGGGGTCCAACTTAACCTTGAAGACATCCCATTAAACTTATCCTGATTTTGTTTTGTGTATCAGTACACTACAGATCACACAAGAATTAGTCATTCAGTACTAATTCTACATCCATCAAAACAACATCAGTATCAATTACGAACAAAACTATTTTAATTAAAGTGTCGTACTTCAGTAGTAGTCATTTACCACGGTTTCTATCTATCCCAAAGGACTACAGATTCAGTCTACCGTATTTAGCTCTTTTTGAACACAGTTTTAAAGTAATTGTCCCACTAAACTGTGAGAACTCGAGCACTTAAAGAGTCCACAGATTTTATTCTATCGCTCTCAATAATTGTTTTTAACGTTGATGCTAACTACAATTTTTTTTTCCTCTGTTTGTCAACAGATTTTTTGTGTTTTAGATTAGTAGCTATTGAGAAATTTATTGTTTTCCTTAACATAGAGTCCTCGCGTTATTAATAATGTTAGTATCTAATTAATATTCTCAAATTTTGATCAATACTTGTAAGTTTTTAATTATGAGAATGTCCATTGTATTTCTACAACTACTAAGTATCTTGTTTATTAGGGCATGTGTATTAGGACTTGTCAAAATGCCAAAGCAAATTAAAATAAAAAACTGGACGAGCATTCTTGATGTTTAATAGGAACTTGTAAAGGAAGATAATACCTCAGAGGCTCTGGGACTTTAGTGACCTCAGAGCTATTGATGTTCCGGGCTACTACATAGATTGTAGCATTAATAAGTTTGAAAATCCAAACTTATTAAATCTGAACAATAACAGCCAGATAATATCTATGCTACATAATTAAAAAGTGGTCGCATCTTTAAATTGGACACATAACATAACATAAACTCACGCCTATATCCCCGAAGGGGTAGGCAGAGGTGCTAGCACCCAACTTTCGCCAGTTTATGCTTTAGGTCCCAATGTAATAGGTGGCGAGCCTATAATCATTAACCAGGCACTTAAACTAAACCTGCGGTAAATACACACATAACTTCTAAAAGCATCGAAAAGTTATTGGTGTGTGCCATGATAAAACCTGAGATCGAACCCGAGACCTCGTCTCAGCAGTCAATTAATGAACAGTTCAACTAAAATAGCTTATTTTTCTATTTTAGGTCATGTTCAACACATTTAATATTTCCGTGTTAATAGCTAATAAAATATGTGAAGTAATTTCAGCTTTTACTACAGGTTTTAAAGTTGATTTTATAACACATCGTTGGAAGTTGATTTCATGCCAAAAGTAACAATCGATACTGAGGTTTATTTGGCTGCAAAGGCACGCAGTGAAGCCAGACGGTCTGTGTTTGTTTAATTTATCTTCCTAGGAATATTCCGGAAGAAAATTTCACCCTTGACCCTTGAAATTCAACATAGGTAATATCATTCCACATTCTGATAAATTTTTCACCTTCTTTAAAAACTATTTTTTGAATACATTTCGAAAAAATAAATAAGAGTACATAAATAGGCATCATTATCGTCTCTGAACACGCAGATAAGGTGGTAGTCAATTTCAGGAACCATATGCCAAAGACAAGAAAAAAAAAGATTTCTAATTTGAATAATAAATGTAAGTAGTCGAATCATTATTTCGTTCCAAATATAAAAGTACTGAAAAATTTTCATTCCCAGTCATAAATCACCCTAAATTACCTTAAGAGCTGCAATGCGTCGTTATGATCATAATGAAAACTAGTCAAATATGCTTAAAAAAGATAGATTTTTTAATAATAAGCAACCTTCAAAGAAGCAGGTTTTGAACCTGGGATATCTCGATATATATAGTTATAGCTGGTATCACATAAGCAGTGGTACGGATTCAAGCAGGGGTTGATTTGACTGCGCACAAAAGAAAGACTGCATGTTTCCATCATTTGATTCAAGATAGCGAAAAATTTTATGATATTTCGAATAATCTCGATTGTTTTTCATAATGGTTTGTTATTTCGACTGCCTCTGTGGTATATAGTAAATGTGAGTGCTACGCAGCGGGTACGGCTTCGATTTCCATTAAATTAAAGTATCTATTTCGTTTATTTAGTTTAGACAGTTCAGTTTAGGGTTACCATTTTAGGCAAATTTCTTTAGAGAAATTGTGAAGCGTATGGTGAACGCTTCTCATGGCCTTCTTCGACTTCTTATTGAAAAAAAGATTTAGCACTGCCATATAATACGGAAATGCTGCCAGCGTTCTGAAAACTTTTCAAGAGGCATGCGATGCGGAATTCCATGGCGCATTTTAGTCTTAGTAATTTTTATTTGTATATAGTTTTCATTTATTTTTAATATATTGTCCGTTAAGCTACTTCATAATTAATCAAATAGTCAGGTATATCGAAGTACAGCTATTTTAAATAGAATATTACACATTGAATCCGTTGATATCATTTAAGACATTACAATATTTCACGCTGCCCCTATTCATAACTGTCACTTTAATTGGTTAGGATCTTCGATTAATCGGTAAGATTCTTCAATAATTAATTAGTTTATGTGGGTCCAGTTAATTTAGTTTCCTCTTGAGTCAGCCAAATCTAAATGGATCTAAAGTTGGTTGCTTGGCAAGCTAAACGACGTGATTTATTTTTTGATACATTTATGATTTCATACTCAGACGGGACTTGTATCCACCTCCATTCACTTTCAGGGGGAGTGCTCTGAACATCTGGGCTTCCAGGCGTAGTCTAAGCCATTCAAATTTGGGAGTTCACGAGGTTGGAGCCATCTACCGATAGTCTTACGAACTAGCATTAGCACACAAACTTGCCTGCCTCGGTATTTAGTTTTTCCAATCTTATATCGAACAAATTAATGTTTCCAAAATTACATTCCAAATTTTCATCAGTCTCTGAGCCTCTTCCCAACTCTTGGTTTTCTAGTCTAACTGAGAAGCGACTGAACTTCGATATTTTTTGTGAAGTGACTGCCACCAATCAAATTGGCGATATCGAAGTTATGTACTTAGGGTAGTGGGACTTTTGAGGCCGTAATGACTGCCATAGATGTTCGTATGCCAACTGAGACCGACGGCTTCACGTACTCTCCAGACCAGTGCAAACAGCAATTATTCATGCATACAAATAGCACTGAGTGGGGATCAAACCTACGCATCTTGCGTAGCAGTCGTGTTTACTATTGCCACGCCAAGAGGCCAAAATCCATTTTTATACATGACTAAAATAGCAAGAAAAGTGATCGGTCATTTTTTTTCTCACACCATCGTCTATCTCATCGATTTGGGCATGTAAAACTCGGCTATCTAAAATGAAAGTTTTGGTTCCAAACTTACTGAAGTTCCCCGCAAATTAAGTTTCCTTAAGTTATAATAACACCAAACTTCGTTAATCCCTTCTCTGGGGATGGGAATAAACTTTGAAAATGTAATATTATTATCTATACGAGAATTTAATTCTGGGTTAAGGACATTTCCTGAGCCCAGAATTAAACACTCGTATAGATGTAATATTGCACATACAATATCATATTTTTTTTCTTATATAGGTATCTTATTTTAACACTGTCAGTGTAAACCTTTGAGAATGCCGCAAGGCGAAACCGGTTAGGTACAGTAATAAAATACAGTGGAAAAGTAGAAGTGTATGTCATATCTCCTCGGGTTAGAAGTCGTTATACTTGCTTTGAGGGGTGCGGCTTGGCATTCCTTTCTATGAAAATTAATGATATTGCGTTCGTTCAGTTATTTAAACCATGCGATCCACCACCTTTCCCCAAAATATTTTCTTAGATATACGATTTCTCGTGTAACAGTGTTTGCCTACATCCACAGAAACGGCTTGATTTATTCATATAATATTTTTTAGCATATTTGGGAGGGCTGTGAATTGGTCGTAAACCACTTTTAAGCCCCTAAGTTGTAAGGGTGGTCGACAAAAACTCCAACAACCGAGCCGCGGGTATTAGCTAGTAGGTGTATGATTTTTACTTGTGTGTATGACAGGATGAATGAACACGGCACTCTGGTCAGTCGCTCTGTACAGTAACGGTTCTGAAGGCGCTTCATGTAGAGGCGAAACACGTGTCGAAGTTTATTCTCCGCATTTGCGAATATTGCACATACGAAATCGTATCTCTTCAGATAAGTAGTCATATTATCAATATAGTCAATAAGTAATATTTTACAATTGCTATTGTTGGCAGAGTTAAAGTTTAGTCGATTGGTGGGTACCCCCATCCCCCAATTTTTTTTGTTACGGATTTCCGCCATGTAACACTTACTTCAATATCTTAACTATTACGCAAATTTGAAAAGGTTTCTCTTCAGCAGTGGACAAAGCTAATCGAATTAAAGATGCATCTGTATACTAATATGTAGGTACTTACTTTGACCTTTACAATAATGTACGTGATTATATCAGAGAAATTAAATTTAGATTATTTTTAACTTTTCTATTTAAATTTCAGTATAACAATAGAGACCAAAACATCGTGGAAATTTTGCTTAAACCTGCTTAAACCTATACAAAATATAACGTAGCACTGCAGTAGGATTGTAGGCTATTTATAAAAGAAAATTCATGCGCAACTGAAACTGGTTCGCTAGTATTTACATAACAAATATTGATAATGATAATATTTTTATCATGAAAATGATGAAATATTCCCAAAATATTTAAAATACTTTCTGAAAATAAAGGGTCTTCAGGACCTCAATTATGTAAATATATTCCGACCATATACATCTGATGAGGCCGTCTAGGTAGGCGCCAACATGGTGTTTATATTTCAGCTTACCATCAGGCGAGGTAAAGTCAAATTGACGTGTGCTAAAAAAAAGTTTAATTTCTTGGCTGATTTTTCCTCCATGGTCTCATTCCTCAAAGCGTCTACAATAATTTTACTCTTCACATGCATATTGGTATATACCTATGAAGGGTCATTATTTGTCTTTTTTAAATTATTAGGTAATTTCCCTATTCAAGTGGCTACTTTTACTGGACATTGAGTAGTTTCTGAGAAGCAACCATAGCGGGTTGTTGTGTTATTTCCGATATTTTTTTTTTTAATGTATTCAATAAGCCCTACCAAAATATCCAATATATTATCGTAATTAGAGCAACAGTGTAGCACGACGTAACGCTTCTGGTGTTGCAAACGTCCATAGGCAACGGTGACCACGTTTCATCAGATGGGCCGTGTGCTTATCTGTCACCTAAGTGGTATAAAAAGCCAACACAACCTCCTCGAACTCCTTAAGAGTATCAAATAGAAATATTATTCACTATGCATATCGCTTCATCACTATCACTACTCATTACATAGTACAAAATAAAGTCGCGTTTTCTCTCCCTATTTTTCTTGTCCCTTTGTATGCTTAAATCTTTAGAACTACGCAACGGATTTTGATGCGGTTTATTTCAATAGATAGAATGGTTAAAGAGGTAGGCTACGACTAACAGGTGCGGAGCAGGAATGAAAAATGTTGCAAAAACGGGGTGACGCAGACGAAGTCGCGCGGGTCAGCTAGTTAAGTATAAATTAAGTAAATAAATACTAATATATAAAATTACTTAATACTTTAATCTAACCATTTTTATATTTCAAAATGTAAGTCATTCGAAATGAAGAGCCAGGCAAAAACAAAGGAATGCACGAGTATTTGAACTTTAACTGCTAAAAGTTAAAACGTTTATACCAAACAATAGGATGTCGGTTCGACGCGGGGTCACTTCGCGAACAATGACTCTAGGGGCCGTATTCCGTAACGAAAAATTGCCAAAACTCATGATTTCAAGTCGACGAGAAAGACAATCGTAAACGCGTAGGAATTATAAAATGACGAAAACGTAGATTTTGTTTGGACAAAACTGAAGGTTTTGTCAGCGAATTAAACCTTCAGAATCGCACTCATAATTGATTATTCATTTAGATGTTGATTTTTTTTAAGTATCGAAATCACACGTTTTACTAACGCATTATACTGAATCAGACCCCAGGTTGACTGTTTCTACTATATTAAGTAAGTCAAGTATTCCGAATCAAAAGCTTTCAAAATTAATTTCTCATCTACGAACTGATTTAGCAATCTCTTTGCTTGGAAAATTTGACATGATATTTAACTATTTTTAGTAAGATAAAGTTGAAAACTAAAAACTATGAAGTTTTGAGAAAAACGTAGTTTCCTACACTAGTACAGTTGATAGGAATGTATTATTTACTAAAACGACTGTCTGTCTACAAGCATTGCGCATGTGTGAAACATAGATAGGGATGGGACACGGTTACCGCTTGTATAACATTAGTAATGCAGTATTTTATTTATGTAACTGCGTACATTCACTTCGATTAATGAATGCATAATCTGATATAATCAATATAATCGATATATTATTATATCCACTCCGCAGTCATTCATAGAGAATTCAAATCAAACTAAATGATTGAAAGTGGGTTTCCGAAACCCGAACCCAATTGCACAGTACAATTATAAGACACATAATGATTCAAATCAAAAAAGAAAGTCGGTCTATCTTTTTGTGTGGTGACAGAGAAAGAATATCATCACCTAATCTCATCCAAAGGGTATCACTGCGAGGGAAGGAAAACTCGAAATAGAACCCTATACCGACCCGTTTGGCCAGTGTCAAATTTGTAGGCCAAAGCCCAGCTGGCAGAGAACTGCGATAGGCTAATTGATTGATTAAATCCGCAAAGCATGAGAGTGTATAAGCCTATGTTTTATGGTATTCCAGACCATAAAATATGTCTTTATCAAATTTAGAAATTTACTGTGCAACATTACAAAGACTGTTTTATAAATATAGTATATTAAAATCAATTGAAGAGACTTATATAATTTAGAAATTGATATACAAGATGAAATATAGTATCAAAAACACGCAAAAAAAATATGATGAAATAATCCAGTAAAGTTACTACACAAAACGTTTTCGATAATTCACCACTCAAGTCAAGTAACGCCCAGCCCTATTGCATTAGCACGGGGTAGTTCGCGGCCGTACGGTGGCGGCCGCGCCCGCTTCTACATCCACCCTGAAAAATATTCCGCATTACTGCAATATTGTCCCCTCAATATCGAACCTAAAATGCAATTATCCAAAATTTGCCAGTGACTATTTGTCAAGTGTTCGAATAAAGTGTCCAGGCGATTTTGACACATGTGGCAGAGGGGAATAAGATTCAATACTGCTTGGCATAAGCCTGGATAGCTCAGTGTATACCAGCTCTTTGTATGCCGGAATGACACGGTGAGTACTATGTCTAATTTTAATACGTTTTTGAAACATAATGACTGTAGAGAAATCGTTATACTTGTACAGTCAAGGCCTTTTTATTTTCTTCTTATTTATTTCATGTTGTTTTTTAACGTCTCTGTGTTTATTTCAGCTTGTCACAGATTTGTTTGTTTCTTGAACTTAGTTGTAAAAGTTATTTAGTTGCTAACTAGTATTAACTTGTTATAACTTTTTAAACTCTGTATCATGAGAATACCCGTTCTTTTTTGTTCGACTTTTTGAGACTTCTCTTGCCTGATATAGCAATATCTATTAGTAGTTATTCCTCAATAACATATTCCTCAATTAACTTTAATATATATAAAATGTATAAAGCAATCCTTGTATTATATTACAGTAAATTTATATATCAATTTATACAAAAATAATAACGCCAAAAACGAGCGCTCTTATCTCTTCATTTTATTTGATCGTTCAATTAAGTAAAACAACAGTACAGTCAATCTCATAAATTTAAATTCAAGGATAAAAATAATAGCCGTCCTGTGGTCTCGTCTGCGTACAAATTCTCGTTGTGTTTGTACTGAAACATTACTTTTCACATTTTCCACTTTTGTGAGTACTTTTATTAGTTAATTATGTATTACCGTATTATTTCCCTAGACGATTGTTTTGCGTCAATAACTTATTGATTCATAATGATTTCGCTTCTATCGTTCTTGCGGTTCTTCTACACACTGGCGAATACAGTGGCAAATGTAACCACGTTTGCCACTACCTTTGCTCTACTTATTGTCAAACACAGTAGCGAATGCTTTGCCCACAACAAGATTAGAAAAAACCCACTCGCTACTATATTCGCCAATACCTTGAAACATAATATGCTGTTTGAAGGTGTATATATTTGAAATCAGAACTAATTTAAGTAAAATCAGAACTTCGGTTCATAACTGGCTAACATAATGGCAAATGCGTTTATGTCATACTTGATTTGGCCAAAGCATTCACTACTGTGTTCGTCAAGGTGTGAAATGAAGGTAGTGGCTAACGCCAAGAAGGTAGCGGCAAATACGTTTGCCACTGTATTCGCCAGTATTTAGAGGAACCGTATAAACGAAAACATAAAATTGAATAATACAATAGAATCAATACTAAGGGATCGAGGCCTAATGGGCAAGGCGATGAACTTGGATTTAAGAGATTATAAGTTCTGGCCCCACCCAGTTTGCCTACTGCGACCTACTACACTTGTGACACGAGCAATCTATGTTTGCTGGAGAGCCTAACAAAGCCACTTAAAATTCAGCCACACGTCCAAATCATCTATCTAATCTCGTGAAGGTGGACATACGGAAACAAATTTAATGGCGCAACTGACGTGGCTCTGCAGATTTTCTTGTAAACCTTGGTATTGGCATCTGGACATTAATTTTATAGAACGTTACCATATTTACTAGAGATTGGCTAAATTGCGGCGACTCTGCTGCAGAAATCATTTTAAGATATCGAAGCTGACCTTATCTAAAATACTAGTAATTTATTCACCTATGTTAATAATTTAAGTTTAGTAGTGTTGGGTATTAGTTAAAAATCATTGGGATGGTGACCCAATATTCGTTTATTATGGATAAAGAAAGTTCCACTTGTAAATCTATTTTTGCTTGTATGGTTCATGGTATATGCGACATTAAGTAACCGACTAACCCAAGTACATGTATTGCAGAACGAGTAACATTATGCGTTTTTCCTTGGCAACGTGCCAGATACGTGTCACGAAACCAGGGCTTTGTTCACATATTAGCAGAATAATGGCAATGGTTTTTAAGGTATAATGTCTGGGACTTTCAGTGAAGCCTAATGTTCCTTGAAATGTTGGTATTGCGTTGATTGAGGGATGCAAAGGGATAGCAGTTTACTGTGTATTTATATTATGAGTATATTAACTTTTTAATTACATTTGTATTTAGGTGATCTTTATAAATTACAAACACTGGCTGTTTCAGGTTATATCAATGACCAAGGTACTATCCAATTGGATTTCCGCATTATCTTGACAGCGAACTGATTCAGTCACCATCACGGTTTCGAGGATAACAGAAGAAGAGAGGAAAAAAGTTTAAAAGAGATAAATAACGCAACAGTAAACTTTCCCCTATTCACCGTATCAAGAAAAGCTCGACAAAAGTTGCGTTTTAAATCAAAGAACACGTGTGCTAAATTTGTGTGAAAACCGGTTAAAAAAATAAACCCTCTAGACCAAAACTGTCAAACCCTCAAGAATAATTACATACAGACAAAATTGAAATCGGCCTCCTTGTTGAAATGAAGACTCAATAAATAAGTAGTTAATTGACTGATCAGCCCCGACTCTGAATAAACTGATTGTACAAAATTCCATAGGTACTAAAAATACCTGATACCTTTGACCTACAGACAGATTTTACAAGATTCGTTAAATATATTTCTATTTCATTGGAAAGTTTTCAGATAATTGCTTTCCGCGCTCATAACAGTAAAACCTTCAAAGTTACTGAATATAGAAATCTTTTTAGGTACACACATACCAAGCGTTCTGCATCGCGCTCGGTAAGCAAATATTTGCCAGCCAAATGGTTTCTAGGGTCGCGCAGTCAAGTTTTATAGCGGTGGAAGTAACAGTTCATTTATAAATCATAGAGTCTGATCAAGTTCTGGAGTTTCTTTCAGCTATTTTTGAAATCTTCCTTTCTAAAGATATAGTTAGAACACGCTTGGAAATACCTCTTTGTTTATAATAGAGTTGCTTATTTTGTCACTGGTTTTCATTTCGATTATAATTTTAAATATTAACATGATGCTAAAATTCTTATTAATAAAATTAAACTCGACTAAATTATTAATCAAAGGAAAGTGAACTCGGAGGTGAGAGTCTCGGAGGATGCGATTGGGACGAATGCAATGATGATGATAATATTTCGGCTGATACTCTCCAAGATGTTAATAGGTAGTTTTTGTGCGGCTAAGCACGTTATTAATTTCCTTGCGATTTATACCGCATAGCAATCGGGTCAAAAAAAAAATTCTTCCAAATTTATTTAGCTGCAATATTTTCGGTTAGGAATTTATTTTCGGCATATCCATATTTTTACAAAGTGCCCAATTGGAGGCAATAGGCTCGCCCCCTATTACGTGGGACCGAAAATCATAGTTGGCGAAATGTGGGTGTTTCATACACCTCTGCCTATCCCTTCGGGGATTACGAGCGTGAGTATGTATGTATAATATTAGCCTCATTTTTTTTGTATCACGATTTGATCCTGGATATGCTTAAGCATTTTTAGTGTTAGAATATAATATCTAGATTGATAAATGTTTCCGTTTGAATGTTCTAATTTTTTGATAACGAAAACATTCCGTTATCAAAGAAAAAATTCTCGTTAGAAACTATGTCATCACAATCAAAACGAAGCTTCTTATGAGCCTAACTCGGTTCATCCTAGAATTTTTTCACATTAAACTACATTATTTCTTTTTCTGCTTTACGACAATGCTTTTGTATCACTATTAGATTCAAATTTAAGAGGTTGTCAACAATTTTAAAATAAGTGTTGTTTTTGTTTACAAAGTTCCCTCTATCCTTGTAGCTCGATTACGCATAACGTTAGCCTCACCCCTCACCTTACTTTGTGAATTAAATTGATTAAACAAGCGATTGAAATAAATCTGTTGGGGGTAACCTACTGCTTTTTCTATTAAAAAATAGTAAACTCTTAGAAAGATTTAATGTGAAACGTAAATCTACAGAAATCGTTGTAATCATAAAATATATTTGTGGGTGCTTAATGAGTGTATGGGCACGCATGCCGTGTTGGGAACATTATAAGGTCAAACTTAGCTAAAGCGTCGATCTTACAATCCTAGGGCGGCTCCAAACATTCAGCTATATTATTTTAATATTACTTTATCATTTTCACAGTGCAATCGTCAGGATACTAATACATTTTATATTTATGATAAACTTCTATATATTCTGACGAACGACGATGATTCGATTTCAATTCGTACAATGATAATTAAAGAAATTTTGAAATTTTAATAGGTAGTAGTAGGCCTCCAGTTGTGTAAGAAGTTGTTACGTGTTTAAGTATAGTTTTAAAATGAATTATTAATAACTATTATACTACATTGCTCATGACATGGAAGTAAATGTTGCGATATGGTGCTAAAAATAGCATCTACTGGGTCTACTATTAACTTATATAACATATATATTTAAGTTTCATGGAAAGTATAGAAATTCGGCCATTTTATAGGTAGAGACTGAAAAACAGAAATGACTCTTATATATTTAAGGCTCTTAGAGGAACGAGTAGTATATAGCAGTGCTGCTTATAGTCACCATGCACAGAGAAAATGAGGATAGAAGGTAGAGAAATAAAAGGAAAGGAGGCAATATTTTATCTGTATGAGATAGAAACCCTATAATACTAAGAAGTGAATGGTCCTGCTGCACATAATGTGGGAGTTTGTGATTATCACGCAGAAACCGTTGGATAGATTTTGTTGAAAACTGGAACATAACTTTACCGATTTCTAAATATGAAGGAACACCCAGGATACTTTTCAATTCGTGGAAAGTATTTCTACAGATAACGGGAATGGAAGAATTACATCACGTGTTATCCGTATGGTAATGGAAAAATAATATCACAACTCCATCTCGTCCGAAGAGTGTCGTAAAAGGCGACAAACGGAAAAATATGCAGACGATGTCATTGCAAGAGAAGGAAAACTCGAAATAAAACTCTGTGCTAACCTGCAGCTTAGTCAGCATAGAATAAATAATAATAAATATTCTAGGACAATCTACACAACGTCATCTAGCCCCATGGTAAGCATAGTTTACCTAGCTTGTGTTATGGGTTCTAGAATGCGGATAAACATACATAGATACATTTTTTTTGTAAATACATACATATTATACATAGAAACACCCTGACCAATGCAAATATTCATTTTCAAGCACACAAATATTTGCACTAAGCGAGAATCGAACCCGCACCTCCTGCGTAACAGTCGCGTTCACTACCGCTACGCCACGGAGGTCAGGATAGAAACAGTGGGCCAAAAACTATAGGGACAGGCATAGTCTAGCAGTAGACTACGATAGGCGAAATTGATTGATTAACATCACGCAAAGGACTGCGGATATCAACATTTTTTTTAATAAATCAATTTGTACGGAATTCAAAATCAAAAGTTACTAAGCACTTTTCTTTTACGAAGCAGTAAAGAAGTCTCTAGGAGTCTGATACAAGAAACTAACAATAGTTTGTATTGTGTACAGTGAGGACAATAGACAGTATCAGACCATCATTGGTTGCAAACGGCTTTGTTTCCCATTTTCCTTGAATGAAGCTTACGACTTACGTGAGAGACGACCAGCTGCGATTTTCTACTGAACAAAGGGTTTGATGGGTTGTTCCATGAGTGCTTTTACAAGACCAGCTTATTATTGATCCTTGAACAGACAAAACCTTTAATCACTATAGTCTTCAGAAAACTGGTTCAGTTGACCTGAAATTTAATATGGTAAATTATTTAGAAGAGCATACATATATTTTGACAGATCAGAAAAGGGAACTCAACACTCACCCATAGTTTAATAATCCCAACGATAGCAATAGAAAAATATTAGCTGTCATAGAAAGGTATGCCAAACCGCACCCCTCAACCAAGGAAAAAGACTTACCTGAGGAGATATGATGTTGTGTATGTGCAATAATCCACAAGTAAGAAGAATAAAGGATTGCCGACATGCAATATTTACTTCAATATCTAATTTGAATAATGCATTTCGGACGTTTAATATCGAATATCACTTACCAAATAAATTACGGTAGATTGTTGAATCTGGTTTCATTTCAATTTAAGTAGATAAATAAAAACCATCCTCACTTATGTGATCATATTGATCATGTTACTAGACTCCAAAACGACAGAACCGATATTGATGTAATTTCAGAATATGTATTTAAATAGATTTAGAAACGCTACATACATTATAAAACTTGTTTCATAATAATTTTATTCAAGTAAATAATGAGAAAATGTTTGTCATGATTCATTCTCGGTTAAGTCGAATTTGAGCCACCCTGTCTTTGCCTGCTATTTAATGTCACACAGATATATAACAGTCCTCAGATACGTGGCTTGAGTCAACAATAGTACCCGGAATACGGCAATACGCTCAATACAATGGTTGGTTGAATATTGGTCGGACTCGAACCGACTAAAACGCACGACGTCTTTGGGTCTTCAGTTGCCGGAGGTGAGGTAGTAGCCAACATATCCCTCGCACCCCGGCAGACCCGGGGCCTTCTCTTCCAGATAATCCCCGTCGGGTGTAGGGACCACGGTGTCACCATCTAGCCCCGTATGGGGAGGTGCACTTTGCGGCACCGGCGCGGCCTATTTCTGCTAGAGTGACAGGCGGATCCACCAGTCACCCCCAGGCCCGCGCTAATGGAGGACGAAGGTCATTCTGCGACCTCCAACGTTCGAGTCGCCTCCGCTCATCGCGGGCTGTGCGGGTCCGGAGTCTTCTCCGAACTCGTTCCGCCGTCTCTTTCTCGAGCATTACTTGCTTGCATAAGGAGGCGCCGGCAGCCCAAGCGTTTGCGCATCGTACCATCACCATGAGCAATGCGGCGAGTGAAAGAACCCGCACTCCTAGGGCCGCCACTAGGATCCGCCGCATGTGCCTACCCTGGAAAGACAATAAGCATGAGCATAATGTATATTATATTTGTATGTATTTCTATCTGCATTCACTAAAGTAAAAAAACCCTAAAGAACATAAATTTTAAAGTTCCAGTACAATTTTGTGAATAAAATACGCTTCGCAGTTCACGTCCTTCAAGTTCCCCCAGGTACCAATACATACAAGTATCCAAATACATAATGTAAAATACTTGAGACCTCCATTACATGTAAATGTCCTATTGTGAACCAGTCATGCGAAACCTAGTCACGTTTTCAAACCGAACTCACCAGACCCTGGTAAAATACTTTAGAGTTTTTACAATAATGACGTCACGATCGTTCTCCTTCTTATACTCACGGCACGTAATTTTTGACCTGTTTTTTAGATTCGTTACGTTTAAAAGTTACATATGCTGAACTTGGAGAAATGTCTTATTTTATAGGGGTATGCAAAAAAGTATTAAAATCAAGATGGTGCCGTGTGGCTCCCGGTAATTTAGAATTTGAGTAACCTATCTCTCGCCATCTGGTGTTGTATAAGGAGAGCAAGGGATATGTAGGGCTTTTCAACATCAAACAAATATATACAGCTCAGATTCAGATTCACATGCATGGTGCTAGTCAAAAATAGTGCCCGAAATACGGTAATAGGTTCTCTATCACGTGGGACATAATACAATGGTCATTCACCTCTCTGTCTTTACTTAAAAAAAGAAAAAAGACGAAGAATATGCTATTACCTAATTTTCATTAACCATTAAGATTATAATAATGTCAGTAGATAATGTAATGACGCTATAGATTTCTTTGAGTATATCAACGGTATACCAACCATATATTACCTGAAACTTTGAAGAATCTTACACAAGGGTCATAGTCAAACAATTTAAAGCATAGTGTACACGTAATTAGATATAAAGGTAAAGATAATTTTCAAATTATGGCAAAATTTTGAGAACTACAAGTATATCCAGCCGGTATGATTAATTTTAAAAAGAGAACCAGACAGTAGAATTCGAAAGGTCATCACCATTATCATCATCATCATCATCATCATCATCATCATCATCATCATCATCATCATCATCATGTCCATCAACATCATCACTATTATCACAACATGGATTCATTGGAACGTAAGGAAAGACACCGTACGAGAATAATTATATCAATCACATTGGATACCAAATTAAATAAATAATATTCAATTTATTTCATTTTAAGATGCTGAGTATTTCTGTATTAGCATTGAATCCATTTTTAAAACCGCGCTAAAGCAAGAAATTTCTTCTGATTACAGTATATCATCATCGTCATTATTTTCTCATACAGAAGCTTATACACTTCCTTCAAAATCATATTTTAAACTACAGAAGGTTGTCAACCAGTATTTGCCAAACAAACTGGGTAAATGTTTTAGTGGATTGTGCGTGTTACACGAATCTTAGCGTCTACTTGGTATCTAATCAAAATTCATTAAATTTTATATAACTTTGTTATTATAAGCTATTAAGCTCTTGTTATTTCCCAAGAGATGGGATTACCTTGTGTTGTTGTGCTAATTTTGGAGGATTAGTTTTTTATTTTGATTAAAGTTGAGGAGAGCGTTTTATAACCTCTTTAATATTAAAACAGAACGACTGTTTCACATGTTTAAAACGTGGAGTGGAAAGTCTAGAAGGTATCCTCTTTCTTAAAGCTTGTTTAAACGCATATGTCGCGCCGCACCCCTTTTACGCACTCAAGTAAATTATTGACGATGACTTTCATGAATTAATACATCTTTGCACAATCATCGGTAGCTTGGAAATTAAGGAATCAAGCTATGCTTTATAAGCCCCATTTGTCGGAAATCCCGTGTTTGTTGAATAACCTGATACATAATAGGCATTTAAATACTTACTGCGGTAGCCTAGTGGTATGGGTAATGGACTGCTGAGGTACACACCAATGACTTTTCGATGCTTTTCGAAGTTATGTTGTGTGTATTTATCATCAACTTAAGATTCTATTTAAGAATTTATAAGTACCCGGTTATAAGTGCCCGGTTAATGGCAATAGGCTCGTCACCTATTACATTGGGACCTAAACATAAACTGGCGAAATGCGGGTTCTAGAATGCGTTCCACTCGATTCGATTCGACGGAGGTCGTCAAAGTTTGTCGGAGGTTTATTTAACAGATAGTCATGAGCTTATGAGTAACACATGTAATGACTTTACCAAACTATTTTTATCACCAATTACTCTCCACACATCATTCAATTACTATTTATTACTCAGTATCATCACTCGTGCGTGTTGTGTCATATACCTAACTTTAAAAAAGTATCGCAACAATTCAAGACCGCTATATCAATGTGAAGTGACGTGTAGGTACATTAGGATTATAACATTGAAAATCACTCAAAGAAAACTGGCGACCTTTACTAGAAGAGGTAAGTACCTACTGCGATAACCCAATTTGTCATAACCATCATCATCGTTACGGTCATCCCGGTCACGAAAAGCTGTCACTGTCTGAGGTCCGCATTTTCCAGTATAATTGCGTAGCGGCTGAACTTTGATATTTTCTGTAAACCGATTGCTATCTTACCTCCACAACTTATTGAGGATATTGAAAGTTGATTGGTTATTGAAAATTTTAAGGTTCCAACTAACCGTAACGACTGCACTAGTGGATTTTTTTGTGGCAACCGCACAACTGGCAAATACCAAATATCCGAATATCTTGACAAGAAGTTTCTATTTAATAATAAAAAGTAGGATTCACTTGCAGACGAGTCTACAAATGTGTGAATAAGTAAGTGACTTATTTGGTGAAGGTTAGAAGAGTTTTAGTGCTATCAGTACAAAAGAGGAATACCTAAAAGTTTCTTGGTCTTCCTACTGATAACGCAAACCATCTTCAGTGAACTCTGGCTACCCTACTCATCGCCGGAAATATAACACAAGGTTATTAATAGCCGCGGTAACTGTAGGGCGGAGGTATTTCTCCAGTCGGACTGCTCAATTAGGTCGAGTAACACCGTGATGTTCTACCTCCGAAATTGCGATAGTCCTATCTACGGCAACTATATGATAGGATTTTAAACTATTGCCCTGAACTACGCAGTTTTTTGACACTTTGCTAGCGAATTTCTTTTCTTTGTCCTTTGATATAGAAATTAAAGTTTGAGACCACCATTAAATCACATAATATATCTATAATATAAAAAAGAATCGCTCAATGTGTTGTAAGCGCATATTATCTCAACACCTCCTGGACCAATTTGGCCAATTCTTTTTTTTATGTCTTCCTTAAACTTTTAACGGAGCAGCGGGAGGGAACGCGATTAAAAGTCCAAGCAGCGGGAACGGGATCAGAAGTCCACGCTGGCGGGGCCGCTGGCAACATCTAGTATTGTATTAAATATTAAATGTAATCAGTTTCCTGTTTACTACATTTTATTTTACAATCATTATCAACATTGTTTTGATACACCATCCGGTTATCTTGCAAATATAATTAATATAAAGTTCAATGTGTCTTGTTGTTATGCGTTTACTGGTTCATACCAGTAGACATTTTTCAAATTTAGATCGAAAAAAGTGAATTACAGGGAACACGCTCTGACTGCTATGCCACGATACCACGTCTGAAGGATTTGAAAATTCTCCTATGTATATAACCATATTAGGAGCGATGGTGGGAGTCATCTACCGACAATCATACGAACTGTTGGCCACAATGAATGACGTTACAGTCATTTTTAAACATTGTGTTTTTGATAACTCCGCTCAATCAAATGTAATTCAAAGCCGCGATCTTTCCCTTTCCCTTTCACGGTGTTTTCCCCCGTGAAAGGAAAAGGGAAAGATCGCGCGATTTGACATACATAATGCTCACACCAGTAATACCCGAATTGGTGGGCAGAAAACACCCACATTTCGCCAACTATGATTTTCAGTCCCACGTAATAGGGCGAGCCTATTGCCTCCAATCGGGCACTTTGTAAAAGAATGGGTATTATAAATTCCTTACCGAAAATGTAGCAGCTAAATAAATTTGGGAAAAAATTGACCCGATTCCTTGCTATGCAGTGTAAATCGCAAGGAAATTCAAAATCCTTAGCCGCACAAGCACAACCAATTAACGTCTTGGAGAGTATCAGATTAGTCTGATACTCTGGAATCTGTACTGATAATTTTCTAAGGCAATTAGTTAGGCTTTAGAAAATTTCCAGTTCATGAGAAAATCTTGTCAGAAATCGACATAAATACAGTCTGCACACAGTTAAAGAAGTTAAAGCTGTAAACACAAACTCGGCATTGATATTAGTATGTATTTTATGTCACAAAGCTGTACCAAGAGGTGCCTTGCACAGACTTCTATTTAAAGCTACGTATACACAATTCTAATGAATATTTAGAATTAATGACTACAACAGCAGTGTAGAAAGTGATTCTAAACTTTATGAGTTACACTGCATTGTAAAAAATATACCACTCATTTCTTTGTGCTGTCGAGATCTAAAAGTTATAAAGTGGTACCATCCTCGTGTTGCTACGGTAGTAAACAAGTATACAGCCTTATAAAATGTTATTGATCCTAAGTAAAGAAAGGAGAGTTAAAATAAAAGATAGGAGAAGTTTGAGTTGTTTCTCTATAACCATTTTGTTGATAACCTTAAGGTAAAGTCTTAGGGATTAAACAAAACATAACATAAACTCACGCCTATATCCCTGAAGGGGTAGGTAAAGGCTGGCACCTACATTTCGCCAGTTTATATTTAGGTCCCAAAGTAATAGATGGCGAGCCTATTGCCATTAACCGGGCACTTATAAATAGCGGGATTACAAATACCATACTTAAATATGTTCACGCTTATTTCCTTGTGGGGTTGGTAGAGATGAATCTCACATTTCATAGTATTCGGTCTCACGTAATGCGTGGTGAGCCTATTGCCTCATTCCAAGCACTAATTATTGACTCGAACCATACATCTGAGACTGATTCTGGTCTTTATATTCTGTCTGATGTTAAACATCTCTATCCCTTAGTCGCCTTGTACGACACCGCTTGGGAAGAGGTGGGGTGACCCAAATTCTACTCTGCCGGGAACCAAATATCAATAATACTGCAATAGTGTTACAACATAAAGTAGATAAAATATAGCCATTCGGGGGCATTTGACAGACGTACAACATCGAAGTTGATTAAATAATTAATTTGAACCTCGTATAATGGTCACAAGAGAGCGTCCCGTCGATTCTACCTATATTCGCTGTAACGGCGGGACTCATCTTATTCCCAAAGCATGCCAATAGATGTATTAGTTGTTTTTGTGAATGATAAACGTGTTCGACGAAGCGACTTTATTAGCTCATAATTATGTTTCCTTTTTTATCGTGCGCAAAATCCCAACAATTCCACTTGAAACGCACTTCGTCTATGGGTCTTTGATTGCCGGAGATGAGATTGAAAAAGTTGTTGGACTTTTAAGGGCTAAAACTACTCGTAGCGGATACCATTATTATACCATCAAGTGTTCTTTGAGTTACGACCAGACCAGCGCAAATATCCATATTCATGCATGATGCGAATATTTTCAGAGCAGGAATTGAACTCACTCTGCCACGCCACCGAGGCTGTCTCACTTGCAATTTCGTCTGCTGAATTATTGGACATAGGCCTGGCGCTGACTTCCCACTAACAGGTCTAACTAACCCAAATTGGTACTTGCCTTGAGGCCGCAACTTCAAGACAGCCCTTCAATATTTTACCAAAAATTAGTTGGAGTCCCTGCCTTAATAAATTATAGCAGGGGAGGCAAATATGCTTAACTTGTAGTTACTCTAGCACCGTGAAAACATAATAGAATTGATAGATGAGATGATACTTACAATAATGGTACTATTTTTTTTTTTGCTGTAGTGAAAGCGATTATCTAAATCAAAATAAAATTTTGATCGCATTTGAATAAATCCAGTCTTAGCAACTTGCTGCCTTCTCACGCTCTGAGATTACGCTCAAGTTTCAAGACAAGCCAAATTGATACTTGCACTTCTTTGAGCACATACAGCACATAGGGCGAAATACAGGAATAATGTAAAACCTCTTCGAAAATGGCTGCAGTGTTTTCTTTTACCCAAGTATTTGCGGTTGTATTTGTTTCCGATGAAGTAAATGAAGCATTTAAAGAGCAGTGGCCCCAAAACTGATCCTTGAGGGACACTGTATAATAATGATTTGGGGCTAGATGAGCTAGATAGAGAGAAGTAGTATACTTCACTTTTAAACTTCATGTTGATTTGACTTATCTGAGTGACTTGTGTTCTATCTTGTAAGTACGATTTAAATTAATGTTAAAATGAATATTTGATAAAATTAATAACTATTATATCTCACTGTGTCTTGGAGTGTGCGGTGCGCGGACATACCCGCCGGTTTCTGTCTAAATAAGAAATTTTACCGACGTAAACTTAGTTTTCGACTAGATAATTTACAATGCAATCGTTGACTGATTATGGATAACGGGTCGCTTGTGAACGATAATGGGTCTTGTGGAAGTGATTTAATGGAAGAGGAAATAGTAATTATAAGGGAGCAACAAGGGAGTTCGTGTACAATGGAAAATAGTAATATTATGCAAAATGAGAGTCAGCGAGGTGCAGAAAAACGCGTCAGAGAGGATAGTGAGGAAACTACAGAAGAGGGAGGATATATAACTTATAGAAAAGGAAAAAAGAAAATTGCAAAACGCATGTCTAAAGAATCTGATATCGGTGAAAGAAACCTACAATCGCCGATTAGTGTTGTTTGTATTACAGGGAAGGAAGTTAAATTACCTAAACAATTTGGCTTGGCGAAGTTTCTTAAGGCAGAAAATATTCTCAATATCGTAAAAATTCAGTACAAGAATGCATACAGAGCCATTATATCTTTTGATAATAGAGAAATGGCGGTAAAATTAGTGGAATGTCAAAAGTGTCAAACTTTGGGGTATAAATGTCAATTTGTAAGCGAAGTTTGTTTATCTTATGGAGTGGTAAAGCAAATAGATTTAGAAGTTACTAACGAAGAAATTCAACAGAGTTTAGAATGTGACTTTGAGATTGACTCGGTGAGAAGATTGAAAAGGCTCAGTACCTCAAGAGAATGGGTGGACAGCGAATCAGTGAGAATATGTTTTAAAAGTTCTACTTTACCCCCATATGTATCTATGTATGGGTGCCGGTTCAGGGTAGAACCCTATATGTTCCCGGTGACCCAGTGCTCTGGATGCTGGCGTTTTGGACATCTGTTAAAGGCATGCCCATCGAAAATAATACGCTGTCCTAAGTGTGGAGAAAATCATAGCAATTGCGAGACCACAGCTTACAAGTGCATCAACTGTAAAGGTTCACATATGGCACTAGAAAAGACTTGCCCCGTATTTAGTAAAGAAAAAACAATAAGGAAAATTATGTGTGACAAGAATTACACGTACAGAAATGCCCTTAACTGTTATTTAGAGAAGCAAAAAACTCAAAACATACAGTACAACAACATTCATAACAGTGCAAGTAATAGCATAAGAAACGTAAATACATCATACAGGGACATATTGCTGTCTAATAAACAAATTATTAACACAGAGAATATAGAAGAACAGAGCATGGAAGAGTCTACAAGTGTAATTTTGGGTAAACCCAGAAGAAAGCAAAAGAAAAAGAAAGAAAAATCTAATGAATGCCATAGTTTCACATGGGAGTATGAAGGGGACACACCAATACAACAAGAAAATGTAGAAAATACACAGGAGCCCACAAAGCGCAAAATAGATTTCAGAAAATTATTACACAAATTAAGAGAAATCTGGTTGTCTGAGTGTAATTTTGATGTGAAAGTTAAATTAGTAATTAGTTTCATTATTGAAGAATGTTTTCACTATATTTGGTACCTAGTCAAGAATGCAAGTATTTTTAGTAAACTTATTTCTATGTTCCATGATGGCTTGTTCACATAGAGCCATTAATTTAAACATACTGCAATGGAATGCACAAAGCTTGCCACCCAAAGTGGAAGAGTTTAGGTGTTTATTATCCCAAGAAAAAGCACACATTGCATTAATAAGTGAAACCTGGTTAGGAGAAGAGGTACGTATTAACTTTAATCAATACAATGTATATAGACTTGATAGGAATGATTCATATGGTGGGATAGCTATACTAACACATTATTCACTACAAGTGCAAGAGGTACCTGTAAATTTAAATAACTCAGGCATAGAATTATTATGTGTGAAATTACATAATTGTAGCTACATAAAGTATATAATTCTTGTATATTGCCCTAGTTCCACTAGAACAGAACAGTCAGATTGGGATACAATTTTTTCTATGTTTCCTAAAAACTGTTTGATAGCTGGGGACTTTAATGGCCACCATAGAAACTGGTCGTACAAAGATGATACTAGGGGTAAACAAATATTTGAATCAGCTCTGGAGTTTGGATTTACTTCTTTAAATGATGGTGAACCTACGAGAATAAAATTGGTGAATGGTGTTGTACAACGAACCTCACCTGATATTTCATTTGCATCTGTAGATATAGCTATTAATTTCAATTGGTGTGTGATGAATGAAAACCTAGGCAGTGATCACTTGTTCATTCAAATTAAAATTAAATATACTGATGTATTGTGCACATTAAAAAAGCGTAACTATAAACTAGCCGACTGGAAAGTTTATAAACAACTACTTTCAAATTATTTTTCCTTACCTGCTGAAGGAAATAGTGTACAGGTTTTATATGAATACTTCACCAACCAAATAAATAAAGCAGCTGATGAAAGTATTCCCATGATTAGGATTTGTAATAACCCAAACAGTAAATTTAAAGCAAAAGGATATTGGAGTCCCAATATCTCTAAACTAATAGCTGAACGGAGACTAGCACTGAGCAATTTCAGAAGAAACCCAACCCCTTCCAACCTAGCACTACTTCAAAGTAAAACATTGAAGGCAAAGGAAGCTATTAGAAACGCTAAGGTCAATGATTATAAAAAGTTTTGTGACAGTGTTGACTGTAGGGTCTCTGCCTCTAACATGTGGCATCGCTTGCGATGGGTTAAGGGTTACAAAAGGATAAGGGCTGTTATTCCTCAGGAGCTATTAATTGGAATGATGAATGAACTTGCACCAGATTATGTGTTACCAAGCATACCAATTTTTAATTCTAGTAATTCATATTTAGAGTCTGAATTTACATTGGAAGAAGTCAATCACTGCTTAAAGAAAAAAGATACGGCTCCAGGTGATGATAATGTTACATATTTAATGATTTCCAATTTACCTACAGTTGGTAAGCTATTCCTGCTTAAAATATATAATACCATTTTAAGCTCGGGTTCACTTCCATCTCAATGGCGTGACATTAGAATTATTCCCATCCCAAAGCTAGGTGCTGATAGAAATAATAATAAATTAAGGCCTATATCTCTGATTGCCTGCACTTGTAAAATTTTTCATGCTTTGATAGCCAAAAGACTTGAATGGTATGTAGAAAGATACCAGATTTTGTCACCTTATGCAACAGGTTTTCGGCGGGGGCAGTCAAGCCTTGATTGTTTAACACGCTTAGTGACTCAAATTCAAATAGGCTTTACTAATAGTGAGTCAACTCTTGCTTGTTTTCTCGACATTAAAAACGCATACAACAATATATTAATAGAAAAGTTATTGTGCATTCTTGATGGGTTAGGTATAGGTAGAAATATATGTCATTATTTGTGGAATTTTCTTAGTGAGCGCCATCTCAGAGTTTATAACGGGGCTGCAGGGTGTAATGAGATAATCCGATATACCGGAAAAGGCTTAGCCCAAGGCGACCCTATTTCACCACTTCTTTTTAATATAGCAACACATAGATTCTGCAGAGATATTATGGATGTTTTTGTATGTCAATATGCAGACGACTTTGTTCTGTATACAACACATAAAAATCTTCTGGAGGGTCAAGATAAAATTCAAAATGCGTTAGATTTTTTTATTACTTTTTTGAATGATTTAGGACTAGAGTTATCTATTGACAAATCAAAACTCTGTGTGTTTAGTAGGGGATTTCGACGACAACAGGTGCACGTCTTAGTTAATAACTGTGAGTTGGATAGTGTTCAGTCCTACAAATATCTAGGTGTTTTTTTAGACAAATCACTACGGTGGGGTATGCATATAAATACAGTTGTTGAAAAGTGTCAAAACTTTGTCAATATTCTTAAAATGCTAACTGGTTCTTCCTGGGGTGTTCACCAAGTTCATTTACGTAGATTATATATTGCACTTATTAGAAGTAGGTTAGAATATGGAAGCTTCTTATTTGACAACAGTGCAAATACACATATACAAAAGTTGGTTCAAGTACAAAATCAAGCCTTGAGGGTTGTGGGGGGCTTTATAAGAAGTACTCCTATTCACGTTATGGAATGCGAGCTTTGTGTACCTCCATTGCATCTAAGAAGACGATGGTTAGCCATTAAATATTGTCTAAAAGCGCGGTCCTTGTCTGACAATGTAACAACCAAGCTTCTATCTGAACTTAGCACTCTTACACACACCAGTTTTTGGGCTAACAAGAAGCTTCCCTTACTTGTTAGTGTTTTTGAAGAAACTAAAGAGGAAGATATAAAATCGACCCCAATTGTTGAAATGTTTACTTTGGAGATTTGGTTAACTAAAATTCCTATTCAAAGCATAATAAGAGATAATTTAGAAGTAATTAAAGAACCTAAAAGAGCCTACAATCGCAACTTATTAAAAATAGAAATATTGAATGAATTATGGGAGAAATATGAGGGTTACTATACTATTTTTACTGATGGGTCTAAGAGTGCTAGTGGCAGTGGTGCAGCTTTTTATGATCCTTTAAAACCAGAAGATAGTTTAAATAATTGTTTCAAAGTAGTTAATTCAATTTCAATTATGTCTTTGGAGCTCCTTGCAATTTCAGAGGCACTGGTCTATATTCAAAGATTTGACAAAAGAAAAACAGTAATTTTTGTAGACAGTAAAAGCGCCTTGCAGCATTTGGCTCGATGTGCCTCTGGTTGCAGAGGCACATCGATAGCCTATGTAGTATTGGCACAAATTCACAATTTAATGAATAGTAAGTTCGATCTGAAATTGCAGTGGGTTCCATCCCATGTAGGTATAAAAGGAAATGAGGAGGCTGACCGTTTAGCGAATTTTGGTTGTACTGGGGGGAAAAAGATAAGCATAGAAATTAGCTATTTAGAATTATTTTCTAAGTATAGAAACAGATGTCATGATCTATGGAAAGAATATTTTAACGAAAGATCTAAGAATAAAGGGATATGGTACAAAACTGTTGTATCGGAGCCTCCTCATATACCCTGGTTTTTAAACACAATGTGTAAAGGTACATAGTATACCATTATTTTTATGGTACGCAGTTAACGTAATTTCAAAAAGTTTTGAAAGCTTGTATAATGTTGTCGCACATCTGGCATACACTTTGAAAGGGTCCTTTGCCCATTCAAATATTTAAGTATTGTGTTCCCAAAAGATAATAAATAGATATTTTAAGTTGTTAATTGCTGTTGCACACGTGTTTAGAACCTTTCAACTGATTCCAGGAAGGAATAAATAAAAACATATTTTTTTCTGCCACTTGTAAATTTCGACCCGACGACGTTAAGTTACAAAAATAAAATACCTAAGAATTATTGAAGGATCCATACTATTATAATGAGAAATTAACCATAACTGATGTTAAATATTATCGTAACGACAGATAATGGATTTAATAAACTATTTTGATTAACTGATCAATTAATTAATGCTTAACTAGCATTAATATAATATATATTCAAGAGATTAGTTTGAATATGTTGAGTTCCCTTGGGATTATCTAAAAAAAGAGCCATTGGCATAATAAAATGATGCATCATTAATTACCATCTTTAAGAGCGCTCTGCATGATATCTTCGCATGATAATTGATAATTTGTCTGATTGAAAAATGTATGTATATAAATGGGTTTATTGTTATTGCATGAAATAATTAATGTGATGTGCATGGTTGAGAATAAAATATTAGTTAAGGGAACAGAACCCACAAGGGTTTGTGTTCACACACAATGAACCCAAAATTGGCTTACACCCCCCGCAACTCAGATTTCTTTGAGCGATCGATTCCAGCGATGGGGATAGTTGCTATGCGAGCGTAGCGTGAGCAACACGTATTCGGGAACGACACGTATTTCGGGACGGGTCGTGAATTATTCGTGTGGTGATAAAATTATTTTAGTGTGTGATAAGTTCGAGATATTTGGTGATGTATTCCTTTTATTTTAACATAGAATATCATTGTTAATTCTTATACACAATTCACAATACACACAATTTGTGGCCAGATAATTTATGAATGATCGCGTCATTCATCAATCAATCAATCAGTGGGTTTTGGAAGACTGATTAATCTTCACACTAGTAAAATCTAGACTAGAGTTAATCCAGGAGCTTGGATGTGTCTGAACCTATTATTTTTGACAAGTTACTAATGTGTCAGTGTGGATGGTAAAACTCCACACCGTGTTTTGTGTTAATATCGCAGTGTCGCAGAACACAATTTGTGGCCAGATAATTTATGAATGATCGCGTCATTCATCAATCAATCAATCAGTGGGTTTTGGAAGACTGATTAATCTTCACACTAGTAAAATCTAGACTAGAGTTAATCCAGGAGCTTGGATGTGTCTGAACCTATTATTTTTGACAATTTACTAATGTGTCAGTGTGGATGGTAAAACTCCACACCGTGTTTTGTGTTAATATCGCAGTGTCGCAGAACACAATTTGTGGCCAGATAATTTATGAATGATCGCGTCATTCATCAATCAATCAATCAAGGTATTTGAATCTTTACATCGCAATCGTGGTGCGAAGTAATATTCAAAGGTTACACTATAACTCCAGATTTGGCCTAATTTATATTCATTGGACCTATGCGCCATAATATCGAATTATTGATATTTTTTGAATTATTGAAGTAATGAATATTATGAACTTGGTTTCATTAATTACACCTCACTGAGACCACAAAACCATAAGTTTTACAATCTCCTGTTTCATTTTGATTCAGTTTGAGTAATCTTGATGCATGGTTGATAACCAGTACTCAAGAGCAGTTATAATGTGTAACGAGTGTTGATCATTTTTGGAAGTCAGTTAAATAACATTAACAGGTGTTATTTAACAACCATTTTGTATTGGAAAATATACTGTATGTTATCACAATAGCACTGGGATTGTGATTGATAAAGAGGCTGTCCGTGGAACAAGTCCTTACATCATTTATTTAAATTTAATAATCATAGTTACTTCCAAAGTATAATCTCTGCTCGTGAGGCGATTAAAGGGGTTTCTACATCTTGCATCGACAATTCAATCGATTCACGTTGGAGTGTAGTGGAGGAATTATAACTGTAATAAATTCAATTCATCATCATCATCAGCCTGCTACAGGCTTGACAATTGATCATACACCTATAAACTCGGGCTGCGTGTCGCGAGATGGTATTGCAATATAAATGAAGGTCCGGACCGCATAACATCATATGTACAATAAAAAAGGCCAATTACATATCAATACCAGCTGAAGTACACCCTTTGAGGTCGTAAATAATCTCCATTTTAAACTAATCATAACTAAACACCGGTACTGAAAGTACGTGTTTGAATACATAACGTCATCTCATTTGTAACGAATCCATTATTTGTCGAATATCGAAATAAGAAAGACATAGTTTAGATTTTGAAGTTAGGTAAACTAGACGATCATAGCTATATGTATTGGGACCCCTAATTCCCGTTACAGTTTTGGCGCCGCGTGACCAGAATTTCGTTTAATGTATTATACTTCCTAATACAACGAAAAGATCCTTAAAAGTTACAATATTAAAGATTGTATTTAATAAAAATAAAATAAAAACACAAAATCATTAAGAAATAAACACAACGTAGGCAGTTAAATTCATTAAAACACATAGTTATTAATCATTTATTTCATTTTGACTTCACCTCACTTGATGGTAAGCCGTCAAAATCGCAGGAAACTTAATTTTAGACATAAGGATATTTTCACACATGTGCTCAATAAGACAACGACAAAAAAGGGTCTTCTTTTGAATTTCAGACGACAAAAAAACAAAGGGTCATCTTTTGAATTTTAGACAACAAAAAACAAAGGGTCTTCTTTTGAATCTTAGACAAAAAAAGAAGGGTCATCTTTTGAATTTCAAAAAAAAAAATAAACATTAGAATCTACAACTTTCAAGTTATAAAAAAAGGGCTTAGACCAAAAGAAAAAAATAACACCATTTCAGATGATTTAATATATCGGTGACCCAAAACACTTAACAAATTCGAGTTTTGTTGTTAACACTTAAAGATAACCATAACGTTAAGACGATTGGGTAATAGGCACTTACTTTCGTGAATATATTTTGACAAATAGGTTACGATAAGTTAACACACAATCTTAAGTATTACTGAGGGTTATTATTTGTTAAAGGTTAGTTTACGATTTCAATATGTCGGGCCAGAGAAAAAACCTACGTCGCACTAATAAATCTGTTGATAACGAGAGCAGATTAGATTCTGAAAACCGAACACAACAATTGCTTTCAGAGATTTTAAATCGATTAACTAAGTTGGAGAATGAAAGACATTCTGAACAGGGCTCAGTTTCATCTACTATACAGAATATGAGCAGCTTGCAAACTCCAGTAACAAATATGAGCAACGAGGTTCTCCGTCAAAGTGTAGTCGTACAGTTTAAGCAAAATTTACCTACCTTCGATGGAAATAAGGCATACAATCCAATGGCTTTTCTAAGAGATTTAAAAAGTTATATGATTGGACAGAATATAAATGATGAACGAATGTTATTGTTCGCCATTGAATCTCTTACAGGGGATGCGAAAATACGTATGAATATTTATAGAGATTTTTGGAAAAGTTTTAGTGACTTCGAAAGGGATTTTCAAAATGTATTTTGGAGCACGTCAGAGCAAGAAGTAGTTAAATCTAAATTCATGGCAGCTAAATATAGTAAACAGGTCGGTTCTATGGAAAAATATTTTGCGGAACAGTTAAACATTGTTTATGGGCTATCATTACCCATTTCAGATGCCGAGAAAGTTAACACTATTTTTAGGCAATTACCAGATTACATACAGGTGGCGTATTTTAGTAGACAGGAACAAATGACTATTAAGGAAGCGGTAGAGTTCTTAAGACATTTAGAACGAAATATAAATAGAGAAAAGCCTGATAGTTTGCAACCACAGAATACCGCTAATATATATGAAAGACCACGGGGTCTACGTACTAACACAAAATATAGCTCAGTACGCGTTAATACTATAAGATATAATCCGACTCATTATAACCGCGGTCGTTCTTATAGAGGTTATGATAGACGTGGTAGAGGGGCATTTAGGGGACGACTATCTCATAATGTTCGAGGAGGCGTGAAGCCTATAGAATTTAGACCACCGACTGAGATACAAAACAAACAAAGTTCGGACACTATTGCTGACAATAACTCAAAAAACTAGTAAGCGTGGGGCGTTCTGACCCCACACACACCCGTTTACCATTTGCAATAAGATATTTAATGAAACATGGTTTTGAACTTGATAAAATTAAAAATAATAAAATAATGTATAGACTATCTCACATAGAATCGTTAGTGGCAGTAGAAATGTTAGTCCAATTATTATCGTCTAAGATAGAAAACTCTAAAGAAATATGTCTTATTGGAAAAGACGATGCGACAGAAACCACGCGGCATGATAAAGCTATCAATACACTATTTAGAGACACTGAATTATTAGACTGTGAAAACGATTCGAGTAGATATTTGACATTGCCAGAGATAAATGTTAGTATAGGAGGCGTAAATTTGACAGGTTTATTAGATACAGGTAGTGAAGTAACGTGTATAAGGCAGGAAATTTATAACAAAGTATTGGAGGATTTAGGTCCATTAGCGGAAATACCTATTCCAGAGCTACGTATTGCTGGAGCATTTGGTTCGAGTAAAGAAAAGATAACAAAGGTTGTTGCAATCCCAATAAAAGTAGGAAATATTGTAATAGATACACCCACATTAATACTAACTAAATTGCCGAAAGCATTAATTCTAGGTTACGATTTCATACAATTAGCAAGAGGTAGTTTAATATGTGACAATGGCATGAGACTTATAATCAAAACTAATAACGCTTTTTGCGAAATAGATTTGGAACAAAACATGCAAAATAAACTGCAATGTTATTCGATAACGACTATTAGTCCAACGAGCATGGTTGATAAACTAACTCAATATGTGAACCAGCTCCATTTACCAGTAGAACATCAAACAGAATTATTAAGCGTTCTAAGAAAACACGAGTCGTTATTCTCAGATAGAGTAGGCCGAACAAATAAATACGTACACACAATTAAAATGAAAGACCAGACGCCGTTTGTCATAAGACCATATCCGATACCACACGTGTACCGAGAAAAGGTTAGAAACCGACTTAATCAGATGGAGCAAGCAGGGTTGATAGTAAGAAAGGCCACAGACTATTGTAGTCCCTTAACATGTACTTTGAAAAAAAGTGGTGAAATTCGTATACTATTAGATGCGCGCGAATTAAACAAGCGAATGATGGGTGAAACGGACACACCACCGTTAATGAGTGATATATTACAATCAGGTCGCATAATAAAGTATATCGCGTTAATAGACATAAAAGACGCATATTTTACCATTCCATTATCACCGGAATCTGTTAGGTATACTGGATTTGTATTTGAAGGAAAATCGTATTGCTATCAAGTTCTATGTCAAGGACTAAAGAGTTCACCGTCATCATTTTCTAGAGCAATGGATCATATTTTAGGTCATGAAATTAGGTCGTATACACTTAATTACCTTGACGATTTATGTATATTATCAAGTGGAACATTTAAGGAACACCTACAGCAAGTAGATACGGTGCTTAGCAAGTTAGAAGAGGCAGGTTTTACATGTTCATTAGAAAAATGTAATTTTGCAGCCAAACAAGTTAAATTATTGGGTCATATTCTCAGTACTGACGGAGTAGCATTAGATCCTCAAAAAGTAGATGCTGTTTTAAATTATCCACAACCAAAAACAATAAAACAATTACGTTCATTTCTGGGATTCGTAAATTATTTTAGAAGATTTATCAAAGATTTTGGTATATTAACTAACCCATTGTATAAATTACTACAAAATAAAACAAAGTTTATTTGGGATGCAAATACACAAGAAGCGTTTGATAAATTAAAATCGGTGTTTACACACAGTGTGATGTTATCACAACCAAGATTTAATGTACAAACTATGTACGAACTGACGCTAGTTCAGTAGGCATTGGAGGCTATGTCTTTCAGCTAGATAATGACGGATCAGAAAGGATAATAGGGTTTTGTTCATATGCTTTCAAAGGGGCACAGACAAGATGGTCTGTTACAGAACAAGAATTCTTTGCTGTGATTTACTGTTTTAAGAAGTTTGAGACGTATTTAAGAGGCGCGAAGATCGTTATTCGCACGGATCATAAAAGTTTAATTTTTGTGAAATCGTGGTCGTTAATGGGAGCGCGTGTTACACGTTGGGTTATGTATTTAGAAGAATTTGATTATGAGATACAGCATATTAGCGGTTGTAAAAACTTAGTTGCCGACACTTTAAGCCGTAATATTTTAAATACAGAGACAGGCAGAGACAATAAAACAATACAACAACATATATATTGGTTTCGATCACCAAATCATGGAACTGTAATGACAGGATTACGGCAAATAACTAAATTACAAAACGAGGATTCGAAATTAAAGCAAATAATAGAATCTATAAGGCAGGGTGAACAAGAATCCAAGACGAGGGGATTCAAATACTATAAATTAATAGGGGAAACATTATATTTTATGATACCCAAATACGAGTTGACATTGTTAGTCATACCAACATCATTACAAGAATCTTTAATTATGCAAATTCATGAGGAAATCGGACATTTTGGTAGATATAAAATCATTTCTTTCTTGAAAAAACGTTACTATTTTACTAATATGAGCAGAATAATACGAGAAACAATTAAAACTTGCGACATATGTCAAAAAGTCAAGCCGAACATATGTAACACTGTAGGACCATGTGAACCAGTCTTAGCTAAACAGTTAGGAGATAAAGTCTTTGCGGACTTCTATGGACCGTTACCAGCAGGTAAATTTGGTTATAAATACATTTATGTTATGCAGGATGTTTATAGTAAATTTATAAGGTTATACCCTATGCGAAATGCTACAGGACGTGCTACATTAGCATGTACAAAACGATTTCATAACGAAATACCGATCAAAATAATAATAACAGATCGAGGACCACAATTCATTTCAAAGGTATTTGAAGAAGGCGTAAGAAATTTAGGAATAATTCTTACACACACATCGGTGTACTGTCCAACTTCTAATAGTGTAGAAAGGGTGAATCGCGAGTTAGGTAGATTAATTAGGACTTATTGTGCAGACTCAAACCGAAGTTGGGTAGATTTTGTGTTTAATATAGAAGATAGTTATAACAATATAACTCATTCTAGCACAGGATTTGCTCCAAATGCGTTGGCGTTTGGTGAGCAGAAATTACTTACAACAGATTGCGAATTAGGGCAACAGTGGCTGAATAATCATTTGAGGAATGAATCACAAAATATACGGGCAACTGCTATTAAAAATACCGAAAACACTAGTCAGAATAGGAAAAGAAAATTTGACAACAGTCGTAAACTAGATGTATATCAAATAGGCGACTATGTAAAGTTAAAAACGTTCATTCAATCAAGTAAAGAACATAAAATTTCTAAAAAGCTATCATTGTTATATCAAGGGCCTTTTATAGTAGCAGCCATTCCACACGTGAATTGTTATACTCTCGTAGATCCCAAAACCAATCAAATAAAGGGTAACTATAACACAATTAATTTAGCGAGGTATTATATAAAGCGATAAGAGAGGAGCAATAAGAATTAATCCTATAGTCAGATCTTCGAAAGAAGACTGTTTCTGAGCGAATCAGTTTATTTCAAAGTCTGAGGAGGCGAACTGTAAAGGTACATAGTATACCATTATTTTTATGGTACGCAGTTAACGTAATTTCAAAAAGTTTTGAAAGCTTGTATAATGTTGTCGCACATCTGGCATACACTTTGAAAGGGTCCTTTGCCCATTCAAATATTTAAGTATTGTGTTCCCAAAAGATAATAAATAGATATTTTAAGTTGTTAATTGCTGTTGCACACGTGTTTAGAACCTTTCAACTGATTCCAGGAAGGAATAAATAAAAACATATTTTTTTCTGCCACTTGTAAATTTCGACCCGACGACGTTAAGTTACAAAAATAAAATACCTAAGAATTATTGAAGGATCCATACTATTATAATGAGAAATTAACCATAACTGATGTTAAATATTATCGTAACGACAGATAATGGATTTAATAAACTATTTTGATTAACTGATCAATTAATTAATGCTTAACTAGCATTAATATAATATATATTCAAGAGATTAGTTTGAATATGTTGAGTTCCCTTGGGATTATCTAAAAAAAGAGCCATTGGCATAATAAAATGATGCATCATTAATTACCATCTTTAAGAGCGCTCTGCATGATATCTTCGCATGATAATTGATAATTTGTCTGATTGAAAAATGTATGTATATAAATGGGTTTATTGTTATTGCATGAAATAATTAATGTGATGTGCATGGTTGAGAATAAAATATTAGTTAAGGGAACAGAACCCACAAGGGTTTGTGTTCACACACAATGAACCCAAAATTGGCTTACACCCCCCGCAACTCAGATTTCTTTGAGCGATCGATTCCAGCGATGGGGATAGTTGCTATGCGAGCGTAGCGTGAGCAACACGTATTCGGGAACGACACGTATTTCGGGACGGGTCGTGAATTATTCGTGTGGTGATAAAATTATTTTAGTGTGTGATAAGTTCGAGATATTTGGTGATGTATTCCTTTTATTTTAACATAGAATATCATTGTTAATTCTTATACACAATTCACAATACACACAATTTGTGGCCAGATAATTTATGAATGATCGCGTCATTCATCAATCAATCAATCAGTGGGTTTTGGAAGACTGATTAATCTTCACACTAGTAAAATCTAGACTAGAGTTAATCCAGGAGCTTGGATGTGTCTGAACCTATTATTTTTGACAAGTTACTAATGTGTCAGTGTGGATGGTAAAACTCCACACCGTGTTTTGTGTTAATATCGCAGTGTCGCAGAACACAATTTGTGGCCAGATAATTTATGAATGATCGCGTCATTCATCAATCAATCAATCAGTGGGTTTTGGAAGACTGATTAATCTTCACACTAGTAAAATCTAGACTAGAGTTAATCCAGGAGCTTGGATGTGTCTGAACCTATTATTTTTGACAATTTACTAATGTGTCAGTGTGGATGGTAAAACTCCACACCGTGTTTTGTGTTAATATCGCAGTGTCGCAGAACACAATTTGTGGCCAGATAATTTATGAATGATCGCGTCATTCATCAATCAATCAATCAAGGTATTTGAATCTTTACATCGCAATCGTGGTGCGAAGTAATATTCAAAGGTTACACTATAACTCCAGATTTGGCCTAATTTATATTCATTGGACCTATGCGCCATAATATCGAATTATTGATATTTTTTGAATTATTGAAGTAATGAATATTATGAACTTGGTTTCATTAATTACACCTCACTGAGACCACAAAACCATAAGTTTTACAATCTCCTGTTTCATTTTGATTCAGTTTGAGTAATCTTGATGCATGGTTGATAACCAGTACTCAAGAGCAGTTATAATGTGTAACGAGTGTTGATCATTTTTGGAAGTCAGTTAAATAACATTAACAGGTGTTATTTAACAACCATTTTGTATTGGAAAATATACTGTATGTTATCACAATAGCACTGGGATTGTGATTGATAAAGAGGCTGTCCGTGGAACAAGTCCTTACATCATTTATTTAAATTTAATAATCATAGTTACTTCCAAAGTATAATCTCTGCTCGTGAGGCGATTAAAGGGGTTTCTACATCTTGCATCGACAATTCAATCGATTCACGTTGGAGTGTAGTGGAGGAATTATAACTGTAATAAATTCAATTCATCATCATCATCAGCCTGCTACAGGCTTGACAATTGATCATACACCTATAAACTCGGGCTGCGTGTCGCGAGATGGTATTGCAATATAAATGAAGGTCCGGACCGCATAACATCATATGTACAATAAAAAAGGCCAATTACATATCAATACCAGCTGAAGTACACCCTTTGAGGTCGTAAATAATCTCCATTTTAAACTAATCATAACTAAACACCGGTACTGAAAGTACGTGTTTGAATACATAACGTCATCTCATTTGTAACGAATCCATTATTTGTCGAATATCGAAATAAGAAAGACATAGTTTAGATTTTGAAGTTAGGTAAACTAGACGATCATAGCTATATGTATTGGGACCCCTAATTCCCGTTACAAATGTTAAGTAGAAAAATGACTGTCATTGCCCACAGACTGAGGTCTGGACACGTTCCGCTCAATAAGTTTGGATTTTTAATGAAAAAAACTGATTCACCAAACTGTGAAGTTTGTGGTACTGTGGAAGATGTCCTTCACTTATTGGCGGAATGTGTTCGATATCAGGCTGCTAGAAGGGAGCTATTTCAAGAGCTTAACTTAAACCTGTATGATGTAGGCATCTTTCAACAAATATTGTGTACACCTAAATCTGAAGTCGCTCTTCGTCTTTTCAAACTCGCTATGTTACGCTTTGTAAGTTAATTAAGTATGTGCAGGGGTACGATGGGACTGGCATGTACGCTTGTATAAAAGTCCCCAATAAACAATAAAGAGAAAAAAAAAAAAAAAAAAAACTATTATATCTCCTCGATTATCCTAATTGCATTAATTTCGATCGCATCCAATGCGGGATGGAGTCCGGGGTCCAATGTTATAGATGGGGACGCCATGGTCCCCACATTTAAGGAAGAGGGTCATCTCAACAGAGATGTGCCCGGGTCTGCCGGGGTGCGAGAGATATGTCTTGTATAATCTCACCTCCGGCAATCGAGGACCCATGGATGGTGTGCGTTTTGGTCGGTTCGAGTCCGACATAATCACCTCCATCGGTTTTGGTGGAGGTGGCATGCGTGGGGATTTTGCGCACGATAAAAAAAAAGAAGTCTAACTGCAACCTAGAATTTTGATGTATTTTTCGACTTCTACGACTCATTAACACTATTGAAGTATTGTAGTTAGACCAGTTATGGAACTTTTTTAACTACCTAGTCGGAGCCCTTACGGGTGTAGGAACTGCTATATATTCGCATGACAATCGCATGGATTGGGTTATGAGATTTTATTGGGATTAACCTCACACCACATTCACATTACCCTACACTAGAATCAATAACAGTGACGAAACCACCGAGTTATAACACTTGAGAAGTTGCGCGGAGGATTGAACTATCTCGAAACTGGCACCGAAATGAATCAGAGCTGCTAAATTGAAGAAGTTGGAAATTGGGTTATTTAATATAGGTTAATGGCATTTTTTCTTACAATAGTTTTAGTAATAAAGCAGGGTCTGAAAAGAAACGGACCAAGCAGTACAGTCTCACTACAAATAACCTCTAGGTAGCAACGTCTATTTTAGGATTATTAGCATAGGAAAAGCATATAATATCTATTTTCATTTACCCTAGTTCACCCAAAAAAATAAAAACAAAACAATGGTAAATAATAAGCGTGTTGTAACACGATTCTCCCTTACATCTTCTTTTGTTATCTACCTTTGTACCCTTGCTTCCTTTGTACTCTTTTTCGGTGTGGAACCCTCAATTACAAAAATATTTAAAAAAATATGTAAAAAATCTAAATTATAGTCATTAATATTAATAACCTAAATAGAGCTACATACTCCTTCATTACTGCGTTACTCAATTTAAAATGTCATTAGCAATGACTTGTGAATTTAGTTTAGAAATATAAACAAGCGTTAATGCAATATCTATTTCTGTCAAAGTTGATGAAGGTTTATAAAAATAGTTCACGGTCAGTTTCTTGCACCTAGGATTTGTGTAATGTATGTCTTTCGCACACTTTGTTCTTCTAAAGATAACTTTATGTAAATATCACAATAACCATGTCAATCTCTCTGATACTCTCCAAGACGTTAACTGATAGTGCTTGTGCAGTTAAGCACTTAATTAATTTCCTTGCGATTTACATCGCATATCAAGGAATCGGGCTAATTTTTTTTCCGAATTTACTTAGCTGCAACGTTTTCGATCAGGAATTTTTTTTTCGGCATACCAACCCATTATCTTGTACAGATTGCCCGATTGGCGGCAATAGGCTCGCAATAGTTGGCGAAATGTAGGTGTTTAATACCCCTCTACCTACCCCCTCGGGGATTACGGGCGTGAGCATATCATGTGTGTATGTATGCACCATGTCAATGTCAAATCGATTTTATTTTTGTTTATTTTTTTTGTGCATGTCAATTTGGTGTATTTCGACCTAATTCCAAATATTTAGAATTTCTATATAACTATTTCATTGCAAAGGCTTTGCGAATCGGAAGTGGTGGATATGTGGCGGATATTACGTTATCTCACTCCGGATATCGTTGTCGGCTGCCAACTCGATTAGCGGCTCGTTATCAACTGAATTAATAACGTTCTAAGTTTTAGATGGTAGGTATACGTTAAATGTTATAAGCGTTTTCGGTGTTAGATTTAAATATAATTCATTTAATTATCATTAGACTTTATTAACTAAACAATTTGAAATTTATGCCTAACTCTTCAGGAATATACAAGCGTGATTATATAAAAAGAAGATTTATGGTAAATAGGGTTTAATATAAGAGCGTGGTCGATATATATTGCGGAGTTGGTCTTGGTCGTGAGAAATTTATGATACTTTCAGTTAGATAGGCATGAGATATAGTGGAAAGGTAGAGTAAAAATATATGCAATATACAAGGAGAAATCCAAGAAACAGATATTCGCTTATTATTAGTTATAGTTCTATTTAACAATATTGTTATTTAAACTGTCATGGTTACTCATTCTCTCTCCAGTTTTCTTTTGATGCTGTTGATAATTTTTAAGCATTATGATCACGGAAGAACACTGGAATACTAGCGTTTAAAGGTGAAAAAGTTTTAAAGAGTAAATATTTCAATCTACCCTCTTTCGAGTTCGCTACGATTATCAGGTCTACCACTGGTTTCATTTTCACTAGAAACTCGAACAACTCGATCACGTTCACGACACGCAATGCTTGCTATATTGTTTGTAATGGTGACCCTCTTTCCTGAGACTTTGCCTTCAGCTTACCATCAGGCGGCGTGGAATCAAATTGACTTGACCTAAATTAAAAAACGTTCACTTTTTTCTTCTGGCTTGTTACTGTTTGTTTTTGCAAAAGGAACCACTGGCTAGTAGACATTCAGTGATTGAAACTATTCATAAAAGTGTTCGATCGTTTATCGGTTGTGGAGACAACATACTCGTGGCAGTCGCTTCAAGGAGGATAACGAAGTTCGGTTGTTTCGTAGTTAAATTGAAAAGCCGACCCCAAGGAGCATGGAGCGAAAACGTTATGTATTAATTTTCGTAAAAGCCAAATTTGCTAGCCATGAATATTTTTTGCTGTAAAAATTTCATGCTTTAATCCAGAGCGCTTAACGCATTTGTCAGCGAAAATTGAATTTGTGTGAAAATTGTAGATTGTTGTGTTGAATTTTTGACGCGGTCGTTAATATTTAGGTTTTTTAATATAAATATTATTCCCAGAAACAAATATTCTATGACATTCTACACAACGGAATTCTCTATCAGCTCACGTGTTTCCTTCGTTCTACAGTGTCGGGTTCTTGAGGTCATCAGGGTGGGGTTAGCCGTTCCAGAGACAGCACCTGTAACGGCGGTGATGATATTTTGGACTGTATCCCAGCTTACCATTAGGCGAGGTGCAGTCAATTTAACAACCTAAGCATAAAAATACCAATGTTGTCTAGACTCAATTAGAGCAGAGCTTAATTAGCATCTCTTATGAGATCTAGATTGCGGATAAACATACTTAGATATATCTTTTGCAAATACATTTATTATTATATATAGAAACACTCAGACCAATTCAAATATACATATTCATTCATAGAAGTATTCGCACTAACCGGGAATCGAATTCACGCCACAGAGGATGTCACAATATACCGACGGGTGCAAAGTAAATAAAGTCAACTACAAATTCACGATTTTCTTTTTATTGCATTTTCGTACTAATCAAATAAGACTCCAAAACCTGTCATATTTGGTTTTGGAGATTTCATTATATTTCAATGAATTTTTAAAAGTATAAAAAGCCATCTACACTCAATTTTGCAAATAGTACGAAGGTAATGCGACCAAGTAACGTTGGTCGTTTTTGCGCGGAGCGCGGCGGCGGAATCCGAGCGTACACAAAATGTCATCAGGCAGTTGACTTACTTGTCACCGGCGCGCATACGTTATAAGTTTTTAAAAGCTTTTATGTATATCGGCAACTATTTCAAGGTGTGCTTTTAATTTCTATTTGCATTACTCTTCAAACGCACATACGACGCATTAACGACCATCTGCCAGTTGAGTCTTTCTACTTCAAGATATGTCGGTTAACTTTATACAAAGTATTTATCACGTAGTAGGATTTTCTGTTTAATAAACGACCTTATAAAAAAGAAACGGAAAGTATTGTAACTGCAATTATATTCGCATGATGATTTTGGGCTACTAAGCCAATTTACAAAATATTGTTATGAAAGTACGAAGCATAAAAAGTTATCTGAAAAATTGCTTTCTGTAGTGGATATTTTATAAATATATATTTATTTATAAGTGGCCTGAGAACCATTGTGATCAGTAAAAAAAGAAAAAACTATTTATACACGATATTAAAAGTCCCGAGTATATACGACCAGCTGGTAGTTGGCTCAGTTAGCGTTTTATAAAGTTCGTTGTGAAAACGGCTATCTACAAAATCTCCTAAATTATTAATAAATTAGCTTAATTAACTTAATATAAAAATAAATAAGAGTAACTAAAATAAATAAGACTAACTTGGAACTTCGATATCGCCATTGGTCATTAGAGGTCAGATGGCAGTCGCTTCATGGAAAATTTCGAAGTTCAGCCGCATCACAGTTAGACTGGAAAGCCGACCCTAACTGAGTTGGGAAAAAGGTTCAGGGAATGATGATAAAAATAAATAAGAGTATAAATAAATTATGATAAAATTTTCAGAAATATTGGCCCACTCATTAAGAAAATAATACACTTTTTCGTTCTTTTCGCTCTCCTGTGAAGTTGCTATTATGCAGATGCTTCTTTTTACTTTGCACCCGTCGATACTACCTTAAATTATTAGAAAAAATAAAATTAGAGTTTTGGGACACTGATACCAACGAAGTTTTTTTGTAATTTCAAGAAGAAGTACCAAATACCTTAATAAATAGGAGAGCAATTGATCTGTAAGTTACCCAACCTACTACTATTTAGTTCTTATTCAATTTGCCGCCAATCAATTGAATAATTGAATCTGAACAAGTTTCATTAAATAACTGTTCAGATCAATAGAACTGCTCGTCACTGATTTACGATCTTCGGAACTACCTTTTTTCCTAAATTGTGAGGTCAGTCAAGTAGGTATAATTTACTTATTTGATCAGTGATCTGAGAATAATTACATTATCCTCTTATTTGTGCGCAAAATAAACACTTCACACAAATAAATCGAAACAATTTTTCAATGAATTATTTTTGAAGTTGCTTAAACAGCTTAACTTTATGTTTACAGTTATTGATTTCTCATTTATTAATTCTCCTTAACTGAACTTCTGATTTTCTTCTCCACTACACTCATTAGGTAACTATGGCGTATTTTCCGAGACGTCAAATATTTCAAGAAATACTGAACTATCTCGTGAATTATCACTACATAATATAAAACAAAGTCGCGTTCTCTGCTCCTATTTTTCATGTCCTTATGTCCCTTTGTATGCTTTAATCTTTTAAACTACGTAACGGATTTTGATGCGATTTTTCGCGGATTTTGAACAGGTGCGGAGCAGGAATGAAAAATGTTGCAAAAACGGGGTGACGCAGACGAAGTTGCGCGTGTCATCTTTAAAATTACACAACGGATTTTGATGTGGTTTTTTAATAGATAGAATAGTTAAAGAGGAAGGTATATATATATATATATATATATATATATATATAACATCATGCTACAACCAACAGGTGCGGAGCAGGAATATAAAATGTTGCAAAAACGGGCTGACGTAGACGAAGTTGCGCGGGTCAGTTAGTTATGTATAATAGTGAAACAATTCTTACGTTATCATTACGTTGAAGCTTAGGCCCCACGTCCGTGCTTAAAAGATGAACAATCTCCTTAATACCGCGTTACCGAGTTTAATATATCGGTAGTGTCTTGTGACTTTTAATGTAGAGACAGTGAAGTCACTGCAATATTTATTTCAGGCGAAGTTGATAAAGGTTTATATAAAACGTCCCACGGTTCATATACTCTGCCACATTCTCACGTTTAGGATTTTGTTTTGTTCCTCCTAGGAAAACTTATGGCAGTACACTCGCATAAACTTTTGATGATATACAGGGTAGAATTTTGTAATGCCACCTGAAGGGAAAGTACTCTTAATACTGCAGATAGAAAATTTTACTCAAAGGAAACATTCCTTTATTTTTGAAAAGAAACAAAACTGCATTCAACGATTTTTAAAAATTCGCTTGCCGCACCCGGTAATCGAACCGACTAAAATCTTCACCCTGTACTTTTATTGCATAGATCGTTAGGGTCAGTTATAAGGATGAAATCTTTCTAACAAACTTCATAAATAAAATGAAAGGAAAACAATGAAATCCTAAATTATTTACAAAAAATGGTAAACTAACTGTTGAAATGCTTGATACAAACATTTAGGATCAAAATCAAAGTTGTATTGCTGAAGAGTTTGCCGTTGCTTTTTGAATCTATCCGTATTCTTGAAATTTTTCTACTATTATTTTCAGTACAAACCGAGTTGGAGCCTGTCGGTCTCGATATCTCTCTCAATGCCACCAATAGTACTTTGTCATTTTAATGGATAAAATACGTCAGTGATAATAATTATTTATTAATAACATAATTAAATAGATGGATCTTTGAGTAAAAGTGCTTTAACTTGACCCATGGAACTATTATTTTAAGATTTCATTGTTTTCCTTTCATTTAATTTATGAAGTTTGTTAGAGAGATTTCATCCTTATAATTGACTCTAACGATCTATGTAATAAAAGTACAGGGTGCAACTTTTACAGTTTTTAGTCGGTTCGATTACCGGGTGCGGCAAGCGAATTTTTAAAAATCGTTGAATGCAGTTTTGTTTCTTTTCAAAAATAAAGGAATGTTTCCTTTGAGTAAAATTTTCTATCTGCAGTATTAAGAGTACTTTCCCTTCAGGTGGCATTACAAAATTCCACCCTGTATACTTCATCTTTGATGACCAGTATGAATCTAGTTTAGTGTAATTTTAAAATCTACGCCACAAAATATATTTCGTCGTAAATATCCTTATTTTGGCAGTGTCGGGTTTCTAATATGTAGGCTTTGGCAAACTGCCAGTTTGAGTTGGCCTCGAGCTTACATTTTTGTTTTGTAAATGATTTCGCAGATCTTTGATTTTTACACGATATCAGTTTAATAGGTATTCTTCAAACTGATATAAAAGAATTATTTATAATGTTGATTGATGACACTTGCTGGAACTTTTTGTTATACATAATTTGATAACACACTTGTACTTCTCCACTATATTTATTATTGCACCTAACCGATTAAACTTTAACTTTAACTGTCATACTGTAAACCTTTGAGAATGCCTCTCAAAGGTTTACGTTGAAAATTAAAGTTATAGTTAATTACCTGTCAACGTAAACCTATGAAAATGCCTCAAGGCGAAACCGGTTAGGTACAATAATAAATACAGTGGAGAAGTACAAGTGTGTTATCAATTAAATATAAAAGAAGGTACAGTAGGCTGCAAAACTGCCTGGACAATTCGAAACTAAAATTGTATTAAGTGATGCCACTAACCAACTACTAGTCTTAAAAGCTACTGAATAATAGATCTATTTATTGGTGTAATTAAGTATAGGATACTACCTGCCTCAGGTTACTTATTTTCTTATAAAGAAACAAGACATCGATCTAGTTTATTTTATTAACGCTATTTATGTTAGGTACTCTCGATTAAATTAGACTTAGGCTCTTCAAAGATTTTAGATCTTAAGGTGTCCAGGAATTATTGAGGCCCACTGTACTTAGAAAAATAGGATACTAACAGATCAGGTCTATGATCATCATCAATATCTGAGCCCGTTTCCAAATTCAATCAATCAACCAAAAAAAAATTTGCCAATTCATTGCTGAAGATAGGCCTCTCCAAATGCGCACCATTTCTCTCGAACTTTCGCCTATCGCATCTAGAATATACCAGTCATCCTTTTCAGGTCGTTAGTCCATCTGACTAGGGTTCTCACGGTCTGTAGGACTCGTTTGATCCAACGGCCATCGGTACTTCGACAGATGTAATCAGCCCACATCGACTTCAAGCTTCAGCCAGCTATGACAGTAACTCCAGGCTAAGTGTGACGGTTGAACTTCGATATTATAAAAGTGTTTTTGTTAGATTAGTTGAACATTATAGGCTAGGTGACCGTGGTAGGCTAGTGGTATGGGTAATGGACTGCTGAGACGAGGTCTCGGGTTCGATCCCAGGTTTTACCATGGCACACACCAATGACATTTTGATGTTTTTCGAAGTGTCCGGACAAGGGAATAGGCTCACTATCTATTACATTGGGACCTAAAACATAAGCTGACGAAATGTGGGTGCTAGCACCTCTGGGTAGGCATCGGGGATATAGGCGTGCGTTTATATTATATTGTTATGTAATGTTAAAAGGCTAGGACTGTAGAAATACACCAGAGGATACTTCACCCTCGCCAACTGATGGCACGAGGCGGCCGTGTTGGTTAGTTCCAGTCCGACATGGTTTTGTCGAACTGGAACTAACCAACAACCAACAACCAAGACTGTAGGATGAAGGAAATCCTTGTGCTGGCAGAGCATTCCAGAACCTAATGGTTAAACAAAAAAAAATTGCTCTTAGGTCCTTTAAATTTTGTCCTGTTTAGTTCTAGAATACAATTCGGGGCCTTGCCAACATCTCTTAAAAGTAATATCATTTTAATCTTACTTTACTATCAAAGTGAGATTCGGACCATTAGCGTATTTCTTAATATTCAGATTTTTTTATGTTCATAAGGCTTGCGTTCGACCATTACATCTCACCTGTTTGTAAGTGATGATGAGATCGATGATGGTTGGTAAACCTCATTGATTCCATCGGGCGGGTATCTGTGCCGATTTCGAAACAATAGTAGGACTATGTAACGACGACGCTAAGCCTCTCGGAATTGATACATTTTTGCATCTCGCTCTGAACTGATCTTGTTGAAGTGTAAATTTTAAGTCTCTTTTACTATAAATAAACTTGGCAACAGAACCAAGCTGAAATCGATTGTGCGAACCAACATTATCCTACAAAGTTATCGAAGTGATCAGTACACCCAAATGGCCTGAGAGACGACGTAAGCTTATCACAATGTGTTCCCGCCTTAGTCAAGTTTATCTTTAACGTTATCACATTCACATACCGTTTTGTAACCTAAACTAAGCCTTAACGCTCACAGGACTTCATCAATAAACGGGCTTACAACGAACCATAGGCAGAATACAGAAATGGAGAACGGGGAGAGGGGTGATTTGGTCATCGAGCCCTATAAAAATATAATATTAACATTGATCATCCCCGTATTGTAAGAAAGTGGAAGGTTGAGATACATTGACCGCGCAATGTGGTCAATATTTATTGGTCCCACGTAATTAAAGACTGGACTATTGCCATCAGACGGCTATAATATATATAAGGTTTACTCTTGTACGGTATTGCAATATTAATATTAATTTTAGTTCTAGTTAGTAGTAGTTAGTATTTATTAAAATAGTAATAATCAAATCAAAGTTTATATGATTGTCGGTAGATTTCTCCCACCATCGCCCCTAGATGTATAGGAGAATTTCACATATTCAAGACGTGTCTCCGTAGCTAGTTAGGCCCTTCCCTTGTAAGGAAAAGATAGCGGCTTCGAGTCCTGTCGAACCATTCACTTTCTCTGATCTAAATTTGATTTGAAACAGTTAACATATTGAAAGCTTTAAAAAACTCATTACAATATAGTTTTGAGGTTGTACGCCTTAAACGTAATAATTAATCAATACATAAATAAGGTGTACAACCTCTTTGCTTAAAAAAGAACTACGTCAATTAACTATCTTGTTATTATATACTCTGTACACAAACTTAATTATTTCTTGAATATTGCTCTATGGCAATTAATAACGGGTATTGGATTTCTGATTCAGGGAATTACCTTCTCAATGGCGTTATCTGGTAGTTACTAAAAGGGTTTTGCCGAAAAAATAAGCTCTCCCGAAGGCATGGTGTTGAATTTCAGATAGATTCGTAGATATTTGCTTTAATATTAATTTTGGTGGAGCTGCCTAATGCTTTGGAAAGAAAAAAGTGATTGGTTTCAAGTATATTCAGTTAAGAAGAGTACACAGGGTAGGGTTACCAAGGAAAGTGTATAAATAGTGATATGAAGAACACTACTTATTTCTTGATAGAGGCTAGGGGTGTATGGGGTCTCATCTGGATCTTCGGGGGTTTGGAATAAATGGATCGATTTAAATTCTAAAAGTGAATGATGGTATTGGAACCCGTAACGCGTTCATCTACCGACAATTGCTGCCATCAACGCCTCAATGTAGTAGAAGTAGATAAAATTTTAATATGACGTATAAGCTCAGAGCGGTTAGAACATTTCTTGTAATTGTAAGGGACTGGTCTTGCATTTTAGTCCTGCCAGAGCACTCACTTTACATACATACATACATAATGCTCACACTTGTAATCCGCGAACGAGTAAAAGGGGTATTATTTCAAAATTTCATAACATAGATTTGAGTCATCTGCCGGTATTATACCTGCAGATTTATGGGTAAAGTTCTGGCGAAGACTTTTTTTTTATAAGCGGGCGGTTAGACGGCAGTCGCTTCCGTAAAAACTAAGCGAATAATCGTATTTAAATTATCATGGCTACTATCGTTGTCACAAGCAGAACCACGGCTAGTGTAGCCTGACAATAACATCAAGCAAATGAAAAGGTAAATCATTGTATTTACCATATGATAGCGTGAATACCCAGGTTTCACTAACCAAGTTTTTCGTAAGGCAACTGCCATCTGACTTCCACATAATTTTATGATGTTAGTATGAATACCTATAGGCTAATTAGGTTAATAATATACTTCTTTATTAACATAATAATGTTCGAAATATCGATTTGTCACAGAACCAAACCTCTGTACTGTAAGTTTCTTTGTGAAAACCAATACAAGGCTCTTGTAACAAAACTATAATTTTATGAATACGTACCTAACAATTTAATTAAAAATAATCATACCGACCCCTTTCGATTTCAGAAGGTGGCGTGTGTGAAATTGTATACAATTAATAACATAACATAACATAATAACTCACGCCTATATTCCTGAAGGGGTAGGCAGAGGTGTTGGCACCCACATTTCACCAGTTTATGTTAAGGTCCTAATGTAATAGGTAGCGAGCCTATTGCCGAAACCGGGCACTTATGAACCAGCGATAAATACACACATAACTTCGATAAGCATCTAAAGGTCATTGCTATGTGCCATGGTAAAACCTGGGATCGAACCCGAGACCTCGTCTCAGCAGTCCTTTACCCATACCACTAGGCTGACCTTCACAACCAAATTGGTGATATAAATCACCAATTTGGTTGTGGAACTCACATGGCAGTCGCTTTACGAAAAATATCTAAGTTCAGCCGCATCTTAGTTAGTTGGGAATAGGTTTATAGAATGACGATGTCACAGAAAGGAATGCCAAACCGCACCCATCAAAGCAAGTAAAACACTTCTTACCCGAGAAGATTATGATTTTGTATGTGTAATATTCTACTACTACTGTATTTTATTTGAATTCGAAGACAGAACCCTTAATTTACTTTGACATTATAATATCCTATTACTTTCAGTGTAGTGATACAGAAAGAAATTGACCTCAGAGAGAATAAGGTCTTATTCGACGAAATTCTCATAGGATTGAATGAGATGTCATTTGATATCACTTCATTCGTGTTCACCCTAAATAATTTAGTTAGGGAACAACTTTATATAAATAAGTAAGCATTTCTTGCGTTAGGACTTTTGCACATTGGTGTTTAACCCCTGAAGTAAACTTGACGTGTGTGTGTGTGTGTGTGTGTGTGTGTGTGTGTGTGTGTGTGTGTGTGTGTGTGTGTGTGTGTGTGTGTGTGTGTGTGTGTGTGTGTGTGTGTGTGTGTGTGTGTGTGTGTGTGTGTGTGTGTGTGTGTGTGTGTGTGTGTGTGTGTGTGTGTGTGTGTGTGTGTGTGTGTGTATGTGCGTGTGTGTGTGTGTGTGTGTGTGTGCGTATGTGCATGTGGCCGTGCGTGCGATGAAATTTGATTCAAGATTTCTAAAACATATCAGGGTGCTTTACCTATTAAATGTTCCCTCACACGACAATGCTCAAATTGTATTTAGTTGGTGTTATTTGTCGGGGGTTCCAAATGTTTTATTTAATTTTCCACACAACTAGCACGCCAATGTAACATACAGTGAGATTTTTGCGTTGTGGGGTGCAAGTAAAACCCCTTACACTGTACAACGTGCGCACCACTGTTATACGATTCTTTGAATATCATTCCAACCATGGCTGTGCACTGTACACGTGTTGCACATGTGGCGTCAGTTCGTGTAAAAATGCCGTGTACAAAAAGTCCTAAGTATTATAACATGGTGTACAATTGTTACCAGTGAAAACAGAAGAGAAAAACTTTGTCTTTCTATCAGATAAGTGTTAACACGTTTCACTTTTGTTAACATGTTTCGTAGCTACTTCTTTTAGTTCTTTTTAGTAGTAGCTTTTTCCTTAAAGGCAAATAATAGATTAATATGTCGACTGAATAGTTTTATGATCACGTGCTGTACTGTATTTTTAAAACAGGTCTAATCCAGTCTTTCCGTAATCGTTCTGAGGCCGCGATTTCGCGGCCCTCAACTGAAATTTCAATTCAATGCACTTTCAGTTCTTCTAACGTATCTACTATCATTTTATACTGAGCATAAATATCCAGTAAAGTAAACTTTATCACCGTTTTTAAAGTAACTCTCAATCTTTAACTCATCATCATCATCATCCTTGTCCGGGCACCACTTTTTTCCAGTTTAGCTACGTAGGGCTTCGTTATTGTGATGCGACTGCCATCTGACTTTCACAATCTATATACATAAGCAATATCAAAGTACTGCAGCTAGACTAGTTGTTAGAGTTTTTAAGTCTCGAACTACCCGTAACGACAGCCATAAATGTTCGTAAGGCAACCGAGAACAACGGTTTAACGTGTTCTCTGAGTTTTTTTTTTTTTTTTTATACAACTTAGGTCGCAGACGACTGTAATTGTAATTCTACAAAGTAAATATATTTGACGTTTAACATTTTTACTTAGCAACAATATTTCTATTTAAACGTAGGTACGCACGCGATTTGAAAGCTTTAAGTAGTCACTAAATTTGTTAAATTATTTGTGTTAGTTTTTTTAAATAGTACCTACACGTCAACAAGACTTTACTCACCTGATAATAAGCTGAAGAAAAAGATGTATTATTTTTTATTTTTTATTTGGCACACGTCAATTTGACTTCTCCCCACCTAATGATAAGCTCAAGCAAAGTCTCAGTAAAGAGGGTCACCATTACAAACAGCTTGACGGCCTCATCAGATGCTTTTTCACGCCCCGTTTAAAGGACACGGGAATGTAGGAAGAACGAAACACGTGAGCTGGTAAGGAATTCCAAGACGTAATGGTGCGGCAGAGCAAATACTCAACGAACCGGTTATCTTATGTTATTAGGGTGCGTGCTCTGGACATTTTGACCCTATTGTTTTAGGAGGCATACCTTTCTTTATTAAAGTGACTATTCTTCTCAATGTAGGTGCCTGTAATCTTTTAGTTTATGGTAACCCCTCCCGAGAAAATTCATTCGATGTCTTCCTAAGGCGTGATACTGGCACAGTATGTGTTTCATTGTTTCATACTCTTGCCTATATTTTCTACATTTTGCATCATTCACTATACCAATCTTGTTCAAAGTGTATTTTGTGCAATAGTGGCAACTAAACACTCCCATTATTTTCCGGATTTTATCCCGATTGAGATTAATTATTTTCTTGCTTATCCTTCCCTGATTATTGCTTAATGATTACATTACACAATATAGCACATCGGATTTGAGATTATCACGTAGGATCAATTGCAATAACTATATGTTGGAGAGTTATTCATCATTGGGCCATGTTACCTACGTAATTAGGTTTGCTCTTAACTATATTTAACGACTATGAAGAAAAAGCTGGTCAACCATAAATATCGTTGAAGATATTGTTAATGTTTTATATCATTAGACATGACAGCCTAATAATATTTGGGCTAATCGATACGATTCAGCCGAACGCCGATAGACTCGGGATGTTCGTGGACAAGGTCACGGGTAGTTCAAGTAGGTACATGATATTGTTGAGTATTGTTTAGCTATGACGACCTTAGGGCGGGAAATGAACTCATGCTTTAGTCTGTCTTGAATTATGGTTAGTAGTTACTTACTGTTATCGAAATTGATCGGAACATTCAATTTAGCTTCTAGAATTCAATTGTATGTTGTAAATAATATCTCATTAAGTCATCAGATTTCAATATGTTTATAAAATAAGCTGAAGTTACGATAAAATTGTAAATAATTTGTTAAAATATAAAATGAGACTTGCTAACAACAAATTTTTAATATTATTAAAGGGGTGTTTCGTAGCTGACCGCAAACTGCAACAGCAATTACAGAGCACCGTGATACACTTATGCGTACCGCGTATAGATATGTACATATTTGATTGTATTGTATATTACAGTTACTAGCTATTATAGCGGCTACACAATGGTGGCGTTTATCCGTATCAAAGTTTAATAAGTAATGCCACGTCATCTGACCACACATAATTTGTCTATGAAAATAAAGGAATGTTAGACCCGTAATCCGCTTATTTGTCTATATCTACACATTTTCATTTATTCACATACATTACTTATTAAACCTCGATCATCAGCCCCATTGAGAAACCGCAAGAAATTAAAACAATTAGCAATACTTACTTACAAAACAATACAATATTCGAGCCAATTTACATGGGACGTTGAATCTGCTGCATACGTGTGCAGTTTTGTATGCGGTCGACTACTGAATCGTACCGTTCAGTTTCGGTGGAACAAATTACAATTAGATGGAAACATAACAAAATACAAAACAGGGAAGGTTCTAGTGGAATATTTAAACAATGCCAACCCTTGTATAAACATGAACTCTAAATACTGTTGCGGAATATTCAGTCGAAATATATTTGCCTTTGTATATTTGTTTGAGATTCTTCTGTAATTTAAGGCTTCTGGTGTTTTCAAATTAAATTATATAAAACTAGCTTTTGCTTCAACATCGCTTCTATTAACCATCTAAAAGTATTTTTATTTACTTTCGCGTTGCATGATGGTATAGTTAGCGAAACCCAGGTATTAACGCGACCACTTGTGACCACAGCTAGTGCAATTCTTACAGTCCCGGGTCCTTTAAGCGGGGCGTGAAAAAGCATCTGATGAGGCCGTCAAGCTGAGCGCCACCATTGTAGCACTGAACGTGTTTGTAATGGTGACCCTCTTTCATGAGACTTTGCCTTCAGCTCAACATCAGGCGAGGTGAAGTTGACGTGCCATAAAAAAAAACTGGCCGAAATGTCAAGCAAATCAAAAGGAAAATTATTGTATTTACCATATGATTGCGTTAATACCCGGGTTTCGCTAACCATATATTTTTATTTATTTTGGTGTTTTTCTTACTCATGTATCGTTCAACGAATTAGAACATAATTGATAAATTATTGAAGTAGGCATTACATAACGCAAATCCCTAACAAGAAAACATATTGAGAGAGGGAGGGGACTGACCCACAGTCCGTCCAGATTTGTGCCATAAACAGCGTACCGAACAGCCTGGCATCAAAACATGACGTTGAGCGTGGACGTAACAACTTGTGGCACATGGGCACAAAAACTAGAGTTGTGCTGACACGGCCGCCAGTCGATCGATGGTTTCATTTAAGCTCAGCTATCACGCAGCTGAATACGCGACGGACACGCACTTTTGACACGGTGATGGTAAAATGTTACGTAAAAGTAGACGAGGCATTACGTGGTTTCCGATTGCATTTTGAAATTTTCACTTTGCTTTTTTTCTCTCCTTGAAATTTCACTTTTGCGGCTTTTATGCGAACGACTACCGTTCAAACGTTCGTTAATGAGGGTGTATTGAATTCTTCACCATTTTGTCTAATTGTGATATTCAAGTGAATTATCTAAAACTGAATTCAGGTACAATTCATTATCATACAAATAAGAATTCATACATTTTAACTGTATGTCATATCACGAGTACTTCTAATTTGAGATTCAAGATGCGTGTGACGTTAAAATTAAACTGCTTCCAATTATATTCCACCCTGTATAATTTGTTTTGGAGTTACGTAATACACGAAATACTGAAACGGAAAATAACAAGATGAAGTCTATTTTTGTTCGTAATAAAACCACAGATTCACGAAGAGTGTTAAAGAAAGTTTATTATTATAGGGTTTGATGTATCAAAATATATTGCCAGAACATGGTATGCTACTTACTTTTATATTGTAGTTATTTTTCATTTCAGAGATTGAATAAGAGAAGCTAAGTACGTAATGAATTTCCTTGCGATTTATACTGCATAGCAAGGAATCAAGTCAATTTTTTTTCCATATTTATTCAACTGCAACATTTGCCGTTAGGAATTTATTTTCAGAATACTCGTTTTTTTTTCAAAGTGCCCGATTAGCGGCAATAGGCTCGCCCCCTATTACGTATGGGATCGAGGATCATGGTTGGCGAAATGTGGGTGTTTAATACACCTCTGTCTACCTCTTCGGGGACTGCCATTTGACCTCCACAACCAATGAAATGATCAATGGCGATACCGAAGTTCCAAGTTAGATTGGTTGGACTTTTGAGGGCTTCAACTACCCGTAACGACTGCCGTAGATATTTGTATGGCAACCGGGACCGACGCACGGCTTAATGTTTTACATGTGGATTATTTATTTCATGCATTGGTATGATCGTGCTCCGGAGAGCACATTTAGTTTCGGTCCCGGTTCGTATACGAACACCTATGGCACTTTGCAATGGATTAAGGGACACAGCAACTCATTAGGAAACGACGCAGCGGACGAACTAGCCAAACGAGGATCAGACACAATGGTACACGGACCGACACGACTACTACCAATACCTCAGGCTCAAGTAAGGTCATGGCTACGCGAAAAAACCGAAGAAACTCACCTTAATGAGTGGACAAACGATGATGGGTGCAAGCAAACCAAACAATCGGTCCCAGTAACATCCAAAAGGTTTGCCCGCAACCTCATCAGATTGAATAGGGACAACATACGTAAAATAACAGGTATAGTTACGGGTCACTGCTCCCTAAACAAACATCTGTTTACCATAGGTGTAACCGACAGCCCCCGATGCAGAGGATGCATGGAGGCGGAAGAAACGCCACAACACGTCATTATGGAATGTAGTAGTGTGGCGCATCAACGGGCACAACTCCGATCACCGGCAACGCTTCCGGAAGCCTGCAGAAGTTTCTCTAAACTTCTGGCTTTCTGGGAGGAACTGGGATGGTTGGAGTAAGCGGGGAGAAGCAGCACCTCACGCACAATGGCCCAATCAAGAGGCTAAGTGTGGAAAACCCCAGTACAAACAACAAACAACAACCTATGACAGTTTTTATGCGTAGTTGGGACCTTAAAAAGTTCGATTAGTCTAACTATATACCACTACTAGTAAAACTAACACAAAAATACGAGTATTAATCTAAATTTCTTTTAGGTATACCTTCTTCTAAAAACCCCTCCTCAACACGTCTAGGTAAAAGGCAATTATCAAAACGTAGAACTCATCTAAGGAAGATCCGACACCACCATATCAAGGGAGCAGTAAAACGTTTGCCTACGAATGTTTTCGAACAAATTCTGCCCTACATTCACATTGATAGACTGTAAAACACATGTTATACGTACGTCTTTATCCCTTTGATATCCTTTGAGAATACCACGACCACACTTTTGTGAGGAAACGTCAAAAAATATGGTCTCTAAGAACTCTGGCTTCGGAATTTAAAATGGTATGTGTACTATGGCGTGGCGGTAGTGAACGCGACTGCTACGCGGGAGGCGCGGGTTCGATTCCCGCTCAATGCAAATATTTGTGTGCTTGAATATGAATATCTGCATTGGTCTAAGTATTCCTATGTATAATATGTATGAATTTACAAATAAAAAAATCTATGCATGTTTATCCGCAATCTAGAACCCGTAACACAAGCTAGTTAAGCTATGCTTACCATGGGTCTAGGTGACGTTGTGTAGATTGTCCTAGAATATTTATTATTTATTTATTTATTACTATATCGGAGTCTATTACTTAACTAAAATTCATTCATTTAACTGTACCAATGTGATTATTCTTCCCACAGTCCCGGGTCCTCTAAGCGGGGTGTGAAAAACCATCTGATGTCAGATTGGTCCGCCATTGACCGCCATCATTATAACACTGTACGTGTTTATAATGGTGACTTTGCATTTAGTTCAGGCAAGGTAAAGTCAAATTAATGTGTCTTATCTAAAAAAAAATAGCGCTGAGCTTCTCTTCCACTTAATTATTCTTGTGTTAATACCGTTCGTATGTTAACATTTTATTATCAAAAAAAAACATTAGAAATCTCATCATCATTCTCTAAACCTTTACCTCTAACTCAGTTTTAATATTATTTATAGACAGTACATCACAAGTTCTCAGGCAAATCCAGTCAACAGGTTACGCTCGTAGAGATTCTTTAAAAACTTGAGTTGCTTCAAGCGCTTCTTTAGCTATGAGAGTCAGTCAGGCGTTGTCACTTTGTCTACAAGATAAAGTGAAGAAACTGTTGAGCACATTGTTTGAGTGTTTCAACTTGTCTAGCGCTTCAGAAGCTTTTTTGTTCACAAATAGAATAATTAATGTAGTAAAATGTATTAAGATATCGCAAGTAACGCCTTGATACTCTTAAAGATGTAAACTGGTAGTGCTTGTGCGGCTAAGCACGTAATTAATTTCCTTGCGATTTACACCGCATAGCAAAGACTGGGAAACTGCAAAATTTTCGGTTTGGAATATTCGGCATACCCATTTTTTTTCAAAGTGCCTGATTGGTGGTAACTTTACAATTATATAGCTTATACTTCAGAATAACATATAAACTACAATTTATAAAGATATTGTGTGAAGTGTCCAAAATATGACATCCAGGCGGGCGGAGACGCGGGTAACATGTAGTGATAAATATTCCGATAGCTCCTTTTTATTTTAGGCAACTCAAACAAAACTTGACCTGTCAACTGGAGTAACTGCGTCTCAACAGCCAATTAGCGACTCTCAAAATAACAAGATGGCGAATTTCGTGTGAATTGGTTGAATTGGAGTTTATGAACACTCACCAATTTGCTTGCAGATTTTTCTAGTTACCTAAATATGAAAACAGCGTAATAGTACTTTACTTTTCCTTTCTATTTCTATTTTCTTCTGTGCGCAAATTGCCCACGGATACCAATCTCACCGGAGTCAGTGAGAGTGGTTATGTTGGACTCGATATTTCTAAAATTCACGCTGTCTTCAGACTCGAAGTCTTTGCCAAGGGTGAGATAGTAAACAACATATCCCTCGCAGCCCGACTGGCCCATTACTTTCTTTTCTGAGATGGCGCTCTTCAGGTGCGGGGACCACGGAGTCCCCATCTATCCCCCGATTATAGGGAGGCGTAAATTGCGAGCCACCACAGTGGAATGTGAGTGACCATGAATCCTATCAAGATTTTCGGGAATTTTCAACCTCACCCTACTGATTAAAAGGAGTGACTCTGGTGTAAGCTTCCTTTTCGTGCAGAAACTTTCAAAGAAAAAGAAAAATAACTAACAAAAGTATACACTTAATTCGCATAAAAATGCATCAAATTAGATAGAGAAAAAATGAATACATCGACGATATTCAAAACCGCGATCTTCAACTATAAGGGCAACTTTTTCGCATTTAAATTTGATTTGAATAGTCAGCATATTAATTGCTTTTCAAAAAATTCTGTACAAAAAAATGCATATCAAATGGTATTAAATTTAAACACGCTAATATTACCTACGTAGTCATAGTAAGCTCAAGAACAACAAAAATAAACTGCAGTTTACCGGGTACAATGACACTTCGACACGTCAAACTTCGTGACAAACTCTGGCCCAAATACTTAAACCCATTTCCGATTGACCATAGATTTGGTTCAAATGTATGTGCAAACATTGCTGAACTATTACATTTTTTCTGTAGGTAATGGGGAGTCCACACGCTCAGACGGGTCTTACGGGCGCCGCGCACTGCGGTATTGGAACCACGCATGCGTGGAAAACACAATTCGAAAACAACCTTATTATCGGAAGTCTAAAGTGCATTTCAACTTGTTTTACCAATAATTTGCTAAGGAAATTCCAAAGAATTGGAGGTGATTGAAAAAAGATGTCATTTCACACCGTGTTAAGGAAAGTTTGTTAACGATTCTTTTGTTTGATAGCTTGGTGGTTAGATTACAGGAGTAACAAGAATATGGCGTAACTGTAACTCATTAGAACTTTTTGATGAAATAAATTTGTATTTTTTTTTCATTAAACTTTTGTACTTTAGCGCCAGTGCTGAATATTTTAAATTTGGAATCATGATATACTTTTTTGTCGACTAAAAAAGAAAAAAAATAGTTTTTGTAAATTATTGGCTTGAGAAAAAAAGACATCCTGCCAGTAATTTCTATAATATAGAGTCTGTGAGCGATGTTTGATGCCTCAGAAGGCTGTCGTATGTACATTTGGGTAGATTATTAAGCATGGTGTACTTTTTTGTCATTATTTTGCCTCACTACTTTGATATCATCAATTGATTGTGGAGATCGGGTGGTAGTTGCTTCACGGGAAATATCGAGTTCTGCCATATGCCGATCGCAGTTAGACAGAAAAGCCTTGGTGGAAAAGATTTGGAAAATACTGAGAGCATGATATTGTCTCCCTAGTTTGTAACTTGCACCTAGTTTGTAATTGAGACGAACGCAGTTTTGATTCCTCTAGGTTTTTTACATTTATATCTACGCAACTATTATGAAGAGGAAAAATTTGTAGTTTTGTGTGTGTGTGTGTGTATTTTTGTAATGAATAAACTCAAAAATTCCTGTTCCGATTTCAAAACTCTTACATCATTGAAAAGGTACGAGTACATTCACGCTGAGTAATATAATGCTATATGGCGCTGTGCAATAACCTAAATCCAGTTGGTCGGAGCTGCGGCCAACAGCTAGTGTATTATATGTGGGAGAGGGGATTTACTACTTAACGTCTTTATAACTACTGCATGCATGCAATAATGTTCACGGGAATCAAAGTGAATGCAAATACTGTTGAATATCAAAAAGGCGCATGTCGAAATAAAATTTGATAACAAAACCACTGTTCTGCGAAGCGTTTAAGATTACGATTGAGACTTTTTCTCTGTGAGAATTCATGTCACTTGCACCCTTTGTCTTCTGTTCCTTTCTTATATAAATAGAGACCGTACGGAGACCACTTCGCTTGCAATGGAAACTCGGCTTTACACATTAACAATTACGATTATGGAAATGTACGGGCTTTACCCGAAGCTATTAAGCGTTTATCTAAAAGAGAAAGAAAGAGCTTATGCCACTGTGGGACATCAATCTCTCTGGGGCACTTACAAACGCTCAGCAGAGATTTATTGGTGTAATACCGATTGGAAGATGGATAGGCAATTACTTTCTATGATAGTTGTGAGATTATACGAGTAGAAATGTTTATCTATACTGGTGGTCTCCCAGTGGTCGGAATTCGACCATAATTAATAAAAAACTTATATGTTTGAACATTACTAAAGGTCTCTTTTTCGTTAAAAGCGATACAAAGTCATTTATTCAATGTATCAATGTACAAGGTGTAAGAGGAACACAACTGAAGACGTAGGACCTCCTTATTATTATTTTTTTTAATCTTTTGTTTATAATCCGTCAGCCATTAATAATACTTTTTCCGATCTAAATTAAAGTACTTTTGGCCTTGACTGTACATTAATCAATCAGAACAATAATCTGTACTTAATAAAAAAAATAGTCAAATAAGTGGTAGTAGATGACGTGACATTATTAAACTACAGCATTACTGATATTGTAGACCAGATGGATTTTCCATGTCAATCGCTAATGTTATTAAATATACTGTGATTGATTGTACACAAACACTAAACGGCCTTGAAACTCCATACTTAGCATCGAGCAAATTTGAACCGTACCGTATAGGTATAAGGTATAATATGTATAATGATCACTTTTTGAGAATGAAAAAAAAGAAGTCAACATTGTTCCAACCAGTCGGATTGGAGGTCGATGGGGGAGGCCTATGTTCAGCAGTGGACGTCCTGTGGCTGAAATGATGACGTATAATGGTTTGTGATATAAAGGATAAATGTATCAGGAGTAACATCTTTGCCTTCTTCATATATCTTTTTGTTTCGTGTGCCTGTATTGTTTGTTTTTTTTTGTGAGGAGAAATAAAAAATAAATAAATAATATCGAGTTATTGGGAAACCTTATTTTAGATTTGCGACGCATATTTTATAGCATTATTGGGTAGAATCGAACGACCTTGTCAACATAACTATTGTAAGTACATATGATTGGTTGATTTCCCCGCGACTTTCCCCTGCTTATCTTGTCTTAGATGGAAACACATAACTCAGATTTCAGTCGACTCATGTTAAAACTTTAGTGTACTTACAAACAACTTCGTCAAAACTTAACCTATATAAACAGATGCAGGTGTCGAAGTTGCCGAATGTCTAACTTTGTATAACTTCGGCTACGAATTGAAACTGCCAAAGTTCTCTAACAAAAATATTCTCATATAATATAATATTCGTGCATAAATATTCCGTCCCGTATCTCAATGAGTCCCGTACATTTAGCGAGAACTTAGGTTATTTTAAACACTGAAAATCTATACGTATCGTGTGGGAAACACAAAAGTTTGCGCACGAATATGTTCCGTTTAAACAAACACGTACAGTACACACGTACAGCAGATTGAAATGTAGCCGGCCAATTAAATATTGACTCCGCATACGCACGAAGTTATTTCCTGTTAATATGTGGAACCTTTTTTGTTTTGGATATCAAAGTTCTATTATAATATTTTAATATACACTATAACATTTTTTGATCCCTAACTAAGCATTATAGCAGTGCCTGTTTTATCGAGAAAGGGTTGGTAAAGCAACTGATTGACGATAGACATGCCCAAAATATGCACTTTATATTACACAAAAAATTATCATTCTCATTCAACGTGGCCAAGCTATTAGCCTTTTGGGAACTTTATCAGTCGGTGATGATGCGGAGGAAGTCTATGAGGCATTGTACGTTATTTAACTAATCTCTTTTGTTTTCTACTTTAACCGACTTCAAGAAGAAATGTTCCATCATTAAATTAACATACTTCGTTACGCAGCGTTTGAAAAGTAATTAATTTTAGACTGAACATTATTAAAATGAACAACTCAATTTGTATAATCTTCTCGACGGTTTCACAAATTTGTAAATGAAAATTGTACCGAAACATAAAATTACTGACTCTAATTTATATTTTGTAATAACCAATAATCTACTGAATTATGTTAAAATGTAGACGAAACTCAACTCTATACCGAAACGGTTACCGAAAACTGAAACGTAAACAGATAAGTTAAAGGTTTATTTTCATGATAATTAAGTTTATAAATATTGCATTCAAAATTAAACCTTAAATTGATCGTGTTAGGCTTCTGTTTAGAACCAATGACAATCAGTGTATATGAAATATTATATACAGTTTCAGAAATAACAATTATACGGTGCGTGAGGCACGCACATTGTTTGAAACCACGAAAGTAACTCTATGCAGTGTTCTGCAATCCATGTAGTTGACGCTTTTATGCTAATAATATTTGACTTGAAAGGGTATACTGTGTTAGGCGGTTTGCATTCCAATTACATGTTTGTTAGAAGTAGGTAAAGTTGTGTATAAGAATATTTTATTTCAAGAAATCTTATTGAGTGCATACTGTACATAGCCTGCACGAGAAAGACCTTTGGGGCTAACTCACCTCACTTAATAAATTACCACACTAAAAATTAAACACACAATATTCAGGAAATATGTATTATGTTTGTTGGTTTAATGGAGTCAAAAAGCCATGAGCACGGTGTACTGACGACCGCCAAGCTTGTTCTTATTGGGGCCAACCGTATCAGTCTTAATAGTGAATATATAAATAACCATGTCAGAGCGAGAGTCACCAGTAGCATCCATGAGTCTCCACCCAATGTCCTCCACGAGATTTTTGACCCCTTTGCCCCAACTCCCTGGAGTCTCCACCGCTTCTGAAACGAAATGGTGCAACTCCTCTTCCTCGAACTGGTGTCATCCGCAGCGGCAGCCAACGAGGAGTGGATGGTGTGGAGGCTGGCTGCTACAGTGCTTACGCAAATTGCGTCCCACAACAGGCACTCATCCTTGTTCAAGGGCACTAAAGCCATCCAAAAATAAGAAACATTATTTTGTTAAATATGGCTTCCGAGCTAAATACCAAATCTAGATATAATTATTTAAAAAGCCAGTTCTACATGAGGTTTATATCAGAGTAAATTCCGTGGCTTGATATGGGGACATTAAAACTCACTTAACCTATCGATACCTCGTTCAGCCTTAAATTCTTACCGAGGAAAACTTCAGGGCAACGTTTTATTTAATGGCTATTCGATATCGGGAAGAAACTCCACAACCGTTTTAATCTCTTAGTCTGGACATTATCTTTTATGACTCTTATTTTGAGGCCATAAGGCTTATTTTAGATATTTACACATTTGCTAGTATAAGAGTGTTGATTAAGTGTCTGTGGCTTTATTAATTGAGGTGATAGTATCTCAACTTTCTTATTATCTAATAGCATCGCGAAATGGTTTCATCCGTGGAAGTCGTGATTCTGTGAGAATATCCTTCAATAGTGTAATAGAGTGTTTATTAACCTTGTGTTGTGTTTTCGGTGGTGAGTAGGGTAGCCAGAGCTCACTAGAGAGGTTTTGTGTTGTCAGTAGGAAAACCAAAGGCTTATCCTACATTTTTTTCGCTGACTACACAGAATGAGTCTGTTCTTACAGGGGTTGCGGCACGAGTGTTATTCCTCTGGTGTTACACTCGCCCATAGGCCACGGTAACCACTTACCATCAGGTGGGCCGCGTGCTTGTCTGCAACCTAAGTTGTATTAAAAAAAAATATCGGGATAAAAATAAAAAATGGTTCAGTAGATTTTATTATTCTTTCCATACTATATACCTACTTTCGTTTACCACGAACTTTTTTTCGGTATTGGGATACGGCAGTCGTTTTAACTTAAGCTAATCTAAGTCAACATGAGAAAAAGAGTAGGAGAGTCGACCCCAGGCTCCAAGTTCGACATCAACACAGGCAGGGTGGTCAGATGGCATTTACTCGCAATATACCCGAAAAACCTAAGTCACATCGTATTTAACCTAACCGTGTTGTGGCGGACCATGTGCTTATCTGCAAATGGTACAAATACCTATTTAAAACAAACCCTAGACTCCAAAAAGAGATCCTCGGATGTGACCAGACCTATGGGAGATAATTATTAAGGGAAACGCAAATTACAAAACAATTCTCAATATTGCAAAACGATATTTGCTATTCATCAAGTCATGAGATATTCATGCAAAATTTAAATAGAAGAACGAAATTAAAGCCGATTTGAGAATAGGCTCAAACAATGATGAAAATGATGATGATTAATTTAATATTCATTACCTGTCTTTTAGATCGTTATAGTACCTACGTTGATCCTTTAGCAAGGGAGGGACAATGGACGGATTATCTTGCTTACAAATGGGAAACAGTTGGATAAACCTTTACAATATTAACATTGCTAGGATTAGGTTCGGTAGTCGTTGAAGTCCTGATGATTATTAATAGTAACACTATGTTATAGTAACATATATGTGCGTTATTATGTATAGGTATATGTAACCAGGATTTTTCAACACTTTTCCTACACTCCCAAAGCCGAAAGCTACTGGTAGTATTCCTATTACACAACATATTGGCATTTAAAATAATTACGGCACGGCAAACTTTTTTTTAATACTTAAATTACGGTATTTACTCTCTATAGTGTTAGAAAAGCTAAATGAAAACAAAATTTCATGAAAACATGACATGAACTCGCAAGATGGCACTATCTGTTTTTATTTCAGTGACTTATTTTTTATAAAATTTTCGAGTCGTTTAGTTTTAGTGGTACGATTGAGAGTAAATAATGCGAACAAAATATAAGGTCCAAAAATTAAGACGGGGGATACCGTTATGTCCTACCTTCATCATTCTCAGCATAGTAAATATCAAATAAATTATAAAAATTTTAGCAAGATCACGTACATTCTAAAGACTACACTTTGTATAAAATCCTACCAAGGATATTCTCTTGAAATATGAACCGACTTTTCAAGGTACATTAATTTCCGTCTTGTCACTTTGAAGAATATATCTACCATAAGGGGATATCACAATAGGTAAAATATTTAGTAGCATTATTATAACACACCAGCAAGTTTGCATATGTATTTTTCAAAATTCTCTTTCACATGAGAATCCGCCAGTAATAAAAATGATAAAAAATAAATCATGCAAATCGATCGATTTCTCAAGTTTTGCGTTTAATAATAAAGGTTATATTGTATAATAATAAATCAAAACAGGGGTTAGGCATGGTATTTTATATATCGATATTTTGCAATCTATACTTTTTTGTTCTTGCTAATTTTGAGACGAGCCTATTGCTAATTAAACTGTTAGTTTAAATTAGCAATAGGAGTAAAGCCAAACAAACAATAAGAGTAAAGCCTAAAAGAATATACTCGTAGTAAGATGAGATAACACATCCCACCTAAAATAATTGTTAAAATATAAACAGTATGAAAAAGTTCTCACGGGACATCACGTCCGAAACAGCAACAATCTCAGCATTCTCTGAACCTATTTCCAACTCAATTGGGGTCGGCTTTCTAGGATATCGAAGTTCTGTAGTTAGGCTAGTCGGATTTTGAGGGCTCCAATAACCCGTAACGAGTACCACAGATATTCGTATGTTAACCGGGACCGACGGCTTGACGTGCTCTCCGAGGCACGTTCGAAACACCGGGTTATATAATACAAATAATTTACTTATAGTTCACGAATGAGTCCCGTTCTATCATTATTAGGTATAAGTATTAAGAAGAGCAACAAAACGCTTTTTTAAAACATAACGATTCCAAGAAGTTACCGATTATAAATCTTAACTAAATATTTTATTGTATTCATAAAAAGCCAAAACGTAAACAATGAAATTCATAGTCCAATTCTAAATAATAAGCCGATTAAAGCCGTGGCCTAAATCAGTTTTCATCAGCTCTGTTGGAACTTAACTCGTAAAACGAATTTAGCTATATTGTTCATAATTAATGTACTCGTTTAATTTTCAACTGTTTCTACCTAAGGTATTGTCGGATTATAAAGATCTATTGCGTTAATAAATATTTCTAACTAGTTATGTATATACCTACATGATTGAAAACAATATGCAGAGCATCGGTCTTTGGAGACTAGAACTGAATGCAGTCTGTTTATAAAGTAAAAGAATTTATATTTACGTGATGTCAGCGTAACGGAGCTGAGTGACGCGGATGATGACGCGAGTTTCATGATTTTTACTCAACGAAAATATTTATGAAAAGTATATTTCTTTATTTCAAAAAAGTTTTAAAGTAAGTTTTTCTAAAAAAAAATTTAAAGTAGTTTTTATTTCGAAAATAGATCACAATATTTTATCCCCACAATAAGAACTATATACATTCTGAAAAGAAGAAATGTACCTATACATATTTTATATGCTTGTAGAGTCAAAACTAAAGCCTATTGAAAATATCTACATATGCATCATCACTATCACTATCACTACATAGTATAAAATAAAGTCGCGTTCTCTGTCCCTATTTTTCTTGTCCCTTTGTATGCTTAAATCTTCAAAACTATGCAACGGATTTTGATGCGGTTTATTTTAATAGATAGAATGGTTAAAGATGAAGGTTTATATGTATATAACATCATGCTACAATAAACAGGTGCGGAGCAGGAATGAAAAATGTTGCAAAAACGGGGTGACGCAGACGAAGTTGCGCTGTCAGCTAGTACGTTATATACATTATCCCCGTTCTACCCAAATTTAATCTACCATTCTATTCAGTGCCAAGTAACAAAGGTTGAACCTACTGCAATATTCCGGTCACTAATGTTAACTCCAGCCATGCACCTTAGGCTGCATATTATTAAGTCTATCTTTGTGCAATTATCATGTATTTGTTCAATAAGATTTAATAAAAAACACACCAACCCTATTCCGTAATCACTTTGTACGACACCGCATGGTAAGAGATGGGTGGCCGGGAACCACACAGCGATTAATTAAAATACCAACATAAAACATAAGGACTGAAAGAAACAGGAGAGTCCTCTTAATTTACTAAATGGGACCTTTATGATATTATAAAGGTCCCGCACCACAAGAGATGGGTAAATTCATACTCTTTGATCAGATATTCTATTGGGACCTTTAGTGGTTACAGAGATCAAAGAAAGTGTACCCTACTTATACATATTTGCGATTGAAATGACTAAAAGGATTACATAACGATATTATGTTATGCTATAATTAATAAGGTACAACCCTAATATGAAATATGCTAATTCCTAAAGGGCACATGAGAGCTCTGGTTCACTTTAGTACATTATCAAAGTCAAATCATTATATGTATGCTTAATTTCAGAGGCAGATTAATAATTGAGGATTTATATTGTGGTGATATTTTTGAGTTAATTGGTACAATATATATTTGACTTATTTGACCTGAGTATTTAATTTTTTTCAATATATATCGCTTTATATGGTGGGTGTTAAAAGTATGTAAATCAGTTTGTATATATGAGTGCGTCTGTGGTCTCTGTGGCGTAGCGGTAGTGAACACGACTCCTACGCAGGAGGCGCGCGTTTGAACCCCGCTCAGTGCAAATATTAGTTTGCATGAATATGGCTATTTGTATTGATCTGGTCGTGCCTGGGAGAGCACGTTAAGCCGGCTGTCCTAGTTGCCTACGAACATCTATAGTTGTTACAAGAAGTTGAAGCCATCAAAGTCCTGCTAGCCTAACTACAGAACTTCGATATCGTCAATTGATCGCTTCACGAAAATCATCGAAGTTCAGCCGCATCTTTGTTAGACTAGAAAGCCGACTCAAAGAATGAGAGAATGATATTAGTGTCTTATTAACCCTATATATTTACATTAGAAAAAAGTATAACTTGGGCCTTGCCAAACTATGGCGTACAAGGTGACTAAGGGATAAGGCTGTTTAACATCAGACATATATATCCCAGGTTCAGTCTAAGATGCATGGCCCAGAATACGTCAAAAGGCTTACTCCTTATTTCGAGAACTGAAAACAATGATTTGTGAAATGTAGGTGTTAATTTTTTGCATAACCCTCCAGGGATAAAGGCGTGCTCACTGTATGTTAATTAGGTATTCATGAAGAATTTTAAAAATGTTTAAAATTGTATTTCTGTGGTAAAATGATTCAATACAGGATTATATCATATGGGTCAATATCAACAATACGTATTTTTTCTCAATTTTGGTGGCGGAATTTATTCTTTGGCTTTTGTAAAAAATAAGGACGCAGTTTAAAAATAGATAGTCAAAGTTAGATGAATCTGTAAGAGGGCTGCAAATCTATCAATAACTTTATGAAATAATTCAGTTTTAAGTTCAGGTTGGCACCAAAATTGAGATTCGCCCACCAAACTTGAAAATCAGTGGAAGCAAAATTTAATTTCTTTCACAAACCTCAATCTCGCCAACTCAAACCCACAGATTCTTAGGAGTTTAGCAGTATGTAATTCAAAGGATAATAAAACTCCATTGTGAAAAAATATTTTTCATTTTATGTAATCACAAAAACCATATTTCTATTTATTGCAAACAAAATTAGGTAAAAACTAAGAAAACCAATATGATTAAATATAAAAATATTCTAAATATTGGATTTTAACCCTTTAACTGGTAGAGGAAACTAGTCATGCGATTGAGATGAAACTCAGTTATGGGATGTAGGTCTTTATGTTTATATTAATTATGCCATAAAAAATAAAAATTAAGAAAAACTTGGAAAAATTATGATGAAAATTTTTAAAACAAGGAACAGTACACCAGGGCACTTCGCATTTGCCACATTGTATGTTGGACCTTTTGTGTGTGGTCGCGCTGCTACAAAGTCGGCAGCGCCTATAGGTGTCTTTACCTTCTGGTAAGTGCTCACTAACACTAGCAAATCGGATATCTTCAGGAATTCCAAAAATTTCTTCTTGCGACTGACTGCCTCTACACTATAATTTTTTTTCTTTGCCAAAAATTTTGGAACAGATGAATATTTTCGTTTTCGAAATGTCAAGTTATTTACAAGTTCTCTGGCAAGCCTGAACATCTTTTGGCTCATAGGATTAAGCACTCTTGAATTTTTTGAGCACAATATATTGGAATTTGTGATTGCCACATCAAACAAGAAATAAAATAATCATTTCCACCATTTCCTGTTTTGATGAGCGACATGGGTGGGTGGAGTCGATAGATTTGACCAGCAAAAAGCCGTGTAGCTTTTTGTTGGTGTAATCTATCGCTTTGAGTATTCTAAAACTGAGCGTGGACAGGAAAAGGATCTTTTACTACAATCCTTGTGTGTTCGGTGACAAATAGCCTCCTCTTTTAGGTGAAAGGCTGTACTCAAAATGGTCACTAATTTTGTGTCCTTCCAGATGGCAAACCCCACATTGTTCCGAACTCAACTCAAGACATCTGGGATTTTTTTTGAAATCTCTGAAGTGTCATAGTCTCAGCAATCTCAGGGACACATAATGCTGGATTACTAGACTAGTAGTCTTCAATTGATGGTAATTTGTGTATCCCCATTTGTATTAGCATTCCAAGTTAATCCTTCAGTTCATTTTTAGTAATTTCGATATAGTTTCTTATATTTGATTGTCTTGCAAACAAGTTCGTTTGAACTAGCAGGTTTTCAATAACTTCACTATCAAAAAATGATTCGAAAAAAGCAATTGGTCTTGATCTACTTTGAAAATTAATCTGCGATTGAACTTAGTTTTCATCAAAGGAAGGCACATTTACATCATTTGTCCTTCTTCTTTTTCCAGTCTATTTCATCTTCACCAGAATCGGGTTCCTCCAAAAAGAAAAGGCCCTACCTTTTGTTGGTGGTAGTGACATGAGTTGTAGAATCAAGAGGTGGTGCGGTGGTGATACGAGATGTAGAAGCAACTTCTAGAAGTTGGGCAATGGCAGCGCTAGATGTTGCAGCACAAAGTACTCTGACACTTCTTTCTCCTTCTATTTCATTTTCTTGACAATCTGTTGTATTATCAATATCCATGGTCCTGTTGTTGCTCTCTGTATCGGTTTCGTCTTCACTATCATATTCAACATCTTCTTCCTATTCATCCGTAGCTGGTTCGGGCCCATGCTTTCCATGTCTTCTCCTTCTAGTATCTTTACTAACCATTGGTTTCAAAATAACGACACGATCTCATCATCGTGCAAAGATACGACGTCGTTCATCGTCGGACGACACGATTGTGGTTGTTGGATAACACGCCCGTGTTTTCCAGCGATGAACGAGACGTTGTACCGTTGTACAATGATGAAGTCATGTCGTTATGTTGGAACCAGATCCTAACTGGTATATAATACAGTACATTTAAATATTTTGGTGGCAAGTTTTCAATTTTGGTGGCGAAAAACGCCACCAAAACCACCAAAATTGAGCCACCAACATTGAAACCAGGCGTAAAATAAATCTCTAAAAATAGAGGGTTTAAGTTACAATTAAAATAATAACAATGATGTATGTGTAACCTAAATCACTACCTATAATGTGTACTTAACTGGTAAAACACTTTGTATTCAAGAGCAAATCGTTCCACCAAATATTGAACTATTCTTGTCCCTCTTCCCGCTTAAAATGTAACTTACCTTTTTGGCAGGAAATCACAATACTAAATACACAACTGTCACACGCAAGTGCGGGCGCACGATTGAGGGATGAGCAGTAAATAGGTCGCATCGATCTCACACGCACGTAACTTTGATTTATAGTTAATTGAAAAAGTGATACTAAAATTCAGATTTTTGCTTGGACAAACTTTGATTCGGGTATCCTGCGCTTTTAAATTATATTTTCTGATATGTTTAAATTGTTTTAAGATAATGTGTTTTGTACATATGGATACGAAATTTTTTTTTTATTAATCCTTTATGGTTTTGGTGTAGTGAATGCATTTATGTAAAAAAAGGGAAATGGGACAAGCCACCAAACTTGAATTTTGAAGTGATTTTTTTTATTCCTTAACTACTATTATACATTTATAATAAAAAAATGTTGCCTCAAGTAGATCAAGTTACACAGTTAACATTAAAAAAATAAAAAGGTAAATTCTGTCATTTTACACCGCGATTCCCAGTGAAGACATATAATATTTGCCGTTGGGATATTCACCCATATCATTTCACAACCCTAAAGTTGTTTTTCAATGGGTAGTTTCATACTGCGGTTCTAATCACCCCAAAAGAATGATCAATTGATATGTTTTATTAAATTCCCTCTTCAAACAGTTTTTACAACAGTAAAATAAACTCATAGAAAGAAGTAATTGCGTGATATTTTTTTATCACTACCTAAGTGAGCTGAAGTAATTCTAGGTATAATACAATTAATAATAAATTACAATTGTACGTGTTGACATACGGCTGGCAGTTTCTTTGTTTAGTAATTGTAATACCTATTGTAATACCTTTCATCACATTACCATTAGGTCAATGTTATCATCACCTGTCTCATAATGATTTAATTTGATGATGATTGATTAGCACAACTAAGATTGCTCTAGGCGCCGTCCTTATTCTGTAAGAAAAGTGCGCGAATGTCTTGTCCGTTATTTAGCACATGGATTGACTTATCGATCCCGTCAAAGCATTCACTTTTTCTTATCTAATTTTGATAAATACTTTCTGAGCTCCTACTATGAACTCCTAAAACGGATAAAAAAATAGGACGCCAACTATCCGCCAACCGCAAGCGTGACTTTATCATATACCTACCCTTGTCTCAATTAAATAAGATAGGTGTCACTTGTCATTCTCGTCTATCCATTCCTGTCAGATATCATTTTATCTATTATCTCCGTCTTTGCCATAACCTCTTTCACGCAATTTATCCAACTTTTTTTGGGCTGACCACAAGTGAAACTTTGTAATCCTATACATTTTATTTGTAATAACAAAGTTAAATAAGTAGTTGGTAGCATGACAGCCTATCAATTATTGACAAATTTTAAGAGTTTATCGTGGCTTAACATGTTAACTCTTAAGACTGGTCAATAATTAGACGGTTGTCATTACACCAACTGTAAATGTAACTTTGTAATCCCATATATTTATATAGGATTACAATGTTATTTATGCTGTTGCTTGTATGACAGTCGTTGACTTATTGACCTGCTTTAAGACTTATTGTAGGCCTGTTATTTTGAGAGTTCGTAGTACGGGCTCTGATCTATTTACAAACGAAGTAAAATAAGAAATAGGTTACAATCTACTAAAATATAAATGCATTTGAATAATGGTCCGTATTCTAAATATAAGCAAATGGAAATATCTAGAACAGGTTATAGAATTAAACATCATACATTACGACGAATTCTGATATTATATTTATACCGTAACGGTGGCAATAATGATTGGGACAAATCCTCTGTAAGTTGAGGTGAGCACCCAATGACTCTTAGATGAATCCTCAGTGAATTGAGGTGAGGCCTGCGTGAAGCGTATAGGCTGACTATTATGTTATATAGGTATAAAGGCCTTTCCACTTCAGTGAAGGAATAAATAATAGGCTATTATCTGCTTCTGTTACTGTACATTTCACAGATTGTCTCTAATTTTCTATTTCTGAGTTAATCACTTCATCTAAGTCTTTTGATTTCATTATTTCCGTCCCACCATTTTTAAACAAAATTCTAATCTTTTTTTGGTTTGAACATGACTTCCATTTTGCTTAGTCTAAAATTAATGATTTTTGTATCTTGAAAGCTTTGCACAATATTATCAGTGTTATTTGGACTTAAGTCTAGCATAATACTACATGGCAAAGCGCCAATACGTGTGCGTGCCTGTGATTTTTTTACTATTATGCCGACAGTAAGTGTTGTGTATTTTACTTTAGTTTCTTTTCAAGTCGTATTTTCTGCCAAAATATATGTACGGAAACCAACTTTAATAAGAGATATTATATTTTGAAGAAAAGTTGGTTTCGTCTCTTTTAAATAGTACGACAACCTTATATAACTTTGACCGCTATTGTCGTCATGGGCGCCATTATTTTATCTTACATAGAGTGATGAAGGCGTTACCGATAACCGAACATTCGGGCTAAAAGTAAATAATACTATTACAATAGAATCCCTTAAAACTGGTTTTATTTCAAAGTGTTCTTACTTCAAGAAGCCTCAAAAAAAACGTTCATCTTCAGCGATCACCTACTGGAGACATATTATAATATTTCAATCTTACTTCACTTTCATAGTGTGATTCGGATTCATATCGTTGTCATCGATGACGATATACTACTAGGTACGTGTAGGTACTGTATGTTATAACAAATACATAAATTCTACCAAAAAAATCTATCTTCTACAGTAAGAGATGCCATCATTCCTTTTTCAACCATGTTATACTAAGTATCCTCACTGACACTGATGGTCCAAATCACTTTATGAAATGAAAGTAAAGTAAGATTGGAATAGTATTACTTTTAAGTGGTGCTAAGAAGGTTAAAGGTAATTTTTTTAAATCTTGAATTCTACTAGTGAACAAGTATGATGGTTTTAAAAACTGACTCTTGGCTGTAATTGGAATGAAGTTTTTCCTGTATGAATTATCTAAAATCCTGTACTAATAGTGATAAATGGTATCTCTATGGACAAAAAGCTGAAGTTGTTTATCCATATTCACACACAATCTGTGTGTTTAAGTACCAAACTTGAAACAATCCTTACAATCCACAGTAGTCCTTGTTAGTAATCGTGCGATTAAGGTTTAACTACTCATTTTAGCCGCCCCGTACTTTCCTCACCAAACAAGTTCAGTAGTACAAAAGATAATGATCGTTTCGAGCTTTATTCGTCGCCTGCGGTTTAAGGGTCGTTTGCCTTCTGAGGGTGATTGCCTCTAACCTCTGTGCTTACAAAAATAGGCGGCCTAATAAGGGCATTTAGGATTTCATGACTTGGTTTTATTGATAAATCTTAGTGACCATCATTCGATTCTTTGTAATGAGTTTTAATGTAGTCATGGATGGACATCTAACAGAGTAGATTGAGATTAAATCAAAATGTTCACTATTTTACTCAATAATATCGGCAACCGCTTAAATATTGTGTTTGGATAAGTATATTTAGTTTGCTATGCAGGTGTTTTTTTACTAAAAAGAAAAGAAAGCCGTCTATGCAGAATTTTATGACAAAATTATAACATTTGTACCATTGTGTGAGTGAAATAAAGATTTAAATAAATGCTTTAAGCGAAGATTGTCATTCATGCTTAGAGAAAATAAAGAAAAGTTTTTAAAACACTATAATTTTAATAAGGAAGATAATTGTAACAGAGAAAACTTAACGACACAATGGACTCCTTTTGCATAAATAGTAACACCAACAATTTTGAAACTTTGAAAGAACTTGCACAACAAACTATATGACAACCACCATCAGTGCCACCATCAGTGCGCGAATTAGTCTACGGATAAGTATATAGCAAAAACGTCAGGTTAATTGTAAATAATACCAAATAAATCGTGATAGAATCTGTGAAAAGTTGTTTACTTACAATAAGATTTCTTCCTTTAATATTTCAAACGAAGAAGTATGGATTTCATTAATTCATAAAATTTCTTGCGTGTTTAAATAGGTTTGAACTTTTGTATGAAACTAGGATGGGCCGCTTGTTATGTATGAAGACGAGGTAGCCGTTGATGGCAGTGTCAAATTAGCATATTTAGCCTTAGTTGCACGATCTTACTTTGACCGTGACAAAGCTGGTCAACGTACCGGTCAGGTATAAAACGTCATAGCCTTGGTTGTAACTATAACCAGCCACGCTCAAACGTCAAATTCTGTCAAAAACAGAGCTACAAAAATCATGGAAAACAAAAATAAGTGGAAGCGGCATGTAGTCGGTGCACGCGTGTCATTGGTTGACGTATTTATGCTACGAAGGATAAATTCGATAATATGAACGTTTTTGATAAGAATACGTCTAAACTTATTCGTAAATATTCAAGCTTTTTCAATTCAAAGTATGAAATGCCATAAATACTTTTTTCACTACGGCATCGGCAGCTCAAACAAGTAAGTTTTACTGCATAACAACAGTGTGCAAAGTGCGATTTTGCCCACTGCGTGAGACAAAGTAACTTTTTAATATATATTTTTTATTTTTTCTATAAACAGTGCCAACCATAGATTTTAAAAAGAATTGTTCCGCGATGAACTTTCCAACTACATAATCTGCACTCTATTTCTTGGCCGTCCTTTAGAAAGTTCTTTAAAATATGAAGGTCCAATTTCGAAATTCTAAATTTGATAGGTATTTGTAAAACGAATAACCATGTTTTTTATTTAAATTATTTAATATTTTAATGTATTATAACATAACATAAACTCACGCCTATTTCCCGGAAAGGGTAGGCAAAAAAAACAATTACTTACTAGTAGAGCACAGTATTATTAACGGTTATGTGTGTGAGTTTGGCGACATCGGTTCCGCTACTGCAGCTATCGCGTCGCAGTTCTACTAGTTTCTCTGTTCTGTGTACTAACCATAGAGTTAACCAAACCATTTCTATCAAACTGTTAGCCTTAGTTGCACGATCTTACTTTGACCGTGACAAAGCTGGTCAACGTACCGGTCAGGTATAAAACGTCATAGCCTTGGTTGTAACTATAACCAGCCACGCTCAAACGTCAAATTCTGTCAAAAACAGAGCTACAAAAATCATGGAAAACAAAAATAAGTGGAAGCGGCATGTAGTCGGTGCACGCGTGTCATTGGTTGACGTATTTATGCTACGAAGGATAAATTCGATAATATGAACGTTTTTGATAAGAATACGTCTAAACTTTTTCGTAAATATTCAAGCTTTTTCAATTCAAAGTATGAAATGCCATAAATACTTTTTTCACTACGGCAGCTCAAACAAGTAAGTTTTACTGCATTACAACAGTGTGCAAAATGCGATTTTGCCCACTGCGTGAGACAAAGTAACTTTTTAATATATATTTTTTATTTTTTCTATAAACAGTGCCAACCATAGATTTTAAAAAGAATTGTTCCGCGATGAACTTTCCAACTTCATAATCTGCACTCTATTCCTTGGCCGTCCTTTAGAAAGTTCTTTAAAATATGAAGGTCCAATTTCGAAATTCTAAATTTGAAAGGTATTTGTAAAACGAATAAGGGTATTTGTTCGAAATTTCATTCTTCGCCTGATTCATCTGGCGTTATATGAATCAGAAGAACATACTTCAAATATTTTTATTTTGTATTTAGACAGCAACTTTTTCAAAAAAATATCATTTGACCAAGTTAGGGACAAAGCTAAAGTATCCAAAACAAAAATTTACCGGCAATAGCTTAGTTAGTTACAGAAATAAACCCATAGAAATAGAAAATTTTGTCTTCGAAGAACTACCCATAACCATGTTTTTTTTTTAAATTATTTAATATTTTAATGTATTATAACATAACATAAACTCACGCCTATATCCCGGAAAGGGTAGGCAAAAAAAACAATTATTTACTAGTAGAGCACGGTATTATTAACGGTTATGTGTGTGAGTTTTACGACATCGGTTGCGCTACTGCAGCTATCGCGTCGCACTTCTACTAGTTTTTCTGTTCTGTGTACTAACCATAGAGTTAACCAAACCATTACTATCAAACTGTTAAATTTGACGGTGACCGTTGTTTTTGACCATGACCATGACAGATAGTTCGTGCAACTAAGCCTTAAATTTGACGGTGACCGTGACTTTGACGATGACCATGACAGATAGTTCGTGCAACTAAGCCTTAATAATTATATGAATAAAAAGTTCGTAGTATTATACCTGTCTAGTAGTACACATATATTAACAATACGTTTTATATCATTACAGTTAGTCACGCTAGAGACATTTCCTTATCCGATTTTTTTATTTCTATGCGCCCCGCCTAAAAATCATCTGATGAGGCTGTCAGGCTGAGTGCCACCATTGTAACACTTTACGTGTTTGTAATGGTGACCCTCGTTCCTGAGACTTTGCGTTGAGCTTACCATCAGGTCAAATTGACGTGACCTAAAGAAAAAAAAAATATGGAGCAACGGGATCAGAAGTTCACATGCGAGTAAAGCCGCGGGCAACAGCTGGTAAATGATAAAGGTACTACGATGAGAAAAAAATATCTAATAGAGTGAACCCATTTTTTTTCGACCTTTTCGAGTTTAAGAAGTTAACAAAGTATCATTTAATGTCGTCACTTTTGATTAATGTTCGTAATAAACCAAGTCTATCTCTCGCGCTCATCAATTTTCCGGCTATTGATATAAAAGTGATAAATTATGAGAGGCTAACTACTTTTTATCACATTTTTTTGTCATAGCATGAAGTCTTCAGATTAACTTTGCCCTTGAAGGACTGTGATAACTTTACGAATAATATTTTTTTAGGACATTTTGAAGGTATGCCAATATATTATTTGTAATTTTTCGATAAAATAAAATGAATAAAGAATATTGTCTGAATGTTTAGATATAAAAAAAATCATGACGCAATGATATTTTTTGAAGCAATTACAGTGAAATTTAATTGAAGTGGGACCCGTATTAGTGAGAAACCTCTTTAGCTGGAACTCATGCTGAGGTCCCAACAATTTGATACCTACTGATTTACTTTTATTAGTGGAACGAAGCAATCCTCTATATCTGGAATTATATATGGGATAACTGAAATAATCTGTATTCTTACCTCTATTAATGGAACACCTTCGTAAATGAGATAGATATTTATCTATACCTAGATATCTGAGACACTAAGTTAGTGGAATACCTCACACTGAGTAAGTGAGACCAGGTCCCTTGAGTTTTCACTTACCAGGTTACACTATATTATGCTAATTGTTTCAAATCCTACGTGGATTCGTGGCCCCTACCTTGATTGCGGAACCGGTCCGGTTGAAGCATTCACTTTTTCTGAGCTAAATGGAAATAAGCCATGAGTTTAATTTGAAAAACTACAACTACAATTACACTGCGACCCACCAAAATGGATGTAAATCCGTATTTTATTACCCTCGTCACACAACGCAATCGTAAGTACCTTTAAAACAATTCATGAAAAGCATCATCTACAAACACCGCACCTTATACATAAAACATTGATACAAATAACGTACCAACCAAGAAAAATAAAAAGACTTTATTCCTTCTCATCTCTATATAAGTACCCAATTTGTTTGAGGTAAACACAATATGAGGATACAGAAATGTACAACGTAAAGGATCAGATATTTACTTATATGAGCCAAAGCCCAAAACATAATGTACCTTTGGCTTGGGAAAGGTTTGCTGAGAATGGGATCTATTGCCTTAGATCGGAGGCGAGGTGTGGATAAAATATTATGTTCAACCCCTTTTGAAATCCTTTCTACGGTACTTGGGTTTCGTTGACACGCGTCAGTTGTCTCTCTGAGTACCTATATTTTAGAGACAAAAAGGATTTTCCAGCTTGTAGATATTCAGCAAAAACATTTTTGATATGGGTATGGAATATGACAAGAACATTGGTTCAGAACTTGGACAAATTAAATTCGATCCTCAAAAACAGTACTTCCTAAATATATCCATTTTGATGACAAAAGTTGCTGTTTGCTTAATGTTGTATTATTCATATAAAAAGTCATAACATTTGGATTTGTCATTTCCGAAGAAATGCAAAAATTTTAGTACTGAAAATTGATTTCCTCCAATTTCTTCAGACAAAACGGCAATTTCATATACGTAATATTAATTTTTAAATAGAGACTGCGATCAAATTAGGAAAACCGTTATTATTGTATCAGATACCTCTTTGACCGGATCATCATACATCGGGTAAACCATACAATATAATCCTGTATAAAGTGTGTGTCTACGACACATTCACTCTTCATAGTTTTATTATATAATCTACACCACATTCATTCCGAAGTCGGCTCATTCTTTCTTTTTATTCATTCCATTCCATTCTTCTCTCTCGCGAGGCATTGTACGCGTCTCTCATATATAATATTATGATTAAAAATTGTAAAAGCGCAAGTAAACGCATTAATCTAAATTCCTTGTTCATTTATTCATAAGCAGTGTGTTATTGATGTCCTCTACTCTCACATCACACATGGATAGTCATGGATAATAATCTGTGGTTTTAGTTATATTCATTTTGTTAGTTGAGCTTTTTTTTTTGTTTGTTATTTTTGTTTTGTTCATTTAATTTCATTGTTTCTGTCATTTGTGATTAGTATTTGTATGACTCTAAGCCACTAGCGGCGTCATCTGAAAATAAGCGTTTCGCATACTCTGGTGTGCGAAGCATTCATGCTGATATGGTGGCCCATTTAAGAGCGCACGATATGCATTGAATGTTGTGTTGTTCTGACTTATGTAATTTAAGTTTGTTTGATCCTCTGTTCATTGTATGTCACTCGAATAAATGCTTTTTTTCTTTTCTTTTATTTTCTTCTCTAGGAGCCAGTTGAAAGCCAGCGTTGGATATTCACCTGGCTATGCCGAACTGGCTCCTTACCTTGTGCAATAGAAATGTTCACAATACGGTACCAGTGTCATGTGCAAGAAGTACCACTTTGATCTATCCTCTTTGTATATTCGTCTTCAATAAAATGTCTTCTTTCCTTTTCTTTCTTTCTTTTTTGTACATAGGTAATACCCATGGAATTTATTTGAATGTGGTTAATAAGGTACAGTATCGTACCTATTATTACGGAATTGGTGCTTAGTATAAAAATAATAGCCGAGGAATTAGGGTCATGCCTTTATAACTTTAACAGGCTATTTCCAGAAATGGTAAAACCAGACTGCGCCCTTTTACCTTTTGAAACCAAATTTGTATTCTCATTTAAATTTCTAACAGCTGAAACGTAAGAGAAACTCGTTTTTATTCAACCGGAGTACGAGCTATTATTCCATGACATGTGGATATATTGTGATTTCCTCGTTAGGTCCTAAACTAACATAATTATATTAAGAATAAGAATAAATTGTTGCCATTTTGGCGCTATTTGCCGCATATAATGGTTTCGACGATAAAACAAACAAATTGTGTACATAAGACCTCAATCAGTCAAGTTGTTGAGACACTACCCTGTAAATAATGTGGCACCAACATCTACATTATGAATAGGCAAAGATAAAACGGTTTGGTATCTTATTCTCTATATATTACCGAATTTTACTCGTAAATTTTCGTTTTATCATTTTATTGTCGATTCATATTTTCTTTTTTAACCCTGATGTATAAACGATGGGGTATTATAAGTTTTACTTGTCTGTCTGTCTGGGTAGCTATTGGATGAACCGATTTAGATGTAATTTTTTGTTTAAAGGGTGAATTAGTCAAGAGTGTTCTTAGTTATGTTTCGTTAGTAAAATAAATAATTCACGCGTTGTTGTGTCGAGGGACCTTGAATCGTTTCAAAAACATGTGGCAGTGCTTTAACAGGTACCGTACCGTATAGTCCTTGAATGGAGCAAACGGAAGTTAGGACGCCTCCTGGACTTATGACCTGAAAAAGGCGGCTGGGACAGACTGGATGCGGAGGGTGAAGGATAGGAAGCAGTGTTGCACATTGGGAGAGGCTTATGTCCAGTAGTGGACTGCGATAGACTGATTGATTGATTAATATCTTTTTGAAGATAGCCTAGAAGCGCGCGGTAGCCTAGTGGTATAGGTAATGGACGGCTGAGACGAGGTCTCGGGTTTGATCCCAGGTTTACCATGGCACACACCAATGACTGCGATGCTTTTCGAAGTTATGTGTGTATTTATCGCAGGTTTATAAGTGCCCGGTTAATGGCAATAGGCTCGCCACCTATTACATTGGGACCTAAATATAAACTGGCGAAATGTGGGTGCTAGCACCTCTGCCTACTTCTTTCGGGGATATAGGCGTGATATTATAAAAATAAAAGATATATAGACACAAGTACCTAAAAAAGGTAGTCTAAACCGTCAAGAATCATGATCTTTATTCTTGCATTAATCCCAGTCACATACGAAGCTATCCGCTCCGACCCCGGGTCCACTTTTTCCAGTCTGACCACGTCGCGACTGACCTTCAATATTTTGTGTGACTGCCATAATCTGGCCTCCACAACGATATCACCACCAACATAGGTGATTTTGAACGACAACTGAGACGGACTGTTTAACGTACCAACTGTCGTGATATGGATCTAGTTTAACGCTTAGGTAAATTAACTAGCTTGAAAGTTGCTTTATTTATTTTTTCATTTTCATGAAATACTTAGGTAGCGTTAACTGAAAAAAAAAGGTTGTTCAAAAACATGTTCTTGACGTGTACGAGTCGAGAACATGCTTTCAAACTTGATATTTCGCCAAAAGGTGAATTGGCCAATTACTTATTTATACGCTTTTCTTAAGTGTACCTACTGCTTGTGAAAATTCTGAATAGCCATTATTTGTTTGAAGTTAACTTGAGAAACACAAAATCAAGGAAAAGCGCTTCCAATTTCAATTTCATTTGGATTTGCAAAATATTGAAGTCATTATTGAATGATGAGAGATTCTATTTATATTTAATAAACCAGTAAGATCAGCTAAACATTTCTCATTATTATTTACCTGACTGTAATCAGTGTATATATATAGAGTAGACGTAGAAGTTGAATCGGCTTTTTTATACCAATAAGGTGGTAGATAAGCACAGGGCCAACGTGACCTATGGACGTTTGCCAGGACCAGGGGCATACACTTGTGCTTCCTACCCTGCCTATTTCATAAGTCTTCTGTCCCCTGTCAGTTTTGGAACATACAATACAGATTTCTTCAATTTTGACAGCCTCGGGCGGCAGTCACGTGTCCCCGTCCAGTGCGTATTTATAAAACATAAAAACATAAACATAATATATATGCGTATATTTATATGCATGAATATGGGTATTTGCATTGATCTGGTCGTGCCTCAGAGAGCACGTTAAACCATCGGTCCCAGTTGTCATACGAACATTTATGGCAGTGGTCACAGGTAGTTGAAGCTCGCAAAGGCGTTGGATGCGTTAGGAACAGAAGAGGCTCTAGCTCTAGCCCTCTTCTGTGCCACAAATGGACTAGTTCATGTTTTGTCTTTATTTTTTATACCACTTAGAAGGCAGACACACGGCCCATTTTGGAGTGGCCTATGGACGTTTGGAACACCAGAGGAATCACATTTGTACTGTCAACCATAAGAGAAGAGGGGGAAGGGGAAGGAGGAGTGAAGAATCTTAAGAGAGTCTCTGTACTGTCAGTGCAGATGAAAAATGAGGCTTTCTTAGTCTTCCCCGTGACAACACAAAACCTCTCTAGTGAGCTCATTCAAGGTTGTTATTAAACGCGGTATTCTGTAGGGAGGAGGTACTTCCCCAGTCGGACTGCTCCGTTAGGGCGGGAGATACCGTCATGTCCTATGTCTTTATATGAGTTGCAAATTTTCAAAGTACTCTTGTTCTTGTGCAGGTACTTCACTGGTATGTGACACACGTGTTATAAGCGGCATGCGAGGCAAGCGCTCTCTGCGGGCGGCGGCCTCGCTCGCCGCGCTCGCGACGCTCCTAGCGTTCAACTTACCACAGCTAGGCTCCGCTGAGGCCATCCGTAAGTTCAAATATTTATTAGAATAAAATATTACTTTATTTGTACACCTTTTACATAAAAAAGATTGCACGATAAATATGTTTTCACAAATGTTGTACAAGGGGCGGCCTTATCGCCATAGTAAGCAATTGCTTCCAGGCAACCTTTGGATGGACTAGAGACTCTTTTGGGCATTTACTTTTTCCAATCTAAGTGCGTTTTGGTCGGTTCGAGTCCGACATAACCTCTCTCATCGGTTTCGGTGGGATTGGTTATTCGTGGGGATTTCGCGCACGGAAAAAAAAGAAAAAAAAGGAGACAATGTGTCGATTATCTTGCTTCTTCAGTAGCGTCGTTTAATCCATTGACTTGAAAATCTTGTTTCATACTTTTTTAGCGTCGTTTTTGTCGTAGGTAGTTGGGTTTTAGTTTTAAATTTTTGTTGAGTATTTTCCGTTTTGATAGATTTTTACTTCATCAGATTTTAGTTACGTCGGATTTTGGTTTCGTTAGATTTTGATTTTTTTTTTGGATTGCATTAGAATGAATGGAGGATAGCGCCGCCGAGTAAATAACCGATTCACCAAAAATACCATTTACGATGCATATTTACCTACACATACAGTAAAGATTAATATATTAAGAAGTAATAAATAGTATCGGAAGACCGTGTCACCATCTCAATTGTCAATAGTTCATGTGTTCTTCTACATTCATTAGGAAGCGGCTTTCACGGGGACCCATGCTCCAGCGTCGATGACTGCCACTTTCAGGATGCGGTGTGCGACAACTTGCAGAAGACGTGCCAGTGCCACGCCGATGTACCTATCAGTAACTATAAGGACAAGTGTGGAAAACGTAAGTACAATTTGAAACACAAAAATCGAACATTTTGATTAGTTTTTTTTTAAGCTTTTAGAAAATTTGTGTAATGATCAAGATTCTTAACTGGGACCTTGATCTTGAGGTCGACTCCTTAACCACTAAGCTGCCGACGCTAACATAAAAATACATTGGTGGATAATTGAGAAATGAGGTCTGTTTACGTATTTGTTTCAAGAAAATCTAGGAAACCTCTGAGAAGAGAGACGGAACCGTAGAGAACTTTTATGTAAAGTTAATATTTTTTTTACTTGCAAACTTTGTGATTTATTTATCTATTTAATTATACAAAGTATACAATATATTGATTTTAAGTATATTGTTTTATTCATTTCGAATATGTATAGTTATTTTAAATATTTTATGCTAAGGAACAATATATTAAAACTAACTATACAACTATCTCACTTATATTATAAACACGAAACTTTTTAAGTATGGATGGATGGATGAATGTTTATACATGTAAAAAGTACAGAATGGACATGAAATGAACAACAATTAATAGCGAAATGCCAAGATAAATGTCAAAATAAGAAAAAATCATTTGTGTCGTAAATGTTGGTAAATTGGCCGCTTTGGTGCATTCTTTTCTTTTTTTAAGGGTAAAATAGGCGACGAACCTGTTTGTGTAGGATTCTTTGCCATTCTGCACAAACCTCCTAGCTATTGTATATATACAAATGAATACAATAAAGTTATATTTCAGCTGCAAGCTTCAACCAGACATGCATGTTTACTGAGCAATGCACAGACGTGGACCTCAAGACGGAATGCAAAAACGAACGATGTGTTTGCAAGTACGAAATGGTTCCCCAGTTGGTGGACGGTATCGTCATTTGCAACAGATCTTGTGAGTATTATTAAATTGAAACTTATCATCATCATGAATAAGTGGGAAAAACACATTTTTTAGAACCATTACACTCTTTATCTTATTTTATTTTATGTTATTGGGCTGCGTGCTCTGGAGCTTTCGCGGACACTTCGACCCTATTGGATCCTTTGTGTCGACCCCATCCTGGCTCCTAGGTAGAGGAGGGTTAGCCCTCTCTATCAAGGTGTAACCATAACACTCACGGGCTCGTTAATTTGTCTTTACCTCGCCTGATGGTAACCTGAAGGCAAAATCTCAGGAAAGAGGGTCACCATTACAAACACGTACAGTATTACAATGGTGGCGATCAGCTTGACGGCGTCATCAGATGCTTTTTAACGCCCCGCTTAAAGGAGCCGGGACTGTAGCAAGAAGGAAACACGTGCGCTGGTAAGGAATTCCAAGAATTAATGGTGCGGCAGAGGAAAATTCACTGAAGCGCTTGGTGGTCTAGATGTAATATTCTGCACCGTTTGCGGGTGACATCTAAGTCTTGCACGTGTTGTCCTGTGTAGGAAAGGAGAGGGTGAGATTAATTATTCGACCCTTAGACGGAAAGGAGAATTTCTAATGCTTTAAACGGGTTTCGTAGCTCAGGTATTCAGTGCGTTTAAAGTCAAATCCTATCTAGACATTTACTTTTTACAATTAATTAATTTATACTTTACTAATGGCAATTGTTTTTTCATAGCCACACACGATACAAGCGGCTCTAACCTGACACCGATAGCACTATATTCTAAAGGTATTATATTTTCTTTTACTATTTTAAGCCGTCGTCGTCGTCCCGGTTGCCATACAAAATAGGGGTGCGCCAAAGTTCACCTAATTTTTCAACTCCGAAAATTGGAACTCCGAAAATGTTCTTCCTAACATTTTTCATCCTAACAATCACAATTCCTAACTACTCTGTCTCTAATGTTTTAATTCCGAATCATTCAACTTCATAATGTCGGTAGCAATAAACATCTATTATACTATTATTTATTTTCCTATATTTTGTCAACATAACCATCTTTTACACTATTATTGAAAGTCATACCTTTTTTGTTTAGATTTATTTTTATTAAATTTTTATTAATAATAATCAGTATTATTTACATTAATTTTGCGTAACTTTTACAGTTTTAGTTATTTACACGTAAAATCTCGCTGCGGTCATTCAGCCAAGTTCCAGAAACGAATCGGTCATATTTATAGTTCTTGGTTTAGGTTAGGTTAGAATTGTGACCACACAACGCACGAGCCGAGCGAGCGAAGCGAGCGTGCCGCGGTAGCGGCCGGCGAAGTGCCAGAAACGAATCGAAAACGAAAAAGGTCATAAACATAACCGTAAATCAGTCGTATTTTATGATTTTAATTCATTTAAGCCAAAAAATCAGTGAAACAACCTTTAATCATTCTAAACAGTTTTCTAATTAATAGTAATAAGTATGTAACAACAAATAACCAAAAAAAATTAAAACTATGAATAAAATATAATTCTACCGACATATATTTTTATTACATTTGGTAGATAAATGTTTCTTTCTAAGTATGAGTGACAATATTATGGTAATTGTGTTTAGCGATAAAAACATTAGGATAAAAAACAGTAGGAGCTTTAATATTGTATGTTAACGATTTTATTGATAACAATTTTCGGAAACATGAGTGTTATGAACATCGACGGTAGCAATACAAATAGTATGAATAAAAACTTTAGGATGAAAAATTTTAGGAGGAGTGATCATTCGGATTACAAATCGTTAGGAAGAACAATTTCGGACAAAGAACTTTAGGTGAGTCAATATGGACCCACAAAATAGTCCTGTGTCGATCGATCAATCTTCGCGAACCGGGTCGATCGCGACCCGTCAACAAAATGATCGAATCAAAAGACTCGATCGTTTGGCGGGTCGCGAGTCTTCATTATCACGATTTCATTCCTCAATCAGGTTCCCGAGGTTTAAAATGCCAATTTATTGGAATCGTACCTATTAGGCTGGATTATGATAATGTTTGTCTATATTTGTCGATATTTACACGAAATTAGAATCTGTTTATGGTTGGAAACCCGCTCATAAAATTAAATAATGATGATCATTTTACAAATAATTATTATAATATATGTAGATTTGATAGGAATATATTAAGATCTAAGGAATTCATAAAGTTACTAGTTTTTATCACAATCGCTCAATGTTTCCTTTATAGACCTGCAAGCCTTTTATTTCTAGAAAATAATTTAGATATGGTATAATAGGTACCAAGGTAAACAATACGGCCTACGAATTCATTGTTATTATTCTACACGTCTCGGTCATCGATCGTGAACCGCGAAGACAGCAGGAACCAAACGATCGACGGGTCGCGAAACGATCGAATCTCTTCGAGATCGATGATTGACTCACTCGTATATCGCTCGCGACCCGATCATTTTGATTCGATCAATCGCGATTGACACAGGACTAATACAAAACATCTATGGCAGTCGTTACAAGTAGTTGGAAATGGAATATCGGGGAGGACTTTTCGCACGATTAAAAAAGGAACTTCTGAGGCCCACTGTACTGTAGACAAAGAATTTAGGTAAAACTTTGTCAACTGTACCTTAGTTTAAACCCCGAAGTGTGGCAATTCTCAGTGATTCAGTAAAAAATTTACCAATGTTACCATTTATATTTTTGTACGATTTGATGATCAGATGCAGGTCGTTCGTATGAAACGATTTCACATTTCAATTTAATTTTATCTACTAGAGTACGTCAGATAAAATATGGTCTCTGAATTTCAATAACCGTTACTGGCTTGCAAATGAGCAGAATATGTTTTAAGTGCTCGTAATTGCATATTATCAGCTGATGAAATATTGCATGATTTTAAAATGTTTTAATAATTTTCTGTTCTTTTTTTAAATTTATGAATGCACTACATGTTTTGAGACATAATGACAGTAACTATAATATTTTGAGACATACTATAAAATATTAAGTTCAAACTTAGTTTGTTATACTTATTTTGAGTATGATTTATGTGAAACGTTGAAAAGATTAAAATAGCAATTGTTTGGATTTGGTATTGAAATGGTTTTTTCATTCCGTGGAGTTCATTCCATTCTGTGGAGAATGTGAAGGGCATAACTAAATGACATCTAAATTTGTAGCATATTTTCATTGAAAAGTGAAAAATAACTTTGATTTAGAAGGTTTCTACAGACTCGACATCAGACGACCCTGGTGCTTGCATAAATCCATAGGCCGTGTAAATCTAGGTGGGCCCGTTTGTCACCTACTTGGTGTATAAAAAACTACACTGATTTTTTTTTAAACTATCGTGAATAATGTGTGTGTTCCGTCAAGTGACGGAGATAGAATATCACCTCTGCATCTCATCCAAAGGGTGTCGTAAGAGGCGAATAATGAAAACATACGTAGATGAAAACACTGTGAGAGAAAGAAAACTCGATAGCAAACCCTGCATCAGCCCGTCTGACCTGCGTGGAAATAGTTAACCTAAGCTACCCAACATTGGAAGATACGAGCTGCGATGGGCTTATTGATTGATTTGATTTTTTTATACCTCTTAGGTGGTACATGGCCATGCGGCCTACCTGATGGGAAATGGTCACCGTAGTCTATGGACGTTTGTAATACCAGGGGCGTCACATTCGTGCTGCCGACCATATAGAGTAGTGGGGGAAGGGGAAGAGGGAAGGGGAGAAGGTTAAAAGAGTCTCTGTGCTGTCAGAGTCAAAAACAAAAAAGGTTTTCTCAGTTTTCCCACTGACAACACACAACCTCTCCAATGATCTATTACTAAAACTGTCCCAAAGTTCTAGTTCTATGCATAAATTGTAAATATTTCTGTGCTAATGACAAGTGAGGTGCAATGAATTCCCTGCCGTGGCTACGTGTAATCAATAAGGGTACAATGCACCCGCACTGCAGTCATTGAACGCAACGATTACCCTCAATACTTAATGCTTATAATAAAACTTTAGTTAATTCCCTCATAGCGTTGGTAGACATAGTGATTGGAAGTACCTTGGTGCCGCAATAAGTATTAATATTATTTAATAGAGACATTTACGGCATTATAATGGGAGTTCTACTTTTTTATAGTACGTCAATTTGATTTTTTTATACTATTACCTAAGTGGTGTAAGAAAAACAGACTAGCACAAGGCCCACCTGATGGGAAGCGGTCACCCTAGGCCGTATAGAGAAGGTGCGAGCCAGGAGTCTGCTTCGAACTTCCTCGTCAATGAGAAAACTCTGACGTTGGCGGAGCGGGTCTGATGGCTGAGTCAAGTGGGGCGTAAGGGCTATGCCAAATCACCCTCAGTAACTGATGGTCTAAGACCGACATGCGGATTTAGGCAGTTCGAGTTCGACATAACCATTGCACTCCACTTTATTGGGGAGTATTCATGAAAATTTCCGCACGGAAGAAAAGGTGACATTCTCTTTACTTCTCAGCATTGAGCCAAAAAAATGCGGAAAATATGTCACGAAACCAAAATCGATGAGGCTCAAGAGACACGAGTATGCAGTGACAAGGCCTCCAGTGACTACCGTAGCAATAATATCAGTGTCATACGGTAAATCTACTGCATTCCCTCGTGGGAAAACCCATTGTTCTCCAATTTAATAAGAAGGAAAATATCCCGTAGTCAAACCCGAAATGTTTTGTCTACGCCTTATTTGAACTGAGAAAATAATACTGTTTAAGGGCCTAGATTGCCCAGGCGCGACGTCGATTTCGCGCGACCGCAGCGCCATTGTTTACTGAAACAACCCACGGGGTGGGTGAATGACCCAGGGAGCGCGATTTGCAAAATGTTTTGCGACAAACGTTGCACGTTGAGTAATTATTAAATTGTTATTGAAGTTGAATATTTACAGCATAACATAAATGTTGAATTATTGGAAATAAACGACTACCTATTTGTAAAATTTTCTAAGAGTAGTTTTTCGTTATAAAATGACCCTAATTACAAGATAAGAGTAGTTGAGACACAATTTTTATGTTTTTATATTTATAATAAACAATCAAGAGCAGATCCGGACTAACTTTTTTGTATTCTATATATCTATAAGTTTACTACCAAGTTTAATCTTATTTCGTAAAATATTCATTCAATAAAATAATTGCAAATTCAGTAGGAAGTACGGTTGAAATAACATCGAGCCTTTCCCCGCTAGTGTTTATCTCTACGCAAGGAAATGTGCTTATTGCGTAAAATCCAATACTTACTTTTTGTTCACGATCACCTCGATATCTAAAAAATCTCCAAGGGTTTCACAAAAAATGACAATAAATGAAACAAAAGTATAAAATGATTCATATAATTTTATTAAAAGTAAGTAAAGAATAACAAATATGAGTCGCCATCTAAAAAGCGTGCTAGGGTTGTACAAAAATTTGTTAATAAATGAAACACAACTTTATAAATTATTAATATACTAATTAAAAATAATATACTAAGTAAGTAAACAATAACAAAATATGAGTTTAAAATTCTAATGTTTTTTCATTTCAACGATTAGGTACTGATCAAATTCTGATTTCTGCTAATTCAATACATAGTATAAAATAAAGTCGCGTTCTCTGTCCCTATGTCCCTTTGTATGCTTAAATCTTTAAAACTACACAACAAATTTCGATGAGGTCTTTTAATAGATAGAATGATTAAAGAAGAAGGTTTATATGTATATAACATCATGCTACAACCAACTGGTGCGGAGCAGAAGTGAAAAATGTTGCAAAAACGGGGTGACGCAGACGAAGGTGCGCGGGTCAGCTAGTTGAATATAAAATTAATTGCTATTGCAAAACCTATCAGAATGAAAATATTACCAGCTGCCTGATTCACGTAAAAAAACCGTAGCGTAGTGACTTAAAAATGTCACTTCGTTTTTTGTAAACTAAGCCCTTTTAACCGACTTAAAAAAAAGAAGATTCTCAATTCGCTGTATTTTTGAAACGATTTTGATGATTCTTTACACCAGATAACTCTTCAAAATCGTATAGGAATTGTGGTAATAATTGAGCTATTTATGACAATCCAAGACTAGATAAGTAAGTGCGTTTAAAACAGAAAACCAAAAGGTGTTTACTAAGTTTCTAAGTTAAATGACTTTTGGACTGGCGTGTTTACGTGAATCAACCGGCTGGGTAGTTAAGTTACCTCAGTCTCTTTCAAAATCATTAGGCGTTCTCTCTCTTTCAAAACACGTAAAGCTCTTTCTTTCCTCTCTTTCATAGCCTCTATGATACTGGGCGCGTCACGAATGGGCATGCTTCGTGACTGCCGAGGATCAACTAATTCTGGAAGTAGGCAATCATAATAAAACCTAACTAATTTCATCTCCATTTTCTCCTTCCAAAATTTGTCGTCCTTTTCTATAATATAAACTTTCATAGGTACAGTAGCACCAAACCAGATGCCAAGCATGCAAACGTTTCTTTTAGTAATATTTACTTGTCCCTGAATTTGGAAATACCAGTTATGATTTTTATTTATGACATAACCCTTGGAAGTCCTGTCCTTAACCCAAAAGGTATGTTTGACCATTGCTTCATCAAGAGTCATGCCAGCTAAAGAATGTGGGCACTTAATTTCAATTAAACCGTTTGCATAAATGCCTTCTGGTGTAGTACCAAGAAATTCATATTGATCGTCGACGAACAAACCGCAACCTTGTGTACTAATATTCTCTTGAATTTCTAACTGTCTAATTGCGGTTTCTTCGTTTTCGATACCGTACCGTACAGCAGGCAAACTGGAGATATTACTACCATAAACGATTTTACCAACGAGAGCCGCACAACTTGTGCTCTCTCGTTTTTTACAAACTTCCCCGAATGATGATGAGGTTAGTAATTTTCTCCTTGTACTCATCCACTCCGCACTACTTCTTTGCAAATGGGTCGACCTTTCAAGCTCCTCTCTTTCAGCACAAGACAACTTTAAATCGGCTAAAAAAGATATCTTGGCTTTCTCATATAATTCTGAACTCAGATCAGGTTTTTCGCAGTTTGGTCCATAGTGAGCGTCGTTCGATACAGCGCTGTGGCCTTTTTTCAATCTTAATTTAGGTTTAGCAATGAAACGGTTTCTACGATTACAATTTTCCACTTTCGCGATCAAAGGATTAGGACTAGATTTAAATATGACTTCATGAGTTTTAGTATGAATCGATCCCGTATTAAAAGACACAACAGCAGCTGCGCATCGGCCCGCATAAAGAATAATTTACACGCTTACCCCCAACTAATTTGGCAATTACTCCGTTAAAACATTCAACTATATTACTTGTGCAATTATGAATTAAACTTCTAGAATGATATGACAGTCTTTTACTTAAAATTTCTACCGCGTCCATTAATCCGCATCCAAAAATTGCTGGAAGTAACCCAACAGGTTCTATTCGACGAGTATCAGGTCTACAGAAATACTCCTTGCAATGTTGGTGATTACCAAATACGTGTTGTGGACCATTTAGGATATCTTCACTAAGATTTTTTATTTTTTCTTCGAGTGACTGATTTTGATCCCCCCAATATTTAATCGCGCATTTTACACCCGTTCTTAAACGCAAATATCTTTCTTTTATGAATTTCCGTAATTCGCAAGGATACTTAGTCTTTCGACAGTTTCTCCAAGCTATTGCAGTAGTTTCGTAAAAGATGATTTTTGCATTCAATTTTCTCTACTATTAAATTATCGTACGGACGCGAATCTAATATTTTTTTATAAGTACTGGAATCGCCGTCTGCTACAAATTTATTATAAATTACACCGTGATCAACAACGGAACGTTTAAACCCCTCAACTATTATGGTCGATTCCATCGCGGTAGATGATCCTGAATAATTCTTGAAACAATGGTGTTCCGGGGGCTGACTATTGTTCTTTGCGGCTCGTGCCCAGACTACGCAGTATTTATTTTTAACTCCAAAAAACAATACTTTATTAGTTTTAATGCCAATTATCGCAGCTGCGCCGGATAAGGCGGAAAAATTCTTACCATAAGATCTCTTGCTCCAACAACCGTCAACAGCAACAGATATTAATGGTGTACCATTTTTATCAACACTACCTATAGACACTGCGTACTCTGCTTCTTCCTTGACAGCTTCTGCCATGGAATGTGCTGCTGTCTTTTCCTACCAATCGCAAACCGTATTATTAATTTCATTGTATAATGAAGGTGACATGATTGGTAGGGCTACTGCGGCAGTTAATGTTTTTAACTGAGTGTAGCTCCCACCAGATGATATGATACCAGATACAATTTGATGATTCACTTCCATGCTATCTTCTTTCTTTTCAACCAAACATACAGTAAATTTCATATTACACATACTACATTTCATGGTGAGTTTTGAGTCCAGACCAACTTTTACTTCACCTATTATACTGAGGTAACTTAACTTACAATCCATTGGACCGTGTTCCCCTATGGCCTGAAGAGCTTTAAAAAAAAAAGAAACATCTGCTACTCTACGCCCAACTTCCAGTTCATCCACCTTTCCCTCTTGACCGTGTTCAATAACAAGTTCCTGTAAAGAAAGATCAAGGATTGATTGTTCAAAAAAAAAATTGAAAAAGAATGGGTCAAATTTCTTCAAACATAGTTAAGAACTCCCTAATCTTTGAAACACAACACTAGATCAAAATCTTGAACGTTTTATATAAATAAAGATAATAAAAAACTGGTTGTTCGTAAAGTCGGTTTAGGACAATAATTTTACGGGATAACGTCATATCATTTTTATCTAACATAATTCACCATTGTAATAAATTGAATTCACAGTCGAGACCCATTGAAATCGTCACAGGCTCGAAGATATTCCTGACTAGGTAAATATTCCTTTGGAAATAGGCCACGAAATACGCTATAATAATACAATGGTGTTTATTTTTATTAAATATTTTTGTTACTTAAGTAGTTCAATTCATTTTTCATTCTGTCGGGTTTTAAAATTTTTATTATGTTTATTTATTTATAGGTATGTCATAACTGATGAAGGCAAATTATAAAAGTGCAAAAGAATCCGTACAATTACGCAATAGGTATTGGTTTTTTATGACGTCACCTATGTCCTATGTCACTCGGACTTAGAAGACAATTCTAATGATACTAAAATCATCAAAATCGGTTCAATAATTTTGAACTTATCGTGCCACAGAGAAATAATATTATACATACATACATACGTACACCCTGAACGTAATAGGTATAGGTACTTCTTTTTTTAGGCAGTCGCGTAAAAGGTAATATTTTACAAAAAAAAAATCTTGATTCTGGCAAACTACGGGATTTGACCGTGATTTTTTTTTGAGAAAGTAGGTAATTGAGAACTATTTAGGTACTAAGGTGTTTGTCTCCTAATGAAAATAATAAAAATTGCAAGAAAAAAATCTATACGAGATTTTGTCTTCGCCCATCACTAAGTAGTTTGTTTATTTATGTAACAAGTCTACAAGAATTACGTATAACAACTTACCTCTATACAGCGCGTAGCAGTGTTGCTCTCAGCCTGAATGTTTTCTTTATTTTCCATACTGGAAATATTATTCATCAATATTATCAACTTTTTATTTATTTTGTAATTTTTGTACAACCCTAAGCCAGACCCCAGGCGCGTCGCGTCTTTGGCGGTAAGTATGTCGACAAAGCCGCGCGCCCGTGCTATTTCAGATAGGAAACATACCTACTTCCACAATCTAGACAATATGATGAACATGAAAACGAATAGTAATGTAATAAAATTTATTATTATTAATACCTACTTAGACATGATAATCACACAAATAAAACTAGAATTTTTACAGGACACTCACAAATCTCGTAATTTTTTTCTAGATATTTGGGACAAGACTTACTGAAGTAGGCAAATAAATAAATAAGTAGGGAGGAACTTACATTTTATTCCGAGATCTTTTGACTTTCATATTTTTGTAATGCGTACTAAATTTTCTTTTTCCTGGCATGGCACTCAAATCAATCAGTCCACAGCTTACTATTATGTAGCAACTAGCAAGGTCCTGAGAAAAAAACCCTCGATTACCGACTACGCTTATGATATTGGCTTTATCATGTTGAAAAATCTATGTACCTATGTCGTGCAGAGAACTAGAAGATGATTGAAAGTCATACCCAGTCATACGCATACCCCGCCAGTTCCTCTCTCGAGAAAATAAAGTGGGCAGGGCTTTGATTGTTTCAAGCCTGAATTGATATCTACTTAACAAGGTTCATAAAATAACCTATTCAACAAAATATCTAAATAATTTTGCATTATTTACGATTTATATCTAGTTTCATCATGGTTTTCTTTCAGACATTCATTATATCGGTACTTACTGAAAGTAAATTAGTTATAAAAACGTTATACTTACAGTTTTTCACAATAAAACACAAATTCACAACACGTCACGTTGCTGGTGCATCCGACACGCGTGGTGTCACCTTGAACTATAAAAAGGCACTGGCGTTCAGTGGCGACGCGCATTACTAAATCGTAATATCGGGATGCGCGTGATTTTTCATACATTTTTCTATGGAGAATTTACGTAAAACATATCTAGATTTTAGGGCTTTAAAAGAGGAAGTCTTTGTTTGTAAAGGTACAAAAAAAAGTACATGAACAAATGTATTGGTTTCTTCAGTGTTCAAAAAGTGTTTCTTTTTATCAATTTGTGTTCATTTATTGGGTAATATTTGAAGAATACGAAGGCATGTTATTGCATTTTTGTCAAATTTTGTGCGTTTGTTGACGTTTATTATATAATAACTATTAGGTTTTGAGGATTTAATATAAGACTAACATATATTTTGGTCTTTGATTGTAATATATACAAATTATCATTGATATCAATCATATCTAAATAAGTTAAATATGAAATATCGTAACACTCTTTTCGGTGATTTTCACGATCTGGGCCCTTAAGCTTCTGACTATGACTAAACTTTACCGTTTAGTTTGAATATCCTATTATATCTCTACTATTAACATAAGCTGTATAATACATATGTATATTGTATCATTGTTGTTTCTCTTATGAAAGTAAATATTATAGTCGTTTCCAAGTAGGTACATGTTGTACTGGTGTTCCAACACGAGAGATCCACGAGGGGATTTTTGTGGCCTTCGTAGACTACTGAATTCTTTGACTATCCGTGAGTTTTCCGTCTACAGCATAAAACATGAATACAAGTGGTTGATTAATGATAATTCTATGCAATGTTTTAAGAGAATGAAAACAAGATAGATGTTGAAATTCTAAATGTGGGTTGCGATTTAACTGAGATTAATTATAGTCATTTGCTGTAATGTATAAATGGTTACGTTAGAGTGAATTGCTTGCCTTGTCTTGATTAATAGTCTTATCTACTACTGTCTTAGGTACTGATTCTAACTAAGTATAGACTTACATCAATTACTTGTTAATCTTCCTCTTTGCAGTAACATGAAATCTTATTTTTGGGGGAAATTCTGCGGAAATCCACATCAGTAGCGCCACATTTTCAAAATGCATGATATCAAATCGAATAAAATGAATAAGTAAGAAAGTAGAATTTGATATCCCGTACGAATATCACCTGTCAAAAATGTTGTTGTGTTCTTAGGTGCTATTCAGCTGAGTGCTCTAACTAGACTATAATCTATTAAAATATATACTCTGAGCCTATACCCAACTCAGTTGGAGTTGATTTTCTAGTCTCACTAAGATGCGGCTAAACCTCGATATTTTCCGTGAAGCGACTACCATTGGACCTCCAGTACCAAATTGGTGATATCGAAGTTTTGAAGGTAGGGTAGTCGAACTTTTCAGAGATTCAACTGCACGTAACGACTGCTATAGACATACGTATGGCAACCGGGACCGACGCCTCTCCGAGGCACGACCGAGTCATATTTATGCATATAAATATTTGTACTGAGCGGGGATCGAACCCCTCAGCCTGCTTATCATTATAATGATACCTACCTATGTTTTTTTTGAGTTAACTAATTTAAGTCACTCTAGTTTTACTCATTTTGAGGTATTTTCAATTACAGCTAGTTTTGAAAACATTAACCCCGAATTCCGAGGTAAACGTCTCGTACGCCACCGGGTCTAACACAAGGAGTATGATGATATTAAATATTATCTTTCAGATCCATTAACGCGTGGACTTTATGGGGACCCATGCTCCACCAACGAGGACTGCCACTTCCAGGACGCGGTGTGTGACAGCACGCAGAAGACGTGCCAGTGCCACATCGATGTACCCATCAGTAACTACAAGGACAAGTGTGGAAAACGTAAGTACAATTAGATGAAAACGTTTGTAATAATTTGACAGTACTGTCTCACAAGTTGTGGGTGCGGAGACAGTATTATATTTTAACCCGCGCAACTTCGTCTGCGTCACCCCGTTTTTGCAACATTTTTCATTCCTGCTCCGCACCTGTTAGTCGTAGCATCATGTTATATACATATAAACCTTCCTCTTTAACAAAAATATCTATTAAAAAAACTGCATCTAAATTTGTAGCGTAGTTTATAAGATTTAAACATACAAAGGGACATAAGGACATGAAAAATAGGGACAGAGAACGCGACTTTGTTTTATATTATGTAGTGATATTGTCCATGGGCGTAGTGTCACAACACAATGATTTATTGTAGCACCATGATGTGACCGTAGCACAGTACGGTTTGTATTGAAATAAGACGGCTACGGGCGTAGTGTACGTGTCCTACACGGCAATAAAATGTGAATGTGTATGTGATACTTTTTATGGACGGATTTTTAAATATAGTGACAATAGAACTTCTTAATTTAATTTATGATGACAGTACAACGTGCTCTTCCATGTGATTGCGTAGAAAATCGTGAGTCTATAGGTGTTCTGATTTTATGAGTGTAGAAACTCAGTCGTCGAGAGGCGTCCTGTCTTATTACTTTAGCTAACTTGACGGCTACAGGCGCAACGGTCCATCAACGTGCTAAAAGAAATTCCTGTATCTTGTTCGACCATAATATAGGTGTGTGTTTATGTGTGAAGGTGTGTGCGTGTGTGTCTTTTTTGTGTGATTGATTCTTGGTAGTATGTGTAATAAACAGAAAAAAATAGATCGAGGGTGTCACGACCAGGAGAGTAGCAGAATGACATGGTTTTCAATCAATTCAATCAAGGCAATAGAGTCTGAGGCGTAACGGAATAGAACAGTAACGGCCAGACTCATTCTTTTGAATATCTCGGAATAGTTACAAAAATTGGTTGCCTGTAAAGTCGGTATACGGGCGAAAGTTTTACGTGACAACGACTTTGAGTGGTAAAATAATTTTAATGTGAATATTCATTCGTCGAGTGGAAGGGACGCGTGCCTTTCACTTTTTATGTCTGTCTCTCTCGCTCTTAGGCGGGCTAACCATGCCCGAGTGGAAGGGACGCGTGCCTCTCACTCGCTCTCATTGTGAGCGCATAACGTGAGCGGAGCGTAACGCAGTTTCTTGAAGTGTCACCCGGCAAGCCAATTTATAAGACGTTGTCACGTCAAAAAAGAGGATTACCAAATAGATATTCCCTTTTCATGAGTGAAGGGTAATTCAGGGTAAGCAGCAGTTCATAAGAAAAATAAACAGTCCTATTACAAATAACAACCACAACACATGTTTCCTTCATCTTACAGTCCCGAGGCGAGAGAAATTATAGGATCAAAGAAATTTATGATGCATAATTCTGAGATTTTATTAATGTTATTATTTTTATACGGGCATAATCTATACGTACCTACTATTATATAATTGTAAAAAATAACTGAACGGATTCCGATGCGGTTTTTTTTGGTTTGAAGGTGTTTGGTCCCACTTAAAATCTTATGATTGTTTGTTGATTGCAATCGCTTAAGTAACCAGAGTTATGATAAGTAAGATAGAATTTAAGTTGCACAGATGGCGCTTAGGTCGCGATAACCGACAGCCACGCGGGCGGAGACACGGGCATAGGCTAGTGTTCTATGAAGTTATTCTAGTAGTTAAAAACTTTACGGTGTACAGAAACACTACATACCCACTGATATTACCACAGACATAAAAATATCATTTACATATATTTCCTATTAAAGCACAGCCGTACAACTTACCTCTGTGAAACTTCAGCTATATAACCAGTTTTATAGTGCTGTATTGTGAGCTGCAATGACTCAAGTTCTGTGTTTGTGACTAATATGTTGATTAAATCAAACAGTTGAATGACATTCTAGTAGCGTGTCGAAAAATATAATTTTTACGTACCTATATATTATTAACTTAATGCTGTAAATTTTAAAATTACATTTGTTGTAAAAGTTTATTATATCATAAAAAAATTAGTTAGGTTTAAATCATATACATGTAGAAAGTATTTTTTTAAAGAATATTGGCAACTCAAGTTACTAATATTCCCTTTAACCCCTCCAACTAAGCTCAATGGCCTGTGATAGGAGTTCACCTCGGTAGTGTAATAGCCAGGATTTGAACCCGGGACCTCTCAATCGTAAAGCCGATTCCTTAACCACTAAGCTACCGACAAGTAATTAACAAGTAGCTTGCCAAAAATTTGAGTATTTAAATAAATGCGTAAATTAGGTATGTACGTCTACCTGCTATTCTATACTCTCTTATTATATTTATAATAACATTGATATATACACAACAATGTTAGGAAATATATTGGCAGAGAGAGGGAAACCCAATAGTCACCCACGTTTGAACAAGCCCGACAATAGCAAAATATCATTAATAATTGTCATTGAAAGGTATGCCAAACCGCACCGCTCAAAGCAAGAAAAAAATTTCTTACCTGAGACGATTTATGATTTCGTATGTGTAATATTCCGTAAGTACGAAGAACTTGCTTTGAGGGGCGCGGTTTGGCTGTCTTTTCTATGACAATTAGTGATATTTTGTTATTGTTAAGGCATGGGTTCTCCTCCCTGCATCAATATATTTTCTTGTAATCGATTTCCACAATGTGACGCCCTCTACAATATCTTGACATTATTATTATAACGCGTAATAAATTATGATGACATCTCATCAATACTCAAATTTAAAAAAAAATAGATCGGGAATAAGAAATAATATCGACAGTAAGGAGATGTCATTATAAACACATTAGTGCCTTATAAATTTCGTTACGAATGTTCTTATAAAGTACGACGAGCACAAATCTATTACGTGACCAAGAGACTTGCCTGTTCTAGGTATAATACGACTTTGTATTTCAACATTTCTAGTATAAATATGAGCTAAGTATTAATATAAGCTCTAATCTAATCGTAATCTCAACTTTCACCCCTACCCCATCCTCTTTATATGATCGGCAGCAACAGTTTGACGCCCCTGGTGTTGCAATCATCCATGATCATAACCACTTTAAATCAGGTGGGCTGTGTGCTTGTCTGCTATTTAAGTGATGTAAAAATAGTTCTTCTTATCTCCCAAATATACCTTCTGAGCTTTTAACTTCAATTTCAATAGTTCAATTGCAAAGTATGAACACGACTGTAAAGATCGCCAAGGTAGCTTTGCATCAGGTGGAGTGCGGTCAATTTGACATCTTAAATATAAAAGATTTAAAGACTCAATCTCAAATTTAAAATTATCATTATTATTTTAACTTGTGTCCGAAAGAATCCAAAGCTTTCTCCATAGCATCCGGGGTTTACATGATCCTTCTGTTCGTTAAGATTTGTTTTATACGAGTTTTCATTGGAGCGAAATGTTTAAGATTTAACCATCAATGACAATTCATTCTTAGCTGAATCAGTACAAATTTAGCTTCCTTGGGGATAAACACATGCAAGGCATACGGTCGGGAAGTAATTGAAAATGATTTGACACTTAACAGACTTAATTGACAACTGGACTCTAAGGACTTTAAGTCAGTACTCAATATTTGACACTTAACAGACTTAAATGGGTAGGTAGTGCTTGTGCGGCCAAGCACATAATTAATCGCCTAGCGATTTACACCGCATAGCAAGGAATCGGGCCAAAACTTTTTTTTTTTCAATATTATTTAGCTGCAACATTTTTGGTTAGGAATTTATTTTCGGCATTCTCATTTTTTACAAAATGCCCGAACCGAGAATCATAGATGGCGAAATGTGGGTGTTTAATATAATAATAATAATCATTTTATTTGTTCTCTCACATAAATATTACAAGGATATTACACCTCTGTCTACCCCTTCGGGGATTACGGGCGTGAGCATTTATGTATGTATGTATGTTTAGTAATAGTAGCTGCGTAGCTAGTACTACTAAATATTATGAGAGTAAATCAAATTATGAGATTTCATTAGAATAAGTGGGTATCGGTGTTGAATATTGATATCGGTAAATTGATTATCTCGTGGAACTGCTCCTCATTCAATAGGCATATTGGAATTATTTGATTCTGACGGTTATATTACCATTACTATAGTAATTGTATGATTTTCACATGTATTAATTCCATAATTTTGACAAAACTCAAAACTCAAAAATCAATTTTGTATTTGCGAGCAAATGGATCACCGGTTCGAAACGCGGCGATTTAATAGTTTTATATTTACAAATACTATCACTGTTTTGATATTAAAAGGAAGTCAGAAGGTAGGACGCCTCCTGGCCAGATGGACCGATGAACTGAAAAAGGCGGCTGAGACAAACTGGATGCGGAGGGCGGAGGATCAGAAGTAGTGGCCCACTTTGGGAAAGGTCTATGTCCAGCTGTAAACTGCAACGGGATAATTGTTTGATTCGAAATTATTAGTATCAATATTTATCTGAGGCTATCAATACAACTGACAGATTTATTATTGTATGCTTCCTTTGACATCTTAATCCCGAGAGGATAGGCATTACTACCGACTTGCCGTAGGGATGGTTTGAATGTCAGTGATAATGTTGGTACTTCAAAAATATCCCGACAACATAAGTATCCTAAATTTATTTATACCAATTTGCATAAATGAAATATTCTCGAGAAATATTTAAGTTAAATTTATCACTGTAATTTGAGTTTGATTCTGACTAATACACTTTGTGAAGTTACTTAGAACTAGTTCCATGAATAAATTTACAGCGTGTTAGTTATAATGATGTACTTAGTCAACCTTGCATTCATTATTTGCTTCGTAACGACTTAGTATTAGTCATTTGCAGAGAAAATTGTGAATTAATATTCTAGAACTTTACCGCTAAAGTCACTTAGTTACTCAGATATCGTAATACTTAGAATATATTTAAGAATATATACTATATATCAGTAACTTGGTGATTAAGTAGTGTATCTTATCGTACATAATATACGTATATACTATCGTAGCAGTTAAATAATATCGTACATAATATTACTATGAGCCCTGTGGCCCTTCATAAGAGCGCGCGGTATGTCGGAGGTGAGGTAAAGAAAGAGAAAGAATAATTATGTATGAGTCAAGAGCGAGCGAGATAGCACCGTGAGCGTTGGCGGCAAACCTTCGTGGACTATGACAAACTAACCAAAATCAGTCAGGTCAGGATTCGAACCCGGGTCATCTCGATCGTAAAGTTTTAACCAATAAGCTTTCAACTTTTTCTTAAGTTGAAAGCACATTAGTTGAGCTGTAAAACCTTTCGTGAAAGATAGAAGAAACTTACAAGAAATGTTGAAATGAAAATCACAAATTCCAACACTCAATTGAAGAAAATTTATTAAAATGTTATCTGCTACTGCTAAACTAAATTTGCTCGAAGCAATATTTAATTAACAATTATTATTTTTGGTACAAACTCTCAGCTCATTATTTATTGTAGTCCGAAATTTTATAAATTATTTTACAGAATAAGGAAAAAGAAAAATACAATTTCAAAAGCGTTACAACGACATTGTGTCTTTAATGAAAATGCTTGTTATGTCGAATGTTTTGTGCGAGAAAGAGGGTCAGTTTAGCATTTATTTCTTTCTTTGTTGTCAGTACTGTTCCTTGTTTTTTTCTTTGATTCAAAATTGTTTCTGAATTACGTCGTTCCTTCTGTTAAAGTTAAATGGACTGGAATATCTTTTTGTAACAGTAGCATAGTTGATTTCAGTATTATGGATTCAAATTGTACAAGAGAATAAGTGTCCTATCAACAGACTCGTCCTTTTTTCACATGCATCACTGTAGAGTAAAAAAGTCCAAAGTATGAATTTAGAGAACTTTAGAGGCAGAAGTCAGTCCAGGAAAAGGTGTATGGCTTGTGTGAAAGAAGTTGTGGCAAGGAAGGGAGGGACTGGTGAAATGACAGCTGACAGAAATGTGTTGAGGAGAATGACATGATGCGCCGACCCCAATCAATTGGGACCAGGTCAGGGAGATGATGAACTGTTGAATTTGGTCTAAGTAAACCAATATTTTGAGGGTTTCTCAATATTTTGTGAACCATCAATTCCCAAATAGTACTTTCATTCTCTGAACCTTTTCCTAACTCAGTTAGGTCGGCTTTCCAGTCTAACTGTGATGCGGCTGAACCTTGATATTTTCCGTGAGGTGACTGCCATCTGACCTCCACAACCAATGGTCCAATGACCAATGGCGATATCGAAGTTCCAAGTTAGACAGGTTGGACTTTTGAGGGCTCTAACTACCTGTAACGACTGCCATTGATGTTTGTATGGCAACCGGGACTGACGGCTTAACGTGCTCTCCGAGGCACGACCAGACCAGCGCAAACAGCCATATTCATGCACATAACTTTTTGCACTGAGCGGGGATCGAACCCGCGCCCCGTGCGTAGCAGTCGAGTGCACTACCGCTACGCCACGGAGGCCATAATAGTACTTTATGATAATAATAAATCTTTCTTGTTAAATTTATTTTTCACGCCGTTTTAGAGAATAAGGGAACAAATCATAGAAATAAATCGTAAACAAACACGTAATCACCATTCATTAGCCGTGTTCTTGATACTTAAAGTTAGTATAAAAATGAAATTCCTGAAATGAAAATTGTTTGTCGCATGTTAAACGTAACAAAAACAAAACAAAACACAAGCCTGTCATCTAATTATTAAACAATAGCGTGCAACACCGTCATATTTTCTGAATAACTTTAAAAGGTTGTATTAAGGAAAAACCGGATCGATGGTTGCAGTACTAATGCATGTCGTGTTTTCAAAAGTTATGTAGTAATTGCTGTACATTTATTTCATATACATCTTTATACAAACCATATTAGTGTTAGTGAACTTAACTGGATATGTACTCGTGTCATGTACTTTTGTGGTCTTTTGATGCCAATACTAGCTGTTGCTCCCGGCTCCACTCGCGTGGACTTCTGATCCCGTTCCCACTGCTCAATAAAAACCTTCCTTAGAGTTAAAAGAATATATAAAAAAATAATCGAATTGGTCCATTGGTGCATAGCAACATTTATATAGCTATTTATTTTTATTTAAATAGATCTCAGATAAGCACACGATCCATCTGTTGAAAATAGATTATGTATCTTTTTGTTGTATTTGGTTGTTTAAAATGATAAATAAATTAATAAAGAAATAATATGTATACAGTGTACAGGTGGGCTCAAAAAGTTTCTGGATACCTTAAAATCTATGATCCTTTGATAGCCTAAGTGGCCTAAGTCTAATTTAACTAAAAGTAGCTAAAAGTACTAGTAAATAGCGTTTTTGGAATAAAATAGATATCTAGTTTCTTTATAACAAAATAAGTAAACTCATGCAAGTACTCGTAGTAGCCTAAACTTAATTACATAAATAAGTAGATTACCTTCTATGACTAATAGTTGTGTAGTCCCATCACTTCATACAATTTTAGTTCCAAATTATCCTGGCACTTTTAGAGCCCACTGTACCTACATAAATAACACTCATAGAAATACTTTAGTAGAAATAGTTGTACAGAGGCAGAAACATTAATAGTAGAGTAAAGAATAAATGAATTTTGACTACGACTTTGCTGTTTAGAATGTCGGATTTTTGGCATTAATGTAAGTCTCAATATCTAGAATATTCTCTGAAATGAAGGAATTCCTTAGCACGATTGAACTATTTTTATTACACGTAACTTAATCTAGGTCACACGAGTATAACATTTTATACCGCAATTGTGTACATAATGTTCTGAATAAAAAACGATTTGGCGAAAAAAGGACACAATACACATATTCAGTTATGCAGCTGTACAATTCAATTGCGGTTAGTTGGTTTGCCAAATCAGGATTAATATGGCTAATGCCAGATATATCAGAAATAGAATTATGTTCTATTTTGCCACACCAAAAAGACTTGGCATAAATTATCAGCTCACGTGTTTTATTCCCTCTACAATATCGGAATTTGCGGGATTTGCAAAAGCATCTGATGAGCATGACACTACGTCCAAATAAATAGGCATCTTAAAAATGTTGGTGGAATCCTTTTGCACCTCAGTACGTACACATTTATTTGTCGTTATGCCCGTATTTTATACTGTGTTGATCTGTCATACTAACAGGAGAGATGACGTCATGTTGATGTGTTTGTGGAGGAACGGGATGTGATGTCAAGGGCAAGGTATATTGTACTAGCACGAGAACTTCGCTTTCGCGATGCAGGATCTGTAGTGACGTAGTAGTTAGTCTTGCTGTCGCTAGATGGCGCTGAGTACATGTGGTATCGCCACATGTTCAATATAAAATAAAACCCTTTTTTATGTGGGCGGAGGTCTAGCCTTTCGACCACCATCGAAACTGCTGGTTTGTAACTAGTTGAGACAGAGGAAAAAATACTTTCGTTCTTTTCACCCGCAGGGATTTAACGCACGATAAAATTAAGGTATGATCCCGCTAAATACACGATAGTAAGGCTGTCTCAGTTTTATTTACTTAGCCAGTTGTGAGCTCCCGCGCTTTGATATCCTCTCACGTAACTCAATGCCTACCATTTGTTATTTAAACACAACACAACACAACACAACACAACAATTCCTTTTAATGTAAAAGCGTGGGAATTTGCAACTGGAGTATCTATTGAAGCCAGTTGAGCATCTCGTAAGTAAATATTGTCAGCTGAAATTCTGTACTTATTTATTTTGCGTTGTGGTATTATATCATATTCTGTCGAAACATCAACAATCATATTCTAACGAATTTATACCGTGTGCAGTACTAATGTTTTGTATCGCGCAAAATGTTTACACCATAAAGTTATTAGTAAAGCTTAGAAGAACAAGTGCGCAAGTGACATACATATTATCTTTACACAAAACCTAGGTGTGAGAAAGTGATAAACGTTTTTTTTTCAAACCCATCAACCTGTCAGATACAGCCGACAGTTATAAAAAGTACATAAGTACTGGTATTTAAATTCATTAACCATTTTATTCGGTAACGCGGTAATTAGAAGACTGTTGCTCTATTTACGTTACTAACCTACTAACTACTAATACTACTACTAACTTATGACCGGTACTAGCTTAAAAGTTATAATGAAGAAAATGTATCCAATATTCAAAACATACAAAGGGTAACTGAATACATTTTATCAAACAACTAAACTGATATCAGTACCACGCTATACCAACACGATGTTTTATGATATAATTTATAACATCAATCTGCCCTGGCATGTTTATCGACCAAAATCTGAAGTGCCTTTTCATTTAGTGAAGTGGTCTAGATTTCAATACAATTGTCACCGCGCCATGGATATTTTATGACAATATCGTTTGAAGCAACTTTCATATTGGTTATAAGTAAGTAAGTTTGCAAAGAACAATGGGTAATTTTGTATGGAACCCGTACCCACTTTGTAGCATTTTAGACTAGGTGTAATTTAGAAGATGCCTAATTGAGTAACTCGAAAATAAGTGAACGAATGAATGAATGAATGAAAGACCGAAGTTATGATAACTTCTTTGTAACATTTTTAATTGCCAATAATCGCGCTTTTTCTGCTTTTTGGACTAAATTAATAGGTATCCAGTCATTTTTTCTGTCTTAAGAGAGCGATATAGCTTCCTATCGTTGGTTTTTGGTACAGAAAAAATATTAAATAAGAACTATCAATCTTAAATAGCACAGTTTTATTAAATTGTATTGTTACTTTCAATGATTATATCATCCCAGGCACTTGCCGGACCTACGAAGTTATCTAGGTGCCTGCCAACACCTAAGTACCATATTATGCTAATAGTATGGGCACAAGCACCTAGAGTTCTCATACCGGTCATGCAGGAGCAATAATACGCTTCGATGGCTTCTCTGCCCTGGACATTAACCTTGATTAAAATAAATGTGTAATATATTTTATTTGACACGTGCCTCGATAATATGCGGCCTCTAATTAACAAGCAGTTTTCGGTTACTAGCCCATGCTGCGACATTCTAGGGCTACGGCTCGAAGATACCTCAATATTATATATACCATCTCCACCTCGCCAATGCTCGGCAAATCAAATCAAATCAATCAAATCTCCATCAATATTATATACCGCGTTCACCTTCCATTTTTTTGAAGCAGATGAGTAATAATAATAATCCAATCATTAAGTAATACACTGAAGTCCGTTGTGAAAGCCGAGGTTGTAAATAAAAGTAAGAATAAAATAAACTAAGATATGCGCGAGCGCTCAAAATCAGTTCCTATCAGGTACTAACTACTGACGACACACCGACGCTAGCACAAAATAGTTCGAACTACCCACCTAATCGATAAAATCAAAAAAAAATTGAACGTGCGTGGGTCGATTTTACTAAGGATTTTCGGTATTTTCAACATCAAATATCTTTTTTCCTACATAAGTTACAAAGTTGCTCCAATACAAAAAATATCTACGTTTTCAAAGACCTTTCGAATGGTACCAATTTCAACTTGCTACAAACTGGGTACATTCTGACCCATGTCCTTTGCAAAGCTAGCAACAAATTTGTCACGATCGGTGTAAATTCAAGTAGGTACTAATACAAATATAAAGCTAATACTTACCTAAATATTGCCCCCCGCTAAGCAGCCCGCTGCTGCGGCCAAAACGAAACCAGTTTTCCTCTTGAATTGGAGAAGACTAATTGTCCCTTTAATAAATGTATTAACTAAACCAAAAGGAGAAAAAGCATACCTTCGTATATTAAATTTCCAGTTTCATGTACACAAGACTTCGCCTCTCTTTTACATTGGATTTCCTCTGTGCACTCCCGGGTTTACCATGGCACACATCAATGACTTTTCGATGCTTTTCGAAGTTATGTGTGTATTTATCGCAGGTTTATAAATGGCCGGTTGTTGGCAGTAAGCTCGCCACCTATTACATTCGGACCTAAACATAAACTGGCGAAATGTGGGTGCTGCTAGCACCTCTGCTTACCCCTTCGGGGATATAGACGTGAGTTTATGAGTTTAGGTATGTAAAAATAAAATAAATAAAGATGTGTAGATGATCTATAACAGTATCTAAAAAATCTTGTACTTGTGTTAAAATTCCGTGTTCGTGTCAGAATTAAAAGCCTCTGTGTCTAACTTAGACGAGGGGATCCACATAAATATTCATTTGACGTTTTCCAACACTCAAATCACGAGATACAACGCGTCAGTAATTTTAATCTTGGTTTCGCTTTCCAACTTTTGATATGGTACTCAATATGGTATTCAGCTTGTAAAATATTTTAGTAGGCTTCCTTTGTAGTCTGAAAGAAAATGATTAAGTCGACATAAATATTGTTTAAGAAATAGAAAATGTGTGAATGTTTTTGTTTGTTTCGTGGGAGACATATATATTTTGCCACATACTTACACACACTTACACATACATACACATGCCTGGTAAAGAGACTTTATTTATTTTATTTTATACCTTATTGTATATCTTGTAAAATGTCAATCAAAATCTACAAGGCTACAGAAGCAGTAGGACAATGGGCGGCTTTATCACTGTAAGTAAGTAAAGATCTACCAGGCAACCCTTTTATTACTCTTTCTGTTTGTATTATATAAAAATATAAACAGGTACTTAATAGGTTATGTTGTATCCATTTCATTGATTCAATTTTTAACAGTAATTTAGACAAATATAAGACAAAACTAAAATTTCCTGTCACAGTATTATATATACACATAGTAAGCATAATATCTTGATTATGATTGTAATATAGGTTCTAAAATCTGAATAAACACAAACACAAACACTCAGAGATTAGTACAAACAAATAGATATCTTTATAGTTACAAATATTTACACTGAACGGCAATCGAACTTGCGATCTCCGAAGTATAAAATAAAATCAACACCCATCCTGTACGTAAGTTAATTCTAGACAGCAAACAGCAAGAAAGAGCTAAGTGCTAAGGGGAAAAAGTTTCACCAGTTCAAACCAGTAAAGTTAGTCATAAAATTCAAATCAGGTGCGTTCAAAGCTTCAGGGGTCAAAAAACTAATGTACAGTACACAAAGAGAAGCTTGTTCAAACTGAAAGACGTTGAACTTTTGATTTTTATATAACTTTTGGTAAAATTATGTAGTTATCTTTTTTTTTTCCAGAAATTTACGCAATATAATTTTTGTACTAAGAAAAAAAATTGACTTGAAGTCAATATTATTTATTTTTGTTCTAGAATAGAATAGAATGGGGTAGAATAGAATATAACTTTTTTGTACATCAGTAATTAACACATATTATAAAATTAAGCATAGTACATTGGGTACAATGGGCTGTCTTATCGCAGACTGCGATCTCTACCTTTGGACTAAAAGGTATCAAGGGATAAAATCTACTTACTATTTTAACAACAACAACAACAACATAAACTCACGCCTATATCCCCGAAGGGGTAGGCAGAGGCGCTAGCACCTAAATTTCGCCAGTTTATGTTTAGGTCCTAATGCAATAGATGGCGAGCCTATTGCCATTAAAATACCTAAAATATATACATCCAGTATTACACGATATAACGATATATACTATTATGATAATGCCACAGATTTAGATTATATAAACTGGTCGTGCTCTGAGTTACTGAACTGTCAGACCGCGTCTAAAGCATTCAATATTTTCCTTTTACCTCGCCCCCTAGCGTCGTTGGAGCTATCTACTGGTGGTAGTCTTACGAACTATCGGAAACAATGATTGATTTTATGATCGCTCAATAGATTTTTGAGCATTCAGTGTTTGCAACCTAAATCGAATTGAATAGACAACATACTTATGTAATGATTCAAAATTTCATTAAATTGAATAACACCATTCAATTTGTACCAAAATTATTCACAGTTGTATATATATATTCGGGAGAATGATCAAAGCGGGAATAGTCATTTCTAAAATTCAACTAGTCGTGTGATATATCCGAGTATCGCTCTGTGTACGGACTAGCGGTGACATAATTATGATATAGAATAAGATATCTGCTCGCCAAATTATGATCACTTGACCAACTAATCCGAAAACATTTATGGTCGATTTCACTCATACGCACGAAACGCTTTGCGGATACATTCATCATGCGTACAGCGTACAGCTAAGGTGGAAAAAGTGGAATTCCCTGCCCGAGTCTGTGTTTAAATGAAAGTTATAACCTGGGAATATTCAAGTCACAAGTGAATAGGATCCTTCTAGGCAAGCGTGATTCATCGCAGATCGTCACTTACCATCAGGTGAGATAGTGGTCAAACGTATGCCTATCCTCAATAATAAAAAAAACAATCGTCGTTAATATAGTTGTATGCGAGAAGGCATTATGGCGCGCCATTTTGGGTTGAACCCGTTGAACACTTCTTGGACAAACACTAATATGGTGCGTGTTTCTGTGAATGCATATGTATGTAGGTACGAGCGATATTGCGTGTTCGTTTTAGGGGGTTCTTATTATGTCATTTGTTATATAATTTGAGGTTGAGAATCAAGAATGTCTTGCAAACTATACTGTTCACTATAATTTGCAAGATATTCTAGATTTTACCGTTATGTTTGCTTTTAGTCATTTCGTGACTAACTTTAGCTGCTACTTACGTCATAGGGCAAACATGGAATATAGTATGGTTGACATGTTGTCTTTTGCCGTAACGTTGTGTAGATTAACGGAAGTACAGGGTGCGTTCTATTTTTATGACTAGGTAACGACCATTATCACTGTTTTATGGTCTTTAATTTGTTCAATACCACAAATAACTTAATTCAAATCGTAAAGTACGTACATAAAAATAGTAACCCGTTAGTTATATGGACTGATTTTCAGATAAACCGACAGATACATACATACATACATAATGCTCACGCCCGTATTCCCCGATGGAGTAGGCAGAGGTGTATTAGACACCCAGATTTCGCCAACTATGATAGATAGATAGATAGATAACTCTTTATTGTACACCAAAAAAACAAAACAATAAAAATAAATACAAGAAAACACCATGGACAAGTAGTGAGAGTTACAGTTTGCTCTAATGTACAATGGGCGGCCTTATCGCTGGAAGCGATCTCTTCCAGGCAACCTTGGGATGGACAGTAGCGTGATATAACAATATATTCTTGGGTCTGGTGTAGTTTATGATAATATAATACAATTAATAATATATAAGATAATTTGCACAAGCAGTATTGTACAAAACTATAAGAGAGGTAGGAAGCATAAAATAAATATTAACATACAATAAACAAACATTACCTATATGAGAATCAAGTGTACACAAAATAAATATTATATAGCACCAGCTTCACCATCAGACAGTTATAACATACAATACGTATATAAGATAGAGAGTAGGTATAAATATAGGGAGTAGATATATATATATATATATAAAGGCAACGAGTTACTAATTACAGCTTCGCGTAAACTCGGAGTCCTGAACAGAGTGAGACGTTTTTTCACGCCTGAGCAGCGGTGTCTTCTTTATAAGACACAAATTCGCTCCTGCGTGGAATACTGCTCGCATCTCTGGGATGGCTCCGCAAAGTACTTATTAGATGCTCTCGACAGGTTGCAGCGACGTGCGGTCCGCATTATTGGGAGTCCTGAGGTCACAAAGTCCCTCGAGCCTTTGCAGATGCGTAGAGATGTTGCGTCCTTGGCAGTATTTTACCGTCTCTACCATGGTGAATGTTCTGATGAGCTCTTCCAATTAATCCCACCCTCCCCTTTCCTACACAGGACAACGCGTGCAGGGCTTAGGTGTCACTCGCATACGGTACAGAGTATTCCATCAAGAACCAAGCGGTTCGGTGAGTCTTTTCTCTGCCGTACCATTAAGTCCTGGAATTCCTTGCCGGCGCACGTGTTTCCTTCTTCCTACAGTCCCGGGTCCTTTAAGCGGGGCGTGAAAAAGCATCTGATGAGGCCGTCAAGCTGAGCGCCACCATTGTAGCACTGAACGTGTTTGCAATGGTGACCCTCTTTCATGGGACTTTGCCTTCAGCTCAACATCAGGCGAGGTGAAGTCAAATTGACGTGCCATAGATAAAAAAAAAAAAACTAATTTATAATTTGTGAAGCATCACATGGCACACGATGATAGGTAGTAGTCTTTAACCATATTTTTGAAGATATCTAGGGATTTAGCCTGTCTGATATTTACTGGTAATGCATTCCACAGGCGCACAGCCTTGACAGTGAACGATTTATCCACAAAGTCCGTGGAATGCGTTGGCATTCTCAGCCTCAAATTCTCGGACGACCTCAAGCATCTCGCATGTGTGTCATGTAAGAACTGGAAGCGTTCTTTGAGATAAGAGGGAGTGGTGGGATTAAATAGTACATTATATAATAATGTCAGAATATGAGCATTCCTACGAAATCGAATTGGGAGCCACTTAAGCTGTTTACGAAATGATTTTCGGTTCTAAGTAATAGGGGCGAGAATAGAGCAGCCTATCGGGCATTTTGTAAAAAAATGGGTATGCCGAAAATAACATCCCAATCGAAAATGTTGCAGCCAAATAAATTTGGAAATAAAAATTTTGACCCGATTTCTTGCTATGCAGTGAAAATCGCAAGGAAATTAGTTACGTGCTTAGCCGCACAAGCACTACCAATGAACGTTTTGGATAATATCGGACGATAGATAGATGTTTGTTGACATTAATATGCATTGTTAATATAAAAATGAATACAATTAATATTTCAGCTGCAAGCATCAACGAGACATGTATGTTCAATGAGCAATGTGAAGACGTGGACTTTAAGACGGAATGCAAGAACGAGCGATGTGCTTGCAAGTTCGAAATGGTCCCCGAGGTGATGGTGGATGGCGGCGTCACTTGTACATGTAAGTATAGTTTAATTGAGTTCTTCTGTCTGAATCGACGGCATTTTTGAATTGCCATCATCATTCTCTGAACCTTTTCCCAACTCAGTTGCGGTCGGCTTTCTAGTCTAACTGCGATGCAGCTGAACTTCGATGACCTCCACAACCAATGGTCCCATGACCAATGGCGATATCGAAGTTCCAAGTTAGACTGGTTGGACTTTTGACGATGGTTGGACTCCAACTACCTGTAACGACTGCCATAGATGTTTGTATGGCAACCGGGCCATTTTGAATTGCCATCGTGGTGTAGTAATTTGTTTGTGCACGAAGAGGGCCTGAGCTTAAGATTCGCTCTTCGGGAAGGCTTACTACGTACGCTTAATTAATTGAGTATTATCATTATTACCTTCCTATCCTTACTTATCTTTGTCTCTTTCTTATGCATGTTAAATGTATTCTCATTTACTTTTTTCCTTTTCATGTCTTTGTATTTATTTATGGTTATATAATCATCTTTCAAAGACAGTATGTTAATCTTTTTGGTCGTTAAAGCAGTTAGATTGAACAGTACTCGTCATTGACGTGTGATTTTCTTTTATTTATTTATTTTATATTATACTATTAAAGACTCTGCATGTTTGTAAACACAACTAATTTATTATTTGCTTTTTCTTTTTTCTTATAATAGATATGTCACAAGCGCCTCAGAACTATAATTATTATAATATAAGTAAATTCTAAAAGTACCATGTTGTATTTCTTTTTTAGTTTTATTTAATAATTATTATATATTTAGATCACAGATCGTTTCAATTTTATTTATATTTTACATATATATACCTATATATATATATATATGAACGAATTATTTAATTAAATCAAAACTAACATGATAATTAAAACAACAATTTTTCATTTCAGCGGTGAAAGCTGTGGAAGAGTCAACGAGGACACTGGATCCCGCGATGATTGGTGTCCTGGTCGGCATGGCTGTCATGTTCATCATTATCTGTGTCGTGCTGCAGCTCTTTAGCAGGTGATACCGAAATACTAGTTTTAAAGGCAAACTAAAAGATAATGTAAATGTACTCGGGAACGAAGGGGGTCATCTCGAATTAGAGGGCCCCAGGTCTGCTTGTCTACGACCTCACCTCCGGCAGCTGAAGACCCAAAGACCGCGTTCGTTTTGGTCGGTTCGAGACTGATATAACCTCCCCAACCGACTCCGGCGAGGGAGGTATCCGTGGGGATCTTTCGCACGATAAAAAAAAGAAAGGTGTACTCGGGATGCGTAAGGCATTTTTTTGAAAAGTTTGGGGTGTTAGGAAGGAGTCGCGGCAATGAGCAAATATTTTTTAATCTCAAACACGTCTGACCTTGCCTGATGGAAAGTTGAAAGCAAAGTCTCAGGAAATAGGGTAACCATTACAAGCACCATTACAAGCCCAAAGATGAGGTCGTCACTCATCAGATGCTTTTCACGACCCGCTTAAGGGCCCGGGACTGAAGGAAGAAGGAAACTCGTGAGCTGGTATGGGATTCCAAGACTTTATGGTGCTGCAAAACAAAGATTCGCCGAACCACTTGGTTCCTGATGGAATATTCTGCGCCGTGACCCAAGCGACTTCTAAGACCTGCACGTGTTGTGCTGTGGAGAGAAGGAGAGGGTGGGACTAATTGGAAGAAGTCATCAGATCAACACCACATTCTTTTACTTCTTTAGCCAATTAGTGAACAAGTGCAAAGGTTTTGATGTTTGTTGGTGATTTATGGAAGTTCGTGAGACTAGCTTAATCAGCTTATTTTATGGATTCAAGAATGCGGATAAACATACTTATATAGATACATATTTTTTGAAAACACATTGTATAGAAACACTCAGACCAATGCAAATATTTAGATTCATGGACACAAATATTTGTACTTAATGGGAATCGAACCCACGCCTCCTCACGCAGGTCATCAAAAACCTGTCAGGTTCAATAATAGATATCGTGGAGAAATACAATTGTGTTATTAATATGTTGTTATTTTCAGAGCACGATGGAGAGAAAATCGAACGATTTTCAATACACCCAACCCTCGTCTTATGAATGTGTCACTGCTGAGAGATTCCAAGCTGTTGCATGCACAGGTGAATTCATGAGATTATTTATACTGTTTATTGATGGCACTTGGCGGAGCTCACTTTTATACATGATTGATAATACACTTGTACTTCTCCACTGTATATACTCGACTACTACTACTACTAATATACAGTGGAGAAATACAAGTGTGTTATCAATTATGTGTAAATTTATTATAATTAGGTCTTTACTTCTACATCTACTCAATTAAACTTTAACAACCTCATAATTATTTTCTTATAGTATAATTCTTTTTCCTAGATTCAATAGCTCGAGTGAAAGCCAGATTGACTGCAGGTTTATAGGAATTTCTAAATTTTGTCGGCCCAATATTTGGCTACAGCACTAGCGTTTTCCGTTGCTCTACAAAGGTCTTCGGTGGTACAGGTGGAAGCGCATAATTAGCAAGAGAGTATATTAGTTAACATCATAACTTTAACGTTCTGTTCAGGATAAGGCGTTACCTTTATTTGCTTTTGAAGCTTATTACAAACCGGAATTAACAGCGTTTTTATCATGTTCGCTAATCCCTCCAACTGAACTCAAGTAACGTGTAATCAATCAAAGGAATAATGAATAAAAGTCACAAATGCTTTTTTCTATTAATCTGCGGATTGGTCGATATTCAAGGTTACAAAACTCCAGGACCCCAATTCTGCTAAGCTAATTGTTAACCATTGTCAAACCATTGTGATTACAAAAACTGCCATATTTTCTTTCATTATACACTTTAACAGTACAAATTATACCAAAGTGTAAAATTCAATGGAGCTTTTTGTTATCTCAATAGTTTGATAAATAATTGACAATTACCTAGTAAAATTTGAGCTCAGTTCTTTTTCAATTTAATAGTGGTAAAAATGGGCTTACTTTCATCTAAGAATCAGTTAAAATTTCAAGCTACAAAAACCTTAGAAATCGATAAGAGATGTTAAAGACTGTATTTTTAATCTTCCAATAAATCTTATTTTTTTCAGGACCGCCGTGGCTCTCGCGTAAGTGTACGGCCTCCATCAAGACAAGCAAGCCAGCAGGAACTCCGACCTCATTCTCCTAGTCCAGGTACATCGACTTAAATAGGTATCAACAGTCAAATTTATTAAAACTATTTACTTTGGCTATGTAGTTACAAGAGCAAACTCACAATTTATTTCACAAGAAAACTGTAATATTACATAATAAAGTTCTTTACATATTGATGATAAATCTGGACCAATTCTGCTAGTTATTAACCATTTTCAAACCACTGGTATTACAAAAATTGTCATTGAATTTTCGACTTCATAATAGAATTATAATAAGCATAAAGTTCAACATTAAATTAAATAGAGTTCAATAAATCCTTCACTCTAAACGCTACACACTTTCTGCCATTTGATTTTAAACTTGAACAGCATTGCAGTAATGTCTGAAATTCAATGCCATTTTTTGTTATCTCAATGCTTTGTCAATAGTTAACAATGAGTGGAAATTTGGATTTCAAAAATGAACCTCAAAAAAATTTGAACATTTGTGATCTCATTACTAGAACAAAATTCTCTATATCTTGGAAATACACATTGCATAAACACCTTTGTATTAATGAGTACAATACTAGCAATAGAAGATAAACACACATTAAAACTTCGCATAACGAACTATTTTTATTACTAATCTCAATGTTGTTCGTATTAGTTCGTTAGATTAATTTTATAGTAAGTTGCAGAGATATTATCTAAATAAATATATTCAGTCAGGATTACTCAGTTTTTTTGCAACTTCAGCCTCGCTTTAAATGTTCGCAGCTGACTATATATGTTAATATTGCACCAATGTTATTCAATTCAATGTGTTAATTACCTAACTATGATATATTTGGAAATATATATATATATATTTATTTTATTATAAATGGGGAATGGGCAAAATATATTCCTGATAGATATTTAATTCACCTCTTATTCAACACCAAATTATTAAATCTTTATTATTAAAGGTGCTTGAAGTCTAGTAGTCACTAGGCAACATTGTTGCGCGACACGTCATTCGCTATTTGTTACTCATCAAAGACGAACTTCATAGTCTGTCCACATCGTCTAACGTCGAACAAGCAATGAATCTGCAACATCACGCGTGTTGCACAATGTTTAATGCGCGTCACGTATTGCGCGTCAAATGTGGCCTATTGTATACGAGATTTTGGCAAAGTAGATTTTTGTATAATAATTATACAAACGTCTATTTGTTTTAATTCTTCTCAAATTTTTTTTTGGAAAGAATATTTCATATTAATTCGATTATACAAATTATAATGTCCATACAGTGAGATGTACTTTGTAGAATATGATCTTGCCCCTTTCCCTATTCACTGACAATGCTAATCATGAATATTTCATGTATCAACAGCACGCCACCATCAAAGTCATCAGCTACACCGAAAGTCCTCAGGTTACATACGATATCATTTTGCTTCTTAAGTAAGATCATTTATTTTTAGATAAGCATCAGGTAGGTAGGATCTTACACTTGCTTGGTTTGAAATCACATGTTAATTATCATTATACAGACACCTATTAATAGAAATATGTGACCATATCAGATTAGGTAGGTAAGAAACATATTTAAGAAATTAAGTCAAAATCTATACTTCTAGAAACATAAGCTGTGATAATGATACTAATCATTTCCTGGCCATAGTGTCTTTAGTGTGGTAATACTAAAATACAATAAATATTAATAATGTAATCTATAGTCGTTTTCTTCTTAAGTTGAATGTCATAGAAACTCGTTTGTAACTATATTTTTATCAGTGGAATTCTAAATAATCTCTTATCAGAAAAAACGAATAACATTGTATATCTGGAATTTCCATAATACAACTTAAATGATAGTTTATTAATATCCTTAAAAAACTCAAACAAGTAAAAGTCAAAAGTCAGAATATAATGGAAAAATATTTGATTTTAACTCAAAAACAGTTTAAAATTATTACATATTTAAATATTAAAAACCCTATTACTTGTACTGTCATAAATAAATCAAACTGTATTGAAATTAAATTACAAATGACTTTTAAAGGGTTATAAGGTATCTGTAATATTTTTAACGTACACTTCACACGCCCCTCAATTTGTACATGTACATGCACTATCTATTCTTCGGGTTCTCAAAGATAAGGTACTGAGTCAAGCTCTCGCATTTGTACATGTTTCTTGCAGCTTTTATTTATGATCTCCAGATTATGTATGTGCTATAAAAAATTGATACTCAAAGTGAGAACCTCACTCACACACACATAATTTTTATGAATAAAATATCGTAGGTACTAGTAGTAGCAATCATTTGTTAGGTGGTATTTTATACGACTTAATCAAATCATAATAGAATATTGTATTGGAATAAGCTAGGCTTACTACCTCTAGTTGTATGGTATTATTTACAAAATATTCTTTTAAAATTTGTACAGTAGAGTATACGTATTTCTGCTAGATTGCTGTTTTAGATTAAAATTTCAACTGCTTTAGTAAATTTTATTAGTTGATATAAGCCTCCTTGTAATTTCATTATAAATAAACAAGACAACACTAATTATTTAAGAACGAACCTACTTGCAATTCAACGTGCATCAAATTTTGTAGTTTTCGATATTTTTACTAACTATATCATCAATTTATTGCATATAAATGCATGAATAATTATTTTAAAAAGATAAACTTTAAAGCTAGACAATTATATTAGATTCGCTATAATTAAACTCAAGCTATTCATAGGTATGTGACTTATAGGACAAATAAAATAATTCAAGGCATGTCCTCCTTTTATAAATCATGCAGAAAGTATGCTTCGCATTTGATAGTTACTGGATCATATTATACAATTTATTTATTTTCAGGATCTCGACGTGGATCAAGAGCTAGTAGTGGTCATTCAGCCACCTCCCTAAGATCAGCTACTCTTAGATCACCTACTACTCCTGGACCAACATCTGTCACTGTCGAAATTCGTGCACCTGATATGTAAAGACAATCTACATAAGAATACTAACGACAGGAGTAACATTATATGTGGAAAAGTTCGAAAATATAATAATATTTTTGAGAATGATACAAGTGACATCGTAAATGATACAAAATGCTTCGTGACTAAAGTGTGGCAGAAAATTACTTATATTAGATACTGTAAAAAATCAGTCCATCGTTTAAATTATGTGATAAATACCGATGGTTCAACAAATTATTATTAAATTTATATTCGTCAAATTTATAGCAATATGCACTTACCTGTCGTAAATTCAGCCACTTAAAAGTGCCTCAAAATATATAAAGTTTCAACTCACATGATTATAATTTTGGAATTAAGATAAATTACGACACAAATTTATTATGTATTAATGATTAAATAATAGTTTATTGATCACATTCACTACCCAATTAAGATCACATTAATAGAAGTAGAGCACAGTTCAACAATTAATACTTTAAGAAATAAGTTGAATTACTTAAGCTTTTTTAGCGAATAAACAGTAACGCTTTGTGGCAAACATTTGTAGTTTAATAGTTTAAAATGTCGATTACTATTAAATAGATCAGGTTATTTCTTCTTTTTCATAATCCCATGTAAGTACTATGCTAGATTCTACTCCCTGCCTTAGGTATAAAGTTTAGCTTACATGTAAGCATTGTAGAACTAAACAAATATTTAGTTACGGGGACCATCCTCCTAAATGGAGCGATCAGAATTTTGAACGGTGGATATTTTAAATAAACGGAGTGTAGCTTCGACGCCGCTTTCTATACTGTAAGGAGACTTTAAAATTTTAGTGTTAAGAGCGATTGATTATAGCTTTTCTTTAAACAATTTCTATGAGAGAGAGTTGTGAATCGAAGTTAAGATTTAATTACTGAGTTCTATAGTCTATTCGTCTTCAATGTGTAAATCGGGGAAATTTACACATAGATAATATAACTACTTCGTAAGTTACTTCATTGCACCTCTGATGCTTTGACCAAAGTTTTTGCGACACGCACAAAATGTGAGTACATTTAGTGGTTCTTCGGTAAAATATTTACAAATGTGTACAATGGCGAGACACACGATCAAAAAATATTAAGTATCTAAAAAAACCTATCATCTTCATTAATTTGTGTGGGTAATACTTCAATTAAGGGGAAGAATTGATGTATGACCGATACATTATACGTATCATTCACAGCGATAATAAATCAATGTACTAATATAAGCTATTATACTTTAATATAACAAAAATATGCTCACATTGTGAAAATGTATTTCTTACACTGAGCTAGTTATGTACCTACTGGACAATTTATGCTGTAATTTAATTATATAAACTTTTATTATAATATAAATTATACTTCCCAACATTGCTTTTTACTTAAAGACATAGTTACCTATATTTTATCAACGTCATCATCGATAATTTGTTGCGTTACAGTTACACTGCAAAAATGAAAAATGTAAAGACCTCCGACAAAAAAAATCTACTAATAAGTAAAAAATAAATAATTGTGGTATTATTTCATAGTAGTGTTGAACAACTATGAACTACAAGTTTATCCTTCAATGGAACCAAAATAGAACCAACCCTCTGTTCGCGATTTTAACTCACACTTGACTCACAGTTCATAAAATATTAATGATATTAGAAACGTGTTCTCATGCGACGATACATATTACGTATTATTAGTAGTAATAATGAAGTAGTAGTAATATTAAACTTGTTTTGGATCAATTTATCCCTTGATTCGTCGCTTCAATTTTTAGTATTAAAGTGGATCGACAGCGTCAGTAGCATAGGGAATCCATAGCCATTACACTTTCTACGTAAACCCAGTCCTAACACAAGCCATTACAGTTCGCTGGAGGGGTTAGAGGGTATGCTAATAATTTTTATAAAAAACAGTAACTTTTCTGAAGAAAAAAAACTGTCTTACCTAAAAATTCATAGTTTTGTTCTAACATCGTCTCATTTCTTGATATACCATTTTCTTCCCTCCCTTCGCTTCCCTTTACATGTACTCAAGCCTCATAGTGTGGCGATACCACATGTACCCAGCGCCATCTAGCGACAGCAAGAGAAACTACTACGTCACTACGGATCCTGCATCGCGAAAATGAAGTTCTTGCGCTAGTACAACATATATACAACAACCCAACGACAACCGTTGGGCCGCGGCCCGCCAGGCGTGATCACCTTGCCTGGTCGGAGGATCCTCCCTTTGTGTTGGAGGGACATCACATCCCGTTCCTCCACAGTGGTGACCCCGACGTGATCTAATCACGTAACCTTCGCTGAGTAATAACATCAGCACTCCTATCGCCACTATCCTATTCACTTCTTCCGCATGAGCGGTAATCAAGTCTTCGTCATCCAGCACTTCGGCCTATACAAGGCTACCATAGCATGCAGCGACCGCTGCAGCCTGGTTACCTTCGGCCACGCCTGCATCTAAGGCGCACAGTACACTGCTCTTACGGTCCACGTAAGTAGAGAATATCTCTCCCGTCTACATAGCAGTCAGTACCCACTGCACATACGGTCCAAGAAGAGGACACCTCTCCCGTTACGCAGCATTCGCCCCACTATATGGGGACTCACCTCGCTTCACTGAGGAATTCGCCCCGACACTGCCGAGGATTCACCTCAACTCACCGAGGATTCGCCTCGCCTCATCGGCGGCTCGCCGAGAACTCATCTCGACGCCTACTCAAGACTGGCTTTGGCACGCTCCTCAAGAGAGCTAAGACAGCTGACTCATCGCAATCAACCTCCGGTCTTGGAGGGGAGTGATGTGGCGATACCACATGTACCCAGCGCCATCTAGCGACAGCAAGAGAAACTACTACGTCACTACGGATCCTGCATCGCGAAAATGAAGTTCTTGCGCTAGTACAACATAATTATACAACAACCCAACGACAACCGTTGGGCCGCGGCCCGCCAGGCGTGATCACCTTGCCTGGTCGGAGGATCCTCCCTTTGTGTTGGAGGGACATCACATCCCGTTCCTCCCTCCACAATAGTAGTATGTATTCGAATCAGAAATTATTTGAACTCTCGCTCGACGGCTGTGTGGAATTTCGGGCAACACACCGTGGAGGACTGATTCGAGAGCTAACATGGAAACGAGGGCAAGCATCAGCACCAGAATGAGGACTACGGCTACAACTGCAGTGGTGGAGCGCCCGTGGGAGAAACTGGGGCGAAGCCCATAGGGAGTCATCTGGACGGGAGTTTTCTTACTCGGCTCTATGCTCGAGGCTCCCACTGATCCGTGTACTGAATAACACAATCTGAATCGAGCTGAAGTGTGTCAAGTATAATTCTTTATAGAAAATTAAATTAAAACAAACGATGGAAACATTTTAATATAACTTGTTTTGGAATTTTATAAAAACTGGTCTTTCAAAACCACTCACGACAAGTTCTAGGTTGAAATATCGCAGCTGCCTGAGGTAACATTGCGCTGAACGAGTGCTGAGTTTTTGTGCAACCGTCGATCTATGAAGGCATCGGTAAAATATGTTGAAAATTTGGGAGTACATCGTAGCAGTTGGAAATATATTTTCGACAATATGCTTAATAATACAAATCCTACTCTTCATACGCCGGCCGAGGATAAGAAAATTGGATCAAAAACTGCTTATGCAAGTAGCAGTGACGCGGTGGCTATATAACATAACAATGTATATCCGTCATATTATACAGTTTGTATACAAAATTGATTTGAATGCGACCATTGTTTTGCTGGACATTTTCGATATTAGCCTAAGATGGTGGATGTGTGTTTACACGAAGAATTTGTACGATAAAATTGTGAAAGTGTTTGTACCTGAGAAGTGGAGTTTTCTTAAACTGTCCATAGTTATTTGGTTTTCGACAATAGTGTTCTGTATCGTATATAGTTATGGAATAAAAGTTTGGTTTTGTGATAATAACTTAATAAATACAGTAATTAATTTGATTTATAATATTACTCTATTTTTGCTTCCGTGTATGAACTTCTTTTGGTTCTGCAGGATAATTTATGTAATTATTAAGAATAAGATTAGGCACCAAAGTGGTGACGCCGTTTCAAATTTTGCTGTTGCTGTTAAGATTTGTGTAATTTCATTTATTTTGGTGAGCGTAAATAGTTTACAACTTATGACTGAAGATGCATCGTTGATTATATTTGATATTAAAACCTTTGATAATTCAATAGACAGGAGTTATATTTCCCGCGATACGATAGTTCTGTTCGAACGTTTTGAAAAAATTAAAATAGTTTTAAAAACCTTATGTTCTTTTCAAGGTGCAGAAATAATTGTCATTTTTCTTATTGTAAGTAAAGATTCCATGTAATTTTCTCGTTGAATCAACTTATCTCATGACATGAAATGCATTGATATACCTACTAGTTATGTATACAATACAAAACATGAATTTTAAATGATGCTCTAATAACAAATGGTGAATTATTTTATGTAGTGCAATTTGCTATATTACTAACCTGGCCTTATTAGGACAAAGAATAAGCATTGCTATACAACGTGGCAATACTGCCAGTCTTCTGGGAAAATTACCACAAGAGGAATCCCACAACGCTATTCAATTTAAGTCTTTTTGTTGTTTTCTTCTTCATGTAAGTTTTAATTTAGTTAAATAATTAGTTCACATTTCATTGTACAATACATATAGTACATATTACATTACGAATTCAAAATGCCATAACAATATATTTCTAAAACCTGTTATTAAATTTAAATAAAACTATCAATAATGTATTCTATTTGATCACGTAATTTGCCGCGTGATCAGGATCACGGTGAAGGTGATCATCGATGCGCTCAGCAGATAAGGTTAAATCCGCAGTGGGGCAGTGGCATGTCAGACTACGCCAGACTGTCTACAAACGAGACAGAATCTGATGTGTCCGCCTCTAACAATAACGCGGATGCGGCATGCGTCATCGTGACCACAATCGCACTGTCAAGAATGAAACGACTCAAACCAAATTTGATTCCGACGTTTTGCTTGCTTTTTAGCCGCTATCTATACTCACGGGGCGTCGCGTCGTGATAGTAGCCATTAATAAATATTTTATGTATTCAAATAAAGCTTTACTATAAGTAAAATTCGAATTCTATTTCAAACATAAATATTCGATGTTCAAAAATATAATAATATTATGATATCCAATATTTTGGCTTTAGTCAATAAAAGTGATAATCACGATCATGAAACTTTTTTTGAGATATACAATACAAGTAACCCTTAACCATGAAATTGAATTGATAGAAATAACTTGAATTATGAAAGTATTTGTTAAGAAATAAACAAACAATAAAAAAAGGCTTTTCGTCTCTTCTTTTGCTCTGTCCTACGACCTGTCAAACAAACAAAACAAGCTATTGGAAAACCGTTTGATACTCTTAAAATTGTAGAGCTTGCCAACCTTATTTTTCATTGCCTTCATTCATGTTTCCTTTCTTTTCCAATTGGTTTCTTATTACGAGTAAGTACTATAATTTTCTTAGCAGCATTTTTTCCAATTTTACTACTGTTTTGTGTAATCTGCTTAGATTAGATTACACAAAACAGTAGTAAAAGTTAAGTAGAGAAAAGGTTACTGTACATTATTAGCTATAGTTTAATCGATTTCCTGAAAGTTTTACTTTCATATGAAATTATTCCAACTCATGAAAACCGCCATCTATTGAATAAGCCCAGACTAAGCACAAAGGTGCAGAAACATGTTTTAAAACATAAGCAAATTAGATAATAATTTAGATAGAACTTGAAAGATGTCGTTTAGTGATATTTCTTGAGTCCTCAGATTTGTTTTTTGAACGGCCTTCATTCTTTTTATGCTTTTTTAGTATGGTGGGACAGATATATTTTTATTTTTTATTTTAAAAGTCTTGTACCTAATAAACGTTATTCGGATACTGGCTTCCTGACCTGTGAGAGCTTTGTCATCATAGTCCGTACTTTTTCAGAACCTGACGATTCTTTGTCAGATGTAATACTATCAATAGTATCCAAAATAACGATATTAATTTATTTTTTTTTATTTATGGCACATCAATTTGACTTTACCTCGCCTGATGTTAAGCTGAAGACAAAGTCTCATGAAAGAGGGTCACCATTGCAAACACGTTCAGTGCTACAATGGTGGCGCTCAGCTTGACGGCCTCATCAAATGCTTTTTCACGCCCCTCTTAAAGGACCCGGGACTGTAGGAAGAAGGAAACACGTGCGCCGGCAAGGAATTCCAGGAATTTTGGATACTAAGAAATAAAAAATAAATGTTTCCTGCAAAATTGAAGCAGGAATAGTAAAATCTGCTCCTGTATCAGATACTGAAGAACTTACGACATCAAAATGACCCCACTAGAAAAAAATATTATTATGGCATGAAAAGGCGAAGTAGATTCGTTAGGTGAAGAACTGCTAAATAATAGGATTATTCTAGGAGCTTCATTTGGGTGTTAGGGGATCACTCACGAATTCGAAAATAGAGAATTTTGTTAAAATGGTCAGTGGTGACCCCTGTTATTCCCTCTAGCCTGCGATAAAGAATTAGAGTTTCTTCAGAACATACTTAAAATAAAAATTTAAAAATCATGTTCAAAAGCAAGTTTACCTCATTATGAGTTCTCTCCCAGAAAACCATAACTATCAGAGGAGTAGGTATTGTAGTGAAGTTTGCATTATTAAACATTTTGCTGGGTTTTTGGGATGCCGCCATCCATAGGCTTCAGCTTCCACCTCAGTCTGGGTTTTTTAATTTTATTTATGGCACGCCAACTTGACTACACCTCGCCTGATGGTAAGCTAAATGCAAAGTCTCAGGAAAGAGGGTCACCATTACAAACACGTACAGTATTCCGGTGGCGCTCAGCTTGACGGCCTCATCAGATGCTTTAGTACTTATGGAACAACCCAAGCATTGATCCAACTCACACTTATTATTATGATGACCCAACCAGTTTTTGTGATTTATCAATTAATTATTATAAACGTGTTCTCATCCAAATAATAGTATTGAACTTGTTTGACTTGTTTAACTCTTGACATATCGCGTCTACATTTTGTTACGTTAGTTATGATGCGGGGTCATTATAGACATCTCTACTATTATATAATTAATTGTAAAAAAAATATATTGCCTTCTTATGTTATGGGTGAAGTCAAATTGACGTGTCTTGAATGAAATAAAAAAAAATGTTTGTCCGCGATGGACGCAAAAACTACTGAACGGATTTCAATGCGGTTTTTTTTGTTTGAAGGGGCTTGGTCCAACTTAAAATTGTACGTTTGTTTGATTGCATTCGGTTAAGTAAAACCATAGTTATGATTAGTAATATACAGTTGCATAGATGGTGCGATAACCAATAGTCACGCGGCTTTGGCTAGTTAAATATAAGATAAAACCTTTTCTGGGAAAGAAAGTTATACACTATTATTAATAACTGAATCATTTTGCTCTTAAATAAAAAGGAATGTAATCACATCGGCATCAAGTCCCAAAATATTTATTTGGTTTCTCGCTCAACCGCTGATGTAACTTCAGGAAATATCTGATGTAAGTTCCCATGTTCAAGTGCATGGCTGCCGCTGCCTCTCATAAAGGGACCTGATGATTCCTGTAGGGGTCTTTTCTCCTGTATGGTCCATGAATGAAACAATGGGTATCTCATCTGGGTGGAAACATTAGAAACCAGCAATGTGTGGCTGCTGAACCTCAAGGGCATAAGAGGTAACATTTTTAGTTTCCTTGATGGAGCTTCAACATGATATCGAAGGGCGAGAGCCCTTTTAGTTAAATAAGTTAAATAAGAGGCATGGATGCTGGTATGAAATCCTGTGCCTTAAGTGATCGAGTCCTATAAATCCTGGCTCCGCCATACCATCCCGTTGGGGTGAAAAGAATGACTTAATCAATCGAGCATAGGGGATGCCGTAGGAGCTTCGGTGAGGCCCATGGTGCACACCCGGCTCACGAGACTGCCACACTGGCGGAATGCTCAGGATGACAGGCTCTCATCGGGGCGGGAATCTTATGGCTTGACACTAACTTGGGCTTTGAAAGACCCACGCGACAGAGTCAATGTTAAAAAATCTCAGCCCCCAATGGGAGACTGCGCTCTACAACTGTTGTTTTTGTATAACCGTTGAACTAACAGGACATCGTTACGAAAATGTTGGATAAGAATATAAAGTATATTTTATTGACTTGTATTACAATATCAACAACATGCCTAGTGGTACAAACCATACTGTTTATCCGCCGGCCGAAGTTAAGAACACTAGATCACAAACTGCTTATCTAATTGACAGTGACGCAGTGCCTATATAATATATCAACATTATTATTTACATTCATAATTAATATCCACGAAGTGATGTGGGGACTAATTTTAGTGCAAACTTTAGAAATTAGCCTAAGATGGTGGATGTGTGTTTATACGAAGCATTTATTCGATAAAATTGTGAAAGTGTTTGTACCTGAGAAGTGGAGTTTACTTAAGCTGTCTATTATTATTTGGCTTTCGTCAATAGTTGCGAGTGTGTTTTTATATCATCTGGAAATAGTTTGGCTTGAAAATTATCGCTCAATAGCAATATATATTGATTTACTGTTTTATATTATTCTATTCATAATCCCGTGTATGAACTTCTTTTGGTTCAGCAAGATATTTTACGTTATTATTAAGAATAAAATGAGGCGCCACAGTGACGATACCCTTGCAAATATTGCTGTTGTTGTTAAAATTTGTGTAATTTCGTTTATTTTGGTGAGCATTACAAGTTTACAATTTATGGCCGATGATGCAACTGGGATTTTAGCATTCTTGTTTAGTGGCCAGAAACTAACTGAGCTTCATTTTTATCTAGGGAATCTAATTATGTACCTAATGATCATTAATTCTTTTCATGGTGTAGAATTAATCTCCATTTTTCTTATTTTGAGTAGAGATTCTAAATAATTTTCTTTTAAAATACACTTACATAATAATATGAAATGCCAATGCAATACCATAATAATGTGTGCATGTGAAATTGTTGTATAGTAATAATTAAATATACACTATATTGTAAATGATACACTAATAAGAAAATAAGATAGTAAGGATGGAAATAAGACTATTTTTAACGTATTATATTTATTGTAGTTTTGTAAATAACCCTGATCACGCCGTTTCAGTTGCTTTTCAACAGCTATGATCACGAGAAGTTGAGATAGAATTCGTTGAAATATATAAATCTACCTACATAACTGAGCGAACCCTGGACACAGAGGTGAAAGCTTTGGATACAACCGGAACTAATGATGATGAATGATGATGAAATAAAAAATCTTAAAGTTCCAATTTGGAAAGTGGAAACAAACACCATGACTAAAATAATTATGCATTATTTAACAAAAGTAATTATTGCGATCATTGCATTTTTGGTTTATATAAAGAAAGCTGCACCATCTAATTTGATTGAAAGAAATTTCTTGAAAAATATCAGTATAGTTTATTTTTATTTAAAGGTACCTTTCCGCGTTTCGAACCGGTGGTCCATTTGTCCACTAATTTTTAAAATAGTGTTATATTGACGTTATGTAACAAGTGCCGTTTAATGGTCTATACAGAAAAAATGAATTTTGATTTGATTTGACTAAGTGGTACTAAGAATATGAGCGAAGAGGCTAGTACAGATCCAGCAATTTGAAAGGTAGAAGGACTGAAAATAATCGCTCAAATTTCTCTTTGCCAGAACTGCCACTTGAATGATAAATAAATATATCGAAAATCTTGCTCTTATAATCATATCCGTAAGAAACCCACGTATATTATGCAGAGATTTTAAACCTGCTTGTTTGATTATCATTCCACGAAATTCAAAGGTCTGAGCAGCCAACAAAACCAGTTTACTTCTTTGGTAAGTATTTGATTTGATTTTTAAATTATAAATTAGTTTGTTTATAACACATAAATAGTAATTCGAATAGGTCAACGTCTATCAATGATAATAATATTAAGGAAGCAAATAGTTCTGATCATTATTCAGCATTCTCTGAACCTTTTCCCAACTCAGCTGGGGTCGACTTTCCGGTCTAACTGTGATGCGGCTGAACTTCGATATTCTCCGTGAAGCGACTGCCATTACGACCTTCACAACCAATGGTCCAATGACCAATGGCGATATCGAAGTACCAAGTTAGACCGGTTGGACTTTCGAGGGCTCCAACTGCCCGTAGCGACTGCCATGGACGTTTGTATGGCAACCGGGACCGGCGGCTTAACGTGCTCTTCGAGGCACGACCAGAGCAGTGCAAACAGCTATATTCATGCATACAATTTTTTGCACTGAGCGGGAATCGAATCCACGCCCGTGCGTAGCAGTGGCGTGCACTACCGCCTCGCCGGCAAACAGTTCTGGTGAATATTCAAAAAGTTTAAATAATTAACTGATGCCCGCGGTTGCACCTCGTGGAATTTTGATCTCGTTCCCACTGCTCATGAGAACCTACTCCCGGGACAGTGCCTATATTTTATTCGAGGCTCTAATCTATCTCCATACCAAATTTCAGCCAGATTCATTCAGACTTTAGTTCGTCATCGAGCAATAAACATACAATCTCAAACTTTCACATCTATAGTACTATTAGAACTGTGTATACTGTACCTACATACTCGTATATAATATATACCCCATGATGTACTCCAATAAGACCTTCGGGGCTAACCCAATATCACCTCTAAGCACATGCCCCCAACACTTGTGCCTGAGCCTCGTTCATCAACACTGTCCACGAACTGTTCAGTTGTTTTATCAAGTTTATTCCTCAATCTAGTTTATTATGGAACCCTCATTGCGCAATTCCTACTCACACTATGATTCGATTTTCTGATGACCCATACATTTATTTTTATATGATAATTATAAACGTGTTATCATTCGCAGATAATTATATTGAACTTGTTTGGCTCTTTTTAACCCTAGACACATTGTGCCTATTTTTGTTATATAAGTTATAATGTGGGGTCATTATGGACACCAAAATATAAAATAAAATCTTTTCTGAAAAGGTAATAATTATAATCGTCTAATAATTCCTGATACTCTGTTTACTTCTTGCCAAACCATGCCCACTACTCCCTTTGAGTTTTATATTGATAAACATTTCTGCCTCTCACAGTGTACAGTCAGCATTAGTTTGACCTTGACCATCGGATTTTAAGGTATCTTTTTCATTATTTTGCTAGTCAAGTATGCAGATGCATGTAGTAGATGATGTATCAATACGACAACGACACATCGTCTGCCGCACGCGTCTGTAGTAGTCGTATGTTGCTGTCTGTGTAGATACGACGGACGCTACGACACATCGCTTGCTGTGTGTGTATGCAGTTGTGATACGTCGTCGGCTACAGAATCATATCTTAAGAGTCATTGGAATATTTCAATAGTAATAATAATAAATAATAAATAAATATCGTAGGATAATCTACACAACGCCACCTAGACCCACAGTAAGTATAGCTTAACTAGCTTGTGTTACGGGTTCTAGAATGCTGATATACATACTAAGATACATTTTTTTTTGTAAATACATACATATTATACAGAGAAATAGTAGGTCTTACTTAGTTTGCATTTTTATATCTGTTAGGTATTTGAAGACCGCACACGACAGCTCCAAGGTTAAGAAATCTCAGCCGCACGAGTTGAGATTGCGTTGGACGAGTGTGAAGTTTTTCTATAACCGTCAAAGTGATAAGACATCTTGATGATAATATGTTGGAACTTTGGGAGTATTTTATGATAGCCGGAAATATGCTATCAACAATATTTATAATAATACAGACCCTACTTTTTATTCGTTGGCGGAGGATTAGAAAACTGAATCAAAAACTACTAATGCAAGTTGGAGTGTCGCGGTGGCTTTTTTATATAACATTCTATACTTTTATATTTGTCATAAATGTCCCCGATATAGTTTTTTTTGTTTTTATAAAAACTCTCGAAGCTAGTCTCAGATGGTGGATGTGTGTTTACTCGAAGAATTTGTATTATAATACTGTGAAAGTGTCTGTGCCTGAGAAGAGGAGTTTTCTTAAACTGTCTATTGTTATTTGGTTAACGTCAGCAGGCTTCGGTGTGCTATATTATTGTTTGATACAAGTTTGGCTTAACGAGTACCTTTTTATAGCAGCACAAATTGATGCTCTGTTTTCTGTTATACTCTTAATAGGCCCGTGTATGAACTTCTTTTGGTTCTGCAAGATATTTTACGTTATAATTAGGAATAATATAAGACACCAGAATAATGAAAATTTTGTTGTTGCTGTTTGTGTAATTTCATTTGTTTTGGTAAGCATTACCAGTTTAGATTTAATAACCTCTAATACATGGACTATTTTATTAATATTTTCAGAAAATGAACTTGAGAATTGGAACATTTTAAATTTTTTTAGAAAAAATAGCAGGTATTTAACAATCTTGGCGACTTTTCAAGGTGGAGAAATAATCGTCATTTATCTGATGACTGCCTTAAACGTTAGCGACCACAGTGGTGGACGTGATGACCCACACATGTTAACGACCTTGTAAAGTGGAATATTGTGCTAATTTCATAAACTTGTAGAACGGACATTAGAGTCAAGATTCTAAGTGTACTTAGTCTTTTATCTAATGGCATTGCATTATCAATTGTTAGTCCTTTATTTATTTATTTTATTTATACCTTTGACAGATTTTCGTGAAAAATTTTTTTTTCGTAGTGATATTAGCATATGGATAAAGGTGCTTACTTTTCAAGGTCTCAGGTACATCCATTTTTCAAATTAATAATGAGGTTTTATCGTGATATCGACCGCACCGCAAAAAACAACGTCGTGTTACTAACGTTGGTTGGCCACGGTGTCCTCTTTCCATCAGATGGGCCGTGTGCTTGTTTACCACCTAAGCGGTATAAAAAAGAGGGTCCACTTGCTGCGGTCTCACTGTGCCCACGTCGTTACTTAGAGGTGAAAGATCCTATACGACAGCGGTTCAAGGTTATAAAATCTCAGCCGCACAAATTGAGTTTTTAGTAGATCGAGTACTCAGTCAGTCAGATATTCAGTTTTTGATTAACCCTCGAACTAACAAGACGTCGTAACGAAATGTGGGGAAAATTGCGGTACCTTCTAATAGTTGGAAATATACTTTCGACAATATGCTTAGCAATTCAAACCCTACTATTTATTCTCCGGCCGAAAATAAGGACACTTGATCAAAAAGTGCTTATGCAAATAGCATGGATGCGGTGGCTATATAATATATCAGCATATATCGTTATGTTCATACTAATTGATATCGATGAGCCATCCATGTATATTTTTACGTTTACGGTCTCAATTAGCCTTAGATGGTGGATATATATTTACACGAAGAATTTGCACGATAAAATTGTGAAAGTGTTTGTACCTGAGAAGTGGAGTTTTCTTAAACTTTCTATTGTTAATTGGCTTGCGTCAATAGTTTGTGGTGTGTTAAATTATTATATACCAAAAGTTTGGCTTAACAAGTATTATTTTATAGCAGCAGTATTTAATTTTCAGTCTAGTGTTATACTATTTATATTCCCATGTATGAACTTTTATTGGTTCTGCAAGATATTTTATGTTATAATTAGGAATAAGATGAGACACCAGTGTGACGACACCGTTACAAATTTTGCTGTTGTTGTTAAAATTTGTGTGATTTCATTTATTTTAGTGAGCATTACAAGTTTACAATTTATGGCAGATGATGCAATGGTGATAATAATAACTTTGTTAAGAGAGGAGAGCTATACGGATTTTTATTATCACGCAATGGAATTATTAAGGTACTTTATAATTACAAGTTCTTTTCAAGGTGGAGAAATAGTTGCCATTTTTTTTATTTTGAGTCGAGATTCTAAGTAATTTTAAATTCTCCTTAAATTCTCATTTTTCTAAATTCTCTTGCATTATATCCATGTCACGCTACTGTCTGAAAGAGATCGCTTCCAGCGATAAGGGCGCCGTGCATTAGAACAACTGTAACCCTCACTACTTGTCCTTGGTGTATTTTTATTTTTTATATTTTGGCGAACAATAAAGAGTTATCTATTTACCTATCTATCATACGATGATAATTTAATACAAAATAGTAATAATGTCTACATAATGAAATAGTTTTATAACAATACTTATTTAACCAGTTTATTTAGGATGAGTTACTTGTAACAAAATAAATTGGTAAGAAATTGAAATAAAATTATTTGTAACGGATTCTACTTAGTGTTATTTTAGAGGTAACCCTAACCCCGAAGTTTCTGTAGCCGTCATTTTCTAAAACTTGTTTGGTCCACCCGGAATCCTTGATATTTTGTTATATTAGTATAACAAAATAGTAAGCGTTTGTTTTTTTTTTATTTTATACATATAAGTATACGATTAATACGCAGGATAAAATTTCTCCAACAAACATTTTGGCCTTACTCTTGTGTCGTACAAGATATTCATAAAGTATACCTATTTAGTATGCAAGTTCTATAAAGAACATCTAATACTTACTAACATGTCTTCGTCAACCAATGTCTTCGCCGAATCCTAGCTATTTACAGGCTAGAAAAAAATCGACCGAGCAGTTTTGAGAACGTTGTGATGAAGTCAACCAGCAAATCAAACGCCGTAAATGGAGTTGGATAGGCCTCACTTTCCGAAGGGATCCAAACCATATACCGAGGCAAGCCCTAGACTGGAATCTGCGAAAGCCATTGGTAAAACCTGGCGCAAAGTCAAACGCGAATACGTCACCTACGGGATGGAAACTCACTGTGGACGCCCTCAGCTCCAAGGTTGGGGATGAAGGACCTTGAGTCAAGTAATACTTACTATTACTTGAATTAACTGACTGTATGTAAACTCTAGCCTTAATATCAATCTGATTTGTGAATTATGTTTAAAATGATTGATAATTCGTTCATTGTTGTCGATATTTTGTGAAAAAGTTCGTGCGGAGAGCCATCTTCAAAGTCGCCTCCTAAGACGTAAAGGAGGTTTAGATGCGGTTTGAGCCCCCATACCGCACCCGAGCCACACACGTGATTGTGAATCGCATTTAAGTGATTACCCGTAAAGATAATAACCTACCGCGCCAATTGTACTACCACGTTATACATTGAAATTCAATACAAAATGTGTCTAGTATCGATGCAGCAGACCGATAAATAACAAAAGTACTGGAGCAAACAGCTCGTAGTATACTAGCAAATAACCCAAGAACCTTGAATAATTCTCAAGACATACAGATAAGACACATAGACATACAGTGCCTTAAGTTATGAATCATGGTCTGCTGCATGCGTGCGCAGTTATTCATATGCTGTCGTATGCAGACACATACGACAAACGATGTGTTGTTGCGTCGTATCGACATATCGTCTGCTGCACGCTCATAGAATCTCTCTCTCTCTCTCTCTAGAGAAAAGAAGGCGATTATGCATCAAAGTCAAATATCGTCATATATGTATTCAAATATGATTGGGAATTTTTAGGGATAATCTTTGGATCTGTAGATCCAAAGATTCTGTAGAACTGATTTTCAAATGATGTAGATAAAAAATGAAAAATTCTTTCTACGGTAATTGTATACGCTTTTTAACAAGCTCCCTAATAAAATTAGTGATTTGCCTATCAATAAATTTAAAAAAAAGTTATGCCAAAAAGCTTATTATAAAATCCAGGATTATTTGGAAGATAAAAAAGTCTGGAAATGAGCTGTTAACTCAACTTGCTACTCAAGCAAACTTCTGTATCTAGACTTGGTAAATGTTTGTAAATAGACCAAAAAAGATCCTACTGAGTTTCTTGCCAGAGTCTTCTCAGGTCGGGGTCGCGTTTCGAACCGGCGGTGGTCCATTTGCTCACTAATTTATAAGAGATTGTTGATACACGTTTTGTAAGTGCCGTTTAGTGGTCTATACAGAATAAATGACTTTTGAAGTTTGAATGTCCTTAAGCAATAGAAAGCAATGGAATAATAAATAGATGAGTTGCGAGTCCACGGGCAATTAATGGTATTTACAACATCGAATCGAACCTAACTATGGCCTCTTAATACGAAGCTGTTCTAAAGAATATTCCGCCAATAAACATAATTGGTATTTATGAAAATACGTAAAAAACTAATTTGATTGTTAAATCATTCTTTAATTATTTTTTAGTTCTTTAATAAAGTTTTATTTTGATTTTATGTATAATATATGTAAAATATGTGCTACTAAAGGTGAGGCAAGCTATGATGGTCATTTTGTCACGATTATTTTGCACATTCTCTCTTTTTTGGTGCACTTAATATTGGACAACGAACTGTTAGAACTATTATAGAACTTATTATAAAGAACTATTATAGTTCTCTATTATAGAGAAATATGGCGAGACTGGTACAGAAGAAAATAAATTTCCCTTCAAAAATATAACATAGTGAGCATTTTGGCTTACTGGTGATAAATATTTATAATTTAAATCCATGGCGTGGCGGTAGTGCACGCGACTGCTTCGCACGGGGCGCGGGCTCAATCCCCACTCAGTGCAAAAAGTTATGTGCATGAATATAATATATATTTTTGCACTTGTCTGGTCGTGCCTCGAAGAGCACATTAAGCAGTCGCTCGGTCCCGGTTGCCATACAAACATCTATGGCAGTCGTTACGGGTAGTTGGAACCCTCAATAGTCCAACCAGTCTAACTTGGAGCTTCGATATCGCCATTTGTCATTGAACCATTGGTTGTGGAGGTCAGATAGCAGTCGCTTCACGGAAAATATCGAAGTTCAGCCGCATGATAGTTAGACTGGAAAGCCGACCCCAACTGGGTTGGGAAAAGGTTCAGAGAATGATGAGTGATCAGTATAATGTTTTAAATTTATAGAGCGCATACGTTTCCTGATTTTGTTGTAAAATTTCCTTTTATAAAATTGGGCACAAACATCACACCAGAAAATTAATGTCAGGTCGGCGTCGGTAGCTTAGTGGTTAAGGAGTCGGTCTTACGTTCAAGAGGTCCCGGATTCGAATCCTGTCCATTATACTACTTACGTGAACCCACTTCTAACTCAAGACATTGAGCTTAGCTGGAGGTGTTAGAGGAAATATTAGTAACTTAGGATACAAAAAATAGAATATAAATGTAACAAGAATTCATGTTAGTTAAGTTATAAACTAAAGACATTCCTTAAGGTAATCTGTTCTCATTAGGCAGGCCATATTAACAGTCACCTAAGTAGATTTTTTTAATCATCTTCTGCCTGTAGGCATATTCAGATTCCACCTCCGACAAAATCGGTTGAGGTGATTATGTCGAATTCGAACCGACTAAAACGCACGCCGTCCATAGGTCCTCGATTGCCGAAGGTGAGATTATACAAGACATATCTCTCACACCCCAGCAGACCCGGGGACATTCTCTTTTGAGATGACCCCCTTTCCCTAATGTGGGAATATATGGTGTCCCCACCTAGCCCCTGGGTATGGGGAAACGCATTTTGCGCTGCCGCTGCGGAGTACCAACCCACCTAACCAGCAACACAGTAGACCAAACCCTTCAAACATTAGTAGTTGCCTATGTCCAGCAATGGACTACGATAGGATTGACATGTTATTTATTATTATTATTTTATTACAGCCGCGGTAGCCTAGTGGTATGGGTAATGGACTGCTGAGACGAGGTCTCGAGTTCGATCCCAGGTTTACCAAGGCACACACCAATAACTTTTCGATGATTTTCGAAATTATGTGTGTATTTATCGCAGGTTTATAAGTGCCCGGTTAATTGCAATAGGCTCACCACCTATTACATTGGGACCTAAACATAAACTGGTGAAATGTGGGTGTTAGCACCTCTACCTACCCCTTCGGGAACATGGGCATGAGTTTATGTTATGTATTACATCCTAAGACTATTAACTCACCTACTTTGGGGTAGATGAATATAATATATAGAAAAATCAGTCTGTCCACAGTGGGCCCATAGTGTTGCTCGACGAGGTGTGCAAACTCTTTGAAAGAGTTATCGCGAAGCGCCTCGTCGAGCACCTTTCCAGAGTGGGGCCAGACTTGGCGGATGGCCAATATGGCTTCCGCCAAAGGCGCTCCACGGTGGATGCCATCATGCGCGTGAGAAGCCTGGCGGGGGATGCGGTTGCTCGGGGCGAGGTAATGTTGGCGGTGTCCCTGGACATCGCCAACGCGTTCAACACCTTGCCCTGGAGTTGCATTAGAGAGGCGCTCGTGTATCACGAAGTGCCTCTCTACCTTCGCCGCATAGTCGGGGCATACTTGACAGAGAGAGCTGTCATCTACCCAACCGCGACCGGCCTCGGTCGGCGAGAGATGTCGTGCGGTGTTCCGCAGGGTTCGGTCCTGGGGCCACTCCTGTGGAACATCGGATACGACTGGGCGCTTCGCGGTGAACTTGAGGGTGGTGCCGCCGTCACGTGTTACGCGGATGACACATTAGTGACGGCGTGCGGCGTTACACACCGCGAGGCGAACCTGAAGGCCACGACCGCGGTTGCCCAAGTCGTGGAACGGATCCGGCGGCTGGGTCTCGAGGTGGCTTTGCATAAAACCGAGGCTATGTACTTTCATGGCCCCCGGCGCGCGCCACCAGAGGGATCCAGTCTCACAGTGGGGGACATCTCCATCGGCATCAAGCCTTAGATGAAGTATCTGGGGCTCGTGCTCGACGGCCGGTGGGACTTCGGGGAGCATCTCCGAAGTTTGGCCCCCAAATTGAAGGGCACAGCTAATGCTCTGGCACGGCTGCTGCCCAACATGAGGGGGCCGGATGACTCCTGCAGGAGACTCTACGCGGGAATCGTGCGATCCATGGCCCTATATGGGTGCCCAATATGGGCGGAGACCCTGAAGGCCAGACATGTGCAGAAGCTGCACGCCCCGCAGCGCACAATGGCCATCAGGGCCATCAGGGGGTACCGCACGATATCTTTCGACGCGGCGAGTCTCCTAGCCGGATCGATACCATGGATCCTGGATGCGAGAGCCCTTTCGGTGCTTTATCGGTACCGAAAGGAGGCGCGGGAGCGGGGACATGAACCCGAGCCTGGTGAGCTCCGGGCCGTGAAGTCCCAGCTCCACAGGGACATGGTAGCTGAGTGGAATCGACGACTTGGGCAACCACGCGCAGGGCACGCTGTAGTAGCGGCGGTAAGACCCATCATGGAGGACTGGCTAGAGAGGCCACACGGTAGCCTCTCATACCGGCTGACGCAGGTGATCACCGGGCACGGGTGCTTTGGGGATTACCTGCTTCGGATTCAGAAGGAGCCAACGTCCGAGTGCCATCACTGTGATGCGAGCGAGGACTCGGGGCTCCACACGCTGACCGGGTGTCCGGCGTGGGAGACGCCGAGGCGGGTCCTAGTGGCGGCCCTAGGAGTGCGGATTCTCTCGCTCGCCGCATTGATCACGGCGATGGTACGGTGCGCGAACGCTTGGGCTGCCGGCGCCTCCTTCTGTGAGCAAGTAATGCTCGAGAAGGAGACGGCGGAACGAGTTCGGAGAAGACTCCGGACCCGCACAGCCCGCGACGAGCGGAGGCGACTCGGACGTCGGAGGTCGCAGAATGACCTCCGTCCTCCATGAGCGCGGGCCTGAGGGTGACGGGTAGAGCCCCCTGTCACCCTAGCAGAAGCAGGCCGCGGCGGCGGCGCCAAGCGCGCCTCCCCATACCCGGGGACTGGACGGGGACACCGTGGTCCCTACACCCGACGGGGGTCATCTTGAAAGAGACGGCCCCGGGTCTGCCGGGGTGCGAAAGATATGTTTACTACTATCTCACCTCCGGCAACTAAAGACCCAAAGATGGCGTGCGTTTTGGTCGGTTCGAGTCCGACATAACCTCTCCAACCGCCCTCGGCGGAGAAGGGGGTATCCGTGGGGATTTTTCGCACGAAAAAAAAAAAAAAAAAGTCTGTCCACAGTGGAGAGGATGACGGTTGCTCACAAATTATCAAGTCGTATATTCTCAAAATGAGGTAGTCAAGAAGCTTACACTCAAAACTGGAACAGTGACTGTGGGAAACTCACTATATTTCAGTTCCCAGTGAACTCTCACTAAGTCCGACAGTCACGACTTCTCTTTGAGTTACAATATTTATTTTAAGTTTTAGATGTAAATTTAAGTTCATCGCTGTCTCGGTGCGACAAATATTTCTGAACTGTTATTTTACTTTTTAAATTCTAGTTACAGAATTTCGTTTGGTTTGACATTATGTTCTTGTAGGTTTTGATTATGTTTCGTACCCCGAGTAAGAGTTATAAATTTGTACCCTATATAATTGTCCATTGGTCTCCTGGTGGAAGAGAGTCTACTATGAGGGGACCAATGTGTACTATAGAGGGGACGCCAGAAAAAAATGGTTATTTTAAAATTAGGTATTTAGGTCTGGTGTTTCTATGTATAATATGTATCTAATGTTATTTCGTATTCTACATATATATATTATTACCCATAACACAAGCTAGTTATGCTATGTTCACCATGGCTCTGGGAATTGTCGAGACTGTCCTAGAATATTTATCACTTTCAGCAAACAATTCACGATTCACTACCCTAATATTGTAATTCACTATTAAACAATAATATCACTACTAACAGCATCTTTGTCTTCAAAGTGATCAACGCTCTACTGTATACAGAAACAATAGTAGTTTAGTCAATGATCCATTCTAATTCAACAACAGCGCCCATCACACCCATTCATGTAATATTCATTGGGTAATTGCATAAATAATATACTTACTGTTGTAGTCAAGCTTTCAAACTAATCGTACTACCAAGTTACTAAAAATAGAAGAGTTTCTAGATTAATGGAGACAGTTTTGACCTCGTCAACATGACTGATGATTGATGGATCGTTTGTTTTGGCACTAAAAGCGACAAATGAAATTCAACTGCACCAATAGAGGAGGTAGGACACGACGGTATATCCGTCCCAATCGAACAGTCCGACTGGGGAAGTACCTCTACCCTACAGAATATCGCCGTTTAATAACCTTGTATTGTGTTTTCGGTGGTGAGTAGGGTAGCCAGAGCTCACTAGAGAGGTTTTGTGTTGTCCGTGGGAAAACCAAAGGCTTATCCTACATCTTTTGCACTGACGACACAGAATGTCTCTGTTCTTACAGGGGTTGCGGCACGAGTGTTATTCCTCTGGTGTTACACTCGCCCATAGGCCACGGTAACCACTTACCATCAGGTGGGCCGCGTGCTTGTCTGCGACCTAAGTTGTATAAAAAAAAAACAAAATATAGATAGAATGCCTAAAAGATAATATACTTTCTATATTATCTTTTGGTGAGGTTACTGAAGAGATGACAACTGATGGGGATTTATAGCGAAACCAAATGGTGAGAAATAATGTAAATCTATACTAATTTTTTAGAAGTTGAAGAGTTTCTTTGTTCAAAAGCGCTAATCGCTGGTCGTTCATCCTCATACATTACGACCGAAATCGCTACAGACTGTGCGGCATGAAAGTAACTTCATCCCGCGCACACTAAAGCTGTGGAATGAACTCCCTACTATGGTTTTCTTAAGTGACTACAGCATTGAACATGAGGTTTCTCAAGAAGGGCATTATAGTTTCTACAGCAGTGACACACTAGTGACGCTTCTAGTATTGCTAACGTCCATAGGCCCCGGTGACTTTTTCCCAGCTACATCTGCTCAGCTGCTTGGTCGTGATTGAGTAACCAATGAGCAACTATCTTCACAAACTATCACATTTATAACTATCCTACTAAGAGATAGAAAGTAGGATGGTAGAAAAAAAATAATGCACTGCAATTTAAGTTTGTCCAAACATTATATTTTTCACTATTTAACAGCGGCATACCCATTTTCAATATGAATGCTAATTTGTTCGAGCACATCGTTTCATTATGAAGGAATTAAAGAAAAACATGAAATAGTAACCAATTGTTTGTTTTCGTGTTATTATAAGTCTCGTGAGGCTGCTATATAGGACACAAATGTACAATTAATATTTTGGGGAGCACGACGATCCCAAGATTCAGGAGACCAGTATTCATGGGGGGGGGGGGGGAGGGAAGGGTGAAGGGTAAGAGAGTTTCTGTTCTCTCAGTGCAGAAGACAAAGCACAGTTTCTCGGTCTTCCCTCTGACAAAGAAACACAACACAAGGTTATTATTAGCCGCGGTATTTTGTAGTTTCCCAGTCGGACTGCTCAATTAGGTAGGACGGGGGATAACATCGTGTCTTACCTCCTACCGAATCCAAAGTGAGACGTTTTCTATGTGTAAACTTTACAATAACAGCAAAATAAATTTGAAAGAAAGGTACACGTTGCAACGACTCCAAATCATATTTTAATATTCCATAACATTTTTTTTTCTTACAAACCTAAGTACAGGAAAAACGCAAATCTTACGATTGCATGTGAATATAAATTATTTACCTCGATATCGCTGGTACGAGGGAATCGATAGCGTTAAAAACGTAAGATTACAAGCTTTTTTTTATCGTGCGCAAAATCCCCACGAATACCACCTCCACCAAAACCGATGGAGGTGATTATGTCGGACTCGAACCGACCAAAAAGCACGCCGTCCATGGGTCCTCGATTGCCAGAGGTGAGATTATACAAGACATATATCTCTCGCACTCCGGCAGACCAAGATTACAAGCCTGACCACGACTTTTCAAACGATAAAAAAACTAATCAAAATACGTTCAGTACGCGTTTATCGTGGATAAACCGGCAAGGATAGAAAAGTAAATATACGTTTTTTATATTTATTAATAAAAAAGGGACGGAGCTCGGGAAACTATGGAAACCTATGCCCGAGCATATTCCGCGAGTAACTGCGCTGCCGTGAAATAAATTACTACACCACGATGTTAACTCAAAAATGCCGCCGATTTGACAGAAGAATAAAAAAATTGGGTGCCACTAAAATCATTTTACAACTATACAATATGTTAGTTAGATAGAAATCCTGTTCTATTGGAAGATCCAGACAGTTATTCATTCCTATAGATATTGTGAAGGGCAGTTTGGTTGAGATTACTTGGTCCTCGACTTTTCTTTGAATAGCTACAGTCATACGAAGCCAATTTCCAAACTAGCTAATAAAAGATCGCATTGAATTTGACGCGGGTATCTAATATTTCACAAAGGTATGTCTCTGATTGGTATCCGGTTAACATAAATTTCGTCCTTAGTATTAGATTTTGGTGGTCCCAAACAAGATTTGTGACTCGATTTCGATATTATTCTATTTATTAGCAGAGTCTAGTAATGTTATTCGATTTTCATAATTACGATGTTTTTTTTATGATACGAGCAGGATTTTGTTTTTATTTAGGTTTTCTATACGGACGTTTAGTTCAGTTTATTTAAGTACGTAAGCGTGTTACTTTATTTTTTCCAAGCGAATACAATATGGGGTTCTGCAAGAAGGGCGTTAGAAGGTGTCTTCAGTGTCGGCAGCAGTATGACGCATCTGATGACCACTTGCTATCAGGTGGCACCTGTGCTTGTCTGCCACCTTAGTGGTAAGAATGAAACTATGAGGCGTGGTGGTAGTGAAGTCAACTGCTACGCAGAAGACGCTGGTAGGTACACCATCCACGAATGTATGATAAAGGGTCTTACGCGGACTTGAGTTCAAACTTGCGAGTCATACAATAATGTAGCCGATTTCCCAATACCACAAAATAAACACAACTATTATTCAAACTAACTCGAGTATTCATACGTTTCATAAACTAAAACGGTCACAAGACAGCAAAACTGTCTGTACGAATAAAAAATGTTCAACGTCGATTTGCAAGCGTTCTATCGGAAATTATGTCCATGTATGTGTGGAACTTGGCAGGCATTGGTGTCGTACGAGGGCTCGTACATACTTGGAATTTCTTTGCTAAAGCGTTACAGAATGTTAACAAATCTGGGAAACTTTTACTTGCACAAATATCGTATAATGTTATGAATGTGAAAGTTTTTGATGATGTTATGACTTTTGTTACCCAATCACGTTTGAAGAAGTGAAAAGATCCAGCTAAAAGTTGGCACAGGGATAGATTGTATTTAGAAATAGTCAATTATATACAAGATATGTTAGGTTCATGATAACTGAAACCTTTTTTTATACTTAGGTGGCAGACAGAACTTCGATATCGCCAATTTGGTTGTGGAGTTCCGATGGCAGTTACTTCACGGAAAATATCGAAAGCTCAGCCACATCTTAGTTGCACTAGAAAGCCGAGAGAGGGGGAGGAAGGGTGAAGGTTAAAAGAGTTTCTGTTCTCTCAGTGCAGAAGACAAAGCACAGTTTCTCGGTCTGCCCACTGACAGTACAAAACTTATCCAGTGAGCTCTGACTACCTTACTCACCACCAGAAACACAACACAAGGTTATTATTAGCCGTAGTATTTTGTAATTCCTCAGTCGAACTGCTCAAGGAGGTTGGACGGGACCGAAGGCACGCCGGGGCATCGGTGTCTTCTTTACAAGACACAAATTCGCTCCTGCGTGGAATACTGCTCGTATCTCTGGTATGGCTTCGCAAAGTACTTACTAGATGCTGTCGATAGATTGCAGCGACGTGCGATTCGCATTATTAGGAGTTCTGAGGTCACGAATACCCTCTAACCTTTGCAGCCAGAAGGAAGGACGCACATTGATAGACGTCTATGTCTAGCAGTGGACTTCGATTGAGTTTTTCAGTTACTATAGTACCTTCAGTAATACCACGCTAATTTTAATGTTAACTTTTAACATTTAAACCACTATACTATTTTCAAGATAGCCTTATATGTACACACACTGGCACAAAATGATAGGGCCAATGGCGCCGCGACATTATTACGAGCAATTTGCTCTACGCCTACAATAAGTTCGCGTCTTGTTCGCTCACATATTGAAACGTATTTTCTGGTTGGATACTGGCCTTAAATTTATTAGATGGTAAACGAGGCTTCTGTTATGTTCTATGGTTTGTTTTAATGTTTTATGGTACGAATGACATTGTCCAATGCAATAGTCAGTAGTCTATCATTAAAGATAAATACGTGGCATTTTTAAGTAATTAGAATGCTATATTTCTTTATTAAGTTCACCTACACAATTTGTTGGCGTGCAGTATAGTTCGCCAAGTGAGTCCTTTTGTAGAATATTTCAACTAGAACATCTTTTTGTGCATATTAACTTTTAAATATATTTAATACTAGCTGCCCCGCGCCACTTCGTATGCGTCACCCCGTTTTTGCTACATTTCTCATTCCTGCTCCGCACCTGTTAGTTGTAGCATAATGTAATATACATATAATCCTTCCTCTTCAATCACTTTATCTATTAAAAAAACCGCATCAAAATCCGTTGCATAGTTTTAAAGATTTAAGCATACAAAGGGACATAGGACATAGGGATATAGGGACAGAGAACGTGACTTTGTTTTATACTATGCAGTGATTCTAGATTAACGTTTAACTTTTGTACAGTATCCTACACCAAGAATGATTAGAATGTTATTTAATGAACTTAAAATTGTAATAAATCTGGTTTTTATTATAACGGCGGGTCTTTTGATTCATTTTGGTATTATTTTATTGTTTACTAGTTTTTTCCAGCGGCTTCGCCCGCGTGGCCGTCTGATCCCGTTCCCGCTGTTTGGCCTTCTGATCTCGTTCCCGCTTTTCCATAAAAACCTTCCGTAGAGTTTACCGAACCAATAAAATAAAGAATTACTCGAATTGGTCCGGCCGTCTTCGAGTTATGCGCACCCACATAATATTACGCGATTCATTTTTATATATAGATTACTGTACAATAATTTGAATCCAGAGGTCACGGTGTCGAATCCAGACCATTACATTACTAACAGGAACCCACTAAACTATTTAATCTGCCTATACAATATTAATGTTATGTAATTTGAATACTATGACAAGAATTGTGTAAATAAAATACAACTGAATTTTACGTACAAAATAATATCCATCATTGATAGAGCTTTCGTCCGTATGTTTGTGTGTATGTATAATATATGAGTTTCAGTCTAGAGGATGCTATTGTTGGATATTTTCTTAACCGGTAATTACCAAACTTGGCACACGTGTTCCTTGATTTAAAACCCCATTTTTTTCCCAATTAAAATACAATTTTTGTCCAGAGCTTTTTGGATCCCCTATCCAAAAAAGCTCTGGACAAAAATTGTATTTCGGTCGGTCGGTCGGTCGGTATTTTAATTGGAAAAAAAATGGGTGAAGATTGTTGTCACGTTATTTTGATGTTTGATGATAGATGATAGTTTGATGATTTTTGCCTAAAACATAAAGGATATGACTCTGATAAACGATATACCGACGACACGACAGAAGAAGAAGTGGGTAAAAATAAATATAAAAAACACTACCCTCCTTTCATCGGCAGTCGGGTAAAAATGGATGCGAGGTTTACTCGTATTTAATATAATTTTTAAACTACCTTTCATTACTAGAAAATTCTATTTAAGACTCGTATTTTGACAGTAGCCACCAATAACTCAGCCCTCCCCCTTAGTACCTAACTAAGATTATTTATCCACAATTTATGTTCACAGAAGGGTTATCTATGGTGTTCGTGGGTGAATTTATACGTCCGTGTGACTGTAGTTCGTAGGATTCGATATCCTGTGGGTCAGCTGTAGTGGTAGCAGAAAAGTCAGTATAATAATTGAGTATTATTAAATTGAATTTAGAATAATTTGTGTGGAGACTAATACATATTTTTCATTATTCCATAATTGTGATGATTTCATAAACTTGTACCTTATATAGAGAACAGAGATAGATTTAAAATTATTCACTCAATGATGATCCATAAGTCCTAACAGTCCTAACAGTGCTATATTATTAGGATTCAAAATCGATTAAAATTCAGTATTCAAATCTTGGATATGGATGTGAAAATCTGAATAATCGACGTCTGTCTGTACGTATTATTTTAGTAATGGATTATTAAATAGGTATGTATGATTTGTTTTAGCATGCATTCATATTTAGTTACCTCTTAAGAGTTTAAAAACTTGTAAACACACGTGTAAATACACTAATAAATCATCTATGGTAGTTGTTATGGGTAGTGGGCCCTCAAAAATCCGATTCGTTTAACTACATAAATTCGATATCTCCAATTTGGTTGTGGAGGTCCGATGGCAGTCGCTTCACAGAAAATGTCGAAGTTCAGCCGCAGTTTAGATAGACTAGAAAGCCGAGCCGATACCAACTAAGACTGGGTTGCGAATAGGCTCTTAGAATGATGAATGATTGATGTGCAACTTTTGCAATTTAAGCGGTGGTGGCTTAGTGGTTAAGGTGTCGGCCTTACGATCGAGAGGTTCCGGGTTCGAATCCTGGCCATTACACTACCGACGTGAAACCACTCCGAGCACAAGCCATTGAGCTTAGCTGGAGGGGTTAAAGGGAATATTAGTAACTTCGGTTGCTAATATTCTTTTTGTTTAAAAGAAAAAAAATGTGTTATATTAATGTCAAATTTGTTACCAAAAATTTTATTTCATGTCAAATTTATGTCAAATTTGTAAACAAACCAATAAGAGCATTGAATAGTAAACAAAATTTTGAAACATAATTAAGATGTCATTAAAATATTCATTGCAGTAATTCAAATATATTTAACCACAATCAAAAATTAAGTTGGTACAAATAAATACAAGAATTTAATATTCAATATATTTATTGCATTTCGTAATTTGATACAGATTCCAAATTAAAAGGTAGTTTCAATTGTGTACCCAATTGGGCGCATACCAATAATATTAATTATATTAATATGGTTTTTGCTGACGTTACAAAACCTACATCACGTGTATTATTAAAGGAAAGTCTGAATATTGTTATTACACATTTAAGAAATCTGTGATATAATACCTTGAGTAGGTTAGTTATCTGTTCAGAACTGCGTAGGAATATATATCGGATGTACCTACAATGTAAAGGTATATAACTAGGATAATTTATATATTACGGGTTTTCATTAATATTCTATTCATTAAATATTATACATATAAGCACCGTTTTTTTATCGTGCACTAAATCCCCACAGATACCACCTCCGTCAAAACCGGTGGAGGTGATTATATCGGACTCGAGCCGACCAAAACGCACGCCGTTCATAGGTCCTTGATTGTTGGAGGTGAGATTATACAAAACATATTATCTCTCACACCCCGGCAGACCCGGAGACATCTCTTTTGAGATGAACCTTTTCCCCTAATGTGGGGACCATGGTGTCCCCATCTAGCCCCTGGGTATGGGGTGGCACTTTGCGCCGCCGCCGTGGCCTGCTTCTGCTACATAGAAGCACCCGGATCAATGTATGTAATATTGATATTTATGTAGGTATACAAATATTTGCATAGAGTGGGTATCGAACCCGCGACTCCTGTGTAACAACCACGCCACGTCACAAAGGTCATCAACTGACTTTTCAGGGCTCCAACTACCCGTAACGACTGTCATAGATGTTCGTATGACATCCGGGACCAACGGCTTAACGTGCTCTCCAAGTGCAAATAGAATTCATGCATATAAATATTTGCACTAAGTGGGGATTGAATCCGCACTTCCTCTTCACCAGCAGTCGCGTTTATTACCACTAGTCCGCAGAGGTTGTCTGAAGCGAAAAAGCGAAGAAAGAAAGCGAAAGAAAAAAGGGAAGTGATCTGAAAGAGGAAAACAGTCACCAGATTTCAAGCCAAAAGTGCAACCGATAAAAAGAATATAAAGCAATAGTTACAGAACACATTTTAATTCATCGTTAAACAAACGTCCAATAGGTCACGGTGACCGCTTTCCATCAAGTGGGCAATGTGCTTGTCTTCCACCTAAGTGGTATAAAATAATAATAATTCAATAGCTACTGAAATTATTTATTAGAAAACGTCATAGATTCAAAATATTACTGCTTTATAATATTGAAACGAAAATTATTTACTCTTCGCTACTGATTTTAAAATAAAACATACAAAACGAATAATTTATCTGAATAGCGCTCCGGACTTTGTATCATCAATTTTTCATTTGCCGATAGGATTTGATATTTTTAAAAACATCAATAAATTATTGCTGTATCACCACTGGTAATATCTTTTGAGATAAGGCGGGGAGGCTGTTTGATGTTCCGGCGGCTTCACGAAAAAATATAATTTGTTTCATATATTTTATAATTTTATCTTCTTACTAGCCGTTGCCAGTGACTCCGCCCGCGTGAACTTCCGATCCCGTTTCCGCTGCTTGGACTTCTGATCATGTTCCTCCTGCTCAATTAAAACCTTCCGTAAAGTCCAAGGAATAAATAAAAAAATAATTACTCGAATGGGCCCAGCCGTCTTTGAGTTATGCGCTTACCAACAAATTTCGAGATTTATTCACAGAATGATGTTACTGTGTCCTTAATTCTACAATGTCAAAGAAATAGAGAAAAATGGGTTTTATTTCAATCAGTGATGAGTGGTTTTCATTTCTTGTTGTCTTCAACCTGATCGTGAAAACTAAATTCAATCAATCAATTAGTCCATTGGTGGACATAAACCTGTCTCAATATCAGTAGACTTTAACCTACTATTTCTGATTATTTATACTGTTGATTGATGGCACTTGGTGGAACTTATTTTTATACATTATGGATGACACACTTGTACTTCTCCACTGTATTTATTATTGTCCCTAACCGGTTTCACCTTGCGACATTCTCAAAGGTTTACATTGACAGACAGACCTACTATTTCCACTGTTGTTACGGGATTTTATTTCGAGTTTTTTCTCTCGCAGTGAAAACGTCTGTGTATTTTTCTGTTTGCCGCCTCCTGCCGCTGGATAAGATAGAGTGATTATATTCTTTCTCCATGACCACACGGATAACTTAATGACCTTATTTTATTACCTAAGGCTTCTCTTGATCGTAAAGAATAATTAAGTAAACAGCATACTATAATAAATAGCCTCCTTTTAATAATGTAAATCCTTTGATTAAATTTTTCATCAGCTATAAACCAACCTAACCTTTAAAATTTTCTTTTTAATTAAGATTCGGATATCAAACAACTCCTGATGTTTTCAGATGAATAACGCAGCTGTAGGCTTAGATGTTTGTTTACAATCATCATTCCCTGAACCTTTTTCCCAACTCAGTTGGGGTCGGCTTTCCAGTCTAACTGTGATGCGGCTGAACTTCGATATTTTCCGTGAAGCGACTGCCATCTGACCTCCACAACCAATGGTCTAATGACCAATGGCGATATCGAAGTTCCAAGTTAGGCTGGTTGGACTTTTGAGGGCTCCAACTACCCGTAACGACTGCCATAGATGTTTGTATGGCAACCGGGACCGACGGCTTAACGTGCTCTCCGAGGCACTTATAAACCTGCGATAAATACACACATAACTTCGAAAAGCATCGAAAAGTCATTGGTGTGTGCCATGGTAAACCTGGGATCGAACTCGAGACCTCGTCTCAGCAGTCCATTACCCATACCACTAGGCTAACACGGCATCATTCTCTGAGCCTTTTCACAACTCAGTTTGGTTAAGCTTTCCAGTCTTAATTAATACGGCTGAATTTCGATATTTTCTATGAAGCAACTGCCACTGACGTCCACAATCAATTGACGATATCTTAATTTGAACATAAATAAGTGAGACTAATCGAACTTTTTGGAGTTCAATCATCTGTAACGATTACCATAAATATTTGCATGTCATAACATACTCTATGAATTCAAAAGAATAAAGCATCATTTTCAGAGCCTATTGCCAAAATCAGTTGGGGTCGGCTATCTAGTTTAACTAAGATGCGGCTGAACTATTATAGTATAACTATTTTCCGTGAAGCGACTGCCATTGGATCTCTCACAAAATTGGCGATATCGAAGTTCTGTAGTTAGACTAGTCGGACTTTTGAAGGCTCCAAGTACCCGTAACGACTGTCATAGATCTTTGTATGGCAATCGGGACCAAGATGGCTTAACATGCTCTGCGAGCCACGACCAGATCAGTGCAATTAGCCATATTCACGCATAAAAGTATTTGCACTTAACGGGGATCGAATACGCCCCTACTGCGTAGCAGTTGCGCTCACTACCGATACGCCATACAGGATGTATGTCAAAAGAATAAATAAATAAATTCTTCAAAATAAACTAACAAACACCTACTCAATTCAGTCTACTACTTATAAGCTTCGAAACTATTACAAAGCATTAAAGCTTTTAAACTCACGGACTCAAAACATAGAAATAGAAAAGTACAACGCCTCAGGACAAGTTTATCCGTGAAAAACTACAAAGTTCGGTACAAAAGCCGATTTAATTACTCCTCTCAAAGATCAAAGTGGAGTCAGACAGAGTAACTTTATACCGGCGTACAAAAGGCAGACATGTCGAGGGAACTACTAAGGAGCTTTGCTTGTTAACATTGTGAGAAATCGATCGATTTCAATGCGAGTTTATTTTTTATTTGTAGGTTCTCTTTCAATGGTATCCGAATGTTGTGACTTAACTTTTATATCTACATTTGCATCGTATATAATACTTCCATTTGACGTGGATGTGTGAAGTCATGCGTAAGGATCGCGTGGGGTAGGTACTAAAGCATCCGTGGCAGCCTTCATGTTCACGAGATTGCTGACAAAATGCAGGAGAGTTGCCTTCACTTAATACGGCTATGTTCAACGATACGACGGATAAAAAGCTGGCATGCGGACCCCGAACCCCTTACGCAAGGATAACATAATGATGAGAATACTCCGTATAAAAACCACGGTAGCCTAGTAGGATGGGTAATGGACTGCTGAAACGAGGTCTCGGGTTCGATCCCAGGTTTTACCATGGCACACACCAATGACTTTTCGATGTTTTCGAAGCTATGTCTGTAGTTATTGCAGGTTTTTATAAGTGCCCGGTTAATGGCAATAGGCTCGCCACCTATTACATTGGGACCTAAACATAAACTGGCGAAATGTGGGTGCCCATCCCTTCGGGGATATAGACGTGAGTTTATGTTATGTTATGTTATGTTATGTTATGTTGAGAATACTCCCATTCGACCTGCGTTTCTATTATACTAGTCTACAGTACTTCTACAAAACTTTTTTGACTGGCCTTTGCAGGGAACCTAATGAGGTTGTCATTAACCTCAGGTTACACGAGCTGTTAGCCTTTCATTATCTTTGTTGTCTGCTAAGAATGTCGACTACTGCAATAAAAAACACAAACCGTATTTTTTGTACTTTACTACTGGCATCTAAACAATTTATACCAAACTAACTATTGCCCGCGGCTCCACTCGCGTGGATGTTGGTTATCGCAATCAAACAGAACTGTGTGCTTTAGTGAGCCAGAGTTCACTGGAGAGGTTTTGTGCTATCCGATGAAGACCGAGAAACCCTTCTTTGTCTTCTGAACTGACAGCACAGAGACTTTTTTGGTAAAGTAATAGTAAGAAAAGGCATGAGTCCAGAGCGAACATTACTTCTCCTGCGTGCAACATGGGAGAGGATATCAAAGTATAGTTAATATTTTATTAGTATTTTTTTACGCCTTAAAGCGTACATAAAGTACACAGTACAAAGATTTTTTATAGAGTCGCGAACAAACAAAATATCATTATATGGTATTATCATGAAATGAATAATAACATTAGAGGTGTAAATATCACAGTTCGCAAACATTTCACACGATATTGCTTTCTACAGTGTTGCTGTATGATCTACAGCTTGTACTGTAGAGCATTCTAAAAAATGTCTACGTATTCAAACTCCTGAGTCAGAACCGGAGATGGCCCTGAGTCGGCCGGCGTGTAAGATATAAATGGCTAACGGTAAAATTCTGTAGTCGATGTCATACGAAATCATGCAAACCTGTAGCACTAGCATGAACTCCAAACGAATTCGTAATATAAAGGTTTCAAGAGAACGGAGCATTGTGATTGGCAGTCTACCTCTTGTGAACTGCGTGCGTGTGTGGCCCGCCAATCGCAATGCTCCGTTCTGTCGATACCTTTACATTACGAATTCGATAGTATTTCGTGCTAAGGCTACTGTAGACGCATACAATAGACGATTTGTTGCGTCGAATCGATACACGACAGCATACGACATCTGGAGACGCGTGTAGTCGGGGCGTCGTATTAACACATCGTCTGCTAGATGCGTCTACAGTTGTCGTTTGTAATCGACTATGAAATCCCACCTTAACTTACCGCCAGCAGCTGAAGACCCAAGATGTCTTGTGGTATTATTTGGTTTGAGTTCTATTAAACGCCCTCGCTAGTTACTCTCCGGGTGGGGAATATTCGAGGGAATTTACATCACTACATAGTATAAAACAAAGTCGCTTTCTCTATCCCTATATCCCTATGTATGCTTAAATCTTTAAAACTACGCAACGCTTTTTGAGGTGGGTTTTTTAAATAGATAGAGTGATTGAAGAGGAAGGTTTATATGTATATAACATCATGCTACAACCAACTATGGATATTTTTTATATCTATATCCCTAAATTACCTAACGTTTCGATATCATGATTATTTTAATTCCGTTAGTATAATTGTGTATCACCTGTTTATGAACATAACGGTATCAAATGACCTCTAGTAAATTAATCTAGCATCTAATCTAACCACAGTACCGTAACTTTACCAGCTCTTAAAGCGGCACCCGAGTACTGAAGGCAAGGGTCCATTAGTGGAGGACTCCTGACACCGTGAAAGGGACTCAAGTACGTAACAGCCTACAAGGGCTGCGACAAAAACTGAGAAAGCTCAGAGGTATATTCAACGTGTTTTAGCTTAGTGCTATAAAGAATTTTTGGACATGAGTAAGTAGTTAAACTCCCGGTAAAATATTTTTTTCCTAATGCAAAATGCATGTCTAGTGAGGTACTGTTTTTTGATATGAATAAATTCTATTTTAATAGCGGCGCGTGAATGTTGGTTATCAAGATTTTTGATCATGCCTCCTGTACAGTTTAACCAATAGGGCCAATTTTCAAAAACTGTTTCAAATTGATCTTCACAAATCATTATTTCCCTAAATAATAAAACTTCATTTGTTCGTACTCTTTTAGGTACTCAAATTCTTGTTTTAATATCATGTACTTTTATATTGTGATACGTCGCGAGGATCAATACAAATTAAAAATATTTTAAATAACAATTTTGTTTTTCTAATTTAATTTATTTCATTTATTAAGTATATTATTAAATGTATTATTCGATAAATAATCATTAAACAGTATTTTTATTATATCTAAGTATATTTTTTGGTTATAATCTAATTACTATTCAATTCCCCATTGCAATCAAAAATATACGTAACATTTAATATCTGACCTCTTTGTATTGTAATATTGTAATATTTGCACTGAGAGGGAATCGGACCCGCACCCTACGTACCAGTCGCGTTCACTAATGCCACGCCACAGTTTTGTAGTGTCATTTCAATTTGAGTGTCGAACTGTCCAGAAACTTGTACAACACTTCACTGTACCTATAATACTATTGTGTGGTCTTAACATTCTTTCAATAAGCTTACAAAACGTGTACTGTGTCTTTGACCGTTTTCATTTGTTAATTGTGCCCACATTTTGCGGTTGATTACACCGTAATTGTAGCAACAGACGTCCGAGTTTGTTATGTTGGGCTACAATTATGTCAATTTGTGCTGGTGTCCGGCGCTTTGATATAAGACGCGGTTTATCTGTGGAGATTAATTTGGAATATTACTTTGTATTTCCTTTATTACTCCTCCGTGGCGTGGTCGTGTTGCATGCGACTGTTACGTACGGGGCGCGGGTTTGATCCCCGCTCAGTGCAAAACTTTGTATACATGAACATGGCTGTTTGCACTGGTCTGGTCTTGCCTCGGAAAGCACGTTAAGCTGTTGGCCCCGGTTGCCATACAAACATCTATGGCAGTCGTTAAGGGTAGTTGGAGTCTAACTTGATACTTCGTCTCGCCATTGGTCATTGGACCATTGGTTGTAGAGGACATGACGATATGGAATGGGATGGGACGCAACTGGATGAAACGGTGCGGGGTGAAATGGGACGGGACAGAATGAAACGGGGCGGGTCGCAAAGAGATAGGATGGGACGAGATGAGACAGGCCATGATATGACATAATAGGATAGGAGCTATCCTATCCTGAATCCTGTGCTACTAAGCTCATACGATATAAACCGTCTAATTTTCACTCATTTTGACGTAATTCAGTAACTTAAATCACTCCTTATTTACACACAACAGGAGTAATATCCATTTTAATATACAAACGGTACTTAATATCGTATTTTATGAGTTGTCTATAAATGCTGGCGGAATTTGAAAATTAATTTTAGTTCTACTAAATTAAACCTCAGCGGTGTACAGCTCAATTTTGCTCTGTATTCGCTCGTGCTCCAAATGTCGTCATTAACAAACTTTGTTGTTCGATATAACGAACTCAGCTAATTATTTCTCGCAAGTTTTCAATCGCTAGCTCCCGAGATCGCATGCGAAAGTTTCAGACTGCGGATGTAACCTCTGTTCTTGATAATGTTTTGGTAACATCTCCTTTGAAACATTTCTTATGTTAAATAGCAATTAATGATACTGCTAGTATGGATTATATTAGGAGTTCTTCCCCTTCTAGTTGAGTTACCTGAGTGAGGACGTACCTCTGCCAGATGGATTTACGGGCGTAAATTTGTATGTAAAAATTAATCTACAACTACTACTATATAGATAGGCAATATAAATAATAGAAATTTGCGCTTTACATATATTTAAAATTTAATTAAAGAAGTATCCTCTAAATTAAATATTTTAAATCAATTGTGTTGAATATTTTTCACAATTTCCACTGTCCGATTCGCAAAGCCATAAATAAAACATGTAAGAAATAACTATGGCAATACAACCCCATAATCATATATTATGTTTAAGTTACCCGTAATTACATTCAAAAGTCTATGAGTATTTCCTAATCCTACCGCAAAAAGTATACGTTAAGAAGTTTCTTCAGGAAATACCCTCAATAAGAACTTGCACTAATCTATAACCTTAATTGAATATTAACATGTCATCTCTCCGATGATTGATAATATCGATTCAATTATCAAGATTATAATCCATTACAGAGGATGTAGGGAACCAAACAACATTGTAACAAAGTTATCACAAACTAGACTAATATTGGGTAAAATTATTTCATAAATTAATTACACCATGTTTTAGCTAAAGATAGTTTTAGAACTGACCTTAATAGTAGTCATAGACGGCCCTAGGTTAAGCTTGCCACTTTGCTCATGGCGATGGTACGATGCACATGCGGTTGGCGTACCGAGGTCTCCTTCTAAGAGCAAATAATGCTCGAAAAGAAGATGGCAGATCGGAACTGTAACCGGAGGGCCTTGAGGGCCGGACTTGGGCGACAGAGGTCACAGAAAGACCTCCATCCTTCATAAGCGCGGGCTTGGAGGTGAAAGGTGGAGCCACCTGTCATCCTAGCAGGATCGAATCGAAATTCGAATTCTATTTTAAAAATCGAAGCTGCGGTGCGTGACGCTCACCTCCATATACCCAGAGGCAAGATGGGACACGGATAGTTCACCTACTATCTCCCCTCCGGCATCTAAATACCAAGTTTAGAGTTTTTACACAAACGGCGTAAAAACTCTAAAAAGTATTAAAATATCAGGAATAGCTGGGGTCCTATGCCACTTACTGTAACAAAGCTTACTGTAACAAAGCTTCACATTGTGACTTACAAATGCAGCTGAATCAATGACTAGAGAAACTTTTTTTGTGATTAGGTTCCTTTGCTATAAAGGAACGCCATCAAAAATGTATAGTCGCCAAATGTTAATGATAGACTTTATAATATTTTAGGTCACAAGAAATCGAACCGATTGTATTTGTATGCAAGAAAACAATATTAGTATTTGTCTTGGTGGCTATCCATAATAACTATGTTAAAATGTATCTTATAATTAAACATCCGTATTTTATTACAGTTTAAGACTTTTTAAGAATTAATAATACAAGTAATAATTACAAAACCCTTGACGTAAAAATATCTAGAAAATGGTAAAAATAATGTAAGAGTATAAAAGTTATTCGTCATTTTGTGATGGCGGCAATCTTGTATTTGAAATTTATGTATGTTCTATGTTCTACTAGTCAAGCCTTTTCATTTGAAACTATCAGCAACTAACAGACAGCAACTACCAAGTTCAATCAACTTATATAAAACTTATTGTAGGTTAAATAATCTAAATTACTTTTTCAAACTAAAATGAAATTATAAAACGGCTCAAAAATCTTATTACGTTCCCGTGAAAAGTTCTTTGTGAAAATTCTTCGCTCCATTTAGACTTGTGGTCATAACCTAACCTAAGTGCTAATCCATTTCATTCATTAAAATATTCTACGGCCTAATCATTTTGTTTCGCAGAAGTTCGAAATTCTTTAAAAATAATTTGAAGTTCGAACGAAGTGCTGAGATATTTAAACGTTTCGGAAAAGTTTACTCAGAGGGGATTCGAATGACATACCAGTTGTGATTGTTGTGTAGCATTATCGGTAATTCTATGATTAGTAATAATTGTAATATTTTTACTATTTAACGTATTTTCTAACATAAATGACTTGTCGACTTTTCAATTTGACGGGATCTTTACCATTTTCGTTGGTTTTTTAGAGTAACCAACATTTCGGCGCTGTTACAAGCATCATGATTCCTGTGTACTGACGACCGTCGACCTACTTCTTATTAGGGCTAACCGTATCGGTTTATTCTCTTTCTCACTCATTCTTTACGCGTGTTGTCACTACCAATGCCTGCATTTTCACGCTGTACTCGATCGAGCGGTATTTGGAGATGCCGTTTGTTTGGGCTTTGTGAACCGTCAAATAGAATTATGAATATCATCATGCATATATGATCATGCTTAGCTAAAATCATGCCTAAACGAATTGGGCACTAATATTGCCTATGACAGAAATCCTGTATCATGGTCGTAGTGCATTCAAATACAAGTTATGCTTAATTTTATCAATATTATCTCAATTTATTAACCTTCTACGTGTTTGTAACCCTCTTTTGAGCCGTTTGCCTTCAGCTTTTTATCAGTCAAAGTGAAATGGACGTGTTCTTTAAATATATTAAAAAATACAAATAAAAAAATGAAAATAAAAAAACCTACATCTACCTCAACCATATATATCCAGACTCAGAAATATTTGTAATAGCGGGATTCGAACGCACGACAAATATGCCGCAAAAATAGTTCTTGGTCATTTATAATTTAAATTCTAACTCAATGCAACGAGAAGCTGCTTTATATCGATTTAACAGATCAAAAGTTGAATCTAAACTCCTAGCTAGAGTTCACTAATCATGAGAATTCTCTCAGATGTTTCCAGAAACTATGTTGCCTAGCAGTTTCCTAGCAGTTTATGCAGTAATAATACAAATATTGATAAGACCTTAATAAATACTACAAGCAAACTACAAGTCAATATTTGGCTTTCAGATATTTGATCTTGCAATTCAAATGTTTCCAATTTGCATCGTGTATTCCACAATCAAGAAACGCTTGACCGAATAAACGCATTATAATTACCAGCAGGTTTGTACAGTGCACAAAATGAACAAGTTAAACCTTGTATCTAATAGTGATGGGATGCGGTGATCAAGATTTATTAATCACTTCATAGTATAAAACGAAGTCGCGATCTCTGTCCCTATTTTTCATGTCCTTATGTCCCTTTGTATGCTTAAATCTTATAAACTACGCAACGGAATTTGTTGCGGTTTTTATTAATAGATAGAATGTTTAAAGAGGAAGGGTTATATAATAATAATATAACATCATGCTACGACCAACATGTGCGGAGCAGGAATGAAAAATGTTGCAAAAACGGGGTGACTCGGACGAAGTTGCGTGGGTCAGCTAGTATTTCATAAAATAATAGAAGTCAATTATTAAAATAGGTAATACTCTTAGGTAGTTAAAACGTGAGGTCTCACAGCAGTCCTCAATGTGGTGGTGTATCGTGCTTGCTCCATAAGGGTTATTTTGATTCCCAATGTTGATTTCTAATCCCGGTTAAGTAGTATCAGTAGGTTTGACCGATGTAGCCAAGTGAATTCAGGTGAAGTAGCAAAAAAGTTACTCAAGTCTTGTATTTTTTAAGCATGTAAGATTTTAGATATGCTACTTACATTGACTACAGGACTACCCTTTCATTCCTTTTCATTATCGTCTCATTCCGTTTAGAATTACTAACAATACAGTTCCATATTTAAAAAATGGAATTTGTGAATCGCATCTGAAAAATAAATCCAATAAATCGTGTTATCAGACGATATAGTCCATTATACATAATATGTGAACTTGGCATCTCAATTGCCATGCGGCACGTGGGCACTTGATTCACTCATTTTCCTTTAATTTTCTTGTAGTTTTCCTGTGATCTTCCGGTGGTTTTCTGTAGTTTTCCTGTGATGTTTCAGTGATTTTCAGTACTTTTCTTTCTGTAAATTGCACCGTAGTTTATCTACAATATATCTGGTCTGTCACATCACTAGCGATGCAATACAGATATTCCGTAGCCGCTCATAAATCAATACACCGTCAATCTCCAGCTCCGATCTCTATCTGTATCTGTTGACATTAATATGCAGTTGGAGCCAATGAATAATTGAAAGCTTATCTCAAACAGCTATAAGATAGTGTTGCGATGCGTCAAGCTAGACATTGTATCGGTCACAATGGATGTTCTATAGTGTACATAGGTACCTATGCAGAATAGTTTTTGATATGTCGATGGATACAATAGCGTAGAAATCCGTAAGATGGAAAAAAAAAATAAACTTTCAATCAATTAGCCTTTTTTTTTTATCGTGCTCAAAATCCCCACGGATACCACCTCCACCAAAACCAATGGAGGTGATTATGTCGGACTCGAACCGGCAAAATTCACGACGTCTATGGGTAGTTTCTCTTTAGGTAGATATCTAACTCTTTTCTCTTTTCTACTCAGGACATAAATATTCTTGTAGCTTCATTAGAGTCGGTAGCACGAGTGTGACGCCCCTAGTGTTGCGCTCTTACTGCCGATCCTAATGAAGCTACTGACGTTCATTATTGGCCACAGTAACTACTTGCCCTCAGGTGGGTTATGAGCTGGTCAGACACTCAAGTGTTATAAAAGACACACATCATTATCGATAAGCAAATAGCAAATAATAATCTAAATCGTAGAAAATTGTTTAGAAATTCAAAAAATGTAATAATGCAGAAAAATATACAAAATATATTCTTGTACTAAAGTGAATTCCGAAAGAACAAATTAAAAAGACATTTTTGATACTCGCTCAATTTAACGGTTTATAATATTTAAATGCCAAACGTTCAGTGAAATGTTTAAAGATTGAAATGTAAGTATTCATTTAATATCAACCGCAAATATTCAAATTAAAAAGCGCCCGGTCGGAACTAATTCAATCTCATATTATTTGAAAATTCGTTGTTTTGTTCTTAGGTCAGTGCGTACGAAATGATTGCGGTGCGAAACTTTTGACGTTTTACCTTTACCTTTATTATAAATAATTTGAAATGTTCTTGTTATTATTATTTAAAGCTTGATAATAAACCAGCTTTCGTCCGCGGCTCCGCCCTTGTGGGAGTCGTATATCGCAGTGAAATATATTTGAAATCAAATGGTCGTGCCCTAAATAAAAAAAAAAACACACACACACACACACACACACTAAGATACAAATTTTTCGTCTTTATAATATTAGTGTAGATGGATAAATCTTTTAATGGCACTAGTGAGTTAGTGGTAGGAAAAGAAAATTCTAACCGAAAAGGTTGCAGCAAAGTAAATTTTGAAAAAATTGAACCTGATTGTACCTTGAATCATCCAATCAAAATTGAACCTTGCTCTGTGGTGTAAATCGCAAGGAAATTAATTACGTGCTTAGCCACACAAGCACTACCAATTAACGTCTTGGAGAGTAATGGATAATTATGATTATCTCACACAGAGAGACCGAACAATAGCGCTGTGTATTGTCAGAAATGCGGCTAATTTATAATTAAAAAATGTTTATGACAAACTAAAACTTTGTGGAAAGACGCTAAGCTGCTTACATGTTGACCATATAACTTAAATTACTTAAATAAACAACTATTTTTAACTTCTTAGTTCATTTACGTTCTCATAAGAACTGTAGAACTCCACGATTGCACTGGAAATGGTTTGAAAGTGGATGGCATTATTGTGAAGAGCAGTTGAATTACTTCAGTCTTACCCTAGCTAGGTACAGCTTATTATTATTTGTTCCGTTTGAGATGGTTTGTTTGCTTGTTTTATAATAGAAATTTAGTTCGATGCAATGCAATGTTTTGTTTTCAGAACAATTGAATAAATCTTTATTTATGTTTGTAAAAGATTTTAATTTGAAAATTTCAATACATGATCTGAAAACTGAAGCAAAAATACTTCTAAACTCTTATTAGTTTTTTTTTTCGATGGAAGTAATGAGAATCATCTTAGATTCTCACTAGGTCCATCGTATTTAACTACAAGGAACTAATGCGAATGGGTTTATTCCAGTTGTTCCATGAGGCTTAATTATGGACTGAGTGAGTTTTTTTATAGGTCAATCTCACACAAAGTCAAGTTAAGATAAAAGATAGAGAGAAGCAATAAAATCTAATTTATATATGATTTAGAAATATTATTATACAAATTGTCCTCAGCAAGGGATAATTATGATTATCTCACACAAAGAGACCGAACAATAACGCAGTGTATTGTCACAGATGTGGCTAATTGTCTTACATTCTGAACAGAATTTAATCAAAGGAAACGACAGGAAAAAAATACTACGACTTTGTGGAAAGTTTCTGGGATAATATCAGTAGGAAACAACTTTATTTTCCTATTTCTGTCTTTCCTATTTTTATTAATTAAACTGGCGAAATGTGGGTGCTAGCACCTCTGCCTACCCCTACGGGGATATAGGTGTGAGTTTATGTTAGGTACGTGTTATAAATAAGATTTGCCTCGCTATATCCATTACTCTATGTGATCCGATACGCTCCTGACTCGTTATATACGCCTACACGCCGTATATTGTAGGCTTCAAAGACATCGTTCAATTTAACAAGTTGCTTATTTCTTCATAGCTCGTTACACAAAGAGGGAAGTTTACAAGTAATAAAACAAAAAGGTATATGAGCTAATCATTATTTAAATGATCAATCATTTTGACGAATAGCTTATACATTATTGTAAGTAGATGTAATTTGAATATTGTGCATGTATGTTGATTAGAAAGTACGTTCAAAAATGTTTCAATTTGAATAATAATAGTAGACAATTTTTCTTCAGGGATGATAGAGGTGAATTTTCATCAACATTGTATTCGGCAATACGCTCTGGGTATTATTTTTAGGCTTGAGTTATTAAAATATAAACAGTGGGTGTTTTACCGGTAAGATTGACTCCCAAAGATCTTAAAAGACCTCCAAAATATTTACATCAATCAATCTATCAATAAGTCTATCGCAGTCCACTGCTGGACATAGGCCTCTCCCAATGTGTGCCACTGCTCCCTATCCTCCGCCTTACGCATCTTGTATGTCCCAGCCGCCTTTTTCTGGTCATCAGTCCATCTGGCTAGGGGCGTCCTAAATTCCGTTTGCCTTCTCGCGATCTCCACTCGAGGACTCGTTTGCTCCAGCCAATGTGGCCAGCCCACTACCACTTCAGATTGTTTATTCTGCGAGCTATGTCTCTAACTTTAGTTCTTTGTCGGATGACCTCATTGAGAATTTCATCCTTTAAAGAGACTCGAAGCATAGCTCGCTCTATATATCATATCATTCTATCGAAAGAGGCACCAAACTATTTGATGTTTTTGAAAAGAATATTTAGCCCCTCTAACCCATAACTAACATCAGGTGCGCCGTATGCTTATTTGCCATCTAAGTGATATAAACAAGAAACAATATCTGTCAGATATTTTAATACCTTGCGAATTTTAACCCACAATATGTTATCGTCGTTTACATCAATGTCAGACGAAAACGGATACACAATAAGTGGAGTTCGTAAAATTCATTTAATCATTGTTAACCCTGTCAATAGCGCTTACCTAATAATTTCCACAAACAAATGTTTACAAAAATAACAAAAACAAAACAAAAAGGACGTGACTGGAACGTGCGTCATTGACGAATGAAGCGGGAAGATGGATTAGTGGACTGACAAATGACCGAGAGCGCACGGGAAGTATTTGTTCAAGGCGTATGTATATGTTTAGTGAGGTCGAAGTAGATTATTGTCTAATTTAATGGATTACCTGTTAAAAATCAAGTAGAAGTAATATAATTTTACACTATTGTGTGGTAAAAAGTCTCACTTACAAATCGGTAACGATTCTACGGTTCTGAAATTCATACGGTCTTACCACACTCTAAAAATCCATCAATATTTATGTACTGTAGGTATCTTGTAAAATAATTGCAAATTCTAACAAACCAAACAAATAAAGATATCCAATTCAGTAAGAGATAATTTTTGAACTCTTTTTCATTATGTAACACATATTCTGACGGACGCTGACGGTCTGAATCCGCACTATGGAAGTAAAGTAAAATTGAAATAATATTAGCGTTTGGCTTGTTGGTCGGCCATTCTTGTCTTTTCGGTAGTGCCTCAATCAAAAGTGTTTTAACTAAAAATTGGTAACCATAATTATGTCAAAATTGAATTAAATTTTCTATAATATAGGCTGAAGCTTTTGAATATTAGTAAAAGATAGTTTATACGTGTAGTTTATAAGTATTGGCAGGCAGATACGTGATTTTTACTAAGAAGTATAAAGTACAATTACTTATGTTTCATCACGTCATCTACCATAGTAACAATAATGCAAGTCATAAGACGTGCTGAACAGAGCAGCTCTCACTTCACAACTAGCAGTATATAAAAGTTGTTATTTAGTTTATAAGATTATATCATTGCTATTACTAATTGTATTGATCCATTACATCGCCAAAACCAAACTGCGGTATTTCAAAAATCCTTCGCAATTAGTACAAAAAATATTAAAAAGTTTTCATCAATAAGGAGCTTCCCTTTCATTTCTTGCGGGTAAACCCTCAAGCTGCCCTTCTAAGCACTACAAAAGGTTTGTGGGTCAAGAAAACGGTAGCATTCGCACGCAAAGTGCGGCAGTCCTTCAAAACTGCTTAGGTTTTATGTAAGAGCCTCTTGACACGATGATATAAAAACGTAAAATGTAAATATGTTTCCATTGTAACGGCGCCATTTTCGGTTAGATTTTTCCAGTCATTGTATAGTGTTTGGATTTTGAGTATGAGTACACATTGTGTCTTATATTTTTTTCATTTGAATAACACGAAACCACAATTTCTTTGTTTCATTACGAGCTTCTTTTTATCATTCAAGCGTCAGTCAAAATGATATTCAAACCTATGCATTATGTTCGTTTAATTTGGAGTTCAGGGCTAGCTTTTTTATCAACGTACAATTAGAATGCTCGCAAACAGTTTGTCGGCCTTTATCAGAGGATTTTTCACGTTCCGCTTAAAGGATCCGGGACTGTAGGAAGAAGGAAAAACGTGAGCTGGTAAGGAATACAAGACCTAAAAGGAGCGACATAAGAAAGACTCATCAAACCGCTTGATTCTGGATGGAAAACTTTGTACCGTCTGCAGGTGACATCTAAGCCTCGCACGGAGAGGGCGGGACTAATTGAAAGAGCTCATCAGAACATTCACTATGGTGGAGACGGTTAAATACCGCCAAGGACGTAACATCTATGTACCTACAAGGGCTTCCTCTTTTAGCTAAGTCTGAGGCCCCACTTATGCGTTTGCGTTGCGTAGTCGTCGTAAAGCAAGGCCATTCTTAGAACTACAAACTGACTCTTTGATATAATTTTATTTGGTTATCAATTTCGAACAATGACGCTGCTCTGATACGACAAAGCAACACAAAAACACAAGTGTAGTCTCAGTTTAAGCGTCCGTTTTTCGACATCAAACGCATTGAATGCCACGGGTGAATTTAAAACAACGTGTTCACGATTTCATTTTGTCGCCGTAACTACCAGCAGTTTAGATTTGCGTAAAAACTGTGAAATTTGCGGGACGCGTCCACCTGACAGGCACTCCGACTGACGTAATCGAAACATATCGCAAAGGAATCGGAGCAACGGTGTCGACATTGCGGTTGAGTAGATTCGAGCGATCCGCGCTAAGTTGTTTGATTGTTTATTTGACTTTTTTGTACAATATTCCCATGGATACCACTTCCACCGGAGCCGGTGAAAGTGGTTATGTAGGACTTGGTCCGACTAAAACGCATACGTCTTTAGGTTTTTGGTTACCCCGTACCACGGTCGACCCAGATCTCATTATAGATGGCCCCCTTCTGATTTGGGGACCAAAATAACCCCATCTAGGCCCCAGGTGTAAAGAATATTACAACCTGTTGGTTGCGCTTTGCGTACGATACCGTTTAACTTACCTCCATTTGGTTTGGCTTGCATGGACTACCATTTGACGTCCAAACGCAAAACGAAATCTTGTGTCAGTCTCGTTGGTCAGTCAACGCAGTAGATCTTGACACTAGAGGCTACCTCACCCTTGGTAACTCATGGCCCGAGATGGCCCTGCAATTTTTGTCAGTTCGAGTCCAATATAACCACCCGTGCTGACTTTGGCGAATACACCCGTATCCGTGGGGATGAGGAAAAGAACAGTATGTGTCTTGATGTGAACCCTAACGCGTGAAAACTCAATTTAATTGACCGAATATTCACTGCTCAAAGCCAGTTAGACTGACTTGGCCCGAATGATACACGGTCCTTCATTACAAATGGTATGAATACGATTACCATCTAATTTGGAATAATATGTGCCCTGGATTAAGCTATCAATGTATTGACAGATGCAATTCCAAATGCAATTTTGTCAATGCAAATCGAAGTTTGTATTACTCCTGATTTCAATATTAATTAGCGTCTCCTATCCAGATCTATCTGGATAGAAGGGACTGATTAATATTGTAGTCTAAGAGCCATGAACCCTGGAACTATGGCTTAATTTATAGACAAAAGTTGAGATGTTATGCCGTGTATGGAGCCCAATCAATATCTTTAGAGTTCAAATGGACCTCACCTGCGAGATGACCCATTTGCTGATTAATGAACGGGGATCTGGCCCAGAATTTCCAGCGTCGAACTAACAAAAATCTATTATCATGCCCCAAATGCAAGCTGGTGTACCAGCTTGCCTTTGGGCTTAGCCACACACACATGCTGGCCATGTAAGTATTGAGGCAGTTTGGTGGCCACGAGCTCTTGGCCTATAATGTCTACAGACAACAGATTACAATATTAATTAATAATGGAGCTAGTAATTAATTAGTTACCAAATACCAATTCAATCATCTGAATAATTGTAGCTTTCGTAACTACTCGTAGTTACCAAACTGATAACCAATTTTAGCATAGTTCATATCTATAGAAGGGTTTTTTAGATACAGTGGTATAGCACGCTTATGGTGACTTTTCATAGGTTACCGAAAATATAAAATCAAAAAAATAAGAAATCGGGGGATACAACTACATATCGGCTATAGGGTATTGCTTTGCTAGTGATGGAGTAATGCTTCTTTCTACTTCATAATTTACTTTCAACCTTCTTTCAACTCCTTCTTTCTTCTTCTTTCCTCTTAATGTCTGTTTCTCTAGTCATAGTAGTTAATTACTCCACATAGTTTTAACTTTATAATCAGATTTTTCATCTGGCCTAAGTATATAATATACAGGGTGGAATTTTGTAATGCCACCTGAAAGGAAAGTACTCTTAATACTGTAGATAGAAATTTTTACTCAAAGGAAACATTCCTTTATTTTTGAAAAGAAACAAAACTGCATTCACATTTTTTTTTAAATTCGCTTGCCGCACCCGAGAATCGATCCGACTAAAATCTGTAAAATTTGCATCCTGTACTTTTATTGCATCGATCGTTAGGGTCAATTATAAGGATGAAATCTTTCTAACAAACTTCATAAATTAAATGAAAGGAAAACAATGAAATCTTAAATTAATTGTTCCATGAGTCAAGTTAAAGCACTTTTACTCAAAGATTTTTTACTTATGTATAATAAATAATTAGATATTATCACTGACGTATTTTATCCATTAAAATGACGAATTACTATTGGTGGCATTGAGAAAGATATCGAGACCGACAGGTACCAACTCGGTTTGTACTGAAAATAATAGTAGAAAAATTTCAAGAATACGGGTAGTTTCAAAAAGCGACGGCAAACTCTTTAGCAGAACAACTTTGATTTTGATCTAAATGTTTATATCGAACAATTAATTAGATAGTTTACCATTTTTTTGTAAATAATTTAGGATTTCATTGTTTTCCTTTCATTCAATTTATGAAGTTTGTTAGAGAGATTTCATCCTTATAATTGCCCCTAACAATCTATGCAATAAAAGTACAGGGTGCAACTTTTACAGATTTTAGTCGGTTCGATTACCGGGTGCGGCAAGCGAATTTTTAAAAATCATTGAATGCAGTTTTGTTTCTTTTCAAAAATAAAGGAATGTTTCCTTTGAGTAAATTTTTCTATTTACAGTATTAAGAGTACTTTCCCTTCAGGTGGCATTACAAAATTCCACCCTGTATACTCTATGTCTTTTGACATAGAGTATACAGGGTGGAATTTTGTACAGAAATGTGCTCATTTAAACGCTGTGTTATCAATGGTATAAAAGATGTATAGTTTTCATTTATGCTTTATTTTTTTTGGATTGCTATAGTAGCAGTGTATAACGTATGATATGGCTATATATATTTCCAATTACATCATCATCATTCCCTGAACCTTTTTCCCAACTCAGTTGGTGTCGGCTTTCCAGTCTAACTGTGATGCGGCTGAACTTCGATATTTTCCGTGAAGCGACTGCCATCTGACCTCCACAACCAATGGTCTAATGACCAATGGCGATATCGAAGTTCCAAGTTAGGCTGGTTGGACTTTTGAGGGCTCCAACTACCCGTAACGACTGCCATAGATGTTTGTATGGCAACCGGGACCAACGGCTTAACGTGCTCTCCGAGGCACTTATAAACCTGCGATAAATACACACATAACTTTGAAAAGCATCGAAAAGTCATTGGTGTGTGCCATGGTAAACCTGGGATCGAACTCGAGACCTCGTCTCAGCAGTCCATTACTCATACCACTAGGCTACCGCGGCTCCAATTACATACACCATCTTATTACCATAGAGGACAAAGAAACATCTCGACTTGATGGAGTGACTGAGTGTTGTTGGTCGGTGGCTCTTGTTTGATCGTATGTGTTCTCCAGTTTAAATTGCCTTGTATATTGCAGACGAGCAATTATTTGTTGATATTTTAGAGAAAATTCAAAATAAACAACAAACTACTTATTATTTTGTATTTTTATTGCTGTATATATGTTATAATTATTATTGGTTTGTAAATATTTTGTATATAGCTGTATATTCTGTTTATAGCATTAGTTATTTCTAATATTAATTTTGAAGCAAGGTTTAAACAGTTAACTAAACTTCAAATCATAAATACCGTACTTCTACGAGTATAAGTATATACAATCGGGATAGTTTACTTGGTATTCGACAAAGTAAAGACACATTCACGCATATGAAAGGATGTTCATTATTCATCACATGAGACAAAAATCTATACTTGGTGAGATGTAGTATAGAGATGTAGATTTAGTAGTATTATAATAAACTTAACCTTATGTATTAACTATATATTAACATTATACTAACTTATAAAGAGGAAAAAATTGCATTTTTGTGTGCGCGTGTGTGTGCTGGTTATGAATAAACTTAAAATAAAAACTATTGTGCCGAATTTACTAACTTACTTATTTTCGAATAGTAATAACATATTATAACTTGTCATGTTATAAGTCAAATTTATAATTTAACTAGCTAACCCGCGCGACTTCGTCTGCGTCACCCCGTTTATGCAACATTTTTCATTCCTGCTCCGCACCTGTTAGTCGTAGCATGATGTTATATACATATAAACCTTCATCTTTAACCATTCTATCTATTGAAACAAACCGCATCAAAATCCGTTGCGTAGTTCTAAAGATTTAAGCATACAAAGGGACAAGAAATATAGGGACAGAAAACGTGACTTTATTTTATACTATGTAGTGATGATGAATGCATTATGACGTAAGTATTAATTAATTAACTCCTGTGTTAACTTGACATTACCATTAATTAACATTATTTGTTTTCATAATTTTTGTATACATATTATAATTATCATTGATATTTCGACACAAATTATGTTTGTTCAGAACTTAATTGAATTTTATTGAATTGAAATCACAATCACACTGCGACTAGGGGTAAAATAATAAGATCAAATAATAAGATTAAGAGAACCGACTTCGAAAAAGAACGTAAAAGAGAGAATAATAATCTTAAAATAACTAAACTTTGCGTATTTTCTATCTGTATGAAATCGGTCCCTAGCTTGACAGACGATACAATTAACTGATTACATCATAGTAGCCTGCTCAGGCACCGCCTTCTAACAAATCCCTCACTTCAAAATTTCTAGGGTCTCTTTTTTATTCTGTTTCGAAGTCAATTTTTATTTTTATTTTTCAGTGAATTAGAACTGATTCATCGTTCACTGTTGGAGATGGACGAAGTCATAATTTGCAAATTTCACCACATATTAAATTTCACTACTAAGGCGGTATAGTAGTGATATTTTGAAGAACACCAGTTTAGGCACCAGAAAAAGCATCATTGTCCATATTTTCCCCAGATCTTTAATATACTATCAGATCTTAACTCTCTGTATACAGGACTACCCAGAAAGTTGACCCATTCCAAAATAAATAATCATTGATTATTTATTTTATTCGTCCATTTCGTCGCACACATACTTAGTCTAAATTTAAGACTTATATGGTTTTCTCATGGATAACGTTGACAGAGAAAAAAATGGGACGATATGGGGAGCGCCAGCATTGAAATAGAAATTGAATCACGTAATTCGGGTCATAAATCTCAGAGTAATCGGTGTACATACATAAAAGAAAAACACCAATTGAATTGAGAACTTCCTCCTTTTCGAAATTGGTTAAAATTGATAAGATATTGAAGTGGGAAATATTCCATACATTACATACTTTTAATGTGATCCTGAAGATGCCTCGTGCAGAGGTGAAACATGTATTGTGTCGAGGTTTGTTCTTCGCACTTGCGGAATATTGCACATACGAAATCATATTTCCTCAGGTATGAGGTTTTTTGCTCGGGGTGAGGTTTGACACTATTTTCTATGACAATACTATTGCTATCGTTGTGATTATAAAACAGTGGGTAAGTGGTGCCCCCCACTCCTAATACATTCTCTGGTTATAGTTGCTCGTCTACAACTAATAACAAAACAGTGTTTGTAGCTCACTCCAAGATAAATAGCGCACAAGATCGATGTTTATTTGGGACACTTGGAGCCCAACTTGTCCATTGTTACAACATATGCCCTATTGACATACCCTTATGAAGTTAAGCTGGGTAAATATTAAATTGGCTGTTTTGTTTGTGCCATGTATTCACAAGTCTGCTTAGGCTGTTTGCAAATATCCTTTAACATTCAAAAGCTGTCCAGTTTTTGTTATTCTGTTGTTCAAAGACAAGGTTTAAAAACAAAGAGTAGTGACGTAGTGGATTTAGTACGAATATTGTACGAGTATGAGCAATAACAATACACTTGTCTGAAGTCATAGTTTTGCCTTTGAGTGATGACGTAGGGTCTTACAGACGTCGTCACCTTATTCAAATATATTTCTAGTTAAGTATCGTGGAGTTTTCACAATTCCGATAATTTCTTCCACCTTCCTGTTGCTCTTAGTTTACAAGGTAAGTGCTATGTGTGATGGGCGTCTCACAGACATTATCTTAGAATTTTAGATTGACATGGTCATTTACGAATTCATTATTAAATCGATCGGGATATTTTACAGGTTACGCGAAGAAATCAACAAACATGGTAAATATCCCGATCGATTTAATAATGAATCTTAGAATTTGCTTACATTTTAGTACTAATTTTTATTATTTTGGACTGATTTTGCTTATTGTCATTATATTTTGTAAATTACATTATTATGAAGAGGAAATTGAACTTCAATATCGCCATTGGTTATTAGACAATTGATTGTGGAGGTCAGATGGCAGTCGCTTCACGGAAAATATCGAAGTTCAGCTGCATCACAGTTAGACTGGAAAGCCGACCCCAACTGAGTTAGGAAAAGGTTCAGAGAATGATGATGATGATGAAGAAGAAAAAATTGAAGTTTGTTTCTAAATTAGTTCGAAAAATTGAAACCAAAGTACCAAAAATTGAACAAGCCGTTGTTGTGACATTATGAAAACATGTTGATTATTTATTTATTTTTCCGTAAGGAATCACGTGACAAGCTGCCACCTGAGTGGTATAAAAAAACAGCAGAAGTGATAAATAAATTGGCATTTGTTAAGCTATTTTTACTATCACTTGTACGTTTCTTAATAAGGCGGTAATGTTTTCAACCTTCTTAGATGATAATGTTGGAATTTCATTTATATTTATTGTAGGTGTTTAATTAAGGCTGTTTTTGCCAACATTAAGCCCGTCGGGTAAGTGAGGCGTGTAAAAGGGTTTTCAGTCGTTATGGTAATTTTGTAAGGAAAATTGAAGATGGTATCGCATGTAATTCTAGGAAACGAGTCGTTATTGTATTTGAGGGTTACATTTGTTAAGAATTGAATTCTTGTTAGATATTTGTGTATCGATTACGTATCGTAACCGCAGTTTACCTTGGCACGTACTCTAGAACGATATTGGTCCTTAATCGTTAAATGAAAGAGTTATGTGGAATTGAGATTTATTGAGAGGACTAAACTTGCCTTGAAGCAGTGACTTCCAGTGATATTAGAGAAGTTCACAGTGTACATTAGAATAACACTGAAACCCCCCATTGGTGTACAATAAAGAGTTATCTGTTAAAATTTTAGTACAGATTTTATGAAAACAAAATTAAATCACCAGAATATTTACAAAATCGTCACTCAAGTGTAGTTCTAGTACATTATCTTTGCTAAAAACTAGTTATAAGTAAACTCATGACAGAATATCCTTATAGAATATGAATCTTAGATGACGGCATCTCCCGTCCCAATCGAGCAGTCCAACTGGGGAAATACCTCCGCCCTATAAAATACCGCGGCTAATAATAACCTTGTGTTGTGTTTTCCACGGTGAGTAAAATAGCCAGAGCTCACTGGAGAGGTTTTGTGTTACCAGTGGGAAGATCGAGATCTTAAGTTGAGACTACTGCGTAGTGGTTTGAAACTCTGCTTTGTCTTTTGCGCTGACGGCACAGAAACTCTCGTACTCAAAGACATATTATCAACTAAGTTATACCATCTTAGATACTAGTCTAAAACATTTGCACGGAACTTATAGCATCCACAAATCACCTGAAATTAATAGTGCTCCTTTGAGCAGAACTAATGTATAGCCTCTGCCAGTCCAAGTGTGTATTTCAAGTCTAGTTTATACTTGTTTAAACAGAGTTCCAGCTCCAGCTACCGATATTAATAGCAGTGCGTGCTCGTGATTTGAATAGTTCCGTATTGAAGACGTCCTTTGTGACGTTGGAATAGAATGGACATGACTTGGGGGCAATAAAAGTACTTATCTTGATGAAAGATACCAGCACAGTGTTCGATGTTTTACTGGAGGAAGATTTTGTAACGATTTGTTGGATTTAATTTCGCGTAGGTAGCTATAACAAAAAAAACAATCTAAATGTAGTTTGTTCAATACTATTTTTCAATACTGTTTAGAGACATATTATTGGTATGTTTTCTTTTTTATACCATTTTGCCGACGAGCACACGGTCCACCAGATGAAAAGTAGTTATCGAGGCCTATGGACGTTTCCAACCAGGGGCATCACATCGTGCTGCTGTCCCTATATTGGGTAAGATCTAGACTATTTAAATGTTAAGTTACAACATCCATTTTTAATATTACGATGGATTATGTATATGACGATATTACGAGTATAATAATAGCTTCCAAATCTAATCAGTCATTCCTTCCATTTTCGTAAAATTGTCATATTAAATTAATATAATGTAATTTAATAATAAAATTTCGGAACAGTAGGTATCCATATAATTCCAGTACATATCTACAAATTATACCTCATAATATATTGGCAGAGTCCGTTGTCTGTTATCCGTGTTTATGTTCGATGCACGTGCGGCGAGTTGGAATATTTTGAAATATTGCTTCAACAAAACCATAGCAATGAAAGTGGTAGAGCTATAACTTTAAGGTGGTTTTTTTAGAAGAGGCATTCACATTGTGCAAGATCTATTATATTTTATTGCAAGTATACTTTATGGGGAACTTGATGGTAAGTGATAATCTTACCGTGTGCCTTTTGATCGTTGATAATACCTATTAGCAAGTGATACAGCACTTCTTACTAACTGTAAGCTCAGTATGAACAATACCGAAGATTTGAGAAACTCAATCAGTAGCAGAGCAATACACTTTACAATCTTAAAAAAATCAGAAGATACCCGAGGTATTTAAAATTGCCCGTTTCTTTTTTTCTTATTTTTTTCTCTGTGCAAAATTTTCACATATACCGCCCCCATTAAAGTCAGTGGAGGTAATTATATCGGACTCGAAATGACTAGAACACACGCCGTCTATGGGTCTTTGACTGCCGGAGGTAAGATTAGACTCGGGGACATCTCTTCGCGGCTTACCGTAGCTTTGTTTGGTTTCAAATGATCTTCTTAAGTGTGGAAACCACAGTATCCCAACCTGCACCGGAATGGGAGACATACATGACACTGCTACCCTAGTCTGTTACACTTAGTGTTACAGACAACTGCACTGCAACTTTCACCCCTTGCACTCATGTAGGTTAAGAAACGGATACGGATAACGGAACGGAAGAAACGGAGACGTAAACGACGACAGCCTATTTAGTTTTTAAAAAAAAGTCATTGATAAATAAAGTGGAACATGACTTCATTATTAAATTAATTATAACTAAACCTACACGAGAATGACCATTCACAGAGTTATGAGGAAGTTATATCGTAAAAGTAAAACGACTTTATCCTTAATTTCTTTTATGTGTTGAATAATGGCAACTTCGAATCTACACTCGTTTAAGAGCTGTTAAAGCTAGAAGCGTTATTTGATCGCACATTGAGGTAATAACAGCATAATGTTTTATTACGAACTTTGAATTTTTGACCGCTTTTTACCATTTTGACTACGCTTGAGTTTTATTTTTTAAAGCATCGAAAAAGCAGTAACTTCTTCTTTAATTATTCATTTTTTATACTTTTGAAGTCAATCTACTTCTTCTGTCTAACCGACGGCGTTTCTGTTCCTAAATTCTGTATTCCCAGTGTAGTGTCACCTGGATTATGCCTTTGCTCATCTACTAAAATAAGCCCTTTCATTTGATATACATATCAAGGGATGTCTTAAAAAAAATTAGGCAACTACTTTGTGGCGGTGGCCATCTTGGATCAATTTTCATCCAAGTTCCAAACATAACCAAGGTTATGTTTGATAAAAATTTTGAAAATTTGGAACATAACCTTGGTTATGTTTGATAAAAATTTGGAACTTAGTCAGTATTTTTAAAGACGATTCGATAGTGAGGTATCAAGATACCTCAATATCGAATCGTCTTTAAAAATACTACTCCAAAATTGGTTTATCCGTTAGGAAGTTACACACACATAAATATAAGGATCATTACTTAACGGAGGTTAAACCCTTAAATATTTGTCAGAGGTCGTTACCACATCTAGTCATACTTAATTTACAGCACAACTAAACGAACACTCAAGCTTGACGACGGTGCAGTGAGAACACGGCACGCAAACGGATCACGCAACGCACTGGCACTTTGATCACTTGATCAATTGGGTTAGGCTGTGTCTTCAGTTACAGCGGGGATGTGATCACACCATTTTTTTTAAATGGACCTCTTTTTTGTTATCCTGTAACAATTTGGAATTCTTTACTTGCACACGGGTTAAACTCAGCAGAGGATGCATGGAGGCGGAAGAAACGCCACAACACGTCATTATGGAATGTAGTAGTGTGGCGCATCAACGGGCACAACTGCTCCAATCACCGGCAACGCTTCCGGAAGCCTGCAGAAGTTTCTCTAAGCTTCTGGCTTTCTGGGAGGAACTGGGATGGTTGGAGTAAGCGGGGAAAAGCACCACCTCACGCACAATGGCCAAATCAAGAGGCTAAGTGCGGAAAACCCCAGTACAAACAACAACAACAACGGGTTAAACTCTAGAGTCCATCAAGGCAGGCATAAGAACTGCATCCCATAAGGCCTGAATAAGGCTAAAAAGCCAACATTTCAGAATTATTGAAATCTGTGCCGTTAGCACGAAATACTATTGATTTCATAATGTAAAGGGATCGACAGAACGGGGCATTGCGATTGGCAGTCTGCCTACTGTGAAGATGTGCGTACGTGAAGCCCGCCAATCGTATTTCTCCGCTCGTTCGACACCTTTACATTACGAATTCGATAGTTTTTCGTGCTAAGGACTCTGTTTGTCCAAAATCTTCCTACACATATCCCATCTTTATTTGAGTGGTTAATTTCATTCTCAATCCTGCTGTACCTACCTTTTTTCTTTCCTTTCAATTTTTTCTTACCCTACCTTTAACAGCTTACCAGTAGGCAAAGCGAATTCAAATTAGGGTGAGGTCTTACTAGAGGAATAATATTAGAAAATATGTGCGTTGCCCTCTATGTGGTATGAAAGGAGCTTCATCTCGCGTACCCTGCAGTCGGGGAATGAACTCCCTGCTGTGGTATTTCCAAGTGACTACTAATACTAATTTTATGGTATTCTTTAAGAAAAGCATTAGAAGGTTTCTACAGAGCAGGCAGCACGAGTATAACGCCTTTCGTGTTACAAATATCCATAGGCCACGGTGACCATTTTCCATGAAGTGGGCCGAGTGTTTGTCTGTCTGTCTATGTGGTATAAAATAATATGTTGATTTAAATTAACACGATTTTTACACATAATTATAACAGAAAGGGACTTTGATGTTTGTTTTATTTGTCGAACAAGACATGTATGTACCCAAAACCTGCAATCCTTCCTTATTATCCCAGTTTCGGCCCATTTCAATCCTACCGATCCTTTCCAAAGTACTCGAGAACGCGGTGCGAAATCAATTAACCAGTTACCTCTCCTCTAATGGTCTACTGAGTCCATACCAATCTGGTTTCCGTTCAGGCCATAGTACTGTCACGGCACTAATCAAAATATCAGATGATATAAGACTGGCCATGGAGGACAAACGCTTAACAGTATTGGTTTTACTGGACTTCAGTAGTGCCTTCAATTCTGTTGATTTCGACATCCTCTTGGGTATCCTTTCATCGTTAAATATATCGTCCTCTGTAATCGCTTGGTTCAACTCCTATCTTCGGGGTCGCTCGCAGCGGGTTCGCTCTGATGAGGCGTTCTCGGACTGGTGTGACCTGGCTGCGGGTGTACCGCAAGGTGCCGTCCTCTCCCCCCTTCTTTTCTCCATTTTTATTAATGCTATCAACAAAGTTATATCTTCTAATTACCATCTCTACGCAGACGATTTGCAGATTTACCGTCATTTTGCGGCTGACGAAGTGGGTGGGGCAATCGCGGCCGTCAATAGTGATCTCAGAGGCATTAGTGCATGGGCAAAATCTTTTGGTTTGCTTGTCAATCCAGCTAAATCGCAAGCAGTCATTATAGGGAGCAGATATTTCTACAATAATCTTGACCATGCCTCTCTGCCTCCTGTTTATTATAACAACATATTGATACCTTTTACCTCGGTTGCCAAAAACCTTGGTATTATCTTTGATTGCAACTTGTCATGGACTAGTCATGTCAACGAGGTAAGCAGGAGAGTTTTTAGCACTTTTCACTCTCTTAAGCTTCTTCAGAATTTCCTTCCTTTTAAGACCAGAGTCTGTCTTGCTCAATCTCTTCTCCTTCCTCTTCTAGACTATGCCGACGTCGCCTTTTTGGATGCAACTGAGGAACTGTGGAACAAGATGGAGCGACTACAAAATTTATGTATTCGTTTTATTTTCGGTCTCCGCAAATACGATCACGTCTCGGAGTTCCGAAAGCAACTAAAGTGGTTACCAATTCGGCGACGTCGAGATGTTCACATTCTTTCCCTTCTCTACTCTATTCTTCATAATCCTCATTCTCCTTCATATCTTCGTGAGCGCTTTGAATTCCTTGTGCCCAGGGGTAAACCCTGTCGTACTTCCTCCTCTCTTCTACTTCGAACTCCTTGTCATAGTTCTTCCTGCTACGACAATTCTTTTACAGTTTCTGCAGTGCGTCTTTGGAACTCTCTTCCTCACACCATACGAGATAGTCCATCTTCGAACATTTTTAAAAATCGAACAAGAGACTACTTTCTCTCGCAACTATAGCAGACATATGTATGTAGGTGTATGTATGTATGTATGTATTTATTTATGTAGGTATGCATGTATGTATGTATGTATGTATGTATTTATGTATATGTGTATGTATATGTGCATGTTGTGTGTATGTATATGCTGTATCTAGGTATATTTATGCCCTTTTATCTGGGGTATACGTCTCGTATACCTCCCACATCAAATTCGATGCTTCTTGTGCATTAGACTTTGCCACTCATACATCAATTCCTCTGTGCACTCCCAGGTTTGCTGGAAGAAAACTCAACTTTGAGTTAAGCTCGCCTTTGTACATCTCGTCTCACTATTGTATATAGATATAATTTATGTGTACATGAAGAATAAAATAAATAAAATAAATAAATGTATTCCTTTTGAGACCATGGACCATGGTCACGTCCAGAACGTCGGGGTAAACATACGAACATTTTACACATATTTCGCAAATAAGTTCGTTCGTTCCGTTAAGGACAATTCATTTTATTTTTATTTATTATCCAGGGAAATACATTTCTATTTTTTTAAGTCGTAATCATTTCAGCTTATTTTTTGGTCTATCTACACAATCATAAACCCAAATATCATATCATATTACCTGAAAACTACCAACACAAAAGCTTAAAACCAATATGGATGTATGCAATATCGTGTATTGATTTAGACACGACTCGTTGAACATTATTGAATTCGAATACAAACAGTCTAAAGGACAGCTCTAAACGTAGTTAAGCCTGCTTTATGAATTTGGAATCCTCAATATTGCAGCTGACCAATGGCTTTGAACGTATGGAAGCAAACAGTACAGAAATAGTAATACCAATTTTGGTATATCACTATGTATATTGAGATTTTTTGCCATATTCGTAGTTACTCTATAAAGTTATCATTACATCATAGAGCAACAGGGTCTTCTCTAATGCGTTACCAAATTTAAAATGTCAAGTGAATTTTAATATGCACTTTTTATGATATCTGACAAGTTTATGAAAAAACGTTTTTGTATCATCTGTCACAGGAGTGAAGACCGATCCCAACTGTCCGGAGTGCATAGAAAGTGGGGAGACCAGGTTCCACCTGCTAGCCGAGGGATAAAAGCTAGAATGGCTAATTAAATAGAAAATGTCTGTGAAAGAAGCTATTCCAAAAAGTAGAAATAAAAATTTCAGTCAAAATCCGATTATTCAATAATGTTTCGCTAGGTAAGCATGGGACATGTTATTTGTTTAGGTGATTATAGAACGATTTACTAGAGAATATCCTAGTCGTCGCTTTACTACACAAATTTGGAGTAGTAAAGTTATCATATTCGTCTGTAATTTCCTTGTAACTACTAAACAGCAAGGCCAATTAACTGTACTCATTGATCAGATGGAACGTGTTGGCTCGGACACATTCGGTACAGAGGAGCTAAGAAATCTGAAGGTGGAACAGATTGTGAGCTTCTGCAAGGACACAAAAAGGTTTGAGGGGTGCCGCGACAGCTGGATTAACTGGACTCTCCCCAAGGGGGGAGGAGGGGAAATGGATGAAGTGGCTCGCATGCAAAGCGGGTGGATCAGTTCGGTTTCTGGCGTCCCCACTAAGAAATAATACTCTGTCACTTTCTCATACTTAAGTTTTGTGTGAAGATACGTGTCACTCGCACACTTTGTCCCTCTAAGTATTGCTAATAACGTTATTGGTCACACTTACTTTTGTTGTTCTTTTTTATTATAGTCAATCTAAATATCATATTGTTTGGCTCTCAATACTTTGAAAAGAAAACCCCAGTGTATCATAATATCAAGAATATATTCATTAGTAGAGGAGAGGTTAAAATAAAAAAAAACAAGACATACTGGTAGTGCCCATAGAAGTGAAAACTTGAACAATGACCTTCGATTAAACAACTTTAAAGGATTGACATAATCAGTGATTTATTTCGTTTGAATTCAGAGGTGGCGGTCACGGTAATAGTGTCACGAGTTCAATAGTTTACTTCCCATCTCAAAAAACAGATAACGATCCGAAAGGAATTTTTCACTTCAAAAACCTATTATTCTACCTTCTATAAGTCTCCTACTAACAAAAACAGATAACATAAATACAACGTGATTCTAAAAAGTTCCTTACCGATGTTAGTAGGAACATTAAAAATGTCACAAGACAAGGAAATTTATGCGATGCCTTAATATAAAACAGAAACGGTTTTAAGGCTTAAGCAACATTACAGTAACTGTTATTACCTCATAAATTTACAACGTCCTTTGCATTGTCGACGCCACTGAAAGATTATGCGCTCATGGCGCTCGCCGTGTTCATACTGATTTACTTCTAATACTGCAAGGTGCATAGAGTCGCTTAGAACCATAAGTAACGTATAATAACGTTTAATATAATAAGTTATAACAGTAATGTATCTTTTTGAATTTGTTCAAAGTTTGGATGTTTTTGTTATCTTGCATGCACATGTAGGTATGTATAACACATGTTTAAACAAATAAATGATTTGATTTGATTCGATTCGATTTCATTATGATAATGACGAGATCAAACAAAGTTTTTAGTCTAGGTAGGAAGGTTTGGTCTTTTCAGCGGGAAGACCGAGGGCTTAAGGTGACCTTGCCCTACGGTGGTGTGTTGCCAAGCTTTGTCTTCTGTACTGACAGTACGGAAACTCTCTTAATATTCAACTCTTCCTCCTTCCCTCTACGGGGTCGGTAGCACCAGTGTGAGGTCCCATGGTGCTAAAACGTCATAGGCCACAGTAATCACTTTCCATCAGGTGGGCAGTGTGCTTGTCTGACACCTAAGTGGTATGGAAAAAGGAAGTTCTGTAACAGCAGAATTGTTACCAACAATAAATTCTCTGATACGTCTCTCATAGTTAGTTCTATAAGTGAATAGACCCATGAACAAGTTTTCGAAGCACGATTTGGAAGTAAACCACTGAATACAATTACTACTACATTACCCTCTCAATGAACACAAAATGTAGTATGGTAGATAATGCTAGTTGAAATTTCAAACTTTGTAAGTGACATAAATTTTGTTGTACTTAAGAATTGACCCAAAATAAGGACCAGTAAACAATTATCAAACAGATTTTTTATTTTTTTTTTATTTTATGGCACGTCAATTTGACTTCACCTCGCCTAATGTTAGCGAGTGGCGCTCAGCTTGACGGCCTCATCAGATGCTTTTTCACGCCCCGCTTAAAGGACCCGGGACTGTAGGAAGAAGGAAACACATGCGCCGGCAAGCAATGAACAATGACATGGGCTCCTCAAAAAATATGTCTAGTGTTAACCTCATTCGCAAGTCAATATACTTGATTTTTAGACGAAGCTTCTTCTCGAGGTTTTGGGGTCAGCAAATGACTCAAACTAAAATAGTTTTAATATGCCACTTAGGTGGCCGAAAAGGACACGGCCTACCTGATGGAAAATGATTACCAAAGTCTATAGACGTTTGCAAAACCATGGTCATGATACTGATAACCTCGTTATTAGCCACGGTATTCTCTACAGCGGAGGTCCTCCCAGAATGTTTGCATATGTACCCCAGTGTTGATTACCACTCTTCTTCTTCTTGAGAATTTACTTTTAGCTTACCATCAGACGAGGTGAAGTAAAATTGATGTCTCTTATTATTAAACATGCACGAAGTATTATTAACCTATCTAACCTTCTTTATTAAGTTATTTTATTTTATCATCTTACAAAAGTGTGTAGTACCAGATATTATACTTACTTAGTTTAGATTTAAACATCGCTGCATATTATGCATAAATATAATAATATTAATCTTAAGTAAACAATTTTAGCTAGTCTTTTTAATATGTTTTCTTTAAAAACTCAGTATAAAAATACTTTTCTGCTTAGTAACGCATTTTGAAGACTACAAACCTTTATCGAACCATCAAGTAATTCAGTTAGCCTAAATTATTTGTTTAACATTTTTATAAAAAACTAGCTGTTGCCAGCGGCTCCGCCCGCGTGGACATCTGATCCCGTTCCCGCTGCTTGGACTTCTGATCCCGTTCCCGCTGTTCCATAAAAACCTTTCATAGAGTTCAAGGAACAGTTTAAAAAAAGAATTACTCGAATTGGTCCAGCCGTCTTCGCTATGCGCTTATCAACATATTTCGCGATTCATTTTTATATACGAGTATATATAGATGTCTCAAGATTGTTCACCTTTTTTTAACTACCTAAACAAATGATAGTCTGTTTTTGTGTAAATTTTTTGTTGCCAGTGCAACATGCCATTCTCCTTCATATATTCCTGTCATAAGTCCTCATTCCTATCAATCTTAGAATATTATTATTAAATTATTATTGAGTTCTAAACAGCCACTGCATCCAAAAATGCACTTATCTCTCCTCGCTGTTGACGCTAACGTAATCCAAATATTCACTTCGCCTACAACATCCTACATGTCTATATTTGCAAATTCGGTTTGGCGAATATAGTTCAGGTCGTCAGGTTGTCAGCTCCGTTCCGGCGTCAAAGCGCTCCACGAACGGATATTGGCTGGTTCACGGCTGTGACGACTTCCGATGGCTGTCGATGCTCGCGTTAGGTATGTACACATCGGCGAAAATGTACATTTTAGGGCAAATAGTTTAGAATATAGCTTAGAAACTAATGATGTCTGTATTAACAATAGAAATATTCACTTATATATAGGCCATAGGTATACTATTATTTACTTATTTAAGTGCATCATTATATTTATAGTTTGTATGTTTATTATTTATACCATACTGGACGATTTCTCACCACAATACTTCAAGCACCTACCTTGACAAATCTCTGCATCACCCTAAGGTTGACTAGTAACTGGTAGAAAATGCCAATGGCATTAAGTCCGCCTTTGTACATTTATTATGTATTTGTGCAAAAAGTTTACATAAATAAATAAAAAAAAAATATCTATGTATTGTAATTTCTTCCCCTATAACCCTATAATACATACTAATAGTACATACTGTTCATACATTAAGTGAAAAAGTTCTAATTTCCCAACCATTCCTCGGCTGTAAATGTAAATGAACAAGTTGTAATCGAGCAAACACACAGGGGTTTAGGAGATATAAATCACTAGGGTTTAGATCTGCTTTTAATAATATCTATTGAATGTACAACGTGACACACGGACAATTAAATCTGATAGCAAGTTGGGAGTTTTGTAAATGTGGTGTATTTATTTTTAACATGAATTCTTTTTGTTTGGACCACCAAATGATGCAATTTCTCGTAATATTATTAAGTCATTTTTCAATCGATACAACCAGTAATTATCATAAAACTTGCGTTAGTGTCTTTTCTATACATAAACGCAAGCAATTACTACCTTGGCGTTTCTTGCGCTACTTCGAAGTATAACAGCTACCAAACGGCTGAGCTTTGATATTGTTCATAAAGCAACTGCTATATGACCTCCACAACCCATTAGTGTTATTGAAATAATGAGTTAGTCTACAAGTAGAACCTCAATTGCACTAAATGTTAATAATTGCTAAACATCAAGGATTATAAAAACTGCCATTGAAATTTTCAAATTTAACATTTAAATGAAACATGAGTTTATTACATCATTTCATTCACTCAACACGTAATTTAATTTTAGACTTTAGCAGCCTATTTTGGTAGCTGGTAGTTAATCATAGCGATCCTCGTGAAAGAGACTTCTCACTTGAGTTCTAACTGGGTATTCACTTCGTCCAAACTAAATGAACAGAAAAATGATGAAGAGAATATGTTCGTCATTCTTCCAAACTGTGTGTCACAAACGGAAATGCGTCAGTTGATTGCTCCTGCTCTTTTGTACGGCTTATGAATACGATATCACGTCCATGGGGTTGATCCAAATGAAAACATTAAGTAATTACTTGATGTTTTACAGTTAACTGCTAAATGGGTGCGTTCGGAACGGCTTTATGAAATAAATATGACTTTACACGTACATTTGCAGCTGTTTATGTGCGTTTAGAAGGTTCACATATTATAGCTTATGTTCAACGGGTCATTAGAAAATGTTTTTCATGGTGAGATGACCGTGGTATATCGCTTGACTTTTTTGTTGGAGTAAGTAGGTATACATTTTTAATTTATCAGCTTATAATGTTATTATGAAGAAATTTTGGGTTTTCTTCCATCTAAAATATTATTAGTAACTATTATTACATTGATATAATATTATATTCTTATATATTATCAAAATATTTCATAGTCGAATGTAATTTTCGTCATTGTAGAGGTAGGTTTAATATTGTATTATTTAATATTACTAGTATTATTACTATTACTAATATTATTAGTATTTTTTAATATTGTTATTTGTGGTCTAAGTTGCATTGAATGACAGTAATTTCAATAACTACAGCAAATTTTTATTATGGATTACGTACAGAGCCTCAAAAGTTCCTATACACCTTAAATCTATAATCCTTTGACAGTTTAAGTTAATTGACAAACACAAACAAATAGTACCCTAAACTACATAAATAACATTAATTGGTAGATATTATTATCCAGTAGTTTTATTTAGTAATAGTCATTGACACAACTATTAAATGTGTAGTAGCATCACTTCAAACAATTATTCTGAGGCCCACTGCTGTTCATTACAATATATAAAAGTTTGTAATACGAACTATATTATAATATGCTATTAGCTGCAATTGTGTCTGTGTGTAATCAATCTAAAGTATTTGTAGTGCTACGACGTAGCACTTAGCTACGACTATCCTCTACAGTGCTACGGCGTAGCAAGAATTTAACTACACAATGCACTTCTTTATAAAAACGCTTCCAAATATTAAATAATACTCGTACATAAGCTACGAAGCAAAGATATAAAATACGTATTTAACGCCATGGGCAGCCCGGGGTCCAAAATCATAACCCTTTAGAGCTTATAACCGGAAATAAAAAAGCTTATGCTTTCAATATAATTTGATCCCGTCCTGTGATATGTAAAATTCGTTTGTATATTATTTTGATAGATAAAAAGATTACTACAGTATTTGTGAATAAGTTGCTTGGGATAGTTTAAAGTGAAAATTCTTAAGATTTGGTGAGCGCTTTGTAAAAATCATGGGGGAAACATAGTCACCGAACGCTTGTTGGGTGAAATAAAATCATAGAACTAGCGTCATCGTCTATGAAACTTTGGTCGTTACCAAACTTTAGAGACTCCATCCATTCTAATGTAAACGGTAATGATACAATTCACAAGTTATTATTTAATTTTCATTTATAATGGCAGTGACTAAAGACTGTCTTGTGATGATTTTAGTCGCTTAAGCGATAGTGCGGCTGAACGTGTCCGTGAAGTAATTGCCATCTGATCTCCACAACCACTTGGTATCCTAGTTCTGTAGTCAGACAATTTGAACTACTTAGGGTTCCAACTACCGTAATGACTGCCAGAGATGTTCTTAAAGCTACCAGGACTGACGGCTTAGCGTGCTCTCTGAGGCACGACCACAATCATGCAAATAATCATATTCATGCATACATATTGCCTTCCCGTACCTTCTGCGTACCTGTCGCATTCGCTACTACTACGCCATAAAGGCTATCCTATGCACCCAATGGTTGTAATTACAATATTCTTATACAAACATGAACTCCATAAATTACCCCACTGGTCAAGTTTCTTACAATTTATGAGTTGAATCGCAAATTGCGCGAATTTTACGTTTACACAGCAATAACATTATTACGACTTTACGTCAATTTTGTGAATTGACACCACTTTGCGAATTGCGCGGGCATTACGGTTAATGACCGTAGGGTCATATTTAAACAAATAAAATCGTTTTACAGGCTGATGTTACTTTTTGTGGAGATATAAAAACCGTTAAGTGGTTTTATTGTGATTAAAATACGTTCAATATTTCCTTTTTTAGTGCGTGTTTCTTTGCATCCTGCTCCATGTTTTTTATTTTAGTTATACTTCCATTCCATTCCATTTTGTTTTACATTTTATCTCAATGTATTGGTTTTTTGTAATTGTTTTTGTTGAAAACATAAGTTTACATACCATAAACTCATAAACTCACGCCTATGTCCCCGAAGGTGTAGCCAGACGTGCTAGCACCCACATTTCGCCAGCTTATGTGTAGGTCCCAATGTAATAGGTGGCGAGCTTATTTCCATTAACTGGGCAATTATAAACCTGCAACAAATACACACATAGCTCCAAAAAGCATCGAAAAGTCATTAATGTGTGCCATGGTAAAACTGGGACCGAACCACTAGGCTATCGCGGTATTTTTTATGTTAAATGCCTCTCCTGATACTATTCGAATGAGATGAGGTTATTCTTTCTCCGCTGCCACGTGAATCCTGGATTACAATCAAATGTTGTAACCTTGACGTAAAGCTCATCAGTTACTTTTATCCAACTTCGATAGTTTTCGTAAAAAGACTACAGTTTCTTAACTTTCTTTTACCTATTAAGGCTCCAAGTACCAGATACGAATAACACAGATGTTTATTTACCAATTCATACCAAAAACATAACGAAATGGTCTCAAAGTATGTATCTATAATGGTCACCCATCCTTAGACTGACATTGCTAGTATTCTTTAACTTTACTTATTCCAATGTTCGATCAACCAAAATTAAGACTACATTTAAAAAGTTGGAAACTTCCAACTCAATGTCATTATCACATCATTTGTACAGTAAAGTCATTCAAACCCCATAATGGCTCCTACATTCTTATCCTACATTCCAACCTAAACAAGTCGTTTTGAAATAACGCGAACGGAAAGACAACAAATTGTAATTTGTATGATAATGAGGCTGAAACATGGTGTCGTGACGGGGGACGCTTAGCGATACCGCTGTCATTATGAAACGGCTTTATTTTTCGAACTTCAAAATGATAAGTCAACATTCTTGTGGTAAACACTTTATCAAAAAACATGAGGTATGACGCAGCATTTAGCCTCTATAGAAAACTAAATGGTACAGCGTCAGTAGCCTGGGTCTAATTCTGGTTATTACATTAATAACTTGATACCATTCTTAATAAAACCCATTGAGCTTAACTGGAGGGGTTATCGAGAATGTTTCGTAGAGCAATTACCGTGGCTTATGTACATGTTCAACCCCAGGGGCGTCATACTAGCGGAGGACGGACGTCGGAGGTCGCAGAATGACCTCCGTCCCCCATGAGCGCGTGCCTGGGGGTGACGGGTGGAGCCGCCTGTCACCCTAGCAGAAGCAGGTCGCGGCGGTGGTGAAAAGTGCGCCACCCGATGCTCGAGGGCTAGACAAGGATACTGTGATCCCTACAACCGAAAGGGGTTATCTCGAAAAAGAGGGCCTTGGGTCTACCGGGGTTCGACGGATATGTTTGCTACTATCTAGGGATATGTTCGCTACTATCTCACCTCCAGCAACTAAAGACCTAAAGATGGCGGGCTTTTTAGTCGGTTCCGGTAACCGCCCTCACCGGCTCCGGTGGGATTGGCACGCGTACGACAAAAAGGGCGTCATACTCGCGCTGCCGACCCTTTATCGTGGAAGAAAGTTTTACAGGCCTCTTAAAGGTAGCAAATGATTCGAGCAACTACATTAAGTTTGTTTTCTTGTTCAGAGACTTTTAAGGTATTTTCGTCTTGTAATGTAATTGTAATTAATCCTGTTACTTAACGGTCCCAAGACACTCAAGTTTCTTCAAGACGTCGGACCCCGTCAGCTGACAGTTTTCATGAAATGTAACTACTGTTAATGTATTCATAATTACTAAGCACGACAATTCGTGTAGAGTTACGAATGAGAGGGAGTAAAAATAATTTTTAAGTTTTTACTGTTAGAAATGTTAATTAGAAAAATATACATCGTTGTGATTGAATCGTATAATCACAATAGTTGCAAGTGGGATGACTTTTTACCCTTCGTTTTCACTGAAAACAAGTAGTATACTTGGCTGAAAATTGAGATGAAATTTTTTTTGAAGGCTTGTTGAAGACTTGCTAAAAGTGTGCATTTCTCTCTATGGATGTGTGAATTATGACTTACGGGGACAGAGGTGGAAACAGAGGCGGGGACATAGGCTAGAGCCGATCAAGAAGTGATTCTGGAGAAGGATGTAGGTATGTCACCTGATAAGACTCGGCTTGTTTTCAACAAATGTCATAGAAGGAAAGGTAGAAGGAAAAAGAGGAAGAGGCAGACCAACGTACAACGTAGGAACGTATACGGCACATCTTTATCTAAATCTTTAAATAATATTTAATATATTATTAATAATATTTAATAAATTCTTTATCTAAAGGAATAAATACAAGTTGCGTAGTATCATGATAGGAGGTCAAGGCGTTGATGGAAAACAGGAAGGAATGGCGATTACTCCACTGATAAGAGCGTTGCTCTTAAGTTTAGAGAGAGATTTTAATATTTATCATAGAACACGGCAGAATGTAAGAAAAAAATTTCAAGTCATTTCTGTACACAACTAAAACTACGTTTGCTTAATATTGTACTGCTTACTAATAGTCACCACAGTTCCTCAGAGAGAAAGTAATAAGGCCAGACACGTCCGAGTGTATCGTATTACCACTTACTACATTGAAAGTATAAAAGAAACTTCTAAATTAAAAACTTTATGTAATGAAGTATAAAAATAACTCGCGTTCACACTCTCCATTGTTCTTATTATCGGTTCATTGAAAAAAGGAAATAAGGTTCAAACAACACATTTTCCTACCAACTCAATTTTCAATAAATCCAATAAGGGTAGCTTGAAAATAAAACAAAACAAAATCACAAACGGGGTTCACACGTAAATTCTGCGAGAATAATCGTATTCTCATGTCACTTAATAATGAGTTTATTTTCAAGCTTGAAAAGATAAAAGGGTCTGTGCTCCAATATTGGAATGTTGAAATTTATTTTAAAAAAATCACTGTTCTATTTTTGTAATAAAAGTACGTGAAATATTCCGGTATAAAATAGTTTTGATTTTACCTATCTTACTACTACTAGCGTGGTTTTGGTATTTCTGCGTGATACAGGGAAAATTAATTTACACACAGGGAAAATTAGTTTTGGGCTTCATGTCAACAATTTTCATTGAAGGTGTTTATTAGATGGGTTTTTCAATAGCTTTATTCAGTACTTTTTGATTCATTATGTGATGGTTAAAGTTACCTTAGTGCAATAAAAAATATCAATTTATACTGTTGAGTTCCTCTCTGACTTTTCTTTTAATTTTTTTTTAATTCTTCGTGGATATGGTGGCCTGATTATACAGTATCAAAGTTGAATCCACAATGGTAGGGTGATATAGTTTGACTGCGTAAAGATCCCTACCGCCAGTATGTAGGATTGCAACCTAACTTTTTTGGATTAAAGCAGGCTCTCTTGAGCATTCTTTTCTAGAGCTATCAAGTAAGAAAGAGAGCTCCTTAATCCGCCACCTCCTTACGATTACGATTTTCACCTCCAATGGAGTCAGCGAGAGTGGGTATGTCGGACTCGAACCGACTAAAACGTACGTCGAATCTTCGGTTGTTTGATGAAGGAAGTAACATAATCCTCGCCACCAGGCCGTCCCGCGGCCATCTCTTTCGTAATTCGCTACCATGGTTATTGCACTACTGTTATGATATTCAAGATTCAACTTGTATGAGACCAACATCACATATTTGAAGAGAAGCTACTATTAAACAACCCCCCAATCCCTTCAATAATTCATAAAGGTCATAAAGTAGTAAACTTCTACTACTACTAAATATAGCTATTTGCATTGCAGCATTGGGCTGTTCTTACCTTGAAGAGCACTTTAAGCCGGCGGTCTCGGTTGTCATACGTTGCATATGGTCGTCATTACGGGCAGGTGAAGCGCAAAAATAAGTCCAATACCTGGTCTAACTGCAGTACTTCGATATCGCCTGTACCTTTCTTTATTTATGGCGCGTCGATTTGACTTCTCTTCGCCTGATGTTAAGCTGAAGGCAAAGTCCATACCTATAGGATATGGAGGCCAGGTAGTAGTCACTCCATAGAAAATTCCGAAGCTCTACACTGGAAGTGGACGAGCTTAAAAGCGGACACTGAACTCCAAGGTGACATAAAATAATAAAAATTAGGATAAAACTTGTCATGTCATATTTATTAAAAATAAATAACTGAAGTAGCAAAAACGGTAATCCGCGTATTGTTACCGAAATAACAACGGTTTTTACTACAGTAAATAGTCAAAGTCAACTGCGAGAAACTGATTACGTCCGAGTTCGTGTATTAAACCCGACACGTATGTTGCATGTGCTTTCGGGCGGTAAAATGCAGCTCGTTATCTTGAGCACTATGATGAGTTCATTTTTTTATGTAATGTTCTTTTATTTTCGTTTTATGACTCTTTTGCTGTGAAATCTGCATGTAAGTTGCTTTTATAGTCTTTGTACTTTTTTATGTTCGATGGGCTTGCGTTTGGTCACTATCTCAAATGGTGGTAAGTGATGATGTGGTTGACGATGGAGCTCGCTTGCCTAGCAGTAACCTATTGACTTTAGTCTTGAAGACTTACAAGTTATAGCTATCTGGAAACACAGATTCGGGATGGGCGTTTTATGACATGATAGTAATGTTTCAATTGATATCAAACATAGTTAACGGTCCAACGGGAGTTAAACCCGCAATTTTTCCAATAGCATCCCGGGAAATCATCTATTCTGATCGATAGTTCTTATAACTGTCGGTAGATGCCTCCCATCACCCTAAGATAGTTGTAAAGGAAAATTTTAAATGCTTCAGACGGGGTTCCAAGGCTCAGTAGTAAGAGCATTTCCTCTGTAAGGGAAACTCGCGGGTTCAAGTTCCATCGCCTTAAATGTTTTTATTTATATATAACTAACCGATATATAGTTTCGCAATATATCACAGAAAATTTATTTGCATATTTTACTTACACGACAAGACGAATGAGGCCTTCAAAATAATGGAAATATACTTAAAAATTTCTTGAACTAACACTAGATTAAATTTTCCAAAACTACCCACAAGTAGGTTCTAAACAAATATATTCAACCCCATTCATATTCTACTCGTCCTACAGTAATTCGTTCTCAAATGAACGTTACGTTGTCTCCTGTCATTCCCCTGGACACTGTCCCAGTTTGTGAAATAGGGGTTAGCGTTAGGTGATTATAGTTGAGATATGCCCAGGGGACATTACACTGGAGTAATAATAACATTGCGACTGAGCTGTCATCCTTTTGTGAAACCTTTTTACTATCTTAAGCTGATATCAGACGTTTACTTTTTTTATCATCGGCAGGACTAGCATGGCGATGAAAAATGTCGTCACCATGACGCTTTCACAACACGTTCAGTATTACAATGGTGGCGCTTAGTTTGACGGCATCATCAATTGCTTTTTCACAAACACGTGAGCTAGTTAGTAAGAATTCCATGATATGTCCACCTTGAGGCTGCTATACATATACATAAATAAATTCTAACTGATCTCACGAATGAAAGGATCCTTCTGTGATGAATCGGTTCACTTTCGGCGTTCTGATGTCATCGAACGGTATTATTGCGAGAAAATAAAAATGATGTTCAAATCTATTTCAACCCGTCTATGCAGTGTGAACACATATTTCAAATGAAAAATGAAGCAATCACCTGAAAGAAAGTGAAAAAGTGAACCGTCTGATATTACCTTTAGAGTAATAAATAAGAATATTATAATCTATGAAACCTTCTGTGTAATTGTATACCATATAATTCTGTAGTTTTCCCCATAGTATATTATGCAGACCTTGGTCTTCAAAGTGAGGGATGGGCAATGGAGACACAACCCCGTGATAATGATGTTAGTTTAAATAATTAATTCAACTAAGTCTGCGAGTAGTTTCCCGTGAATCCACCCGTGTGGAAATCTATTCCCGGGATAAAAAGCAGTGTTTCGTATTCCAGCATCAACCTCCGTATCAAAGTTTGACCAGATCCAGCGTGTCATTAGAACGCAATTGAATTATAAGCCTCTTTACAAACTGTCACTTTATCAATTTCAAATTTAAACAAAAAGTTCAGGTCGTTAACATTTTGCAGCGATGAAAAAATCAAACTTCTACGTGAATGCAATCAAAGGCTGCGCACACTTATTAAGCAAATTACACCATAACAGTGATTCCATTTTTCTTCATATGACTATACGATATACTAAGCAATTTAACGCCTTTTCCCTAAGGAATAGGTTTATTTTTTGTAAAACATATTATCCATATAAACACCCAGATTCATGCATGACATTATGTTGCAATATATTTGAAAATAACCTGCAACTGCTAACTTATCAGTCAAACGCTATACTATTACACCATAGAAGTCATTACATAGTAATCTATTAATCAAAAGAAACGCATTAAACGCAATGTAGTCAAGGCGCGAGGCGTGAAATTAATAAATCTATTATAACAATGTTCCGCGGTGGCTTTTTCTGTCTGCGACATGATAGAATTTATTGCTTATAGCTGGGAGTGGTGGTTGGCACATTGTAAGTTGATGTCACATAACAGAATTGAACAGATTTTTTTTTATAGTGTATACTATTTTTCGGCCTATGTGCCGTAGTAGTGGTACATTCGACTACTACGGGTCCAATGCCCGCTTAGTGCAAATATTGTATGCATGAATAATGTCTCTTTGTTATGGTCTATTCTATTTGTTTCTGTGACTTAGAGAGCATATTACATGGCAGTCGTTAGGGGCAGTTGGTCTGACGACAGCTAGCCCCGGACTCTGAGATGAAGACCTCTGATGTGACCGATATTCTAGCAATGAAATGGTAACCGTGGCTTGTGAACGTCTGCAACACTAGGAGCCTCACATTATTAATTTATAATACAATTATATTTTTTGTTTAAATAGCATATTTCTTTGAATTTACTAATCTAACAAAGTAATATTATAAAATAACTTATCTTAAATAGAAATTGCTTCAGGGAATTCCTTTCAAAATGCCACGCCATCATGAAAGATAATAACATAAACTTCTAAATAGATTTTCAGATAAGTAAACTATTCTTATCATCATAAATCTGAGAACTCTCTCTCCGAAGTCTCTGATGACGATTACGCCAGTGCGTGTAGCGATAGCAATGAGGATGCAGTTCGCCTACGCAAAGACTTGCACATTATCTTTGGGTCTGTAAACAAATTCCTAAATGTTGTGCATATCAATGCTCAAAGCGTTCACGCCCACTACCCTGATCTACTTTGTGCTTTCGATTCTGATATTATACATGCTGTGCTCATATCTGAAACTTTCCTCAAACCTTCACTCTCTTCTACTCAGTATTCATTACCAGGGTATAGGCTGATACGAAGAGACAGGGTGGGCAAAGGGTATGGCGGGGTCGGGATTTACCTGCGCAAGGATATAAAATTTAAAGTAATAGACCAGTCTTCTCATGTTTATAATGGTCTCACTGAATATATCTTTGTTGAGATTGACTTTTGCCATACTAAATGCCTTTTGGGTGTTTATTACAGCCCTTCCCTAAAAATTGACTATTTCTCTTCCTTCGAATCTATGCTAGAAAACCTTTCATCTATATACCAGCACTGCCTGATACTCGGTGACTTTAATACGTGCTTAATTAAGGAAGACGCGCGTAGTCGACGCTTGCAGTCCCTGGTCTCTTCAGTAAACATGCATATCCTATCGTCAAATGCAACACATCGCGCCCCTCACTCTGTTCCTTCTCTCTTAGATCTCATTATTGTGTCTGACCGTGATAAGGTTGCTTCTCATGGTCAACTTCCTGCTCCTTTCTCCTATCATGATCTCATCTACCTCTCCTATAAAATTCGTACGCCAAAACCTAATCCTAAATTCTTCTTTCTTCGAAGTTTCAAAAAAATCGATTTGGAAACTTTGAGAGCCGATGTGAGAGAAGCTGATTTCGCTCCTGTTTACAACTCCGGGGACATTGACACAAAGGTTGACAATTTTAACAAAATCCTCTTGTGCCTCTTTGATAAACATGCTCCACTGAGAAAGGTTAAGGTAAAGCATCTGCCTGCACCTTGGCTCTCCGAAAATATTAAACTGGCCATGTCTAAGCGCGATAAAGCCAAAAGATGCTACAACCGCAATCCAACGGACAACAATTGGGCATCGTATAAAACTATGCGGAATCGCTGCAGTCGTCTGTGTAGCGATGCAAAAAGGCGCCATATCCACGACTCCATCAATAATTCCAACACATCTCAGGTATGGCAATTTTTAAGATCTCTCGGTATCGGTAAAACCGACAAAATCGATGACATCACGCAGAATATTGACCTCAATGCGCTGAATACTCATTTCTCCATGCCTCCGACTTTGATAGATGACGTGGATAAGGCATCCACGTTAAGCTATATTTCCAGTCTTCCCCTGCCTGAATGTGCTTCGTTTATTTTCAACCCGGTTACGGAGAGCGATATAAAAAAACAAATCCTATCAATATCAATGAAAGCAATAGGTAATGATGGTATTCAACAACAAATGCTACTACCTATTCTAAATGATATTCTGCCAGCCATTACTCACATAATTAACTTTTCGCTTGAGCATAGCTCCTTTCCACTGGCCTGGAAGAAAGCACTTGTAATCCCTTTACCCAAAACCTCCAATCCCTCCTTATTATCCCAGTTTCGGCCCATTTCAATCCTACCGATCCTTTCCAAAGTGCTCGAGAACGCGGTGCGAAATCAATTAACCGGTTACCTCTCCTCTAATGGTCTGCTGAGTCCATACCAATCTGGTTTCCGTTCAGGCCATAGTACAGTCACGGCACTAATCAAAATATCAGATGATATCAGACTGGCCATGGAGAACAAACTCCTAACAGTATTGGTTTTACTGGACTTCAGCAGTGCCTTCAATTCTGTTGATTTCGACATCCTCTTGGGTATCCTTACATCGTTGAATATATCGTCCTCTGTAATCGCTTGGTTCAACTCCTATCTTCGGGGTCGCTCGCAGCGGGTTCGCTCTGATGAGGCGTTCTCGGACTGGTGTGACCTGGCTGCGGGTGTACCGCAAGGTGCCGTCCTCTCCCCCCTTCTTTTCTCCATTTTTATTAATGCTATCAACAAAGTTATATCTTCCAATTATCATCTCTACGCAGACGACTTGCAGATTTACCGTCATTGTGGGGCTGACGAGGTGGGTGGGGCAATTGCGGCCGTCAATGGTGATCTCAGAGGCATTAGTGCATGGGCAAAATCTTTCGGTTTGCTTGTCAATCCTGCTAAATTGCAAGCAGTCATTATAGGGAGCAGATATTTTTACAATAAGCTTGACCATGCCTCTCTGCCTCCTGTTTACTATAACAACACCTTGATACCTTTTACCTCGGTTGCCAAAAACCTTGGTATTATCTTCGATTGCAACCTGTCATGGACTAGTCATGTCAACAAGGTAAGCAGGAGGGTATTTAGCACTTTTCACTCACTTAAGCTTCTTCAGAATTTCCTTCCTTTTAAGACCAGAGTCTGTCTTGCTCAATCTCTTCTCCTTCCTCTTCTAGACTATGCCGACGTCACCTTTTTGGATGCAACTGAAGAACTCTGGAACAAGATGGAGCGACTGCAAAATTTGTGTATTCGTTTTATTTTCGGTCTCCGCAAATACGATCACGTTTCCGAGTTCCGAAAGCAACTAAAATGGTTACCAATTCGGCGGCGTCGAGATGTACATATTCTTTCCCTTCTCTTCTCTATTCTTCATAATCCTCATTCTCCTTCGTATCTTCGTGAGCGCTTTGAATTCCTTGTGCCCAGGGGTAAACCCTGTCGTACTTCCTCCTCTCTTCTACTTCGAACTCCTTGACATAGTTCTTCCTGTTACGACAATTCTTTTACAATTTCTGCAGTGCGTCTTTGGAACTCTCTTGCTCATACCATACGCGATAGTCCATCTTCGCACATTTTTAAAAAAACGAACAAGAGACTACTTTCTCTCGCAACTATAGCAGACATAAAGTATGGATGTATTTATTTATTTATGTATTTATGTATGTATGTATGTATGTATGTATGTATGTATGTATGTATGTATATATGTATGTATGTAGGTATGTATTTATGTATGTATAAATGCATGTTGTAAGTATGTATAGGTTCTATCTATGTATATCTATGCCTTTTACCTGGGGTATACGTCTCGTATACCTTCTACATCAAATTCGATGCTTCATGTACATTAGACTTAACCACTCATGTAGCAATTCCTCTGTGCACTCCCAGGTTTGCTGGAAGAAAACTCAACTTTGAGTTAAGCTCGCCTTTGTACATCTCGTCTCACTATCTTGTATAAATATAATATATTATGTGTACATGAAGAATAAATAAAAAAAAATAAAATAAAAAACTAAAAATAGGCTTGATATTTTCAGACTATATCTACTGGCTCTAGTAGAAGAAGAAACTTTGAAAGTAAAGTAAGATTAAAATTATATTACTTTTAAGGCCCTTGACGTGACAAATGCTTCACCTATAATATATGTTCTATTACACCATGTAACATTAATCAGTTACTAGAAACAGTGAAATTGTACCTTTAACTAATGACGTTCGCATCAAATAACATTTACTTACCACACGGCGTTCGCGAAAAAGGATAATGTAACTGAGTCAACTGCGACATCGCAATATGGGAGAGGCTCGTATAAGTAATAACAGCTGCAGACATCGGCAGCTTTGTTTGAATTAATGTGACGTCGTAAGAGCCAACATTTGGATTGGCGAAAGGGCACCAACATTAACTGTTTATCATGTGACTAATTGGACGTAACAGGTGTGGAGAACTGGTCAATGTTGGCACTATTTGTGATTATTAAAGGCTACATATTACATACTGTGGTAATTACAGGTGGCCATGAAATTGTTACTTCCAATTTTATCCTGCTTTCAATTCTTTTACAGTATTAAAGTATAATCTTGTTTTATAATCTTCAGCAATCAACGACCCAAAGATGGCGTGCGTTTTAGTCGGTTCGAGTCCGACATAATCAACTCCACCGACTTTGGCAGAGGTGGTATTCGTGGGGATTTTGCGCATGATAAGAACCTATCTATTAAAAATATACGTAAATAGCTCAATTTATTTTTAATCAATACTATTATAAAAAAAATTATTCTATTTATATAAAGTTCCAACGTCGCGCGTCGTCCCATTAGACGTGAAGGAGATTTTCAAATGCTTTTCGATCTGCGGGTAATTTTAAAATATCTGTCTGATACTCTTCAAGACATTAATTGGTAGTGCTTGTGCGGCTACGCATGTAATTAATTTCTTTGCGATTTACAATGCAAGTGAATAGCAAGGAATCAGGGTCAAAAAAGCTCCATCCTTCATAATACCGCGGATAATAATAACCTTATGCTGTGTTTTCGGCAGTGAGTAAGGTAGCCAGAGCTCACTGGAGAAGATTTGTATTATCAATGGGAAGACCGAGAAACCTTTATTTGTCTTCTATACTAACAGCACAAAGAATCTCTTAACCTTCACCCCTCTCCCCCTCCTTTCCCTTCACCCCTCTTCTCTATACGGTTGGCAGTACAAATGTGACGCCCCTGGTGTTGCAAATGTCCATAGGCCAAGCTTTCCATCAGGTGTGCCGCGTGCTTGTCCGCTATCTAATTGATAAAAAAAGATAGTTTGTTAATAAATTTCTTAAAATATTCAATCCCAAAGGCAACTCTAATACCAAACTACTAAATTTCGTATAACTTCATAAGACAGAAATTAATTGGTATTCGATTAAATCTCCAATCTGTTTCTATGCAATGGTATTCCAGCTCGAATGAGAAACCAAATTGGATTGTACAGCAATATCTACGACGGCTGTTCTATTATGAAGCTATAACGTAATAAGACCTCAGAGGGAGCGCCCATGAACATTTTTCCCATCTATTATGTCAAAATTGGATCCTCAATACTTGAAACAGAATGGTATTATGAATGTTCGGTACAAAAAATATTGTTTGGCAAAAACTCGATTTGAAAATAAGTTTTGAAAGTATAACATTAATATCGTATATTAAAACCTTACCAAGTGTCTTCAATACCAGATTTCATTCCCAAATGAAATATTATATACTCACCTCTTCTTTTATATAGTACAGACGTAAATACATTACAAAAATGATTAAAGTCACTTCATTGAAAACAAAAAACAAAAGCCAATTCACATATTTATTTTAACAAAAAAATTAATTTAAATTTTATTACAATAATTAGTTTATTAGTATCGGTGTGTATGTATTTTGTATATAGTTATTAATATTCTAATGTAAAAACAATTGTATATATGTTACTTAAAAATAAATATTATACCTTTTCAACAAAAGACCAATTCTGATTTATAGAAATGATAAACAATTTATTTTTACAAGTCCACGGTTTTTAGTCCATCTTACTAAGTCAATAAAATTAAGCATTCCAATCATTCCGCAGTTACTTCCTGAACATAATACCTGAACATAATCGGCCCTTGTCATAATAATGGAACCATTAAGGACCTCTTGACAAGCGAAAAATTTTGTATGCTTTTAGATTTTTATATTTTTATTCTACAGGGCTCCTAACGATCGTAATAAAAAACGAATTAGCGACCCTCTGCAGTTGAAGGTTATATTGGTAGTACATGAGTGTTATTTTTGATATTAATAAAAGTGCTATGGTGAAAATCTATTCATAATAGCGGGAACACTTAACCCTACAAAGATAATCCTTTTTTAACGTTTTAACCTTTTAACGTTATAATCATCATTCTCTGACCCGACCGAACCTCGATTTTTTCCGGTAAGCGACTACTAACTGGCTTCTACAACCGATATCGACGTATTGGTGATATATCAAGGTTCTGTAGTTAGACTAGCCGGACTTTTAAGGCTCCAATCACACACCACTCACTCACGGTTTATCAACACCAAGCAATAGCAAAATATCACTAATGGTCATAGAAAGGAATGCTAAACCGCACCTCTCAAAGCAAGTATGAAAACTTCTTACTCGAACTATGGTACTCTATAGTGTGGTAATGGTTTACTACAGGTGCAATATAATATAAATTCAGATATTTATGCTGAGAGGGAATAGCGACAGCCTCCGTGGCGTAGCGGTAGTGCACGCGACTGCTACGCACGGGGCGCAGATTCGATCCCCGCTCAGTGCAAAAAGTTGTAGGCATGAATATGGCTGTTTGCACTGGTCCGGTCGGTCCCGGTTGCCATACAAACATCTATGGCAGTCGTTACGGGCAGTTGGAGCCCTCAAAAGTCCAACCAGTCTAACTTGGAACTTCGATATCGCCATTGGTCATTGTACCATTGGTTGTGGAGGTCAGATGGCAGTAATCACAGTTAGACTGAATAGCCGACCCCAACTCAGTTGGGAAAAGGTTCAGAGAATGATGATGCTGAGAGGGAATCGAACCCGCACCTCCTGCGTATTCACTATCGTACATAATATAAGCTGTCCTGAACAGACCTTTTAACGTTACAATATTGGATTTATTTTCTCATTAGGTAGTATTTAAGTTTGTGATGAGGTATAGTTTGACACATTACTAAGTTACACAATACTATCCAGTTAAGACAGATAAGGTGGGTGACAGTTTTAAAGATATTTAAACCCCTCAGTACTTCCAGTAATCCAACTATCTGATATCACTCCAGAACATCTATTTTTTCAGTGGGTTTTGAAGGACAAGCGTCAGTCGCTTCACTTAAACTTCAATCCAGCTTGAACTTGAACTATAAGATACTTCATGTGTACAGTGTATACACATAAATGAATAATCGTAAAGTAGAGCATATTTTCAGCCAAAATTCCATTTTTACAAATTCCAGTTTTATAAATGTTGAAATTAAATCGATAATTTATGAGCCCAAGGAATCTAGAAAATTATCCGCTGTTTATTAATTTCCAATCTTATTTAATAAGATTCAAAATTATTAAACACAGTAAATCTTGCAAATCACTTCGATGCTCTCAGAAAATATTTGCTTTGTTATGCGATTTTCAATCTTATTGAACGGGTACAAAGTCAGTAATGCTTTGACAGAAAAGAAAAATCTGCGCTGCGCTTCGTTTTAATAAAATGTGCCTTACTTATAAAAGCATTTATTAAATAAAAATATTAATACAAAATTACAGCTATTATGAGTTAATAATGCCCATGTTATACATTATCATAACCTGTGAATATTGTTTACATAATATTTACATTTAACAAAATTGAAGTACTTAAGAAACATTAACCCAGATGTTGTATAATTCATTTTGACACCTTATTTAATTTTAGAGTGTATAAAATCGACACCATACGTCAGTTGAAGCTTTATACAAGCTGATATAAATATGTGTACCAAGTGATATTTATTAGGGTCATATTACATACATACGCGTGACTCGGTGGGCTTGAGGCAGGCACGGATTTGGGTAAATTAATTTGAGAATACTTCGAGCCTGTTGAAAAATAGTAAACTATTTTTTGTAGCAATGTAGCAGGTCGAAACAGGTGGTCTCTACCGATTAGTCGCTGTATATCATAATCTCAAAATACCACATTCGTTAAACATCACATTCGCAGAATACGATATTCGCAAAATATGATATTCTCATAATACCATATTCTCAAAAGATCATCCTACCATACTGGCAAAAAAGCATGCCATTATCTATGTATGTATGTACTGTACTATATTTCGTGAACAAACTTTAATTTTAAAGAAACGTGAAATATTAATGTGCATATTGTTTAGGACAAACACATGAATGAAATTACCTAAGACATGAAAACATTTTGTGATGTTTATATACTACGATAATAACTAACGTACAAACTATACAAGTCCTTAAAGACTAACGATTTTTTTTAATTTTTCAATAAGTTGATGTTCACACTATATCACTTCACATGTATATGGTTTGTGTTTATTGTATATTATCTCAATAACAAATTGCATGCGACACTGCAGTTTACTGTGCCATCAAAGTGTATAGTCATTAAACGCAAGTGCTCAATTAAGAACATTAAAAGACCCCATCCAGTTAGTTAACTGGTTACGATATTACAAATGGAGTTACAAAATTTTTCCGGAAATTTCAAATTCTAATCCGTCCCTGGCCACCTTTATTTGTATTCCCGGGTCGTAGAGCAGGGCTGGCCCAAATACATGGGACGTTTATACCGTACCTTAACTCGTGGGTTGTATCTTCATAACGCTCAGTCAAAATATTAGGAGTCTCGTAATGGCTGTGCGGGCAATTGACAAAATCGAACATATTCGGAGAAGTACCATAAATTCGGTTAGCTGATATTTTTTGAGAGTTTTCATTAAATATGAAAATATAAATTTGGTAAAGGGTATAAATAGCACAAGGTACTTTTATATCTAGAATAAATACGTTGTGGAAACAAGATCAGATTCAGAACATCATCAGAGATCAGAATTCAATTACCCGAGTCCCACCCACGCCGTGTTTTCAATAAAAACTCACAATGTGAACTAATTCATCAGATTATTTTCAAATTGAGTTTAACAAATTATAAACGAAACCTTCCAACTTTCGTAAAATTAATTTCCCATCAACTTTAATCTTGACACAACAATGGCACATTTCCAAATATCTTTGATTTAATCATTAAATTGCCTAACATCATACCATTTTAACGGCTAAACCATTCCGGTACAAATGGCGGGACCGTAATATTATCCCTTGACCAGAATAATGGTTTGATTAATATCTAGTTATTAATCATCCTTGAAACCGAACTATTCAACGGACACCGGGGAATAACCGATGTTAGTCCAATTTGAAATTTTGAAATTAGAACCGTATAAACAATATGGCAGGCGTGCGTTTGTATTTAGAGTTTCGTTACTCCCTGTTGGTTAGAGCGGAAATTCCGATTATTATCAAATTAAATGATATTTTGAATAAGGAATTAGGAATATAAACCCCGTGTGATATTATGTTTTGTTTAGTTTGTATAAAAGATTGAAATCAATAGTTACCTGAAGTGTAAGTGTGATATTCTTGCTGCTGCATACGTCTATATGCCACAATAACTGTTGCCTTGATAGGCTTCAATAGGCAACCCTGATGGGTGTGCTGTGTGCTTGTCTATTCCCAATATAAGTGGCATAAAAATATTACTAAAATGAATAGCTAAAAAAAATATTTAAATTATATATCTATATCTATATTAATATTATAAAGAGGAAAGATTTGTACCTATTTTTGTATGTTTGTATGTTTGTAATGAATAGGCTCAAAAAGTACTGGGCCGATTTAAACAATTCTTTCACCTCTAAAAGGCTACAATATCTAGGAGTAACATAGGCTATATATCATCACGCTACCATACAAGGGAGCGGAGTAATAATCATAAATCTCAATTGATCCGGTAAATTTCTATACATTGGCGCTAATATCGCTAACAATTTCCGTTGTCATGACAGCAAGGAAAAGTAGTATAGAGAGGCAAGTAGTGAATCGAGTAGAGCGCGATAATCGACATCCACGCGGGCGGAGCCGCGGGCAACAGCTAGTTTGAAATAAAATGTCTTCTAGCAATCGGCGATAGGAGATTGAGTAACGACAAAACTATGTACTTTTTACATAGCCTTTTAGTTTTTTGTGATATATGATGTTTTAAAGGTGAGACATCTTTTGTTAAATTATTATAAAATATATCGACAATCAATCTTGGTGGGTAGCTACTTAATTATTTAAAAAAAATACACGTACCTGAAGTAAATCTAAATACATATTGAAATTGATTATTTTTCTTATAAAGACCAGCACACGACCCACCTTTTGAGAAGTGGTGACCGTGACCTACTGACGGTTGTAACACCAGGGGTGACATACTCGTACGGTCGACCATGTAGAGGGGACGGGGTAAGTTGACGGTTAAGAAAGTTATTTTTTGAACAAATAATGTTCCATTAATATTTGTCATACCGATTTTTTTTTAATCTGAATGTGATTATCTACTTTTGTCACTTTCTTATTTTTCGTAGCAATATTTACAAGCCTAAATTTAGATACAAACTTACAACACACATGCATGTACTGACTTATGAGTATATAATAAGGAAGATGTAAAGTCACAATTTCCCATTATAAATTCACTGGTAAGCCTTAGGCATTACGTTTACATTTTTTTATGTGTCCGTGTTGTACTGAAGTAATGGTTCCATATTACAAATGTTAAAGTCAAATGAGTTTCAAGGAAAAAGTCGGTAATTATGGGTGACGCAAGGCAAACCAAAGTTTTAAATGAATCAAAAACTGTTTAATGAAAATAAATATTTATTGCTCGCGGCTATACCCTCATAAAGATCGGACATTGAATAGATGGACGGAATACCTTACGGTTTTAGTTGATTCAATTCCGACAATCATGATCATGATGATGATGTTTACGACCTCCGTGGCGTGGGGGTAGTGAACGCGACTGCTACGCAGGAGGCGTGGGTTCGATTCCCGCTCAATGCAAATATTTGTGTACATGAATATGAATATTTGCATTGGTCTGGGTGTTTCTATGTATAATATGTATGTCATCATTCCCTGAACCTTTTTTCCCAACTCAGTTGGGGTCGGCTTTCCAGTCTAACTGTGATGCGGCTGAACTTCGATATTTCCGTGAAGCGACTGCCATCTGACCTCCACAACCAATGGTCTAATGACCAATGGCGATATCGAAGTTCCAAGTTAGGCTGGTTGGACTTTTGAGGGCTCCAACTACCCGTAACGACTGCCATAGATGTTTGTATGGCAACCGGGACCGACGGCTTAACGTGCTCTCCGAGGCACTTATAAACCTGCGATAAATACACACATAACTTCGAAAAGCATCGAAAAGTCATTGGTGTGTGCCATAGTAACCTGGGATCGAACTCGAGACCTCGTCTCAGCAGTCCATTACCCATACCACTAGGCTACCGCGGCTTGTATAATATGTATGTATTTACAAAAAAAAGTATCTAAGTATGTTTATACGCATTTTAGAACCCATAACACAAGCTAGGTAAATAATGCTTACCATGGGTCTAGGTGTCGTTGTGTAGATTGTCCTAGAAATGTATTATTATTATGTTAGATCAATAGACATGGTTGAGTTATTTGAACTTTCACAAAATTCACACTTAATTATGACAGAACAGGACTTATTCGTGAATTATCATTAAAATATTACTATATTTACTCCGGTACTCGAAGTAAAAATACATTTTTTTTTTACAAATTTAACGTAAACTACTTATAATCTACGAAAATGTCACGTTCTATTATAATTACTTGTTTGGGTGGTAACCAAGAGATTTAACTATTCAGAATCATACCCTGCAGTTTATGAAAACTTAACATCAACTACCCTACTCACTGTACTTCCCACGCCAGGTAGCTCAAACGTGAGTAGAAATTCCGTTGTACCTCATTCGCTACATAATATTTCAGGTAGTTCTACTATAAGCTTACGTAACCTATTCTACTAAGCTAATAACATACATTTACATAAATAAAGTCGCAAATTTCACAATCTAATGTAATACAACGCCAGAGGGCCCCATCAAAACTGCAGCGGGTCATAACTTTTCTCATTCTACCCGCATGAAGATGAAATAACTTGGCGTGTATATGTTTCGCTATCTGTAATGTATTCTTCTTATAAGGAATCGTTAAACTACTAATTTTTTTTGTGAACTTATAATGCGGTCGATATGATAGTTTTAGATTTGCAGTTTCATCTGTCCCTTAATATTCACCAGTAGATTCTCTGGTATACTGCGGTAGCCTAATGGTATGGGTAATGGACTGCTGAGACGAGGTCTCGGGTTCGATCCCAGGTTTTACCATGGCACACACCAATGATTTTTCGATGCTTTTCGAAATTATGTGTGTATTTATCGCAGGTTTACAAGTGCTCGGTTAAGGGCCCAGATCGTGAAAATCACCGAAAAGAGTGTTACGATATTTCATATTTAACTTATTTAGATATGATTGATATCAATGATAATTTGTATATATTACAATCAAAGACCAAAATATATGTTAGTCTTATATTAAATCCTTAAAACCTAATAATTGCTATATAATAAACGTCAACAAACGCACAAAATTTGACAAAAATGCAAAAACATGCCTTCGTATTCTTCAAATATTACCCAATAAATCAACACAAATTGATAAAAAGAAACACTTTTTGAACACTGAAGAAACCAATACTTAAACCTATGTACTTTTTTTTGTACCTTTACAAACAAAGACTTCCTCTTTTAAAGCCCTAAAATCTAGATATGTTCTACGTAAATTCTCCATAGAAAAATGTATGAAAAATCACGCGCATCCCGATATTATGATTTAGTAACCCGCATCGCTACTGATCGGCAGTACGTTTTTATACTTCAAGGTGACACCACGCGTGTCGTATGCGCCAGCAATATTACGTGTTGTGAATTTGTGTTTTTTGTGAAAAACTGTAAGTATAACATTTTTATAACTAATTCACTTTTAGTAAGTAGGAAGTACCGATATAATGAATGTCTGGAAGAAAACCATGATGGAACTAGATATAAATCGTAAAAAATACAAAATTATTTAGATAGGTACGTAGTTTGTTGAGGAGGTTATTTTATGAACCTTGTAAAGTAGGTATAAATACCGAGGAAAAAAATTACGAGATTTGTGTGAAAGTGTCATGTAAAAATTCTAGTTTTATTTGAGTGCTTTATCATGTCTAAGTACTAATAATAATATATTCGCATTTGTTGTTGTTGTTGCATGTAAATATTGGTTTGTATTATAAGTAATAAAGTCGATTTCTATAGGAATATTCTCATAATAATTAATTTTATTACATAATATAGTTAAATATTCGTTTTCATGTTCATCATATTGTCTAAATATCAGATTGTGGAAGTAGGTATGTTTCCTATCTGAAATAGCATGGGCGTACATACTTCGCTGCCGTCAAAGACGCGCGCGGCGCACCGCGCCTAGAGTCTGGTTAGGGTTAGGGTTGTACAAAAATTACAAAATAAATAAAAGTGGATACTATTGATGATTAATATTTCCAGTATTGAAAATAAAGAAAACCTTCAGGCCGAGACTCCGAGCAACACTGCTACGCGCTGTATAGAGGTAAGTTGTTATACGTAATTAGACTTGTTACATAAACAAACAAACCAACTACTTAGTTAGTGATGGGCGAAGACAAAATCTCAGTACCTATAGATTTTTTTCTTGCAATATTTATTATTTTCATTGGGAGACACAAACGAACTACCTAGTTAGTGATGGGCGAAGACAAAATCTCAGTACCTATAGATTTTTTTCTTGCAATATTTATTATTTTCATTGGGAGACACAAACGAACTACCTAGTTAGTGATGGGCGAAGACAAAATCTCAGTACCTATAGATTTTTTTCTTGCAATATTTATTATTTTCATTGGGAGACACAAACGAACTACCTAGTTAGTGATGGGCGAAGACAAAATCTCAGTACCTATAGATTTTTTTCTTGCAATATTTATTATTTTCATTGGGAGACACAAACGAACTACCTAGTTAGTGATGGGCGAAGACAAAATCTCAGTACCTATAGATTTTTTTCTTGCAATATTTATTATTTTCATTGGGAGACACAAACGAACTACCTAGTTAGTGATGGGCGAAGACAAAATCTCAGTACCTATAGATTTTTTTCTTGCAATATTTATTATTTTCATTGGGAGACACAAACGAACTACCTAGTTAGTGATGGGCGAAGACAAAATCTCAGTACCTATAGATTTTTTTCTTGCAATATTTATTATTTTCATTGGGAGACACAAATGAACTACCTAGTTAGTGATGGGCGAAGACAAAATCTCAGTACCTATAGATTTTTTTCTTGCAATATTTATTATTTTCATTGGGAGACACAAACGAACTACCTAGTTAGTGATGGGCGAAGACAAAATCCCAGTACCTATAGATTTTTTTCTTGCAATATTTATTATTTTCATTGGGTGACAAACACATTAGTACCTAAATAGTTCTCAATTGCTTTCTCAAAAGAAAATTCTCGTTAAAATCCCATATTTTATGTATGTAGGTATAATAAATAATATTAATTTAACCGATTTTGATGATTTTAGAATCATTAGAATTGTCTTCTAAGCCCGAGTGACATAGAGTAGGTGACGTCATAAAAAACCAACACCTATAGCGTAAAGGAAATTTATAATATATGTAGTCAGATTTATTTATTTTTTGACGTGATAATGTCTTATAAATCGATGAACAAAGGCAACATGCACGAAAAAGTGTCACATTATGTCACGTTAGGGTCAAGCAAGAGCATGGAACAAGCGATGGAGAATAATATTATAATGTTATCCCGTAAAATTATTATCCTAAACCGACTTTACATTTTATACAAAACGTTTATGTTTTTGATCTATGTGTTTCAAAGATGTATTCTAAGGGACTTCTTAGCTATGTTTGAAGAAATTTGGCCCATTCTTTATTTATTATTTTTTATAAAAAAACAATCAAGCCATTATCTTTCTTTACAGGAACTAGTAATTGAAAACCGTCAAGAAGGAAAGGTGGTTGAAGTGGAAGTTGGGCGTAGAGTAGCAGATATTTCTTTTTTTTTTAAAGCTGTTCAGGCCATAGGGGACCGCGGTCCAATGGATTGTATCCTCAGTATAATAGGTGAAGTAAAAGTTGGTCGGGACTCAAAACTCATCATGAAATGTATGTGTAATTAGTATGTGTAATATGAAATTTACTGGTGTGTTTGGTTGAAAGGAAGAAGATAGCATGGAAGTGAATCATCAAATTTTATCTGGTATCATATCATCTGGTGGGAGCTACTTTCAGTTAAAAACATTAACTGCCCTACCAATTATGTCACCTTCATTATATAATGAAATTTATAATACGGTTTGCGATTGATGGGAAAAGACAGGAGCACAATCCATGGCAGAAGCTGTCAAGGAAGAAGCAGAGTAAGCAGTGTCAGTGTCAAATTTTGGAAGGAGCAAATGGAGATGAAATTAGTTTGGTTTTATTACGATTGACTACTTCCAGAATTAGTTGATCCTCGGCAGTCACGAAGCGAATTCGTGACGCGCCCAGTTCCAGTATCATAGAGGCTACGAAAGAGAGGAAAGAAAGAACTTTACGTGTTTTGAAAGAGAAGGACGCCTAAGGATTTTGAAATAGACTGAGGTAACTTAACTACCCAGCCGGTCGATTCACGTGCATCCAAAAGTTGTTTTAACTTAGAAATCGCCTTATGGTTTTCTGTTTTAAACGCACTTACTTATCTAGTCTTGGATTGTCATAAATCAATTACTGTACAATTCTTATACAATTTTGAAGAGTTACCTGGTGTAAAGAATCATCAAAATCGGTTTAAAAATACAGCGAATTGAGAATCTTCCTCTTTTTTTAAGTCGGTTAAAAGGGTTTGTTTGCAAAAAAACAAAGTGACATTTTGAAGTCACCACGCTACGGTTTTTATTACGTGAATCGGGCATCTGGTAACATTTTCATTCTGATAGGTTTTGCAATAGCAATTGATTTTATAATCAAATTAGCAGAAATCAGAATTTATTCAGTAATTTATTTAAACAACTTTAAACATTAGAATTTTGAACTCAAATTTTGTTATTGTTTACTTACTTTTAATTTGTATATTAATAATTTATAAACTTGTTTTACAAATTTTTGCACAACCCTAGCACGCTTGGCGACTCATATTTGTTATTGTTTACCTACTTTTAAATTATATGAATCATTTTTATACTTGTGTTTCATTTATTGATATTTTTTTGTAAAACCCTAGGAGATTTTTAAGATATCAAGGTGATCGTAAACAAATAGTAAGTAATTATTTGAGTTTATCCAATAGGCACATATCCTTGCGTATAGATAAACAGTAGCGAGGAAAGGCTCGATGTTATTTCGACCGTACTTGCTACTGAATTTGCAATTATGTTATTGAATGAATATTTTACGAAATAAGAATAAACTGTGGTAGTAAAATTACAAATAAATACATAGTTGGAATTTTAGGTAAGTAGAATACAAAAAGGTGGCTCTCTCTGGGTCATTCACCCGCCCCGGTCGGTTGTTTCAGTAAACAGTAGCGCTGCGGTCGCGCGAAATCGATGTTGCGTCTGGGCAATCTGGGCCCTTAATGGCAATAGGCTCACCACCTATTACATTGGGACCTAAACATAAACTGGTGAAGTGTGGGTGCTAGGACCTCTAGCCTATCCCCTTCAGTGATATAGGCGTGAGTTTATGTTATGTTATGTTTAGATTCTCTGGGCACTCAAATTGATATGCCCAGATTCAAATGTCGATCAATCAATTCGCCGAGGCAACATAGTTCAATGCAGAAGACTGCACCTGTATATCTGAATAGTTAATTTAACCGATTTCCAAAACGTATGGTGGTGAAATACCTACTAGGAAGATAATTTCTGTGCGATCTGATCCTCTCATCGGACGTTACTATTTATTCCGTGGAGCGTTTACTGTTTACTACTGCACAAAATGCACTTTGAGCAAGTTTGGTATTATGAACATACGAAGATACTATTTATTCTTCTAACTGATATTTGTTTCAAAAGTAGATCAACCCAACTGAAAGTATTAAAGATTTTACAACTAGCACATTATTTTGATAAAAGTCAGTTCCCAAAATCACTCAAAACTCATAAGGATACCCAAACCAGCTCTAACCATACTGAGAAACTACACGCTCTAACGAATAGCTACCCATTATAATCACTAAGGTGGAAGTTTTCTCATTTGCACGCCCCGCGGCCAGCGCAGTCCGTTTGCAAAAACTTGAGCAATTTTGTTCCTGTCGGCTTGTGGGCGTGTGTGTACTCGGCTTTTTGCAATAATAAGTTCAAGTGTTGAATAGGCTAACACCGAAAATGGTGAAGCTTCTAAGTTAGCTTGAAGTACTCGTAACGAAATATTACAAATATTATTAATTTCTTAAGTCTATGTGAGATATATTCTGATGAAAATAATAAACGTTTTGCTGTATAAGTAGATCAACGTTTGATTACTTAACGATTTAATTGTTAAAAATCGTAGAAGATACCAACTTCTGTGATGTGGGCCATGTACTTGTCTGCCACCTAAATGCGATGTTGCGGTAAATGACCTGCTATTATTTTTTCTGTTTCTATGACTTGACTTGCCTTGACTTGATTTTCATTCTCAGAGTCTTTTCCCAACTCGCTTGGGGTCGGTTTTCTAGTCTAACTGCCACCTAACAACACAACCGATTTGCGATATCAAAGTTCTTTAAAGGCTAAGTTCACAAGTAGCTGTTTAGAGATCGTGATTTTGAATCACACAATTACGGAACTGTTACCTGTTTACAGTACTTGCCATCCGAAGAGATGACCCTGGTTCTGCTATTGCCACGTCATCGTCAGGGGCATTACCACTTGTGCTGCCGACCCTGTAGAGGAGAGTCAAGGAAAAGCGGGGGGGGGGTCCAACTTAAGAGAGAGTCTGTGCTGTAAGAGCAGAAGACAGAAGAGGGCTTCATACCATCACACAGTAGTGTCAACCAAACCTCTTCTTCCTACAGTCCCGGGTACAGCCCTCGGACAACACAAAACCTCTCCAGTGAACTCTAGCTACCCTATACACCGCCGGAAACACAACACAAAGTTATTATTCAGCAGCGGTATTCTGTAGGGCAGAGGTACTTCCCTACTCAGACTTCTCAACTGGGTTGGTAGATACCGTCATGTCCTACCTCCCTTAAACTTTGTCATTTGCTACCAATGTTTATGCAGATTAAAACATTAACGTTTCAACGTCGTTGGTTGTCCAATTTCCTCAACAAAACCTACATTTTAAACCATCCACATGACAGCACTTCACTTCTCATTGTGCATAGTACATAGAATAAACACATTAGGTACAATACACATGACCCGACTGACGGCACTCGTTAGGCCCAGGCTAGACGTGTAATTATTGTAAGTGTAGCGTCTGCAAAATAGTCTCTTCAATGTTAATGTATGGAAGAAATTCTACACTGTTAATTGTTTAGACTGTATACGGGTTCTTATAAGGATTATTGTGCTCAAACACATCTCTCCTGCCCAACTTACCATGATTTTCGTTCTGGCATAGGTTTTTCTTTGGGATTTAAAAAACAGTTGCTATCGTAAAGTACACTGAATAATAGAGGTTTAGGTTTTAGGGTCCTTGTTAAACTGCAAACTTTAGATACAATCGATATTTGAGATCGGATGAATAAAATACTACGTGGTTCTTTAGGTATATTTAATTTTTTATTGAATCACTTTTTAACATAAAACCGAAATATGATAGGTCAGATTCTGTAACTCTAGCGAAACCACGGATTTAAATAGTTACTACGTGAGCCAAACGTAAACATATAACCGTTAATAGTATGTTGATTTACTAGAAGAAGAACTAGTTAACAATTGTTTTGACTGGTCATTTAATGCTAAATTAACCTAAACAATACATGCTAACCGCAAAACGAAAACAAACCTTATGCGTTCAGAATAGAGATTACTTTGCTATAAACTAAAAAAAAATCCGATGTTTCACACCTTCAATTGAGCAAGATGAATATTTAGGAAAAGTTCAGGTAAGTACTAAGAAAGTTATCGAATTTTTTTTAAATTGTTGAATATGTGCAAATATTATTTTGCATAAATGTTCTTATGAATGGAATATATACCTCGGACTTCCCCTTGTGTTTTTGCTTTTTAATAGGATTTAATTTAAATACGCGAACTCGTACTTAAATCACTTACTAGAGATGAAAATTTTTTTTACTAAATTAGTACCTACTAAAAATATAAACAATTATATCCCTAAATAAAAGAAAGATGGTCACTTAATACCATTGTGATAAAGTTAATCATGTACAGACAATAGACATTTCCAATTAATAGCGGCATTGAGTGAGCTTGCAGCGTAGATAAAATAAAAGTGTTAATTAATCTGTAGTTATCGGCTGAAGCGTCTTATGTTTGGGTTGCTAGCGTTGAAATCTGAACTTCCAAGTACATTATAGCCAAGAGATAAGTATACACCTTTTGGTATGTATCAATTTAGATCAGAAAAATAAATAGCTGGACTTTTCTCAATTTAAAACGGTTTGAATGGTTATCATACTAGTTGCTTTAAAAAAATTTCACCAAGTATGTACCTCGTAGGTTGACTTGTGCTTTGTCTTTTTGCTGTGTTAGTCTGATAGAGGTAGGATATAGCGGTATTCCCCGTCCTAATTGAGCCGACCGACTGGGGAGTATGTCCGCCCTACAGAATATTTCGGCTTATTTTGTAAAGTTTGTGTGTAGGGTTTTCGGCAGTGAGTGAGCCAACCATAGCTCCCTGAGAGGTTATGTGTTGTCAGTGGGAAGACCGATAAATCCTACTCTGTCTTCTGCACAGTCAACACAGAAACTCTTGTACTTGATCGGATTTTTTTAATTTATGGCACGTCAATTTGACTTCACCTCGCCTGTAGCACGAGCCTGACACCTGATATTGTAACCATCCATAGGCCACGGTAACCACTTTTCGTTAGGCTGTGTGCTTATCTACCACCTAAGTATATAATATCTTATTTTTAAATATAATATTTTTTATTAATAATGTAATATACATCTGCTGTCGCTACCTTCCTTCTCTGATTGCTGACATTCGTCGACTCGCAGTCCCTACTGGGGCCGATGACTGGAATATTAATAACACGATATACTTGACACTGTCATTCACTGTTCTGTTGTAGTTAGACGGATAATAGATGGCGCTGTTAGATAAAGCCCACTGGCACGCACGACATTTATGTTGGAGACTGAATTTGTGAGACGTTTAATGACTAATGATTTGATATGTTTGAATTTAGCAAATAGTTTAGTAACTGATTGAAATTTAACTGTTTAGGGTACTATAATTCCCTTGTTTTGTGAATAACGTGTAATTTTTTGAATATAATGTATTGTTATAATGTTATATTTCTATTTACAAAACTACATACTAAATAAAAATTTCATAATTCCAAAAGCCAATGAGTTTTACAAAGCAAAAAATGGTTCAGGCGTTTAGAGTAAAAAACATAGAAACATACAAATTATCATATTGGATATTTGATCCAAACTTTCACATTTATAAAATTACTTTAACATAAAGAATGCATAGATAATATAAGGAACAAGCATATCAGAGGAAGTTTGAAAGTGGGAATAGTAAACGAAAAATTGAAAAGTGTCAGTAACAAGAAATGATAATAATGTATAGCCAAATGGATTGACGTTTTGTAAGTTCCGTTTGATGATCTATACGGAATAAATGATTTATTTATTTTGAATTTGAGTTTCGTTGTAAAAACGACCAAAGTATGAATTTAGAGCTAGTAAAGTAAGAGATAGTCTAAGAACAGATGGTTAGATAGTGGAAAAGATATAGCAAAGAAGGCAGAGCCTGAGGAAATGACGTCTGATAGGAATGTGTGCAGACGAATTACATGTTACCGACCCCAATTAATTGTGACAAAGGCAGAGAGATGATGATGAGGATTACTTTGTAGTAAGTTTAGAACTTTCATAACAAATGGCATTCAATATTTCCGATGTATTTGAGACAAAAGGTTTATCGGATTATGATCAGATTTGAGTAAGGATTACGAACAATTTAAATGACAATCAACACTTCAGTTAGCGGATCATTCTCGTAATCCACCCATTGATCCTGTAAAATACCGTTTTGCTATGTAGATTGTGCTCTATGTATTTGTACCACGCGCTAAGATGGCATTACGTCACGCTTTTCTAACGATTTTGTATAAAGCGTTTTCGCGACATAAGAAATTAAATTTCCAAAATCAAATATCTTTGAAACTATTATTTATTTATTGAGACTTTATGCACAAATACAAAATAATTGTACAAAGATGTAAAAAATACCATTGGCATTTTCTACCAGTCAACCTTAGCGCGATGCAGAGAGAAATAGGTTTGTATTAGTAAGGTGTATTAGTTGTAGGAAAATGTCACATATATGCTCACGCCCGTAATCCCCAAAGGGGTTGGCAGAGGTATTTTAAACACCCACATGCCGCCACACGCCGCCAATCGGGCACTTTATGAGAAAATGTGTACGTCAACAATGACTTCGTAACTGAAAATGTTGCAGCTAAATAAATATGGAAAAGAAATTTTGAGCCGTTTTCTTGCTATGCGGTGTGAATCGCAAGAAAATAAGTTGCGTAAAATTACTTAGTCGCAGAAACACTACCAATTAACGTCTTGGGCAGTATCATATTGTGATTAACTAGTTCATCATCACTATCAAACGTTTCTCTGTTTCATTTACCTAATTCACTCTCTTATTAGACTACGTTTAAATCAAAGGAGATACAGTCGACTATTAAATCAAAGGAAGTGTACCTAAGTGGAACAAAGTTAAAAGGCTTGTAGTTTCAATCAGAAATAAAGGGGCAGCGTGGTTACAAAATCCGATTTAGTTGCAACTTGGTAGATTAGTGAAGTAAAGTCGGGTGCGCAGTTGTAGCGAGTACAGTTTTGTAGTCAAGTATTCAGTATAACAATTAAAATCATGTAGGCTAAGAAAATATATGAAGGGAGGAAAGGGGGGTCCTTACTTGTGCACAGTTTAACAATAGTAACTATAGCAATAATGAAATAATACTAATTTTTTTTTATAATATCACGGCAGAGGTGCTAGCACCCACATTTCGCCAGTTTATATTTAGGTCCCAATGTAATAGGTGGCGAGCCTATTGCCATTAACCGGGCACTTATAAACCTGCGATAAATACACACATAACTTCGAAAAGCATTGCAGTCATTGGTGTGTGCCATGGTAAACCTGGGATCGAACCTGAGACCTCGTCTCAGCAGTCCATTACCCATACTACTAGGCTACCGCGGTGTTTTGTTTACCAATTGTTTACTAATTATTATAGAAAGGAATACTAAACCACACCCATCAGAATTAGTAAAAAGCTTACCCTATCGCGTACCGCTGTTTCGGTAATCGCTGAGTTCAAGGACACGGCCTTATTCCTTCAGTCTGAGAATATACTACATATTTATATATCTATCTTAAATCAATATCTACTATACAAAAATAAGTCAGGTTTTCCTTCCTGACGCTATAGCTCCAGAACGCACGAACCGATTTCCACGGTTTTGTATTCGGTGGAAAGGTCTCGGGCTCCGTGAGGTTTATAGCTAAGAAAATTCAGGAAAAATTTCAACAGAAAAGCGGGAAAGCCATCTGGTGGCGAAACGGAGTTCGCCTGGTTTGCTAGTTTATACATAAAATGAAACATTGAGCTCTAAGTACATTTTTAAAGGATGTAGGACGTAGATGACTCGTGTAGCGGCAAAACACGGGTCGAGGTATGTCCTTCGCACTTGCGGAATATTGCACATATATTAGACTACAACAACTCCCCTCAGGTAAGAAGTCTTTTTACTTGCTTTGATGGGTGCGGTTTGACATTCCAATCTATGATAATTAATAATAATTTTCTATTGTAATTTTTGGAATTGTTAAACCCTGGGTGAGCGGTGGGTCCCCCTCCCTCCCCCAATATAATTTCTTGTGATGGATTTCCGCCAGGTAGCGCCTACATCTATATCGTATATAACATTCACGAATTACTACTATTTGCCTATATTGTCTATTCATATATTGTCTATTCATATATTGTATCTGTTATTTACATAGCACCTAATACCAGCCACCGCCACTTCAGCATAGAATGTTAGCAAATAACAATCGAGCATTGTTGGAAAGTTGGAATGCTTTGTGAGGTGGACAGTAATGAACCAGGTGAAATGAGTGGGACACCACGCGACCCGCGATACTAATATGCCGAGTATGTGGAATGTGAAAATAAATTGAATATTTCAATGTATTCATTATTTACTGAATAAAAAGCTCACCGCTGTAGCCTAGTGGTATGGGTAATGGACTGCTGAAACGAGGTCTCGGGTTCTATCCCGGGTTTTACCATGGCACACACCAATGATATTTCGATGCTTTTTGAAGTTATGTGAGTATTTATTGCAGGTTCATAATATGAGCCCGATTAATGGCAATAGGCTCGTCACCTATTACATTGGGACCTTAACATAAACCTACGCCTACCCCTTCGGGGATATAGACGTGAGTTTATGTTATGTTATCTTCAGTCAGATAACCTCTGAAAGCCTTTAAACGGTACAGAATATTCCATCAAGAACCAAACGGTTCGGTGAGTCTTTTCTCTGCCGTACCATTAAGTCCTTTTTTTTTTTTTATCGTGCGCAAAATCCCCACGGATACCACCTCCACCAAAACCGATGGAGGTGATTATGTCGGACTCGAACCGACCAAAACGCACGCCGTCCATGGGTCCTTTTTTGCCGGAGGTGAGATTATACAAGACATATCTCTCGCACCCCGGCAGACCCGGGGACATCTCTGTTGAGATGACCCTCCTCCCCCAATGCGGGGACCATGGTGTCCCTATCTAGCCCCTGGGTATGGGGTGGCATTTTGCGGCATCGCCGTGGCCTGCTTCTGCTAGGGTGACCGGCGGCTCCACCCGTCACCCCCAGGCCCGCGCTCATGGGGGACGGAGGTCATTTTGCAACCTCCGACGTCCGATTCGCCTCCGCTCATCGCGGGCAGTGCGGGCCCGGAGTCTTCTCCGGACCCGCTCCGCCTCCTCCTTTTCGAGCATTACTTGCCCGCAGAAGGAGGCGGCGGCTGCCCAAGCACTCGCGCATCGTACCATCACCGTGAGCAAGGCGGCGAGCGTGACGACTCCCACCCCTAGGGCTGTCACTAGGACCCGCCTTGGCGTCTCCCACGCCGGGCACTCGGTCAGCGTGTGCAGCCCCGAGTCCTCGCTCGCATCACAGTGATGGCACTCGGACGTTGGCTCCTTCTGGATCCGACGCAGGTAATCCCCGAAGCACCCGTGCCCGGCTATTTGCACTGGTCTGGTCATACCTCGGAGAGCACGTTAAGCCGTCGGTCCCGGTTGTCATACTAACATCTATAGCAGTTGTTACGGGTAGTTGGAGCCCTTAGTTCGCTTATTCGATATTATCAATTTGGTTGTGGAGGTCCGATAGTAGTCGGTTCACGGAAAATATCGAAGTTCAGCCGCATCTTAGTCAGACTAGGAAGCCGATTCGAACAAGTAGGGAATAGGCTCAGAGAATGATGATCCTATTATCTTCAGTCAATCTGTTAGACTCTCATTTCAATGGTATTTTTTTTCATCACAAAAATCTATGACGCACTCAGAAGTTTATTTTTAAAAATATTCGTTATTTTTGGGATTGCTAAAATGGAAACTACTTCTAGAAATGTACTCCGGCTTTTGTAAGGAACTAGCCTATTCTCTAAGGAAATTTGCTCCCTCGTTAGGACCGACTGGAGTCACGATTTCGGCAATATTTCCGTGGTTTGAGCGTCCGTAAAGGAAAGGCATTAGACAGAAATATATTATTATACTAGATGTACACAAAATTAAAGTGACATTGAAATATATACTGTTAATCTTTTGGTCGTCCTATGGCTCGTTGTTTTAAATTCACACTCATGTTCTAATAACCCTTACTCTGCACCAGTTTCATGAACTATTATTGTTGTATGTTTATTGATATTCCTCAGCTTTATTTGAATAAATAGGTAAGTTATGTTACAACAGAACTTTAGTTACGGTACGCTATTATGGCCGTTTTGATACGACTGGTTTTATATTATTGGGGGAGGGAGGGGGACCCATTCTATGACAATTAGTAATAATTTGCTATTGTTATCGTTGGATTGTTAAACCGTGTGTGACCTTATTTCTTGAATAAAATAATTTTCATTTCTCAATTTCTTGTAATGGATTTCCGCCAGGTAACGCCTACATCTATATCGTATGCGACTGGTTTTGTTTCTTTTTCTCTTTTTTGGTGTGTAAAGTTTATTTTATTTTGTGCCTCTCGCCAAATTATTTCTTCAGTTATTTGTCTAACAGTTCGTTGTCCAATATTAAGCGCATCAAAAAGTATATACGAGCAAAACCAGTCGTGTCAAAACGACAACCATAACGTGCCGTTACTAGTTTTGTCGTAACCCATTATAAAAGAGAAAAGAACTGACTAGGATTGTATGATTGTGTTAATGAATGAAATTATTTGACAATGAACAGGCATCCACTGCAAAATATTTAGCATTGAACGGAAATCAAACTCGGTCGGAGTTAGCTACTCTACTAACTCGTCATACAGGTTGAATAAATATACAATGTTCTTTTAGTACTATTTCTTTTATTTGAATTATACAACGAGTAGGTACTAAAGCTTGCGAAATGCATAATGCAGTGAGTATGTTAGACTTCAACAGCAGCCTAAATTCACAGAGTATTCCATCACAGAAGAAAGGAAGGATTTGAATTCTCAACATGCCCGGACATGCCTTCAGACAGGAGGTCAGCTGTCCTAAATCATAACGAAGTAAGTGACTGGGTCAACATGTAATATAAGAGCTGAATAATATATTTTAATCAGTCTCCTTGTTATTTTGATGTCAATTTTATTTCGCCGATTAATTTTCTGAAGGAGTAAGACCGTATGGGAAACCTTAATGCTAAGTTAATGATGATGAAAGTAAATCATTGTTTACTATGTATTCAGTATGTATATAGGTAGTTTTTATTCTTTCTAATTGAAAATTGCGCAGAATATTATTTTCTACTTACGTGTCATAAAATAATACACTCTCTAGCTATGCTTATAATTTGAAGATTCACTTTTGAACTGTGTACTTCATTGGGAACAAAAAGGTTTCTCAAAAATTGCCAGTTCCTGTGTTTTTATTTGAGACAACTGAGGTGGCTTTGTGGTAGTATTAGTATTATTAAATTTAATAATACAAGTTCTATCTACTATTATATTCTATACGTATTGTACAAAAGTCAAAAACTGGACTATGGCACTTTCTGAACACATGATTTATTCATTTTGTGCAAAAAATATGTTTTGATCTGTTTTATTCCAATCAGAAATTCTTACTCAACTGTTGTAGCATAGTGAGTTGAATGAAAATATTTGTTTCTTCTTCAACAGAAGATTACCAGTTTGAAAATAAACCTTATTGCCGTATCTTTCGACATAAATAAAATAATTTTCATTTGGCGAATAACGTACATAGTATGAATTTACGTAGGCTCTACCTAAGGACAATCCTGATGTGGGTGTTTTTATATATAATATGTATATATTTACTTAAAAAGAGCTGTATATATACGAGCATATATCTTAACCAATTTGTCATATAGATTCCTGAATGTGGATAAACGTTTAGATATAGGATTTGACCTCTACGGCGCTTCTCGCTCCTTGCAAATATATGTTTTCATAAATATAAATGTTTGCATTGGTCTGGAGGTTAAAAAAATGCATCTTAGTATCTTCACCCATAATACAAGCTAGTTAAGCTATGCTCACCATGGTTCTAGGTGGAGCTGTGCTGATTGTCTTAGCATATTGAAAAAAGAAAGAATATTTAACCTAAGACTATTTTTAAGCTCAAGTCTGGTTTATCACCTAAATTAATGTCTACGTGAAGTTCCATATACCACATTAAGAAGTTTTTCCAAGCATGATTTCACGATAATCTAATTGTAACTATAGGATTTGTGTTTATATTGATCTACAGAATAATATAAACACAATTACATATATTATTGGTCGTGCCTCGGAGAGCAGGTTAAGCCGTTGGTACCGGTGGCCATACTAACATATATGGCAGTCGTTACGAGTAGTTGGAGCCCTCAAAAGTCCAACCAGTCTAACTTGGAACTTCGATATCGCCATTGGTCATTGGGCCATTGGTTGTGGAAGTCCAATGGCAGTCGCTTCACGGAAAATATCGAGGTTCAGCCGCATCACAATTAGACTGAAAAGCCGACCCCAACTGAGTTCAGAGGTTCAGAGAGTGATGATTGATCGACAGAACAAAACTAAATCCTTTGATGAAATATCACTCAACTTTCAATCTGTGTAAAAACTTTGGAACAAAAAAAGTCGCTTACTCTAGCCGCATTTGAAAAGTCATATCCAAAAATTTGCGTGAACTCTTTTTGTGACAAAAATCCGCAGTAACACGTGAGCTGTACAGAACTAGGAACGATTGCAGTAGCATTTTTGGTATTCACACCAGTGGAATGGGCGAATGGAACGCACATTCAAATAACATTCAGTGCGGTACGGATGTGTGAATCTTTTGAGGACAACTAGATCTTTTGGATAGGGCACTTTCTATATAGACTCTATCTAATACTCTTCAACGTTAATTGGTACCTAATGCTTATGCGGCCAAGCACATAGATAATATTTATTTACCCGTATTTTTATACAAAGTGCCCGATTGACGACAACAGTCTTGCCCATATTACGTGGGACCGAAAATCATAGTTGGCGAAATGTTTGTGTTTAATACACCTCTGCCTACCCCTTTGGGGATTACAGGTGTGAGCATATGTATGTATGCATGTATGTATGTATGTGTATGTTTGTTTTCTATATTAAGCGCACAATATGATACACTCGCAGATGGTCCCCGCCAAGTGCAGATACTACTGCTGTTTTGCGATGTGGCTGCGATGAAGACTAGGTAATGAACTATGGGGTTGAATATATTAGATGAACTAGTAAATGGCCTAAGGGGGAAGACTAACGGCCTCCTACTCTAACAATAAGTCTCTCAATTGTTTAACAGTCAGGCAGTGACTTTCATGAAGTAGCCTTATGAGCAGCTAAGGTTATCAAGAGGTGAGACTGTGGGGCTCAAGATCATGGTAGACATGCCATGATCTTGAGCCCCGCAGTCTTGAACAGCCCCGCAGCCCCGCAGTCTTGAAGGTTGGTGTTATAACATTTTACAATAACAACCTGAAATATAGGTTTCGCTCTTGCGATTCCACTCATGGCCGGCCAATCAAGGCTAGCACAAGAGATGGAGAATTATGGTGCGTGGGACACTACCAGCGTCACCGCTCCCCACAAGCTGCCCCTATTTTTAATTTTATCATCATCATCATCATCACAGCGTTGGTATTTTTTTATTTTCACTGACTATTACTACCTATAACTATAGAGTTAAACTTCAATTCAATAAGTGACATCTTGTACTTTATAAATTTTCAAGAAATTCTATATTCATTTTTAATAAACCTTTGATAATAAAACTGTCATCAACAACCGTTTCTTCATAATGTTTTTCGTTTGTCTGCGTTTTGTAAGTATGTATATAGATAATGTTTATTGTAACGGAAATAATAGGGTTCATATTAAAATTTGCTACAGTAATCGTTCTATTATTAGGTATAACAAATTATTTTGTTGTTGATAATTAACGTTATTAAATTAAGTTACGTTTATTATTAAAGTTAAAAATGACCGTGACATCGCAAAATACAGAAGAGTCATCTTCTGTTGCGAACAAGGGTCGCATCAAGGGGTTTTGCTTCGCCGGACCCTGATATGAGGGACCGACGGAGGAATTTATAGCTTCACGTCGTAAAAGATGACATGGCTACCAATGGTTGTACTACAAGGGATACCCAAGATAACACGAGATAGAAAAAAAAAACGTTCGAAATCGCGGTGCACTTTGTGATCTTGTAATCAATTCATCCAATTTTAGACCAAAAACCTTTATTATAAAAATCAAAATTAGTCTACCAAAACGTATTCCTACTTCAAGTTTAATAGAACTGAGCTCGACCGGATGAATGACTGCGGCCTGTGATGGGGTGAAATGCAACACAAAAAAATTATAGCCCGCTACAAAAATACAGCACTCTGCTCTATCGGTAAATTGCGAAACAAAAGTAGCCGTAGCAAAGACTAGTACAAAAAATACAAATAAAAATGTGAACAAAGTCCGAATACTTTGTGCCTATATTATTGTAATGTTGAGCAATTTTTGAGACAGCGAATTCAAAATATATCTCCATCAATTTTAAAAATGGGCTATGATATTTTAGATTGTTATATTTGTGCCAGTAAACTAATGATATTGCCTAAACATATTGAGGGTAAATTGCATTATAATCACAACAATTTATGCAATGTTTATATTTCCCACCAGGCAGTACAGTCAATATATTATGGCATGATATTTTTGCAGAGCACAAAGCGAATATTTTTTCTCATAATAAGTACCGATTCATTTCGTCTTACAAAGATATTCGTCAAACATACATATTAATATAATAAGTACGCCAGGGCGTATAGCCCCGTACCCTCACTCGCAACATAGTGAAGGTTCTTGAACGTTGACTTTTGGATGCAGGTAATCCCCGAAGCACCCATGATCACCCAAGTCCCGGTAGTCCTTTCGGTTCTAATCTAGCACCGAAAGAGTTCTCGCATGCAGGTTCCACGGTACCGATCCGGTGAAGATACTCGCCGTGTCAAAAATACCGTGCACTGCCACCTGATAGTCTTTCATCTTAACGCTGTTTTAGTTTAGAGATTATTTTCACATATATATCTTGACGTTATTGAACCTACTAGTAGTCGTGGTATGGTGCATTCAACACCTCATCTATACAAATAAAAAGAATTGAAGTGTCTGTTTGTTATATTAAAATAACCGCTTTCTACTACATGCATATGAATGGTACACATACCAAATATGTATTTTTTTAAATTTTTGTTTGTCTGTCTGTCTGTCTGTCTATCTGTTTGTTCCGGCTAATCTCTGGAACGGCTGGACTGATTTGGAGTAACTTAGGCTACTTTTATTTTAGATTTTTTTATTACATTCCATGTGGACGAAATCGCGGGCACAGCTAGTTTGACAATACAACGAATGAATAAGATAATGACCGTTGCTGACATTTGAGTTCACCTAATGCATGCTAGATAACAAAGGCTGTCTATCACAAAATTCATAAGCGTTGCCCCTACTATCCATCACTAGATTCATATACGTAACCGCATGTCCGTCAGTAAATTCATAATTTATGTTACCGCGTTGACGGCTCTGGCAGAATTAGATTGGACGTGGCGTTAGCGCTAATAATTTTACCATAATGAGTTTTGTTGATGGACATAAGTCGGAATGAATTAATGAACTTCGTAGTATTTATGTCGTAGGAATAATTGCGTTAGGAGTTTTAGGAGTTTTAATCTACTTGTATGAAAGCTCCAAAACATATGTTATCTCTGCGATGCCAATACAGTACAGTTTTTAGGACTTATTGGTGTTTTTTGGCGTTTTATTTTATGCAATTATAATAAAATAATAATAGAATAATCCCTTTAAAATTGGTATAATAAATAAAATAAAAATATTTTGATTCTCTCAAACAATTAATATTTATTGTAAAACAATAATGTCATTGTTTTCTGGGTGTATCATAATGGCTATACAAAAACACTGGTGCCTAAACTAATGTTTTTTTATTGTTTCTTCATTTCAAGAATAATTAATTCAGCATTTGACTAACATTTATAATTATAATGTTAAATTTAGTTAAATTATTTATGCCATACCATAGAATTAATAACATTACATTATAATTTTAGTATGGAACTGCTAGGTAGGGAAAACTTATTTCGCATTGAACTGTGTAAAATATCATATTCATAATGCAAGGCAGCTCTTCATTAGGTAAAGTCCAACGTTTAAATTACTCGACGAATTCCAAATGGTTTTAAATACCCAGGAATCTAAGTGTTCGGTGTAACTTTCAGTTGCTACATTGAGCGGCTAAAAGCAATATGATTGCTGGTACTTATGTTTGAATGTGTACCCTCTACCGCGCTCAAAAGCAGTCGTAATACTAGTATGTTTTTTTAAATTTCAAATATAGGAATTAGTTGATAACTACACATAACTAACGGCAGTGCTGGTCAAAAGAACGAACGTAATTTTAAAAGTAGAATTTTATGAACTGACAATGCCCGTGGCTTCGACCCCATGGAGTTTTTAACCTGTTACCCAGGGGCCTATGTGTATTTTTATATCATAATCTGTGTTTACAAAGTCCATTTAGCCATTTTACGGAGGTAGGACTTATCTGTGTCCTAATTGAATAGTCTGACTGGAGAAGTATCTCGTCCCTACAGAATATCGCTGCTAATAATAAGCTTTTATTATTTTCTGGCGGTGAGTAGGGTAACCAGAGCTTACTAGAGAGGTGTTTTACAGTCAGTAGTAGGACCGAGGGCTTAAGTTGCCACCACTATGTGATGGTGGTTATGCTGTGTCTTCTACACTGACAGTACAATATCTTACCCTTACTTCTCCCTACTGTCCCCTCTACAGGGCTAGCAGCACAAGTGTGATATTCCTGGTATTGGAAACATCCATAGGCCATGGTAACCATTTTCCAACAGGTGCTTATCTGACGCCTAAGTGGTAAATTATTAAGTTAATGAATTTTCTCTTACAACGCAATTGACTTTGGTCGTGATTTCTTTCTTCTCTAGATGTTCAAACATATTTTATTTTGACACCGAAATACGCGTTGTACTCGACAAGAAGGCACTCCGAGTGAATTATACCGAATTATCCTGTTCTCTCGTAAAAAGTGCGTTACTGGTTTTTACGATCGTATTTGTTTCTACATCTCTGAACGGTACCATTTGTTTCTTGCTATTTGAAAATTAGATGTCTCCATCAAAATAAACTGATAATTAGATACATTTTATTATAGTTGTTCCAGATGCGAAAATGTTAGTTGTACCTTTTATTAGATTAGAGTTTTTAATTGTATTAATTAATTAATTGTATTTATTATGTTTAATGTAATTAATTAATTACTTATTGTATTAAATTCTATTATCAATTTTACAAAATTCATTTTTTTAAATTAGGGTACGTCAATTTGACGACAATTTTGAGTAAGCTGAAGGAAAAATCTCAGAAAAGAAGATTTTACATAACAAACACGTACAGTTTGTCAGCCTTATCAGATACTGTTTCACGCCCCTCTTAAAGGACCCGGAACTGTGGAGAGAAGGAAACACGTGAACTGGTAAGGAATTCTAAAACTTAATGGTGCGACAGAGGAAAGACTCACCGAACTACTTGGTTCTTGACAGAATATTTTGCACCCTATGCAGGTGACATCTCTGAAGGGAAGAAAAGAAGATGCTTTTGCTGTAAACGCGCATGCCTGCGTCTTCTTGGCATTGAACTCGATCAGTTTCTCAAATCTCCATGAAAATGTGATTGAGGACCCAGTTTAGCTAAGTGACAAGAAGCTCACCTTTTTTTCTGCTTGGCCGCATTATGTAAAATACTAAAAATACTTAGTAGCCTAGTGGTATGGGTAATGAACTGATGAGACGAGGTCTCGGTTTTGATCCCAGGTTTTACCGTGGCCCACACCAATGACTTTTTGATGCTTTTCGAAGCTATGTGTGTATTTATCGCAGGTTTATAAGTGCTCGGTTAATGACATTAGGCTTGCCACCTATTACGTTGGGACCTAAACACAAACTGGCGAAATGTGGGTGCTAGCACCTCTGCCTACCCCTTCGGGGATGTATGCATGAGTTTATTTTATTATTATTATATTAAATATTAATAATTTTTCGAGGAGCCAGTAGTAGGGGATTCATTTTATGTTGCTTGTTTGATAATAAACATATCCAATGTTTTATTGAAAATTATTTGGAATAAATTCTACTCGTGTAGTAAAAGTGATCTTGGTACTGATGTATACACATTATGTAACGTTTCAGATTATTTGACATAAAACATTTTTTTGATGTTTTATTGTGCACTATGGTACACAGCATAACAAGATTTTTCTAGATTTAAGAGATGGTATGTCCCCAGATGGACTGATGACCTAAAAAGGTGGCTGGGACAGGCTGGATGCGCAGGGCGGAGGGTCGAGAGCAGTGGCGCACATTGGTAGAGGCCTATGTCCAGCAGTGGACTATGATAGGCTAATAATTGATTGATTGATTGATGTTAAATTTTGTAATAGAATTGATTTGTGAAAGACTTTTGGAAAAACAAAGAGTGAGCAAGTACAAGGAAGCTGAGCGCCACCATTGTAGCACTGAACGTGTTTGCAATGGTGACCCTCTTTTATGAGACTTTGCCTTCAGCTTAACATCAGGCGAGGTGAAGTCAAATTGAGGTGCCACAGAAAAAAAAAGAAAAAAAACAAGTGTGTTATCAATAATAGTGCCATCAATCAACAGTATGAATGATCTGAGAACAAACATCTTTGAACCCGCGCCATTGTCACCTCCCGTCGTTTGGATACAATTATTGCATAGTCACAATTTATAAAAAAAATGGTGACAATTCACATGTGACAACTATTTGAAGTTAAAACTTGGTTAAGAGCGTTGATCTGGTGAAGTAAATACTTTCCTTACAAGTTACTTAGATTGCATTTTTTCAATTTCATTTATTTTACAACATTACACAATGAAATTCAAAGCAGTCTATAACCACTGTAGTTTGTATGAAGTGCCGTGCGTACATTACATACAAGCCAAAGACTTCCAACATAGCGAGAGGCCTATATTTAGTAGTGGATTTCTATAGCCTTATTGAATGATGATTGATTTTCACTTAATATCTAGACTTCAACCATAGTATACCCCATTTTCAGTACATTAAAATAAGAATCCAAGAGGTACCTTGGTTCTACGACACAACGTTCCTGTTAAGACTAAGCCAAAGCGGCAGCTAATCCTCTTCATACCGCTTTACTCCGGTGCAATAATAAAACAGTATGGTGTAAAAGTGTTTATGAAAAATTTAATTAAAAATGTAATATTGTACTAATAATCTTTGGCTTTGATTCACTGCAGTATTTTACGATTGTAATAAACAAGAGAAGAATTATATTGGATTTTTAATCGAGATTTATGACGTTGTGTCAGCGTAAATATTTATTATAGCTGTTTTACCTGATTTTGAACGGGTAGAATTTTGATACCCATTCCACAACCCACAGAAACCTATTCCCGGGTTAAAAAGTAGCCTAAGGGGTCATCTCAAAAGAGAGGCAGGGGTGCGAGGTATATGTTCGCTACTATCTCGCCTCTGGCAACCAAAGACCCGAGTCCGACATAAATTAATCTCTCTCGCCGCCTCTAGTGAGATTGGTATCCGTGGGGATTTCGTTCGGTAAAGGAATGAAAAGTAGTCTATATGATATTTCAAATTTCAATTAGACTGGTCAATTATAGTGTGATTAGATAACCAATATCTCTTTTCATGCTTATAATATTAGTTAAATAGGCGTTTATTATTCGTAATTAATTATCATCATTGCGATAATTTCAGTCGCAACCGAAGCTGTAACCTTCTGGGGCCCGCTTTTTTCAATCCATCATTGCTGTACTTCGATATTTATCGTCAAGCGACTACCATATGGCCTTCACAATCTATTGGTACAGGCGATATCGAAGTACCACAGTTAAAAGTTGTTGAATTTTTTTAGGGTTCCAATTACCCGTGATGACTATCACTATCACTACATAGTATAAAATAAAGTCGTGTTCTCTGTCCCTATTTTTCTTGTCCCTTTGTATGCTTAAATCTTCAGAACTACGCAACGGATTTTGATGCGGTTTGTTTCAATAGATAGAATGGTTAAAGAGGAAGGTTTATATGTATATAACATCAAACATCATGCTACGACTAACAGATATTTGGGACCGAAAGCTTCACGTGCTCTCTGCACATGTGTTCTTATAATTATTACACCCAAAACCCGTACAGTTCGGTGAATTATTCATAACAGGCTTGTTTAGCAAAAACGATTGGATTAATATGCACTTCGCATTCAACCAGAATATGCACCGGAATTACAAATATCTTGAATTCTAGATCAATTTAGATTAGTCGATCGTGCTTTCAAGAATATAGTTATAATTTTCCTTGAAGCTGTAATCCAAATAGTACGTAAATGCTACAAACATTATTTACGATTACTGTTTTTGCTGCCAACTTTATTGTGGAATGTGCTTAGACTAAAAATAGTTTCTATATTTTTTATTACATTCTCTTTTTGCACAGCATTACACGCAAATGAATCAACGAATTGAGCTGATATAGTAACGTCTATTATTATTCGTATATTGTTATTTTCACCCTAATGCAGGGTCATCCCTAGGTGACCCTGCATTAGGGTGCTTAATTACTTTAGCCCTAGCATTTAATAAGGTTTTATCGGCCGCGCAGCACACCGACTGTTAATTCTGTTCTATTTAAACATACAATATTTTATTTATTATTATTAAGAAAACAAAACTGTAGTGTTGGCAGCGCAAATGTGTTGTCCCTTGTGTTGCAAGCGGTCACGGTAGCCACTTTCGATAAGGTGGACCTTGAGCTATGTGTAATAAAGAAAATGGAAAATTTATATAGTAGCAAAGAAACCACGAGGTTTTATATTTGTGCTAACACATTAACTGTCGATAAAAGTAAAGTAAGTTTAGTGTACTAATATATTTTTCCGTAAACGCTAAGATAGTGCTCCAAGATTTTTGAATTTAGAGCTCTATTTTATGATGTAAGGGCACGTCTATATATTTTACAACGCCGTTCCTTTTAGTACTAAAATGATATTGAAATTCACCGATATCCTTTTTTACATCTTATCAAGAGAGTATAATAAAATTTGTTTACACGCGAGTCGAGTATCGGGTTTGATATTTGAGACAATAAAGCATATGATCATGCCTCTAAAGTTTTTTATTTAGGTTTTGTTGAGACTTTAAATTTGGATCATGTCAAGCGTTTATCTTGACACATTGTACGATGACATTTTTAAGTTAAGTAACTATAACTACTAATCATCTATGTGAATATTAACATCATAAATCACAAGTAGGAAGCCTCTTAGCCTGTCGCCGTACATTATTGGATATAGGCAGAGGCCTGTGTCGCTAACAGTAAAGTAAGTTTAGTGTACTAATATATTTTTTTTGTAACCACTGAGAATACTGCTTTAAGATTTTTAATTTTAGAGCTAGACCTAGAATTAGCAGAGCCTAATGTTGGGAGGGTTTGGCCTACTGTTAATACAAAGTGATAAGTTTAGGTATCGAAGGTTATCGGTGTTAACTGATAAAGTATCTACCCAAAAGGCTGGCAGTATCATCACGTTGTTTGGCAATGCTTATTTATTAAGATAGAAGTTCGAAGACAACCGTACCATATTCTAGTTGGTTGTGCTTCGGGAGATTACAGCAATCGAATGCAAAAGGAGTCAACGTCCGAGAGACTTTAATCCGAGTGAAGATTTTCAGACCCACCGTAATAGGGGACCAGCCATTATCGCCAATCGGGCACTTTGTAAAAAAACGAGTATGCCGATAGTATATAAATTTGAAAAAAAAATTGTCCCTATTCCTTACTATGCGGTGCAAACCACAAGGAAATTAAATCCATGCGTCGCCGCACGATCACTATCAATAAACGTTTTGGAAAGTATCAAATAATTGACCACGAAAAAAAAATCAAATAGATCTAAGTGTTATGTGTGTTTTCATACTGATATGTGCACCTACGAAATGGACTTTTATCCAATGTTTGGTTAGAAACGAGTCATCCCATGTACATATTGAGAACAACACGATTCAGCCTACAATATTGAATAGCAAAACTGTTCAGTTAGTCGAGTTATAAACTCACTAAGTAAATTGCGTACAAATTAAAGTTTAGATAACTTAGTTACGGAGTTAAGTATAGCGTTTTAAGCGTTGCACGATTACCCATTTACAATGTGCTTTGAATAATATCAAGGCAATAGGGGATCAAACATAACCTCTTCCTCTTTTCAAATTGGTTGAAAATAACACAACATTGGTATCTAAACTATCATGGTCACATTGCCATTTTTTATACCACTTAAGTTGCAGATACACGGCCCATTTGATGGAAAGTGGTCACCGTGAACTGTGGATATTTGCCACACCAGGGGTGTTACACCCTGTAAAAATCTTTTAAGGCCCTTCTTTAAGAACCCCATATTGTAGGTATCGGGATATTTTCCATGTATTTTTGAGGCTCCGATATTCTGATGCTGTTGCTAGCACAATGATTACGGAGGTACAAATATCGATTAACAGTAAAACAATAATTTTAAAGGAAGTATCAATCTACATTCACGTCCTTTTGTTAGGCATACCTACACAAAAGCTAAATAAAGCGATTTATTTTTAAAAACAAAATTTTAACCTGCACCACAGATAAAACAGGTAGACTATTTGATCTGTGGGGCAGGTTAAGATTTTGTAGATATAAAAACATAGAAAACCACGGTATCTGAGCCTCAGAATAGAATAATCACTCTCTGAACTTTCCCTCAATACGGTTGTGGTCGACTTTCTAGTATAACTAAGATGCAGTTGAACGTCGATATTTTCTGTCAAGCTACTCAGCACTATCAGTTAAGTGGCGTTATTGAAGTTCTGACATTCATGACATACGGGACTGACGTTAATGTATTCAAATATTTGCACTGAGTGAGGATCGCATAATCGCCTCCTGCATAGCAGTAACATTCAATACCGCCTCAAAATAGATTCCATTGTTGATACAAACTCATTATGGAATATTATTTATATAGAAAAAAAAGTAAACATCGCTAAACCTGCTGTAATCTTCGCTGAGTTTGAAATGAGAATCAATAGAGATTCTATTTGTAAATTTCGAAATTCCCAATCAGTTAATCGCTCGCGCCTTCCTTATAAAATTATTCTATTTGGAGCGCAATCAAATCGTAACTCGATTGAACTAAATTCAATGTTCAAAATTTAATCTAACACGCTTCAATATGATGCGTTATTTTAAGACTTGTATTTTAGAAAATTCAATAAGCCGCAAATCCTTCTAGAATGATTATTGGATGATGAAGGCTCCATTAACATATTGAAGCCCAACCTACCTTTTTAAATGTGCGAAAAATCATCACGAATTACCTCCCCCGCGGGAGCCGTTTTGAGGAGGTTATGTCGGACTTCAACTGACTAAAACGCACGCCGTCTTTGGGTCTTTAGTTGCCGGAGATGAGATAATAACAACGTATACCTCGCACCCCAGGCCCTCTCTTTCAAGATGACCCCCTTCGAAGCTAACCTCACCTGCAAGTCGAATTTTCGAGCTGTCATTGTATTGCTTGGTAGTAATAGTCAGGATACGAACCCATATCCTCTCAATTTTAAGGCTGGCTTAATATCTTACCTACCTAATATCAGCGTGGACACGCCTCTAACTGAGCCCTCGAAGACATAAAGCGTTATCATATGAATGGTAAATAGATAATCTGTACAATGTAGTGAGATAATGATATTGTAACTGCCTTAGACCGCTTCATCACAGTTTAATTAGTGGTTATCCAGCGGTTTATGAGCTCACGCTAGTCGTGTCGCTGTTCCGGTGTAATCTGGGTCATTAAGGACTAATATAGGGAATGAGTTTGTCTGTCTTCTTTTCTTACGGGCTTTAGCTATTGGCCTGCGAATCTGGCTGTAAATTTAAATTTGGAAGCGTTGATTTTAGTCAGTAGCTGACCGCGCTCTCTTTAGCGCAATTTTTCTGATACAAAAATCGCTGATGTACGTGAAGATTTGTGATCGCAATAAGTTATTTTTTTTAGATAGATAGATACATAGATAAATAGAACTATAGGTAGATAGATTCATTTATTTTTCAGAATATTTTATAAAAGTAGTTATAAAGTATAACAGTTTTTTTGTAGAATTTGATTAAATACAACATTATCAGTTTCGCGAATATGACACACTTCCTCGTAACTTCCTGCACGTGGAGTTCTAATCACAATAGCGAATTTTCTGGAAAATTTCAGGAATAAAAGTTGTTCCATTTTATATTCTATCCCTATACCAATATTCAACCCCATCCATTTATCCTTTTAACTGTGATTGAATATCATACATTTATAATACTAATCTTATATCTATATATACTCGTATATAAAAATGAATCGCTAAATATGTTGGTAAGCGCATAACTCAAAAACGGCTAGATCAATTCCAGTATTTCTTTTTTTATTTGTTCCTTGAACTCTACGAAAGGTTTTTATGGAGCAGCGGGAACGGGATCAGAAGTCTACGTGGACGAAACCCCTAAGAGCCAAAAGAGTATCTGTGCTGTCAGTGTCAAGACAAAGAAGGTTTCTCGGTATTCCCACTGACAACACAAAAACCATTGAGCAGTGATTTACTTGGTGGTACACTAAATTTTTGAATAGCAATTAGTATGCTGTCTGTTCAAACCAAATTTAGATAGGAAAAACTGAATGCTTCGACCTGATTCAAACCCGCAATCTTTCCCTTACAGGGGGAACGCTTTGACCGCTAAGTCACGAAGCCTCATCTGAATCATTCGAAATTCTCCTATAAGCCTAGGGGCGATTTGGGGCGAAAAATTGGAATACTGGGTGGTATTTTATTATTTGGTTTTCGTAATTACCAGATGTCATGGGGAGACTAAAATAGTAATTGTGTCGTTGTTTCATAACAATTTCGTTTTTATATTTTTCTTGATGGATTATTTCTTTCTTTATGCAATTGCAATAATCTCAAAGCTTACTTTATCCATTAATTAATGGGGAAAGTTTGTTCAATGATGAATCGCAATGTCACGATGAAGGGTGTTTTGAGGGAGACGGGTGACAGTGGGTTCCACATAATTTTAGTATTTTACTGAGAAGTATCTTCATTTTACAGAAGTTTTATTGCACTGTCTCCTATATATTATTGAAAGATTAGTAATATTATACCTAATATGAATCACTTGAATTAATTGAACTGTAATATAGTCGATATCCCATAGAAAAATCCTAATCATTTTGATTGATTCAGTAATTAAAAACCTCAAGATAAAAGTACACAGAAGTGTATAATTATGCCATGGTATTATTCAGGCAGGGCTAAATTTATCAGACCAAGATTGTGTGTCGTAATTCACTCAATATTAATATGATAACGTAACTTTTATTAAATAATATTTATACAAAAACCACAGTGAGACACAAATTATAATATATTTTTTAATTGAAGTTTTTTTGCTTCCCGTAGAAGAAGAATAGGTAAAAGGAATCAGTGGTCCTTACAAATAACACACACACATACACATATACTCATTCGTTCACTTTAAAACTGAGATAAAATTGAAATACAGATTGTATTTACTATTTTCTTTTATTCTAGATTCATGATATGGAAGAGCGGAGTTTCCTACTACAAGGATTCCTTGCTTAAAAGGAGGCTCCAATCACTAGCTAAATTCGTACCTAGTTTTTTACCGAACAAAGAATTTGAATTTGAAGACAAAGTACCATCTTGACGGCAATATCGGCTATCTGTTACGTGGTAACATTAATAAGACACAAATTGAATACAACAATTTTCAATATATTGATTATTACTTTATATTTTCACATAGAAAACTTCACTTGGAATTACACGTATTTGTAATGTAGCCAAGAATATACTGATGCAAATATTGTGAATACTAGTCGAGCACTTAAATAACTTCACTACTTATACAGCTGAAAATAGGAACGGAAAACTGTGCAAATACTGGACTCAATACTAATTGGCCTATCAAAGGCAAAATTTTGCCAGCGATTGAACATCGAGTATTACAAAAATTCCCATTTATATGTTTGAGTTTCAACTACAAATATAGCATCGGATGTTGTTCATTCAATCCTTCTTTAGGAAGAGTGTTGTATTTATCGTTCTTATGCACTAGGTATTTGTGTTGAATTATAACTATAGTAATTATAATTAATGACTTACCTCGGCATAGTGAGGTCGCTCCGCGAAGCCTGTGAAGCCCCCAGTAAGCTTCTGCGTTTCTGGGCGGAACTGTGCTGGCTGCTTTAGCCAGAAACTCTGCACTCACAATGGCCCAAAAGGGGAGGCTAGGTGCGAGTTGCAAAAGAGTCCCAATACAATAGAATATACTCGTACTGTTGATTATTTAGAGGGGAGGAGGAAAGGTTGAAGGTTTCTGTGCTGTCAATTAAGAACACAAAGCAAAGATTCTCAATCTTCCCACTCAAAACACAAAACCTTTACAGTGAGCTCTGTACCGTCGCGTTCTACCTCCAGTTTTCGACAGAATACCAGGGTTAATGATAATTATGTTTTGTGCTTCCGGCGGTGAGTATACCCAGAGCTCACTTGTGAGTTTTTTTGGTGTTTTTACCCATCATCAAGTAACAAACATTAACATCTATACAAACTATCACATTTATAATATTTGGTCGTTATTTTTTTTTAATTTGAAAATACACACTGCAAGTTACTATCAAATGATTAGCAATATATAAGTAAACAACTAAGAAACATTTTGAACTAAACTGCGTCTCAAAACAGTGTACACAGAAAAACAGGAAAATGGTATACCGAGATGTGTGAGCTGAATTACAATTTATTAAAACGTTTATCGTATTAAAGTTAAACCAGCCATCTCCACGGTCCAAGCCTAGTATTTAATAAAGCAACCTATTGAGCTGTAAAAGAGTTTACGGCAACTTTGCAAAGCCAATTAGAAGCTAAAATTTATGGGAGCAGTCTCACCATAAATTGTTACATTTTAATTTAAGTCTACTGGGCCAGTCGTACTCCCGGACTTCAAACTTTGTAGACCAATTCTTAGTAGTTGGAATTTATTAATTTTGTAGCTGATGTAGGTCAAATATTTTCAAAGTTATCTTGTAGCGTAATACCTACAGAATACCTCAGCTTATATTAACCGTGTTTTGTGATTTCGGCTGTGAGTAGGGTAACCAGAGCTTACTGGAGAGTTCTTGTGTTGTCAGTGAGAAGATCGAGAAATTTTCTTTTGTCTTCTGTTCTGACAACATAGAAACCTTCAACCCTCCCGCCTTCCATTTACATGAGAGAGGGTTGAATGCAGACCAGCTCCAAACTAGTCGGATTGGAAGTCGGAGAAGAGAATAATGATAGGAAGTAGGAAATCATAAGATGGAAAACTGTACTAACCAGCTGTGCCTATACGGTAGACTTTTACTCCGCATCGATCGTTTTCCACTCTAAAGGCTATCTTCATTATACTTTGTTCGTTAATGAAGATCGGTAAGCTTCAGAAAATAGTCGACTTAATTGAGTTGTTCCATTTAATGAATTCGTAAATATCCGATTAGATTCGTAATTCAATCGCAAGCATCCATTTTGTTCGTTTCATTTAACAAGTTATAGAACCAGAGATAAGCGACATTAAATGAATCCGTTTTTGAATGGCTGATTTTTTTGCTAGGTACGCTAGTTAGGTAGGGAATTAGCCTACTAACAGTCTGTCCATTTTGTTAGCTTTTATCGCCGGCAGGAATCCAACTTGTAAAAGTATTATAATTACGTCGCAACTTCTTTATAACACCTCATAGCGCCATATATCAATGTAGGTTGAGCTAATTAATGCTGTGATACGGTGATGGAGATAGGCACTCACGAACATCAAGTTAAGCGCACTGTTGTTACCAGTTACAAAAAACTTGTGACTGTTACAAAAAATTTTTTATGAGTACAGGCGAGTAGACTTTTTTCTTTCTTTTTTTTTTATTTATGGCACGACAATTTGACTCGCCTGATGTTAAGCTGAAGGCAAAGTCTCATGAAAGAGGATCACCATTCCAAACACGTTCAGTGCTATAATAGTGGCGCTCAGCTTGACGGCCTCATCAGGTGCTTTTTCACGCCCCGCTTAAAGAACCCGGGACTGTAGGAAGAGGGGAACACGTGCGCCGGTAAGGAATGCCAGGACTTAATGGTGCGGCAGAGAAAAGACTCACCAAACCGCTTGGTTCTTGATGGAATATTCTGCACGGTATGCGGGTGACATCTAAGTCCTGCACGTGTTGTCCTGTGTAGGAATGGGGACGGTGGGATTAATTGTAAGAGCTCATCAGAACATTCACCATAGTAGAGACGGTAAAATGAAATCATATTGACGTGCATAAAATAAAAATTTACTTACGAAAGTTGTAGTAACATAGTTAAATTACAAAAACATCAACTACAAAAAAGTATGTTTTCAAAATGGATTTTCATTCCCCTCAATTCCATTATTTAAATGCAATTCGTACATTTTATTTTACACGCTCAATTTATTTCATATTCAAAACCTTTTTATACAGATTGAAGAACAAAATTTGAATATAAAATCCATGTAAAATATGTGTGCAAATAAGAAACATTTTACTTACTAGAAAGTTTTGCGCGAGTTGTCGATGACTTACAACTTTTTGATTTACTGAATGACAAATGTGGTTGGCGGAGTGTTAAGTGAATTTATAGGCTGTCTTTAAAGATTTACATTGCTTGGCAGATTTAAAATAATATTATATTAAAAATTCCAAACGTGTCGTTGAGTCAGCAAATTTGATAGGTAGATAGAGACTCGTAGATAGATAATTCTTTATAGTATGTACACTAAAGGACAAAGTTAGCAGTACAGTAATAAGTGTACAATGTTACAACTTTATCTGTGCTTGTATCTTGTTCATTCCTCATCATTCTCTGAAACTCAGTTGGGGTCAGCTTTTCAGTCTAACTGTGATGCGGCTGATCTTCGATATTTTCCGTGAAGTGACTGCCATCTGACCGCCACAACCAATGGTCCAATGACCAATGGCGATATCGAAGTTCCAAGTTAGACTGGTTGGGCTTCAACTACCCGTAACGACTGCCATAGTTGTTTGTATGGCAACCGGGACCGACGGCTTAACGTGCTCTCCAAGGCACGACCAGACCAGTGTAAACAACCATATTCATGCATACAACTTTTTGCACTGAGCGGAGATCGAACCCGCGCCCCGTGCGTAGCAGTGGCGTGCACTATCGCTACACCACGGAGGCTGTCCATTTCTGTTCATTCCTATACCTCATAACTTAATTGATTTAAATAGGTACTTCGTCTAAATTCTAATATTCGTCTGATACTCTCCAAGACTTTAATTGGTAGGGCTTGTGCAGCTAATTATGTAATAAATTACCTTACAATTACACTCGGTTCAATTTTTTTTCCAAATTTATTATTTGCTACATTTTCAGTTACGAATTTTTTTTCAGCATACCATTTTTTTTTGTTACGTGGGACCGAAAATCATCGCTGCGAAATGTGGGTGCTTATCACCCCTCTGCCTACCCCTTCGCGTGAGCATATGTACTCGTATGTTCAAATACAGTTGTAACTGATGTATTTAGCTTAATTTCCGAATTATTTCAGTGTTTAATTCATTTCATTCTATTCCATTTAATTTGTATATTAAATCAAATGAAACAACATTCTATAAACTTCCTTTGGTCACACTGTTGCTAACTGCAGGCAATTCTTTCTTTCATGTCAACACATCATGTACAGAGTTGACGGGCAAAAACGGGACTTGTCAGTCTTCATTGTTCATTATATTCTTTTTTCTCTCGAGGTCCTTCCACGTCACGGACAATGATAATATGAAGCCAAGTCAAAAGTATAATTAGTAAAAAGTTATATTATACATAATACATAAAAAATAATTTAATTTATACTTTTGGCGTGAATATTTAATTATATCACTGTACGTGATATGGGTGAATATATTTCAGGTATAAATTAAATTATAATAAGTTATATTGTAAACTGAAGAGATTATCAGAAGCAAGGACTTTATTTCTATAGTTGCTTACCTTTTTTCAGCTCTGTAACCTAACCTAACTGTCAAACATGGAGTGACCATGTTTGACAGTTAGGTTAGGTTACTTTTGGATACCTTTCACGTATAGTATAGTGTTGGAACTACTTCACCAGTCACGACACTATACACACGCGGCGTACATACTTAGTGTTCTATGCAGAACCAAAATTGAAACATTTTTTAAAACCTACAATGAAGAACCAAGCGGTTTAGTGAGTCTTTTCTTTGCCACACCATAAGTCATGGAATTCTTTACCAACTCACATGTTTCTTTCGTCCTGTAGTCCCGGGTCCTTTAACGGGGAGTGAAAAGGCATCTATGTATGTGTAATGTTGTGATGGTAACTCTCTTTCCAGAGACTTTGTTTACCATCAGGCGAGGTGAAGTCAAATTGAAAATATACTATGTAAAAACTGTAATATTTAATTATTGCTTAAAAACTGACGCCAAAAATCCAGTCAAAAACGACTGGAACAATACTATACGTAGGAGATATTGATTTGTAATTAAATTATTCCCTCATAAAGAAGAAACTGAATTGTATTATGAGCCCTGTGATAATGTTCAAGACAATGATAATGAGTCCCATAAAGTTAAACTAATCAAATCAGACAATGATTCGCATAAAATCGATTTGTAATAAAGTTTACTCGCTTTCACGTCATAAACTGATAAAACTGTAAGGCGATAAGAATTAGAGATTAGATGTGCTTAATTTCACGGGTTATGAGGTGCCCTTTCAGATATTTAATGTTTATATCCCGACATTAAAGGAGATGGTCAACAAATTGAATGGAAACCTTCCAATATTTTGGAGAAAGATTTAAGTAGATAAGCTATTTAACGTTAATCAAATCAAATTAAATCTTGAACGTAAAATAATTTTACCGTGTAGTAACATTGGGTGTAAATAATTTCTAGCTTTAAATAATTTATTTCTAGCTCGTGTAATGATTTATAATCAATATTACTAGATTCATTTTGATCAGATAATCTAAGCTGGTGATTAAGTACTAGATTTCATTAATATTATAGTTCTATTTAAATTTGACATGGTCATTTTTGTTTTCATCATTATTAATACTGTTAATTAATGACTCTTGGTGGAGCTTATCGTTAGTAATACATTGTATATAACAGACGTACTTCTTCATGATATTTATTATTGTACCTAACCGGTTTCGCCTTGCAGCATTCTCAAAGGCGAAACTGGTTAGGTACAATAATAAATTAATATCGTGGAGAAGTGCAAGGTTCGCTCGCTGGAACATTTACCATCCCAAGAGAGCTTTCTACTGGGGCGTGAGGGTTATGCCAGAGGATACCTCTCCTTCAGTAACTAGTTTGAGACGGCTTGCTTTGGTCGGTTCGTGTTCGACATAACAACCCGTGCTGACTTCGAGTGCCGAAATTTCAAATACTCGATATAACCAAAAAATATGTTATAGGTATATCCCAGCGACTATTATAATAGTCACGACAGTACTATTTTTCAACAAAATAGTCTACAGTTCAATTATTTAATGCTTCATCAATATAATATAACTTTTTCATTCACAGCAGTAAAATATCTATCGAAGTTTGTGTTGTTGAGAGCATAATCTCGTGTTTTAGATATCCAGGAGAAAATTTCGTTGTAGTAAAAAACCAAGTATACTTTTATTTTACTTATCTTAGTATTAGACAAGTGTTACTTTGTCTAATCACTGCAAAGCTAAGGCAATCAACCATTCTCAACATGACTGTGCGTGCGTCCTTTGCCGTACTAATAGAACATTGTTCATCACATATTTTTGTGGGTCGAAAACGTACTCAAAATAAGGTCGATGAAGCACATGTTTTATGAATTTAATTCTTTAGGCCAAAAACGTACCCATAATTGTGGTTTAAAACTTTCGGGTCGTACGAGTACGTAGCTGATCAAAATTCTTTTAAATTTATTTTTATAGGTATAACACCCCAAATGTAACATTTTCGTTGTACAGCATTTTCGTAATGTTATTAATTCAGTCTGTGTGGTACGTATAGGTACCGCGTAGGTCTGAAACGGGTCGTCTGAGTCGGGTGTGGTCTCACTATCAGCGAGCTAACGAGATATTTCTTAATTTCATGAAATATACTTTAGTTCCAACACTCCCTACAATTCGCAATTTGGAATAAGTCTTCTCATATGCACTTTCTCTCTGTATTAACAAGTAACGATAGTCAATGCGAGAGCCATCCAATATTTGTCGTATTCATTAGATCAACAAATTCTCCAAATATATATGTAGACGATAGCACAGTGAGCGAAGGAAAACTATAAACTGTTACAACTGTTACGAATTAACCTGTATCAACCCGTCTGGCCAGCGTAGAAATAGAACAAAGGCTTCCAGCATTAGGAGAGGCCTATGTCCAGCAAACTGCGGTCGCCAATTGATTGTTCAAGTGTTCAGTCGCTTCCGCTATCACTGACACCCCACACCTACGGATGATCCAGTAACGAAAGCCATTTTGGAAACAGATCCATTTGCTAAAAACCCGTTCCATTACCGCGATTTATTCAATTATTCAGCAACAAATGAATTACTGACTTTTTTGCTATGTAAAAGCTTTGTTGAAAAATGATTATTTTTGGAATACCATAAAGGTGATTATTCACTATGACTAGCGGAAATATATTTATTATCGTTTTGTATTCTAAATATAACTTGATACAATTAGCAGAAATGCTATAAAGATCTTACAAACATGCATACTTCAGGGTAAGCAGAGTCAAGAGCCCGCCAATTGATTATATTCTTACATACAATTGTATTAATCAAATGAAAAAGTAAACCTCCTATTTTTCTCCGTGTGAAAATCCTCACGAAAGCCCCTTCGCCGAAGTCTGCGTGGGAGATTATATCGGATTCAAACCGATAAAATCCGCACGGCGTGACATCTCGACATCAGTGTCCGAAGTGAGGTAGAATTGGGCATATCCTTCACACTCTGACTGACCCAGGGCCATCGAAGGTCTACCAGGGCGTCGCTGCCTGCTCTTGTTAGGGTAACAGGCGGCTCCACCTGTCAACCCCAGGCCTGCGCTCATGGAGTACCGAGGTCATTCTGGGTCCTCCAATGCCCGAGTCTCAGACCCCTAGCTCTGCTTAGGATGAAACTAAGACTAACGCTGTAATGATGGGAGAACCCAAGTGCTCATACATAGCATTATAAATACTTGTCAAATTATACACCACACCATTTCTATATTTTTTTTTTATTCTTTATAATAGTATAATTTTACTAATTAACATAATGTACGCTATCATGCATACTAACATTAAACGAAAGACATCAGATGAATATTCATAGTGAACAAGCAGCCTTATTATAAATGTGGCTGATTCAGAGCTCAAGAGGTCAAAACTTACTTTTGTTTAATTGAAAAGGGTCAAAGGTTTTCTGTTACCGATCGATTATAGTCATTTTTGGTATTGCTTTTAGATATAACATTATATGCACATCAGAATACGGGAACACTTCATTAGGGTCATGTTCTGTATCAACTAATTGGTTATATGGTTAGTAAATAAAATACTGGCTAGAACATAGTAAATGATGACATACTGGTCACGCCTTAAGAGCCACTGTTCGAAATCTAGCAATTCCTGGATTCAGTATCTAACCTCCAACGATGAGAAGGTAACTGCAGTTGTTACAATTCATACAGGTTGGCCCAGGTACCCTTTCCTTCATACCATGCATTCCGTCCTTGCACAGTCGGTCAGTCCTTGTCACCTGTCCGTGCTACTGACGATATTCCCTTCCACTTGCATTCAGTTACATCCCGACCTTCACGCTAGACGGCTGTCTTAACCAACGCCTTACTTTTTATTTTTTTAAAGCTTATTATTATATATTTATATATTACCTCGAGAGTCGTAACAGTACAGTGTAGAACATAACATCAAGATGCATTAAATGGATACCTAAGTACGAAAATCTTATTATGTTGAAGCAAGTAACAAGAATTTAATACGAGACAGTGAATTTAATATAGTATGGTACGAGAACTTCTACATTGAGATGGTAGATGAACAAACACGTATGTAGGTACTTACTTTTTAGTTGGGATTCAGAGACGGTTTCATAATTATGGGGACTTTCAAATTCAAATTAAATTTACTTGCAAGAATATGGTACAAAAAGTGTTACAAGAAATAATACAATGCGCATTGCTACATTATAGTAATGCGCATTGTATGTAGTGCATATATATTACAGTTTATATTTTATTGAATGATATATTATTATTATAAATGTCCACAGGTGGGAATAGATGACCAACATCGATAAATCAATTAAAATGAATTATGTAAATGCAAAAAATTAAATACAATTATCATTACAAATATCAGCAATATCGATAATACAATTCAAATAAATTACGTCAATGTAATAAATGTAAAATTAAATAAAAATTAAGTAAGAAATTAAAGCGTGAAAACGCATCTGATGAGGCCATCAAACTGAGCGCCACCATTGTAACACTATGTGTTTGTAATAGTGACCCTCTTTTTTGAGACTGCTTTCAGTTTACCATCAGACGAGGTGAAGTTAAATTGACGTGTCCTTAATAAAAAAAGTGGTACAATATATCAGTTTGAATTTTTGCCTAATGTTTTTCTCCGTAAGATTCCTCGGTTCCACAACTCCCTTTGGGTTCATTATAATATTGATCTAGAGTGCGATTAACGCTCACAGTGGTCCTTTAGTACTGCCTCAGTGCTAAAGATTAATGGACAGTGAAATTATTCTTCGGGGTTGCCATTTATTAAAAATGTTTATTGTTATTGATAGGTAGCTGACTAGTAGCGAACGATATTACTTGGTGTATAAGTAATTATATTTATTATAATTTGTATTTTTTACTATAAAAAGGTATATATATTTATTTAGCAATAGTAAGTGTAATATTTATGTATTTCTTTTAGTACAATTAACACATTTTTTATTTTTTGATTTAATTGTATTGGGCAAATGAACGTGAACTAATAATCTTTATATGGCCAGAAATAACATTACAATAACAATATAACTAAACGTTTGATTAACAGTATCATTTTACAATGTGTCAATGACAATACATAAATTAACTATTGTAAATACTAACTTTTGTCTGTTATAGTGATAATCTATAATTATAAAACATGTAAGTCGGTCATAACTCCTTCATAATTAACCAGCTACAGACCAATAATATTGTTTTCTTGAAATAATATTAGTGAGTCCTATTAAAAAAAATGAAATAAAATGTATTTCAATTCAAATAAAGTGTAGATATACATTTTGTCAACAACATATTATTTGATTCCACGTAATGGAAATTAGGTTAATTGTCGAATACCTGATACGTTTTCCATTACTGTGCTTATTTACTAAAAGTTCATCATTTGTTACTAAAAAAAGTAGTACAAAATTCATAAAACACTGGTCATCGAGACTTTTTTTTTCGTGCGCCAACTCCCCACAGATACCACCTCCGCCAAAACCGGTGGAGTAGATTATGTCGGACTCAAACCGACTAAAACGCACGCCGTCCACCCGTGGACGGATCCTCCTTGATTGATATGAGATGATGTCCTTGATATGAGATTATACAAGACATAATATCTCTCGCACCCCTGCACATTTCTCGTTTGTGATGACCTAATGACCATGGTGTCCCCATCTAGCCCCTGGGTATGGACACCAGTCCATGATGACCACATCGAGACTAAAAAATAGTTTTCAGTTCATAGAGGTGTCACATGTGAATTATCACAATTTATTTCTCAAATACTCACTTTTTTTTTTTTTTATCGTGCGAAAAATCTCCACGGATACCCCCCCACCGGAGCCGGTTGGGAAGGTTATGTCGGACTCGAACCGACTAAAACGCACGCCGTCTTTGGATCTTCATTTGCCGGAGGTGAGGTTGTAGCCAACATATCCCTCGCACTCCGGCAGACCCGGGGCCTTCTCTTCGAGATGACCCCCGTCGGGTGTAGGGACCACGGTGTCCCCAACTAGCCCCCGGGTATGGGGAGGCGCATTTTGCGCCGCCGCCGCGGCCTGCTTCTGCTAGAGTGACAGGCGGCTCCACCCGTCACCCCCAGGCCCGCGCTCATGGAGGACGGAGGTCATTCTGCGACCTCCGACGTCCGAGTCGCCTCCGCTCGTCGCGGGCTGTGCGGGTCCGGAGTCTTCTCCGAACTCGTTCCGCCGTCTCCTTCTCGAGCATTACTTGCTCACAGAAGGAGGCGCCGGCAGCCCAAGCGTTCGCGCACCGTACCATCGCCGTGAGCAATGCGGCGAGCGAGAGAACTCGCACTCCTAGGGCCGCCACTAGGACCCGCCTTGGCGTCTCCCACGCCGGGCACCCGGTCAGCGTGTGCAGCCCCGAGTCCTCGCTCGCATCACAGTGATGGCACTCGGACGTTGGCTCCTTCCGGATCCGATGCAGGTAATCCCCAAAGCATCCATGCCCGGTGATCACCTGCGTCAGCCGGTACGAGAGGCTACCGTGTGGCCTCTCTAGCCAGTCCCCCATGATGGGTCTTACCGCCGTTACTACGGCGTGCCCTGCGCTTGGTCGCCCAAGTCGTCGCTCCCACTCAGCTACCATGTCCCTGTGGAGCTGGGACTTCACGGCCCGGAGCTCACCAGGCTCGGGTTCATGTCCCCTCTCCCGCGCCTCCTTTCGGTACCGATATAGCACCGAAAGGGATCTCGCATCCAGGATCCATGGTATCGATCCGGCGAGGAGACTCGCTGCTTCAAAGGAAATTGTGCGGTACCCCCTTATGACCCTGATGGCCATCGTGCGCTGCGGAGCGTGCAGCTTCTGCACGTGTCTAGCCTTCAGGGTCTCCGCCCATATTGGACACCCATATAGGGCCATGGACCGCACGATTCCCGCGTAGAGTCTCCTGCAGGAGTCATCCGGCCCCCTCATGTTGGGCAGCAGCCGCGCCAGAGCGTCAGCTGTGCCCTTCAATTTAGGGGCCAGACTTCGGAGATGCTCCCCGAAGTCCCATCGACCGTCGAGCACGAGCCCCAGATATTTCATCTGAGGCTTGATGTCGATGGAAATGTCTCCCACTGTGAGGCTGGATCCCTCTGGTGGCGCGCGCCGAGGACCATGAAAGAACATGGCCTCGGTTTTACGCAGAGCCACTTCAAGACCCAGCCGCCGGATCCGTTCCACGACTTGAGCAACCGCGATCGTGGCCTTCTGGTTTGCTTCGCGGTGTGTAGCACCGCACGCCGTCACTAATGTGTCATCCGCATAACACGTGACGGCGGCACCGTCCCCGAGCTCACCGCGAAGCACCCAGTCGTATCCAATGTTCCACAGAAGCGGCCCCAGGACCGAACCCTGTGGAACACCGCACGACATCTCTCGCCGACCGAGACCGGTCGCAGTTGGGTAGATGACAGCTCTCTCTGTCAAGTATGCCCCGACTATGCGGCGAAGGTAGAGGGGCACTTCGTGATAAACGAGCGCCTCCCTAATGCAACTCCAGGGCAAGGTGTTAAACGCGTTGGCGATGTCTAGGGACACCGCCAACATTAACTCGCCCCGAGCAACCGCATCCTCCGCCAGAGTTCTCACGCGCATTATGGCATCCACCGTGGAGCGCCTTTGGCGAAAGCCATATTGGCCATCCGCCAAGTCTGGCCCCACTCTGGAAAGGTGCTCGACGAGGCGCTTCGCGATAACTCTTTCAAAGAGTTTGCACACCTCGTCGAGCAACACTATGGGCCGGTAGGCGGATGGCGAGTCCGCCGGGCGCCCCGCCTTTCGGATGAGAACCAGTTTCCCCGTCTTCCATAGTTTCGGAAACTGGCCCCGCTCCAAACATGCGCTGAGAAACCCTCGCAGTCGGGGCTCGAGAGCGTTGTCATCATCACCTAGAGCTAGGACCCACGCTCGGCCTGGAATGCCGTCGGGTCCTGGGGCGGTGTTCTTGGCCTTAAGCCTGCGCACCGCCAGCTCCAGTTCTACCCAAGCGACCTCGGGCACGTCGTCGTCATCCACGCTGGGTGTCATAAGCGACCGAGGTGACGGAGTCATCCGCGGCGGAACATATTCCACCGCTGGTTGTGGGAACAGGGAGCCAACAACTCCTCCGAGCAGCTCCGGCTGGAGACACTGAGTCAACGGCGGGGCCCGGGGGCGCAGCTTGTTTCTCACCATAAGGTAAGGCCGCCCCCATGGGTCCCGCTCCAGCGTCTCCAGCAGTTTTTTGTACGCTTCGGCTTTAGCGCGCTTTATTGCCACTCGGAGGGCCTTTTTGGCCTCCCTGTATTCCTCACGAAGCTCCGCCACTCGAAGCTCCGTATCTGCGCGGCGTCTACGTCTCCTATGGAATCTAGTCCACCGGCGGAACGCGATCAAGGAGGCCTGCCGTAGCCTCGCGATCTCCGCTGACCACCAGTAGACTTGACGCCTCGGACTATAGGGCGGAGCCCTAGGCATAGACGCGTCGCAGACACGTGTCATGGCCTCCCGGAACCACACCGCCTCGGCATCTACATCAACAGGCCTGTCCGGCGCAGAGGCCCAGGCCTGAACGATGGCGGTTTCCAGGAGGCGATCCTTATCTAGTCGCTTAAGCACCCAGCGAGGTTCGCGTGGGGCCCGTGTTACCGGCGCATCGCCTACGAAGGGGGAGATGTCAAACCGAATGTATCGGTGATCCGACGCAGTCTCCTCCTCCACAACGACACGCCAGTTCTGCACACGGCGCGACAGCGAGGCGCTCGCGAACGAAACGTCCACAATTGAGCTGCCCCTCGCGGTCGCGAACGTGGCGACGGCCCCGCGATTCAAGAGAACTAGACCGAGACCATCGGCCCAGCTCTCCAGTGCCCTGCCTCGCCCGTTCGTGCGTCGGGAACCCCAGGCCACAGACCAGGCGTTGAAATCCCCGAGCACAAGAACCGGGTGAGGGTAGCAGGCATTGACGACAACAGCCAGCTGATCCAGCGAACGATGGTAATCAGCTATGCCTCGGTTCGGCGAGAAGTAGGCGGCCACGACCGCAATCTCCCCCACTAATGCCGCCACACAGCCATGTCCTCTTGCAACAACGGCAAGAGGGGGGCTGCCTGCGGCGGCGTTGTGCACCAGTGCCGCCGACCCATCCAGGTCGGTTTCCCAAGCAGGCCCGAGAAACCGGTGGGTGTAAGGGTCGGCGACAGCGGCGACATTAATGGACCACTGTGCCATGCTCTGGAGCAGAAGTGCCTGAGCATCGGCACCGTGGCCCACGTTCGCCTGCAGGAGGCGGAGGTGAGGATCCATTATGGAACCCTCTCCTCCGCACCCCGCCGCGAACTGGAAGCGGAACGCTGGTCTCCCGGCTTCGGCTCCCCTCCAGTGCAGGCCTTGCTGCCAACCCTATGGTCGGCTGGTTTGCTATCCGCTGCACATCTAAAACAGTGCAGCGGAGCCTGACACGTGCCGGCCTTATGACCGGGCTGGCCACAGCGGAAACACCGGTCACCAACCGTGATCTCCGCCGTGCACTGCACCCCCACGTGACCCACCACCAGACATCTGAAACATCTGGATGGTCGGGCCTGCAGGAGCCGTGCCTGCACCCTCAGGAAGCCTCCTAACAGTAGACTCCGCCGGTCGGCAACTTTTTGGGCTGCCACGATGGGGCAGCCGACAACTGCCGCCCCCTGTCCACGTCGGCCGAAGTGAATTGCTCCGACTTTTATTGCATCCAGGGGGCAGCCCCCAGCCTCCGCCACGGCAAGCCTAAGCTCTTCGGCCGTAGCGGATACGTCCAAGCCTGTGATGCGTATCTCCGCACATTTGTTGGGCCTGGACACCCGGACGTCGGCTGCGTCCAGTGTTTCCCTAAGCCTAGCCGCTAGGGCGTCGGCTTTGGGGCCACTGGTGGCGCCGGGGACCTCCAAAAGCTTGGCGCCAGTCCGTGTATCCTTGCACTTGACACCGGATATCTGGAGGTCCTCGAGGTCGATGCCTTTCACCTTGCGCATCACGTCGACGTACCCCATGCCCCTTTCAGACGCCTCCGCCGTCAGAGTGACAACGACAGCCGTCGTTCGGGGGGCACGGAGCCGTCTCGGCGCTCCTTCCACTGCGGCAGCCCTTGCCCTTCTGGCCTTTCGGGCTGCCTTTTTGGCGGCATTCCGCTTCCGTTTCTTGTTTCCGACTACCTCCCAGCACCCCTCTGCCGGGGAGCTTGTGGAAGCAGTCGGAGCTGGGACTTGGTGTGGCTCTAGGGCAGCGTGGGCTAGAGCTGGAGACGTCTTCCCCTTCCCTTTACCCTTCCCCTTGCCCTTGCTCTGGGCACCCGGAGTGCCTTTTGCCAACCCAGCAGTAGCGGAAGGCGGGCTGCAAGCCGATTGCGGTGGGTTAGTGCCCTTTCGAAGGGCAGCAGCGTACCCGGACGGTGGCGCAAGAGGCGGACGACGGATGGAGTCCATGATGGCCTCCACCATACTCCTCGTGCGCTCCTCCATCCGCCTCTCCATTGCCGCCATACAGGCTGCCCATGGCTCCGAGTTACCTGGCCGAGTTGGCGGAGTCGGTATTACCGACGTCTGCGCTGGCTGCACCGGCTGCACCGATTGTGGCGGCTGCATCATCCGTGATGATGACCGAGTTATCCGCCCCTCCGGCATACCCACCACCGTCTTCTTGAGCCCCTCAAGCTCAGCTGCCATCCGGGCCATTTCCCGGCGGAACTCGGTCTCTCGCCGTCGAGCCTCAATTCGCTCTTTGCGGATCGCGGTCAGCTCCGCCGAAAGAATAGTGTTCTCCTCGGAGAGGGTGTGCAAGCCGTTTAGTAGCTGCTGCTGTTCTGCGGATGGGAGCCCCTGTAGTCCTTTAACAAGACCTTGTAGGGACTCCACAAGGGCACTAGTCGTCCTTCTGCTGAGATTTGACGCCGCCGATTTGGAGGGTCCCGGCGGCGCCCCTGCATCGTCTGAGGTCGGAGCCCGGGGAGAGTGAGCTCGGGAGGCAGCCCTCTTTCCACCTCGCGTTATATGGCGGCCAACCAGTAGGCTGACCACCTTGGGCGGAGGGGGGCGCAGATGCTCGTCAGCACTAGTGCTGCCGGAGGACGAGTCGGTATTGGTGAAGTCCAAATCCGACTCGTCCTTCTGCGGACGGGGCTTCTTCCGCCTCCGCTTTTTGGCCGGCTTAATCTGCAGTCCTGGTAGAACAGGACTGATTGCCCGGCTTCCTTCGCTGGCGGTGCCGAACTTCTCCAGCACCGCCGAGACTGACGCGACCTCCGCGTCTTGGCGCTGCGCGACCTCCGCGCAGACTATTTCGCTAGGTTGGGGGGTTCTTTTTGGTTTAATTGCATCCATATAAGTCCCACGAGTATGAAACGATTTACAAGCACTTCCCGGGTGACGCTCATTCCGAGAAGCGGGGTATATACTGTGGAGGTCCCCTGGTATCCACAGGTTTTTACGACTTCGCTGTCGGGTTTTAAAGACTTTCCTTGTCGTGGGCCGGCCAATAAAGGCAAGCCCCGCGTCCTCCGAGGTCACGGCTTCCAGAGTGTGGCTAGCACTCTGGTCATTGTCGATCACCCGGAGATTACGCGACGCGGGAGAGCAGCCAACACTCCCAGCTCCAACGGTGGCACTAGTGCCTGCCAGCCCCTGCGCGAGCAGTGGGCCAACCCGTCCCTTGATTCCAAATGAATCACAATGTCTCTCCCCTGTCCCCTCTAAGATCAGAGGGGTACTGGGAGAGGCGACGACCGCGGGCCTTGCAGGCCCGCCATACCACGACCCCCTCGTGCAATGGGGTCAGCTGCCAGGTAATTCGTCAACGACCAACAGAGCTCCTAGAAGTTGAAGTCTATTGGCCGCTGTCCAGGGTGCACCAGCTCCCCCGCATCCGCTCCCCAGGACCGTGGTCCAAAGGGGGAAGAAACGGGGAAGCCAACGTGGAGGTTACCTGACGTCGCACCCCTCTCAAATACTCACTGGCCACATAGAATTCAATGACTTCTATATTTTTTTTTATGCGGTGTAAGCGTGAGTGTGACGTTAGGTAACAATACGACTGCGAAGTTTTATTTTCTCACCTAATACTTATTTTCTACGATAACAACACATCATTGCGTGTAAACAATTTTTCTCACCTAAACGAAAATTGTTGATTGGTGATTAGGCATTCACACGACGATTAACAAGTATAACTTTGATATTTTAGTTCAAATCGTGTTCACAAAATCCCCGTTGTTATAGCAACAGTAATGCCATTTCCTTCATCCACTCTCGACAGCGACATCACACAAGCCGACAAAAGCCAACATTTTTTTCATCCGTCCGTTTTAATTGACTATACGACGGTTGAGGCACAAAGATAAATGAACCCCAAATGAAACTAAGCCTTTTTACTTTTATTACATCGCAAAATATACTTTAGTACGAAAGAAATAAGGTGTACTTTTATATTTTTGGTAAATCATGTGGATACTAAACTCGGGTTTTCTGGCTGTGACGCAAACATGTATTTGGTGTGGCCCTTCTATTGTGCGTTCCTGTGAATCGTATGTTAGTCATTTACGATGTCACACGAGATTATATAATATATTAATTAAGGCGGTCATTAAAAATGTTTGCTCACTTTAGGATCATATTTTTATTTATGTATCCATTTTTTCGTATTGTCTGTTCATTATTATTTAATTGTACTTATTTATCGAAAGAAATAGACAAGATACTTTTGAATTTGAAAAACTTTATTATTTTTTTTAATGTTCGATAGGCTCGCGTCTGACCACTATCTCACCTTGTGGTAAGTGATGATGTGATCGACGATGGAGCACACTTGCCCAGAAATAACCTATTTCACTTTAGTCTTGAAGACTTCTATGTTAAAACTATTCGGAAACACAGATGCGGAAAGGGCGTTCCGATCTTTGGCGTAAATATGTAATAATGAACGTATGACCGAATCGTTTGGTTTACTTTTTTATTTGCTGTAGAATTTACAAATAGCTTGGATGGATAGCATCATCATCGTTGTGTTTGTCCCGGTCGCATCCGAAACTATCGCGTCGGAGTTCGGGATCTGTTTTTGCCCAATCTAAGTGCATCGCGGCTGAACTTTGACCTTTCCGGAAAGCTACTGCAATTAGACCCAACTACCCTTCATGACTACTATAGATGTTCGTATGACTATCGAGACCAACGGTTTAACGTGCAGCCCAGAAGCACGACGCACCAGTGCAAGCAGCCATATTCATGCATAGAAAAATCTGCAGTGAATGGAGATCGAATGATGTTTGCTACAGAAGCGATACAAACGCGTGGCTGCATCGGTATACTCGTGAGTGTTTTTGACGACTATGGGGGAAGAGTGGAAGACGAAAGGGGAGCTGCGGAACTGTGATTGCATAGCGAATGAAGCGCAACAGCATCTGGATGGAAGTTATACAGACTCTGTGCGAAGGTATACAGCTATTTTATCACGATGTATCGAGGAGTATGTGCGATCGCATGGCTACGAAAAGTCGACATAGGCAAGTGGCCTAATGTTTTTGAGCATGCAAATTGTTTTTGTTATCCTATAAGCAGTATCTTTATTTAGACTTACTAGCATGTCATGAATTTCAAGTTGTTATTAATCACTTTTTAATGACTAGAATAAATAATTCATTTGCCATTTGCAACAGTTATGATATCGCTGTATATTTATAAAATAAGTGATGGTATAGTTCAATTTAATTAGCATATTTGTGGAATTGCACTCTACATACGTGAGTAATTTCGTGGTTAAGGAGTCGGCTTTATGGTCGAAAGGTTCCAGGTTCGATTCCACGCCAAAAATACGACTAATTTCTAGATTTCTAGACTAACGATCTTTAATAAAATACTGCAATTAATAATTTAATCTATAAAAATAATTTCTGTTTTAAAATAATATTAGATGATATTCTTTTGCACAAAATACGTATTTTAGTCCTTGTACGTGTAGGTATCTTGCTAAGTATCAAAGTCGTAATTCTTAGTCGCACGCTGTCTAGAAACCGCATTTTCTTCCCTGGGGTAACGTAAAAGCCACCAAGGCATCCCAGAGGAAAACCGCAGAACCTCTAGTATTTATATTTTGTTGAATAAAATAAAAAGTAAGAAATTTCTAAACTTTAGAAAACAAAGGAGTGTGGTAAATGAGACAGCAAAATTTTTGGGGCTTCATCAAGACTTTTGAGGACCTATTCAACCTTACTTGGTAATCAGTGTACGTAGCATACAACTAAATATTACGATCAAATTTAAAATCGGAAAACGTGAACGTTTCGATGGGTTTCAACCATCGCTTCAAAGATAGGAAAATTAAAACAAGTATAAGAGAATTACGTATGCTTCAGAGGTTACTTCATGGCTCAGTAATTAAAGGGCTATTGTACACTGGTCATAAAGTTAATACGTCACATTTTGTAGAACTCCAATATATAAAGTAAATTCGTCACAAGTAGGTAGTATTTCTCCTGTAAGGGAATGATTGCGGATTCAAATCCCGTCGAAGCATTCATCAGATTTCTGATTTAAAATTTGATTCGAAACTTACATTTGATTTGAAACATTTGTAATACTAATTGCTTTAATATTTCACTTAAAAGTAAGAGTTCAGATGACAGTCGCTTCCGTAAAAGCTGTATAGCCAAGCCTAAAGTAAGCGGATCCATACTAAGAAGAAACGTCAATTTAGCTGTCATCTTTAAAGATACGAAAATTCTAGAAAACCAGAGAGGTGTTTATTTACAAACCAAAAATTATTTGATATTAGTGAGGGTGGCCTTTTAAGCAATTCTGTTTACCTGCGAATTGTTGATTCCCTTTCAAATTACATACATAATGAATTTATATATACATACACAACTCTTTAAAAGCCCGGTTAATGGCAATAGGCTCGCATTGGGATCTACGCAACATTGGGACCTAAATAAAAACTGGCGAAATGTGGGTGCTAGCACCTCTGCTTACCCCTTCGGGGATATAGGCGTGATACTATAAAAAAATACGCAACCCTTTTTGTATTCAAGTCCGTCTTGTCATCTAATTCAATAACTTAATTAGAACAAACACCTGTGTGTTGTTCTATTATTAACACAATCTATGATTATTCTCAATTTATTTTACTAATCTCAATTATTTCTCAAGAAGAGTTCTGCTAATTTCAAGGCACGATTCTGAATGTTCAAATTAAATCGGAGTGGTAATTATCGCCAGCCGGCGCTATCTGGTCTTACACTGTACAAATGAAAATCGAACGATCTTACCAATGAAATTTATTGGACTACATAAATGCTAGTTGAAATGGATAACATTTGCCAATACAATATATCTACCCATTTCTTTATCACACCAGAGTGAAGACTTGAAGACATACTATTATTGTGAATTACTTTGTTACGTTACGTACATAAAATGGTACGTAACTTTTTTTTATCTAGGACACGTCAATTTGACTTCACCCCGCCTGATGGTAAGTTCAAGGCAAAGTCTCAGGAACGAGGGTCACCATTACAAACACGTAAACTGTTACAATGGTGGCATTCAGCTTGACGGTCTCATCAGATGCTTTTTCATGCCCCGCTTAAACTCATAGAAAATGGTTTTTTCTCATACCTTATAAGACTTGCAAATAAAGTACCATGCATACATATGCTCACTCCTATTTCCCTTCGGATAAAAGTGAATTAACGCCCACATTTCATCAACCAATCAATCAAAGGGTCGGCAGCGCGTGTGTGACACCCTTAGTGTTGCACACGTTCATAGGGCACGGTGGCCGCTTTCCATCATGTGGGCCGTGTGCTTGTCTGCCACCTAAGTAGTATAAAAAAAAAACAATGTTTTCAGTCTCACGTATTGGGGATGAGCCTATTGCTGTATTCTGGGCACTATTGTTAACTCAACCTATGCATCTGAGGCTGAGTCTGGGCTATAATATATCTGTCTGACTTTAAACAGCCCTATCCCTAAGTCGCCTTGTACGTCACACATCGAAAAAAAAAGGAGTGGCCCAAATTCTACTCTGCCAGGAATCACGCAGCGGAAACGAAAATCCGAGATTGAGCATGTGAATATAATATGTTACTTTGTATGTACATCAGTCACCTTCTTACCGTATTACTGAATTTAAAATGACAAAAGCAGCTGTATTCGTCAGATAGATGAGGTTTAAAAAAAAAAACCAAAACCCAACTACGACAAAGAGACGCTGAAAAATATGAAAATCTTTTCAGGTCAATGGATTAAACAACGTTACTGAAGAAGCAAGATAATCGACACATAGACTCCAGCAAGATACCTTTGTTGCATGTCGACAATATTATCTTTAAAGAAAATATCAATATAATTAAATTTACCAGCAAAATGATAAATACAAAGTCGAAATCCACTAATTTAATTGGGCCACAAAGTAACCCTTATTAACGTGAAAAGTTCCGGTATATCCATTAAGGCTCAGTTCACAAGGAAGGAAAATAAAAAAACAAAGAAAATTTACAGTATTATTTCCAAGTTTTCTAAAAAGTTTTGCATACATTTTGGTAGAAATGTTTTCGTTAATTAGCAGGATAGTTTAACTCATAGTTCCTAAAGCGAAAAGTATACGCTTGTAAACCTAAGATTCATCTTCATCTTAAAATCAGATAATATAAGATACTAGACTATGCACGCGGCTCCGCCCGCGTGGCTGTCGGATATCGCCACCTAAGCGCCATCTGTACTGCTTGAATTCTGTATTACTAATCATAAACTCTGTTTCTACTTAACCGATTGCAATCTAACAAACGTAAGATTTTAAGTTGGACCAAACCCCTTCAAACAAAAAAAAAACCGCATTGAAATCCGTTCAGTAGTTTTTGCGTCCGTCGTGGACAAACATTTTTTTTATAATTAAATAATAGTAGGTGTATAAAAACGTGGGAATAATCGTATTCTAGAAAATTTGCGAGTTCAAATCTTGTCTTGAAGACCTGATTGACTTTACCTAACTTATAAGAAAATTTAGCATACTATTTGTTTCAAAAACATTATTTTATATTTGTAACTCACACTCAGTACAGTACAAGTAATGTCGAGGTTAATTTGTCCTATTTAAATTATACTTTAACCTTAAAGTAAATTAACATAGTAATTAATATAAATTAGATCATAATATATAACCCGTAATACCAACCAGGAACCACAGAGCGATCATGTCAAAACTTCAACAAAATTTACGAAATTAAATTTTCAAAAAGTCGGATCTCGTAATCAACTCCGTCCCAGATGTGGGGGTGTCCCCCGACCCCAGTTTTCAGACACACAACTGAATTATGTAAAACTTTTAATTGTCCTCTCGCCTCACCTTCGTTAAAATTCGACGTGTTTTGTTTGAACACAAGAACTTAGCTGTTCGTAATTTTGCTTTGTTTTTGGAGATATTAAAAAGTTATTTTAAATGTTCAAACTGTTCAAAGAAAATAGTTTTTTCTCCATTTTATAACATGAAAGGGCTTTGCCACTTTGTAACCACATCGCCCCGAGAAGATATAATACAATTCAACTTACATGGTAGGTACCTATAATCTACTCTAAACCTAAATCTGCTAACAAAAATAACCTGCGTCGGTTGAAGCCCCGATGGTTTCAACAGACGCAGGGTTGGCCAGAAGACGGCACGGGCCGATACTCAAATCTCTCTTGACACCGAAATGCATATCTCGGTAAGGTTTGTTGCGTACACACTCCTAGAGAATGTGTATTACACTTCCGATAACGCCGCCCTGGATGGACGATGAAACTTTGCCCATTAAGTATGCAAACTTCTTAGTTCTGAAATAAAATAGTTATGGTTCGTCTTCTTACAAATAAGAAAGTTTGTGGCGATGGTTGCTACTCAATCACGCAAGCAGATTTGAATGTGAGAGGAAATGGCGTTTTATCCCGTCCTAATATAGCAGTCCAACGGGGAAAGTACCTCTGTCTTACAAAATACTACGGTATTCTAGCTAGAGCTCATTGGAGAGGTTTTGTTTCGTTAGTGAGAAGACCGAGGGTTCTGGTTGACACTGCTATGTGATGTTATGATGTTATTAAAATCTCTCGAATCTTATGCTTTAACCGTTCCTCTCTCTTCCCCTTCCCCTCTACAGGGTCATAACCACAAGTGTTGCAAAAGAACACTTGGTTGCATTAGGTAGATAAGAAAAATTATAATCAGTGATATTAAATAATATGTCTCATGTCACCCGAATTAAAGCACGGGTGATGGTGATAAAGTATGTGTAGTTTTGTGTAAAAATCGTACTTCACTTTCGGACGAAAATTCGGTGAAAGTTATAAGCACTTTCCCTTTTCACAAATGAACAACTTCGTGAAGGAATCCACACATTATGTCTCTTTACAAACTTTGCCTACTTAGAACTCCCGGCATTTTTCCATTAAACCCAACTTTGCATGAAGATATGGTTTGATTGCTTGATAGCGATAAAGTCAACTTGTGATTATTTCTTAGCGAGCGTCACTCACGAACACTTTAACGAGTCTCTTTCATAACACGCAATACGGTCTTTGTTATTTTATATTGTGGGGTACATTATTTATTTTACATCTTGTTTATATTGTGCAAATATAAGGTTAGTTTTTCGAGGTGTAGCGAAGACAATTTAAATTACACAAAGTGTTTATTTGCACATAATTTGATTTGGGAAAAGATTCGGAGGATGACTCAAGATGTGGTTGTTTGATGTCGTAAATAAATCACCTGCCAATTTTCTCACTTTTAGGGTGCCAAAGCTTACCAAGGCGTGAGAGATAGGGCCTGTAGGCAGTCTTACATCTATATCACAAGACTCATAATGGCATACGATTTTATTTGGTTCAAGACTGATATAATCTTGAGCTAGGCTACAAATATGCAACCACTGTCTAAAAGTTTATTTCCTTTGAAAAGAAAACTAGCCTTCCGTCGTCCGTGCTCTATTAGCATTTAAGGCGGGCGTAGATCCAACTGTGTAAAAAAACATTTTGCGAAAGAAATTGTGCCAAAGATTGTGTGACCTTATACGAGTATTATGAACATGTTAACAGAAAATAATCGTTGAAAATTCTGATTAGTAAATTTTGATTTTACTCTCATCCGTCCGTCATTTACACTGGGATTAGGTTCTCCTTTATTCATTAAACTATGTGCAAACTTTCAGTAGGTTAATAAACTAATTTAATTAGACGTGTGATATTCGTGTCCGTCGGAGAATTCACTATAATGGTTCAGAGAAGATAAATACTTCACTGACCTAATTATTTCAGAGTGATTTCAATTGGGTTGGAAGCTTAAGGGTGCCACTTGTACATCAGGATATTAGTGATTTTATGAGTAGTATATCTTTAACATTATAATTATTAGAATTTAGGTTAGGTACTTTTCGGAAAAAGGGTGGATTAGACTTTTGGAAAGCAGATAGACTTTGTTAGATTAGGCTAACGCACCTGGATGAATTCGAACCACAGCTGGTATTTCATAAAATTACATAATATACAACAGTTTTTTTGCTATGTACTTTTTATTAATTTATAATCACCCATCAAAGCAATGTGTAGCTGTGATTTACTATGAAGTTCAATGTCTCTACGTGTGTTATTCCCTTATCACTGTCATTATATTAATCTACTTATTTCAAATCTAGCTTCACGTAATACACACTAAGGTCTACCTATTATATTTCAAATTAAATATTTTTCTCCATGTTATTAAAACAAAACTACGACGAAACCCAACCTTCTGGAAACTTTGACAATGTCACAGAATTTTAAACTACAAAGTGATCATTTGTAGCTCCAAAGTTTCTTTGAAACCTTCGGACAAGATCTGTCATCCTAAAATCAACTTGGAAGTAAAGAATAACTTACAAGGCAAAATTCTTGAATGTCAGCTTCCATAGCATTAATAAATAATAATCAAATACGATAGATCTCTTGGTCGCACTTTGACTCTTTGTAGTCTAGAAAGTTTATACGAAGTTGAAAACCTTTGTGGGCGTTTCACATTCTACATTATTACGAAATCACTTGAGAAGTTGAATTTTCCATTTATTTAATGGATACATGGGTACAGTCGCCATCAATATTAGCTTAAGTTAAAAGTATGCCTTTTATTTCCAAATGAATTGTTAAAAGATAAAACAGAAAGTAGATCGTCGGAATTGTTAAAGTGAGTATTGACTTACCCTCCCTCCTCCAATATAATGGATTTCCGTTATATAACGTCTAATTCAATATGTTATTGATTTATTGCATCTTTAATGCTTATTGATTTATTTCAATATAAAGTACGTTTGTAATTTTTTGTTATTTTATAACTTCTGTGGGCGATTGTACTCACTTCAATCGTATCGTATACTTACGTTGAACATAATGGAAGAGTTTCAAGTAAGGTAATAGACCGTGTAATTAATGATGTGAATGTTAATGTAGAATTAGATAATGGAATTGTTGTAATGGATGATTCAAACCGTATATCATTTATTTGGTTGACTTCGGTTAACGGAGCGTAAAGGTTTAATGATACAAAATTGTTTACTGTCGTGTAATAATTTGATGCTTGAAAAATTCAAGATCAATATAATATATGTTCTTTGTGTCTCTGTACTATGTAGTATCTGAATGACATTTACGTTTGTCATTTTTTCATTGGTCTAGAATAAAGATTATTAATAATTAAAAAAAGTTATAAGTTTGTTAGAATAATTATGTGTAAAGAGCTAGTTTTAATAGCAATTGAAATATATGATTTATTCAAGGCACTAGAGTTCTTTGACGTTCTTTACATACGGTACTTCCCCGTATGTAAGGGAAAGAACAGGAGAGGACGACTAGTTATTTTAATAAACTGTTATTTTTATAGTATTATGTATATTACTAATCGTAAGTGACTACTAAAGTTATAAATACATTTTAACGTTTGCTTTATATTGTTAAACAGAAATATCTCTTAAGTGTTATTTCATAACCGCTACTGTCTATAATAATTTTTAATTTTGATATTTTGAAATTATTTGTGCGTAATTTTGATAGACCAGTCTAACTTGGAACTTCGATATCGCCATCGGTCATTGGACATTGGTTGTGGAGGTCAGATGGCAGTCGCTTCACGTAAAATATAGAAGTTCAGCAGCATTACAGTTAGACTGGAAAGTCGACCACCAGTGGATTTGGGAAAAGGTTCAGATAACGATTTTGAAATGATTTGTGCGTAATTTTGATAGACGCTGAAACAATTTCAAAATGGTGTCCAAAATGCTTAAACAAATCTCATTATCATATAATTGAGACGGTACTAAAACATTTCGATCCAAAATCGGTGAGATTTAGACTCAGTATCATTTACTGACGTGTTTTATGTCGTTCCAATAGCTACATATCAATTTCGTATGACATTTGTGAGCCCTGCAATAAAGAAAAAATGGGCAGCATCATCTGAAAATAGAGATTTATAACATTGCACAAAATTTTCACGTTATTTTGGACGATGTTTGTTAACTGCTACATGGCACAGTTTTGTTTGAAAGAGGACTTGACAAATGGTAACTGGTATCTGTGTTTTCGACTACAATATAGGATTCTTCAAGAAGGGCATTAGAAGGTTTCTACAGGTTTGACTAAACGAATGGGACGCTACTTGTGTTGTGTTGTGTGCAAATGTCTATCAGGTGGGCTGTATGCTTGTCTTTTTGAGTGTATAAAAACCACGTTATGTAGGAGTTTGTGCCGAGACTGCGTTTTTTTTATACTTAACCGGTTTCGCCTTGCACTTCTCAAAGGTTACAATGAGAGTTAAAAATAAATACAGTGGACAAGTACAAATGTGTTATCAATATCAATCATGTGTAACAATAAGTTATACCAAGTGCCATCAATCAACAGTATAAATAATCTGAGACTACGTAATATTCAGTATTTTTGGTATTTTGGGCCATTAGTACATACTCTAGGTATTGAGGTATGTCTACTATAGTAGTTGAGTAGATAGAAACATCTACAATATTGTATTATCTAACAGAAACTCATATGTTGTGGTGGGTTTTTGTATATGCGTGTTTGTATCCAAATCTTAAACCATTCACTGAAATATTTTTCCAAGTTTTTTTTTCTTTACTTAATTATTTTACGCATTTCAGCATTCCTTCAAAACCGTGAACGTCTGTACTGGATGCCGTGACATAACATTAAATCTAGATCTACAAAGTTTGATTATTTAAGTAGAATGACCTTAGCTTATCTACACTAATATCATAAAGAGGAAAGTATTATTTTTTTGTTTGTTTGCTTTTAATGAACAGGCTCCGAAACTACTAAACCGATTTTAATAATTATTTCACCAATAAAAAGGTACAATTTCTAGGAGTAAGGTAGACTATATTCATAACACTACCATTCAAGGGAGTGGGTGAGCGGTAGATTTCTATACATTGGCGCTAATATCGTTATCTATTTCCGTTGTCATGACAGCAAGGAGAAGTAGTATAGAGAGGAAAATAGAGAATCGAATAGAGTAGTACAATATTCGACATCCACGCGAGCGAAGCCTTGGGCAACAGCTAGTATTTCATATTAGTATACGTAAAACCGTCTCTCACTGTTTGTGGCAGACCGTTTAAATACCGTTTATATACCGTATATATACCAAACGGTGAATGTATAATGAGGTTACAATTTAATTATTTATTGATACCCTTGTAGATATCATTATCTCCTTGCCCTTGTGTCAATTTTGATTGAGGTTGGTGTAACGTATCGTTCTCCTCCACAGATACCTATCAGCTATTATTGTCTCAGTCCCTCCCTTCTTTGCCATATCTTCTTTCACACAATCCATCTATATTTTCTTGGGAAGACCTCTACTACTTTCAACATTAATACTTTGAACCTTTTTTACAACAAAACGTACTTCTCTTCTTATAGTATTTTAGCCGTTATAAATGTAAGAATCGGGCAAACTGAAGAACTAATTTTTATAGTAAAAAAAACGACCATGATCTAAATGATAAATCTAACGCACTTGCTGTAATCTTATCCATTAACGATAGTACCTAAGTAATTAAAAGTAATCATAGCGATTACATACTACAAAATAACATAGCAACGGAAAATAAATCACCTGAAATTGAAGCCACTTGTGTAGGCACACAAAAACACAATCAGTACAAAATCGACATGATAATTGTCGGCAACGAGGAAAGCATCGCGTGAGAGGTCGCGTGTCTAACTTGATTAAATTCTACTTGAACAGGTCTGTTTGGTTATTCACAGTAGAGCAACGTGCCGATGGAAAATACAAGCCTATTTTCCTTGTACCCTCGTTGCGTGACTTTGCTTATGCATTCGATGGAGTATATCGTTATAAAATATTTTGGGAAATTATAATAATAGATGGTAATGTCGCCGTGAAGGTGAATTTTGTATTTGTTGACTTTAAGTAACAATTTTAACGTAAGGATTAATAACATACTTGTACTTCTCCACTATATTTATTATTGTATCTAACCGGTTTCACCTTGCAGCTCTCAAAAGTTTACATTGACAGTTTTTGATGTGTGTTTTATGTATATTGAAAATATACTTGAATTTTTAATGTAAACCTTTTAGAATGCCGCAAGGCAAAACCGGTTAGGTACAATAATAAATATAGCGGAGAAGTACAAGTGTGTTATCCATACTGTATAACAATAAATTCCACTAAGGAGGTAAGTATAAAAATAGTTTTTCTCCCTACTTGAGCGAAGTGATTTGACCGTTTTGACTATTTCGACTAGTTGATTTTACTTTTGTCCTTATGTACGAGTAAGACGATAAAATCGGTTAAAAGATCGTATTTCTTAACCAATATTCACCAAACTTGGTCAATGCGTTCTTTTAATTACAACACAACTTTTGTGAGTTTTTTCATAGAGGAAATAAGGGGGTATGTGGGTTTTTTGATAGGGGAAATTGAGAATTTGGCGTGACAGGTGAGTGTGATCATTGTACAAAATAAATCACATCAAAACCACAAGCTAAGCAGTAGGCAGACACATATTTCATTACTACTGACACATCAATATAAAATTATATAATAAATTCATAGCGTGTGCAAACATCCCAATCGGGCAAGGTGTTGCCAGACCACTCCCAACTGCATTAAATATGAACACCATAAATTGAGAGCGTAGAACGTTCATAAAAAATGAATCCATTTCGATTTCTATATTCCACGCATCACATACGCCAACTGTAAAGGCAAAACTACACTTCGTTATAAATGTTCTTATTTCTCCTCACTTCAAATTGGATCCATATTCTCGAAAATCGAACGTAACCAAAAATAGTTTTCACTTCACAATGAATTATCATAATTTTATTTGTCATATACCAACAGGCTATATAAAATTGTACCTGGTTATGGTAAATTTTGTCCTTACTAAAAAAATCTTCCAATAAAAAATACATGAATATTGGACGCCGCGCCGTGCCTAAAAAGTTTTCATTTCAAAAAATATTGTCTGTTTTAAAATATAGTTAGTATTATTATTAGTCGGTGGTTCAAGCGTCAGGTGACAGTTACTTACGTCAGGAGCAAAAGAATATACCTATCTAAAGAATGTAAGACACCTAAATGCATATATATAATTGTAGGTATGATGACTGTATGCTTACGATACTCAACGATAAGAACCTATGTAAAATATAGTACAATGATTATTGAAAAACCTAACACATAATTTGGTAAAGCAACTAGTACCTAACACACATTTTTGGCATGATTGACTATATCAGTATAAAGTAGGTTCATCCATCTGACAAATGATTGAATAAATACAGCCTAGTCGGAAATAAATGCCATTATAACGATGTGTGGTTTCACCTTAATAGTCTATGACATAGGTGCCGGGCAAAACCTGAAAGAGCCAAATTCACGCCCAATGATTTGGAAAAAAATCAATTACACAACTGTCACGGGCCTGCATTTTAATGGATAGATCACAATAGGGTACGGTAACCAATCTAATCAAAGTTTGAGTCGGAAACTATCCGTTTGTCGTCTTAGTTTTAGAACTTCAATTCAAAATGTTTGATTGACATTCACCGATGAGGTCATAAATAGTGTGTATTATGATTGAAATATTCAGATGTTGTGTTGTTTTTTCAAGGCTTTTCGTTAATAAAAATAAGATATTCGCACGTATTAATACCAATGCTATAAAACTGAAAAGGTCGTAAGTTTGTTGCACTAGACGTGGTCACAAGGTGACTCCTGAGGCAAGTAAATAAAAATAAAAATCTCATCTGAGTGCTGAGCAGAACATTATTGTATTTACCATTTACCATAATGACCACTGAGTAGGTTTGTGACCACGGTTAGCACAACCTGACCACCCCCAACGGAGCCGGTAAGAGTGGTAATGTCGGACTCGAAAGGACTACAACGCACACTGCCTTGAATACCTGGATTCTAACCATATATCATGCAACGCGAAAGTATAAAAGTGAATTTAAAAGAAATTTTGAAATTTTAATAGCGTTCTATTTTAAATTATAAATAGAACCAAATTAAGAGTAATAATTGTTTTAGTTTAACGTTATTCGAAAGTCACATTCTCATACTTTCCAAGAAAGTCACGTAAAATATTAGCGGTAAAATATAGTCAGATAACGCGTGTTGATATAGTTCTTGGCTCCTGTATGAGTGTTGAAATAGTTTTTGACTCCTGTAATTTTTTTTTTAATTCTTTAAATCTAATCGATCTAATTATATGTGTTGTGATTTTTTTCTAATTGATCATTCAGTGTGTGTGCATTTAAATTCTAATATTATTTTTTAACTGACTGACTGAGTTCAAGGAAAAAGAATTACTCAAATTGGTCAGTCAACTTCAAGTTTTGCGCTTAGCAACATATTTCACAATTCGTTTTTATTTATATTGATGAATTTATTTTATGTTAAATACTTATTTAATTTTTGATACTTTACTATCTCAATGGCCTGTCAGTACTATGAGGTAAGGTAAGTATTAGGTTTGTAGTTAAATAAATAAAAAATAACATCTAGTAATATGTTAATATGATAATAATAATTCACACAACCCGATTTCCCAACATACCACAGGAGTAAACTAAACCCATAAATCGTGCATATTGCCTGGCTTATATTCCCATAATGCCTCACCTTATTCTCATCTTGTGGCGTATTCATTCGACAGGCCCATAGCGATGAATTATAAAATTTCATCGAAGAAACCTTGTTAGTCAAGCAATTAAGTGTAGCAGCGTAACCTCATAAGATATTCGAAATGGGGCTGAATAATGAAACAATTGTCAGGTACGTGTTTACATGAAATTACAAGACAAGCGACATTGCTGATACAATGCTAGAAGTGCTGAGTAATTGAGTTTGAAGTAACTATATCGTTGGAGGGTTCCCTTGGAACATCTAGTTTAGTTATAGTGACGTGATTCACGAGTTTGATTTAGATCATCATTATCATTCGTGCGTCAATGCCGGTCGCATCTGAGGCAGTCACCTCGGAGTCCGTGGTCCGCGGGGACATTTTTTTATCAGTCCTCATTTTCAGAGTTACGAAATTTTAAAGTAATTAATATGCTAATTTTTTCAAACTGATTTAGATCGGTAAAGTAAATATTGGTAGACCATTGCCCCCATATGGTTGTATACGAAAATTTCAACTCAAACTCGGCTTCTTGGCCGAAAATTCCTTGTAAGGAAAAGATCGCGGGTTCGACTCCACTGCACGCTCTACCGCGCGGAAAAACTTGCATACATCTATAGGTGATAGTAACTCCCATTTGTGTACTTGTTTCTAAATATTCATGAAACTTCAATCGCAGTTAGTCTAGCGAGAACATCCCACACAGGATTTAAAGTTAGCATCTGATCTTACACAGGTAATAGTTGGCAGACTTCGACATACTTGCATGTTTCTGTTTTATCCTGTATACTAAAGTACTATGTTATATGTAGGTAGGGTAGGAAACCACGGTAGCCTAGTGGTATGGGTAATAGACTGTTGAGACGAGGTCTCGGGTTCGATCTCAGGTTTACCATGGCACACACCAATGACTGCGATGCTTTTCGAAGTTATGTGTGTATTTATCGCAGGTTTATAAGTGCCCGGTCAATGGCAATAGGCTCGCCACCTATTACATTGGAACCTAAATATATAAACTGACGAAATGTGGGTGCTAGCACCTCTGCCTACCCCTTCGGGGATATATGCGCGATATTATAAAAAAAATATGTAGTATTTTATTGATAACAGACGTAAACTTCTACATGATATTTTTAATTGTACCTAGTCGATTTCGCCTTGTGGCATTCACAAAGGTTAACATTGACAGTTGACTATATTTAGGAACATGCGTGGTGCAGTCAATTCGACGACTTCATCATTCCCTGAACCTTATCCCAACTCAGTTGGGGTCGACTTCCCAGTCTACCTGTGATGCGGCTGAACTTCGATATTTTCTGTGAAGCGACTGCCATATGACCTCCACAACCAATGGTCAAATGACCAATGGCGATATCGAAGTTCCAAGTTAGACTGGTTGGACTTTTGAGGGCTCCAACTACCCGTAACAACTGCCATAGATGTTTGTATGGCAATCGGCTTAACGTGCTCTCCGAGACACGACCAGACCAGTGCAAATACCCATATTCATGCATACAACTTTTTGCACTGAGCGGGGATCGAATCCGACGACTTATGCATAGAAAAAAAATTCAAAAGGGTGTTCTTTGCTCGTTCCTTTGGTCGTAATTAACGGCTTTTGTAGAAGTTTTTTTATAGCACTTAAGTGGCAGACAAGCAGATAACCTACATGATGGAAAGTGACTACCATGGGCTTCACGTTGGCAACACTAGAGGCGTTACATTCGTGCTGCTGAACATGTGGACAGATTGGGGGGAGGAGTGAAGTTGAAGACAGTTTCTGTGCTGTTAGTGCCAAAAACAGAAGAAAGGTTTTCGGTCTCCACACTGAGAACACAACTGTTGTCCCACCTAGGAACCGCGAGAGGCAAGCCTGCGTCAGACTTGATCTGTTTTAAAGCAAGTATACCACTGTCAGGTGAGGTTTGGATGAGTCTGATGAGGCCGTCAAGCTGAGCGCCACCATTGTAGCACTGAACGTGTTTGCAATGGTGACCCTTTTTCATGAGACTTTGCCTTCAGCTTAACATTAGGCGAGGTGAAGTCAAATTGACGTGCCATAGATAAAAAAAACAAGCTGGTGATTTTTTCGGAAAACTTACAGTTAGTAGGTAAATATATAGAAGTCAAAATGTAACAATGAGGACATGTAAACAAGTCGATGAGTAACAAGTGAAGAGACTTTAATGAGGAGATACAATTCTTTTGAGTCTCTTTGTTCAATCAAAAGCCGAAAAATCTGCCACCAAATCAAGTTTTCGATTTCCACCGACAATAACTTACTTGAAAATTTTGATGAGTTTGAGGAAAAGAGAATTCTTGTAATGTACTGAATTCTCGACTGTACCAAAATGATACCCTTGACAAACTCTCTGTCAAGTAGGTTTTAAGTTCGAGTAAGTCTATTTTTTCAACTAGCAAAAATTTACGACCTGAAAAGAAAACAAGTGTATAATTAATCGCATTAAAATTATAAAGCGATAGTACAATCACAAACAACTTTGTCAATACAATAACTTAAATATTTCTATGAAATGAGTAGAAAATAATACAGAATATTTTATTTTGTGTTTCCACAACATTGAAGAACAAAATCACTTTGTGGATTGAAAATACAACAATAATATTTTCTAAAATATAACCGCTTGACTGAATCTGTAGACACGCTTGAAAGTACACGGCGAACCATCTCAGTGCACTACACACTATAAATCAATACCTAGGTACAGTCTCCTTTAGAAGTAGATTAAAACATTCTAAGGTAACTTCACCATAATCGTGGTTACCGTGGCCTATGGGCGTTTGCAACACCAAGGGAGTTACATTCGTGACCATATAGAGAAGAGTGGGAAAGGGGGATGGGGGAAAGGAAAAGGTTAAGAGAGTCTCTGTGCTGTCAGTGCAGAAGACTAAGAAGAGTTTCTTAGACTTCCCACCGACAACACATTCATAACCTCGCCAGTGAGCTCCGGTTTCCTTATTCACCGCCGAAAACACAACACAAGGTTATTATTAGCTGCGTTATTCTGTAGGGCGGAGTTACTACCCCAGTCGGACTGCTCAATTAGGACGGGAACCTAAACTTTCCTAAAATGTTCCGTAAAACATGTATGGGGCTGAATGGGGACCGCACTAAAATCTTCCGGACCCATGTAAATCTCATCTGCTAGTCGGTAGATCTGCGAAAATTAAATATTAGATGAGAATTTGGCGCACATTTACTTACGTTCGAAGATGGGCGGTAATTATGGCAGTCGCTTTCTAAAAAAAATATAACAATTAACAAGAACCCTATCTCAATTGGTTGCACACTATGTAAATAATTGAAAATGATAATAAAATAAACTAATGCTCTCAAAATTAAATTTTTTAAAGTTATTTATTAATATGCCTTTTCTATCACTATAATAATATTAGTACATACTGATAGACAAGGCATTTGGACGGCTCCTCGCGAGATGGACGGATGACATAGTCAGAATCGCGGGTACCCGTTAAATGCAGACCTCCTCCAACCGGTCGGATTGACGGTCGATGGGGGTTCAACAGTGGACGTCCTATGGCTGAAATAATGACAATACATCGATAATAAATATTTATTAATTTATTTTAATGTAAATAAAATCTGTAATTTTTTCACACTTAACCACTTCTGAGCACGACTGTAGTACCTAAACTACCTTGTACTTTGATGTAATTTTCCTTTCCAAAAAGGCGAGACGCCGTGGACCCCAGTGAACCGTGAATGAATACTAGTAATAAAAAGCCTTCCTTAAATTATATTATACTAAAGAACGACTAGTAATAATATCCATACCAGTCTGTGTCTAATTTCAGTCAGACCCGTACACTACGTACTGTCAGATCCTTTGCCAAAAAAGTAACAAACATTATTATTATTTTTATTATTATTATTAATACATCCCACACAATCAGAAAGTATATGAAGCTGGTTTGGATGTTTATAAGTCATGCACTTTCTAACGGCTCACTGAAATTGGGACAAGTACATTCTTGAAATAAAGTCCCACGGAAACGGAACCAAAATTTCATTCGGGTAGAGCCGCGGTCATAAGGTAGTTTGCGACACCAGGGGAGTCACACGCGTGCTGCCAACCTTGTAGAGGGGACGGAAAATGTGGGAAGATTGAAGGTTAAGGGAGTTTCTGTGCTGTCAGTGCAGACGACAAAACACTGTTTCTCGATTTGCCCACGGACAGAACTAAATCTCAAACCTCTCCAGTGAGCCCTGACTGCCTTACTCACCGTCGGACATACAACACAGGGTTATTATTAGCCGTGGTATTCTGTTAGACGGAGGTACTGCCCCAGTTGAACTGCTCAATTAAGACGAGGGATACCGTCTTACACATTTGCGTAAACTTCAGGCACACAGTCATGTGTTATGTTTTCCCAACCATACCTACCTATAATATAATTATATTGATGTTTTTACTAACTCAGCATTTTAGATTAGTCCAAAACTAACCTAGTTTGTAACCTCAACGAAATAGAAACACAGTTACGAGTACATCCAGCGATTCTCGAGGGAACGTATTTCATCATGCTGCCTTACGCCCACTAGTACAAACTACCCGCGAAGTTACTTTGATGACACTACCTAATGGTTCTTGTTTGTGTCTTGTTGTCCGTAACAATGACTCTCAGATAATATATAACTATATTTAGAATACTTATGAATATATAAAGTACTAATATTATAATTTAAAACAATGTCTCGATGCCGAATAAGGTTCGACTGGCGGTTAATTATGGTCTCATGGTTGTCTCTATGTATGTATGTAATTATATTAGAGACACGAAACACAACTTTCAGAAGTATTATTTAAAAGGCATGTCGTAAAAATAACTCAATTTTCAAAACGTTGTCGTATTTTTTAATACCACATAGGGACAGAGAAGCACGCGGCACACCTGATGCAAAGTGGTCACCGTGGCCTATGGACGTTTGCAACACCAGGGGCGTCACATACGTGCTGTCGACCATATAGAGAAGAGGGGGAAAGGGGAAGAGGGTGATGGGATAAGGTTAAGAGAGTCTCTGTGCTGTCAGTGCAGAAGACAAAGGTTTCTCGGTCTTTCCACTGAAAACACAAAACCTCTGCAGTGAACTCTGGCTACCCTAGTCACCGCTGGAAACACAACACAAGGTTATTATTAGCCGCGGTATTCTGTAGGGCAGAGGTACTTACCCAGTCGGACTGCTCAATTAGGACGGGAGATACCGTCATGTCCTACCTCCGTCCATCCAATGTTGCCTTATCTAGATAATATATTTATTTTCTATCTCTGTAACACCAAACATAAACAAAACGAATGTGTACCAAACTACATGTAGTTCTAGAGTTTTTTGTATAAATAAAATGACAAATACCGACGACCACCTGATTTGCATTTCATATGAATTGGCTCTGAACAGAGAGCTCACGCAGTAAAAGTACAAAGGTGTAACTTACTGAATATATTTTATTTACAGGTATTTTATTGCAACTTTTTAGGGTCTAGATGCCCTAGATTTCACTTGAGTAAGATATATATTAAATTAGGCGAACCGGTAATCAAATTGTATGTATAATTGGTCTTATCGCTAGAAGCGAACTCTTTAAGGCAATCTTTGGATGGACAAAAATGTGCAAGAACAATAAATATGATGTAATTATCATGATAGGCGTAATACGAGATGATACAAATTATGAAATTTATAGGAAAGGAGGAAGAGGGTATACGTATATATATATATATATATATATATATAAACATAATATGTTATAAAAATAATAATTATGTTATGGACTTCTTCCTATTTTGTGAAGGGGGGTACCCACTACTCACCCACGATACCCCGATTTGAAAGTGCCATCGATAGCAACAAAAACGCAATGAAAGCTATTTTTCTATTGATATCCTTGGGTTGTTATACCGTGGGTAGGTAGAGTACCCACCACTCACACTGGCACTATGGCCATATGTATGATATCCGTTCACAAATATAAAAATGTACTGAGGATATAAATCAATTTATGTACTGATGTGTATATTAAGCCTTCTTCACGTGCGATCAAACGAAATGGACTGTCGTTTCATTTGGGCCAGAGCTCTTTGTACCAAATAGATTTCAATAACAGTCTGAATTTCAAAAAGAATTTATTTACTTAACATATAAAATTCTAGGACAATCTAAGACAATCTACACAACATCACCTAGACCCATGGTAAGCATAGTTTAACTAGCTTGTGTTACGGGTTACAGAATGCGGATAAACATACATAGATACATTTTTTTATTTTGTAAATACATACATATTACAAATAGAAACACCCAGACCAATGCAGATATTCATATTCAAGCACACAAATATTTGCACTGAGTGGGAATCGAACCCGCGCCTCCTGCGTAGCAGTCGCGTTCACCATCGCTACGCCACGCAATATGTGACTAGGTTACATTAAAAAATATCAAGTTTCATTTATGTAAAGGAATTTGTTTAAAGTATTCAAAAATGTACAGTCGCCCATAAAGTTGCTTAATAATATCAGTAAAAAAATATTGCAATAAAACATTTTTAAAGTTGTTTTATTTCAGTGAGTTATATGTGCATAAACTGCCGACCATTTCAGTATTTGCGACAGTATTTTTGTATTTTTCAGACGACAATATTATTAGTTGTTTTATTTTTTAATAATACAAATCTTCAGTGATGTGTGAAATTGGAAAATGTGTGTCGAAAATCATTTTGAAATCAACTATACCTATCATATTTACCAACACATAAGCTGTCACAGTTTTGTGAAAACAAATTCTTAATCATAACAGGAGTATCGTGCCGTCCTTCCAAAATTCTTTCTAATATTTTCGTCATAACCGCTTACATTACGAATTATTGGACCGCACAGAATCCCTACCCGTCCCGTGATTATCAAATTTGTGTCCACCCAACACGTCAGCAAATTATTATATTTTATCCGATTCTACGAGACAAGATAAGCTTTGCGACGTTACCTATTCCGACATGATAATTATAATGTGATATAGTACTCGTAGATAACATGAATAAATTATTTATTTGTTTATCTACGGAGGTAGGACGCGACAGTATCTCCTATTCTAATTGAGTAGTCCGACTGGGCTGACTAAAGCTTATTATTTACAGAAACCACGCTAGCAGCTCATTGAACTGATACGTGTGTATTCTTCGAGCTAAAGACACTGTTACGAGTAAGTTCCTTGCGGAACATATTTACAGTGGGCCGCTATGACTTGTTAAGCCAAAATGTTCCACTCAGCGAGCACTCGATTCGGCAGAAAATGTTTTAAGTGGTTTCCTTTACATTGTACTCTACATAGCTTTAATGAGCACCCATGAAGATGTTCATTCTCTTTTCAAAAACATGTTTGTCATTCCTGCGACGTTGTAACAGTTAATGAGTATGTATATGTTTTTTCGTTTTTCAAGAGACGTGATGCCAAGTTCTTTTAGGCGATGATCATAAGGTTTATTCCTCAGCATTCCAACCATCTTAGTTGCCTTTTTATGACGTTCTCTAGCAGTAGATCATCTCTCCGGGTCTGTCGGGGTGCGGGAGATATGTCTTGTATAATCTCACTTCCGGAAATCAAAGACTCATGGACGGCGTGCATTTTGGTCGGTTCGAGTCCGACATAATCTCCTCCACCGACTTTTGGTGCGGGTGGTATCCGTGGGGATTTTGCGCACGGAAAAAAATGATGAAATGCAGGTAGATATACAATTATATCTACCTCTATAGGTAGACGTGAGATATCAAGCAGAAAGATAACTAGAAAATTTAACGCCAGGAACAAACAACCTGTTTTCACTATTTGTGTAATAAGAAATAACACTTTCTGCTCCAGTGCCCACGGAGATTACGATAAAACTTAAATCCTTTATGCTAAGGTGGTTTCAAACTCCATAACGTAAGTATACGGTACGAGGGAAACAGATTTTCCAAATTTACCTTAGTATTGTTTGATTATTTTGGCTTACCGGTCAGGTATAAAACAGGTTGCACCATTTGATAATTGTTAAAAAGACGTCATAACTGTAACCGGCAACGCTCAAACGTCAAATTTTATCAAAAGATAAATTTAACTGAGCTGCTAAATACTATGGTGTCAAACCATTAGAATCAATGTTACTGTTACTGTAAAATTTGACGGAAATCTTAACTTTAACAGGTAGGTGGTGCAACTAAGCCTTATACTTCTTTAACATAAGTCTGCTGTTACAGGAGGTAAATTGCAGTACAAGTGCTCTTACTAAAGTTGAACATCGCTCGAACTAACTGAAACAGCGGACTTAAACAGAATCGGTTGCTGGTTAACTATCCAGATGTGGACTTAAACTGTATAGGTTTAGTTCAGTGGGGATACAGTATAATCCCATTGTTGTAACGTTTACGTTCAAGTTATAAGTCTCTTTAGCAAAATGGAGAAGCGATAGTTGTCATTTTACTGCACGGTAGATAAAAAAAAAAAAAAAAAAACGGTACTTTGAAATATAGTATTCTCTTTTCTACTATTCTTTACCAGATAAGTTGATATTAGCTTTGATGGGAACGACTGCTACCGAATTTTTTGACGACCTCCGTGGCGTCGCAGTAATGAACGCGACTGCTACGCAGGAGGCGCTGGTTCTAATCCCGCTCAGTACAAATATTTGGGTGCATGAATATGAATATTAGCATTGGTCTGGGTGTTTCTATGTATAACAGGTATGTATTTCCAAAAAAATGTATCTAAGTACATCCGCATTCTAGAACCCGTAATACTCTAGTTACGCTATGCTTACCACGGGTCTAGGTGACGTTGTGTAGATTGTCTCACAATATTTATAAATAGTGCTCTTAAATTTAGCACCTTTACATCAGTTTCTTGTAGCTGTAAACAAAAAAGGTCTACTTGAAAATGTTCCAAACATTTCTCACGACAAAAAAAAAACCAAAGTTGCGTAAAAAACATTCTAACATTGTTAATGGTATATTTCCAAGAAAACATTAAACTAGGTTGCATTTACGCCAGTACAAATACACCGTAATGGATGCGTAATGACCTCGTACACGCCATGTCGATACCTACTCCGCGAATTGCAAAAACTTTTAAATTTACTTTCTGATCTACTACTACTATTAGTCAAATAACCTTTTCAGTTCACTGCTGGACATAGGCCCTTCCCAATGTGGCCATTGCTCCCGATCATCCATCCTCTGTACTTTTTTCAGGTCATCGGTTCATCTGGCTAGGGGGCGAGGTCTCGACTCAAGGACTCGTTTGCTTCAGCGACCATCGATCCCCCGGCAGATGTGACTAGCCCACTATTTTTTATGGTACGTCAATTTGACTTCACTTCGTCTGATAGTAAGCTGTAAGCAGTCTCAGGAAAGGGGGTTACCATTACGAACACATACATTGGTGGCGCTCAGCTTGATGGCCTCATCCGGTGATTTTTCAAGCCCCGCTTAAAGGGCCCGGGACTGAAGGAAGAAGGAAACACACACCGAACCGCTTGGTTCTTGCTGGAATATTCTGCACCGTATGCCACGTGTTGTCCTGTGCAGGAAAGGAAAGAGGGAGGTTAATTGGAAGAGCTCATGGAAAACATTGTAGAGACTCTCTACGCATTTACAAAGGTTTAAGGTTATTCGTGACCACTACCACTGCAGCTTTCAGCAAATTTATTTTTTTGATTTACATAAAGAAAAAAAATTCTCATGCAGATTTCCAGCAAGATCTTTCTGGAATAAGCTTACCTAATCTGTATGCAAGGGTGTGAACAAACAGAGAGTTAAGGATGTCAACTGGGTCTACTATGTAGCTAAATAACGCTAGATAGTAGGTACCTGCGGCATTGTACCGCCCGCGTGGATGTTAAACATCGTGTGTCATCTTTTGGGTATATCTCTGACAGATTTAAAGTAAGACCAAGAGCTTCGTAATAAGAAAACCGCAATAGGTACATAAATTATCAAGGATTCCTAAAACAAATATTTTTCAGTGCATTAGAACTAAATTCCAAACTGTGTATGGATTTTGAATCAATCATAAATGAGGTCCATATTTTAAGGTTAATTATCATTAACGAATTTTATCACCTATCATAACTCTTAGAATTACGCCACAATGAACTATAGTGTAATCTGCTGACTTATATTATGCCATTCAGATATTTCCCTATCCCCTATACTTGATTTTACATCTTTGCAATATTAGCAATATCCTGGTAACTATAGAATTTAGCTCAATTTGAAAGGTCACAAACCCACTTAACCTCCGCTATCCGGTGACCGGTGAGATGGAGGATCTTGTTGCCGAGCAACTGCGTGAGTAGCTGTTTCGCTCTTGTAGGATGTAATGTAATGTCGATAACTTTTTGGTGTTAAACGTGCAAATATTTTGTATGATTTCTTGTTACTTCCATCCAATTACTTCAATTACTGATACCATCCCAGATTTATATTACATTGATATATATTAATCTTTAAGCGTATAGCAGGTCACGGTTGGACATAGGCCTATGCCGATATTGGGAGACTTTGGCCTATTAATTTCACACTGACCGAACGGGAACGGTATGTACAGGGACTAATTTCGAATTTTCGTTTTCTCGTAGTAATATCGTCTACATATTTTTCCGTTTGTTGCCTCTTACGATACTCTTCTGATAAGATGGGGTAGTGGGTCACCATTTTGATCGAGAGAAGCTTGTGCCGACAACAATGAGGTGTCGGTTCCCGGTGAAGCACAGTAGAGTCACCCCATGTTTCTAGGAAAATATCTCTCTATCTATCTATCGTAGAAGGAGACTAGAACAGGACTATTCTCCATCCGACAGTATATAAGCAGTCTACTTGATGGCGATAGGCTTGCACCCTATTACGTGCGACAGAAACCCATGGTTGGTGAAATGTGGATGTTATGGTACCTCTGCCTACCGCTTTGATTGGATTTACAGAAGTCTATATACGTATGTATATATGGTCTATATTCTTAACTCAACGCTTCCTCAATTTTCTTTTAAAACACGTTTTATATGTATGCGACAGCAGCCAATAATAATAAAATAATTTATTATTATTATCTATAATGTTAGTATAACCGTGTAGAATATGCAGTGCATCTACCCTAAAATATTGTTAAAATTTATTTATTGAGCTGTTTTCTGCAGTGCAGTCGCTTCATCCTAATCCATTCAAATGTGATTTCATTTATCCCACCATGTATCTATCCACCCGTCCATCAAACCATCCATCATTTCTACTAATATTACTAACGTGCATGTTTGTAAGTGTGGATGCATGAATGGATGGATGGATGAATGTTTGTTACTATTTCACGTAATAACTTACTATAAAATGGATATTAATGAAATTTTACAATAATATAGCTTATACATCAGAACAATACATAGGCTACAATTTATGAATATATTATGTGAATTCATAAAAATATATCAAACACGAGCCGCAGGGAACATCTAGTTATTAATAATATATTACCTAAAATCTTTACTTGAAGTCTAAATCGATCTATCACACACACATTCTCCCCCAAGAACACAAAACAAATATTCGCCACCTACTCGTAACTAGGCATGCGTATCACGCACTAGGACCTTTATAAATAAATATACGTCGCGTTTATTGCGACCTCCTGCAATTTGTTTCACCTGTAATTTGATGTACGACCAGTAAGAGAAATATAAGAAAATCGTGCTGCAGAGATTTATATGCTACTATAAATTTCTTGTCTATTTATGAAGGTAACTATCCAAAGCGATGGGTCTGCGGTTTATCGCGTTAGTTCATTGGCATGTCTTTATCGAAGATGAAAATGAGAATGAGTTGTGGGGTTATAGAGAGAATATTATTCTGTGAATTGACGAATTAGTGATGTATTACGTTGATATTATATCTTATTACTATTATTATAGATGGGAAAGTATGTAGAGATGAATGTATATTACCATTTAGCTGATGTCTATGAATACACTGAACGAGTGTGGAAAAAACTTGATATACACAGAAACTGTACGAATGTGGCGGAATAATTGAAGTCCTGCGACTATAACTTTCGAAAGGTTTTTACCCTTGGATGAGCGAGAAAATAGTTAATCTCAGCAGGGACAAAATCCGGAAAATAATAGGAGCTTTTACTGGCCACTATTGCACAAAATACACTTTGAGCAAGATTGGTATCATAAATAAAAAAAACATGCAGACATTGCAAGGAGGACGTGGAAACGATGAAGCCCATACTGTGCGAGTGCCGCGCCTTAAGAACACATCGAATGTATCCACACCAAACCAGAGGATTACATGCACCTGCGATTGAGAGGAGTGGCCACCTTGATAGAGGAGGCAATCCCTCCTCTAACCTAGGAGCCAGGATGGGGTCGACACAAAAGATCCAATAGGGTTGAAGTGTCCGCGAAAGTTCCAGAGCACGCACCCCAATAACATAAGATAAGATAAGATAACCATTGGATGCAGACCGGTAGGATTTGAGGTCGATGGGGTGGCCTATGTTCAGCTGTGGACATCCTATAGCTGAAATTGTACCTAGAAATGTTATCTCGGGAATTGATCAGGCATTAGGTTGGTTACGAGAATAATACTGCTCTGCACTGCACTGGAGCGAGCGAGCAGTAACTGGTATTTCGAGTACATTTATGAAACTATGTTTTGAATTTTCTACAAGACAATGAAAAGATAAGTAAATTGTGCTGTTGTATCTTTCTCTATCTATTTCCCTAGCTCAGTTCAAAAACAAAGAAAATTGAAAGCATTAGGTAATGTAATAAAAAAACTATTCTACAAAACGAAAGCTAATTCTCAAACCCTATTACAGTTACCCCTATCTCTGTAGCAAAAACAAAAAACACACCTTTTACACTTATCTTTGAAAAATCAGCGCACCTCTTCCAAGTATAATCTCAAGCCAAAGAAATGCTATCTAAGTTTAAAACACAAAAATTAGTCCAGCCTTTGTGATGCCTAATCTGGGTTTCAGTCTTCAAGATACAGGATATCAGACGTGATGACGCGAAAAATCCAATTACTTGGCACCAATTCACGCATTCTAATGTACGACGGCGCTCTGCGTGTAACAAAATCTAATCAAAGTTTATGGTCGCCCTTGCGGTTTTTGCCGGTCTACCTTGGAATAGGGTGGTGATTTTGTGTCTAGATTAGCGGGTGACAATGATTTTATTAAGGATTTAAGATAATGGTACTACATAGACACGGATAGCGGAAAATGTTTAAGCGAATATAATGTCACAATTTATTAGGACTTATGAATTTTAAAATAGGAATGTTTTGTTAATGAACTGGTACTACAATGGTCATTTAGGTATATACAACGTGCCAATGGTATCAAGTAAAGGCATCACTGAAAAATAATATTATCATGCATATCTTCTATCACAAACAGAGGGCAAGAGAGACTCGGCGAACTTACGTAATCTAAATACAATAATTTACTAGAGAAGCAAGTTGAGTGATCATACCAGTTCCAAGTTGGTTTATCATTTAAAAATCTTGTATTTTATAATTGTCTAATTGTATAATTACATAAATTTTTATTACTTTCTCTGAGCCTATTCCCAACTCAGTTGCAGTCGGATTTCTACTCTAACTAAGATGCGGCTGAATTTCTATATTTTCCGTGAAGCGACTGCTATTGGACTTCTACAACCAAATTGGCGATACAGAAGTTCTGTAGTTAAGCTAGTCGGACTTTTGAGGGCTCCAACTACGCGTAACGAACGCCATAGATGTTCGTATGGCAACTGGGACCGACAGTATAACGTATTGGTACGACCAGGCCTGTTATAGATAATAGCAAACAATATTATTGGTTCTAATCAGATTTGATTGATATCCTTTGTGTGCAAAATGCAGACAACGTAATAAAACGAATAACTGGCAGGTACTTTATTGAAGAGTTCTATCAGAACCACCGACTATAAGGAGCTTTGTTGTCGGATAATAGGCATTCGATGGATATTCGTACGATATGATTTCGGTACAACTACAAATATTTATAGAACTCTTTTGTAGTTTTTCACTTCTATTCATTCAAATGTCATTTTATTGTGTAAATAAAAACTCGTATGTCAAAGGGGATATAGTTCTGGAATCGAATATGGTTGTGAAGGATATGCCAGGGCCTATCTTACTCTCAGTAGCTAATGGCCTGGAGCAGTTTTCATCGGTTCGAGTCCGATATACCTAACTAACCTTGCTGGCTATGGCGGGAGAGAAGGGGGCTTGAACGGGCATTATATTATTGTCGTTATATCTTTTCTTTTCTAGATTTCTATTCTAGATAACCTTAATATGCTATGTAAATAATAATTATTATTTTATAAGAAAGTTTTCCTTGTTTCAATAAGGGTTTTCTGCAGCGATTCGGATAAAAATATAAAAATATTCTAGAACAATCTACACAACGCCATATAGACCCATGGTAAGCATAGCTTAACTAGCTTGTGTTATGGGCTCTAGAATGCGGAAAAACATATTTAGATACTTTGTTTTTTGTAAATACATACATATTATACCTAGAAACACCCATTCATGCACACAAATATTTGCACTGAGAGGGAATCGAACCCGCACCTCCTGCGTAGCAGTCTTGTTCACTACCACCACGCCACGGGAGGTCTGTCTTGTCTCATACTTCCTATGAGGTAAAATAACTGAAACGTTTGATAAATTCGCTATTTTCTCTACTCACCACACACCTTTACAGTTTATGCTAAATCACTGAGACCAATATACCACAGAATTACATTCTATTGTCCAACTTTAAATGTACATGTTGTTTCATTGCCCATTTAAAATGGTTTTATAGAGCCAATACAGGGCTTTATACTAATGGTTATAAATTGGGAGATTCTTTTTTGTTTATTTGCTGATTATGCTATTAGAAATCATTTGCCACCAAACGGATCTTTTAGCATGTGTTTACATTCCTTCATTTTTTATACCACTTAGGTGGCAGACAAGCATACGGCCCACCTGATGGGAAGCGGTCACCGTGGCCGATGGACGTTTGCAACACCAGAGGCGTTACACTCGTGCTGTCTGCGTTGTAGAAACCTTCTAATACACTTCTTGAAGAATAGCATATTGTGGGGAAACCACGGTAGGGAGTGCATTTCAGCGCTTGAGCGTGCGCGGGATGAAACTCCTTTCATACCGCACAGTGCGCACCGTTTCCGGTCGTAGTGTGTGAGGATGAACTTCCTCTCTATGGTGAGCGGTGCGATGATTAAAAGTAGGTGTGGGCATCATGTCAAACAATTCTTCTGAACACAGGCCATTATACAGGCGGTAGAACACACACAGTGAGGCGAAGTCCCTCCTGATGTTCAGAGGTTCCACACCGCCTGAGAGTATGGAATCTTCGTAACTGAACACTGAACTTGAAACTGACAATAATATTAATAAATCATTACTATTGGTAGACATACCTCTGTAGTTATATTTCGTGGAAGGCCTATTGAGACTTATAAAAAATACTAATCTCTTGGTGCGTTTTTTTACTCAATATTTTGCCTAATTTTATACAAAAACTTATCCAAGCAGAGCGTCAAACATTAGCGGTATTACATAATTGATATCCAAACAAAAAGGGTGACCGATAAGACAGATATCTCTGGCAAGCCAACATTAACCTGAAAAAACTTTGAGAAACCGTCGCTAAAGACTTGAATACATTTCAGATGCGACACTTTAAGGGGATAAAAAAAGAATTTGGAATGGTAGATTGTAAATCTATTCCAACCGGTATACACCCATTTACTTTGATATATAGTTCATGCTATGATTACGTTAATCATATTAGTAGTAAGTACAATAATACTATAAGAATACTATAAGAATAACAATACTGAAAGATTGCTTCGATCTGCTTCAGACCATTCAGATTCCGCGACGACGGCGCAAAGTGCCAGTGCAAGTGGTTGCCACATTAAGGGAAGAGGGTCATCTCAAAGAGATGTCCCCGGGTCTGCCGGGGTACGAGAAATATGTCTTGTATAATCTCACCTCCGGCAATCAAAGACTCATGGACGGCGTGAGTTTTGGTCGGTTCGAGTCCGACATAATCACCTCCACCGACTTTTGGTGGGGGTGGTATCTGTGGGGATTTTGCGCAAAAAAGACCATTCAGATTGAAGAGTACGTTAAGTCTGACGAATGGTGGTTAAGTAGACGTCTTCCATGTCGTAGCGGCTGTGAACGAAACTGCTACGCAGGAATCGTGGGTTCATTTTCCGCTCAGTGCAAGTGCAATATTCATATTGATCTGGGTGTTACTGTGTATAATATATGTATGTATTAATAAAAAAGTATCCAACTATGTTTATCCGCATTCTAGAACCCATACCACAAGTTAATTTAGCTATGCTAATTATGGGTCTAGGTGGCGTTGTGTAGATCCTAGAGTATTTCTTATTTATTAATGGTACCTAGACCCATAATACACTGTACATATACATAGACAAAGCAATAGTAAAAACCTTGTTATCATATATCCCATTACTAGGTGACTCATAAATTCAAATCATTTACTCCACTTAGTTCTACGCAAACTCGACTTGTGCCTATTCAGAAACAATAATTGCGGTTTGAATACATTACCAAAACTAGGTTAGTAACATGCCATTAAAGTCGAAACTAAAGCCTAAAGTACATAATACTTCTAGAGTTCATTATTAATTACTTTCAAAATAGTTTATTGGATGTTAATAGGTCAGAATATACTTAGTTAGCATTCTTACAACGTAGATAATGTTGGTAGCAATATAGTATTATACAGTAAATAGTAATAACGCCAAGGTCATTCCATTCTACATAAAACTACTTAATATCTTTTGCATTATAAACTAAATTGTCAGTTAAGTTATTGTCTAAGTAAACTGAAAGTTCTCACAAAAGCAAGAAACCTTATGAAAAAGCAGAAAATTAATGATTTTCATTGTACTAAAATGACTGTATAGCACCAGATTATGTGACTATTGGAATTGCGAATCATGTCATCAACGGCGCACACCTAGTGATCAAGTAGCGTGCAGACTTTACCCACAAACCAGACAATGTGTAGGTCATAAAGTTATTAGTAGTACTTAGAAGGATAAAGAGCTCGAGGGACACATATCTTTAAATAAATCCTAACAGTGGAAAAGTAACATAACAATAACCGGTGGTAAGTCATAAAAAGTGAAAAAAAAATGAGGACTTGTGACAAATTTACAACAACCCATAACTACCTGTGATGAATTTACTTTCATTATATGGAGTTCTACAAAGGTAACGAATTAACGTTATGACCAATGTACAATAACCAATGTAAAGAATGTTGCTCTATTTACGCTTGTAATAATAACTTTATAGTCTAGGTACATATCACCTAATACATCTAAACCGAATCCTTTGGGTATACCAAAGCGTGAGCAAGTTGTAACTTATCCGCAATCAGACCACTGGGGTGAATAATTTAACTGTTTGAAAGGAAGGTAACTTCTTAAATATGCAGAATTCTAATCTTCTAACCGAATACCGTTGCAATACCACAACTTATGCAAAAGTATATCCATCCATCTAGAACATTACTGTTGCATAGTGCCTTCGCAGTATCGAGCGAAGCTAAACACTTAAGGTTAACACAAAATATGTTTAAGAGCAAAAATTTTAACAACCCTAAGATTCTATATGCTTACTATTGCTATTTGATTGCTTATGCCCTTTTTAGATTGATTAAACCTTTTGTTTAGTGAAATTAGTGAAACATAATGCAGTGAGTTCTTTTTTTTCTCCCGTGTGCAAAATCTCCACGGATACCAAACCCACCGGAGCCGATGAGAGACTTGAATCGACTAAAACGCACACCTCCTTTGGGTCTTTTGTTGCCGGAGGTGAGATAGTAGCGAACATATCCCTCGCACATAGCAGACCCGGGGCCCTCATATGTGAGTTTATGTTATGTTTATTATCGTGCCTTAAATCTTCTAGAATACGTACATACCCTGCCAAAGCTGGTGAGAGTGGTTATGTCGAACCCGAACCCGAAACCACTAAAACTCACACCGTCTTCGAGTCTTGAATTACCGAAGGTGAGATTATACAAGACCTATCTCTCCCACCTTGGCAGACCTGGGGATATCTCTTTAAGATGACCCTCTTCCCCTAATGTGGGAAACATGGTATTCCCATCTAGCCCCCGGATATAGGGTGGCGCACTTTGCGTTGCCGGAGCGCCGCGCCGTCGCGGCCTGCTTCTGCTAGGGTGACAAGCGACTCCACTCGTCACCCCCATTCTGTGACCTCTGACGCTCAAGTAGTCTTCCTTCTTTTATATAACCACATCGCAGCTCCGTTCCACTTCTTTCTTTTCAAGCATTAGACCCGTGTTATATTTTTACCATTTCGGCGCTGAAAAGATTTCTCGATCTCGCATCTCCCAGATCCGTTCTGTCGTTTTAACATTGCACTATTTTAGTAACAAACTTTATATAGTCTCGAGCGAAGCCGAGTAGGCTGCACCACAGATGACAAAGTGTAAGCTAGTCTTTAAGTATTCTGTGGTTTCGCTTCGCGCGTTAAAATAAGTAACGTCACCTATATATAGGCCATGTCGTGGCGCGCGTCGGCGGAGCATAAATAATATATTTGTGACTAAATATCTTCCATAATTGGTGATTAATCTACTTCAAAAATGCCAAAATTATATTTTCCATTCGATTAAAGGTATAAAAAAATTGTCTAGACGGGACCTGAATGCGACCAGTCTCTTACACGAAGAATGCTTGAACCACTTGAGGTAGGTACTAGTCATGTCTCGATCACTCGAAAATCTTTGACGTTGGAGTTACCTATCGACAGAATTATATCTTACCGAATATGTCCCATTTATACCTTGTACCTGCCAAGATTTAAGATATACTCACAACTTATATATAACATAACATTACATAATCTCACGCCTATATCCCCGAAGGGGTAGGCACAGGTGCCAGCACCCACATTTCCCCAGTTTATGTTTAGGTCCCAATGTAATAGGTGGCGAACCTATTGCCATCAACCTGGCACTTCTTCTTCATCTTCTTCGAGTCAATGGCTCTGATGAATCCGGTTTAATTAAATGTTGTTGGCCCAGTAGTTGGCTACAGCTATAGCATTTTCTGTTGCTCTACAGAGGTCTTCGGTGGTGCAGGTATGGGGGCACAGTGAGCAAGAGAGCAAGTGCGACATGGACTGAGGTCGAGCCCCGCACCTGACACTTATAAACCTGCGATAAATACACACATAACTTCGAAAGAAAAGCATCGAAAACAAACCTGGGATATAACTCGAAACCTCGTCTCAGCAGTCCATTACCCATACCACTAAGCTGCCAAGATTTCATGTATAAAAAACCATTGTATCGAATAAAAAAAAATAAACGTGTACTCGCAACATTACAAACTTAAAAAGGTTTAAATAAATCACACTAAACAGTTTCGTGCAAGATCGTTCACGTATCGCTGATGTTGGCAGCATGAAGTAGGTTACAGAATTATTTATAGAGGCTGATTTAGAAAACGTTTGCATGTAATGTGCATCGCTTTTGCTATTTTGTTAAATCGGTGCGATGGACTGGAATTTACACTAAATATAAAATAAAAATTGACATATTTGTTACGTGATAGTTCTGTTTGCATATGAAGTGTTTGCCTTTGTTGTGTGATAGTTATGATATTTGGAAAGTTTTACTTTGTAGTGTGATATTTATAGGTCAATTTATTTTTTATTTCAGTGAGTAACGTAGCTGTAGAGCATTCGAGGTTTTTTATACCACTTAGGTGGCAGACACGCACACAGTCCACCTGATGGAAAGCGGTCACCTAGGCATATGGACGTTTGCGACACCAGGGGCGTCACACTCATGCTGCCTACCCTGTAGAAACGTTCAAATGCCCTTCTTGAAGAACCCCATATTGTAGTGTAGTGTATTACACAAGACATATCTCTTGCATCCTTGAGATGACCCCCCTCCCCTAATGTGGGTACCTTGGAGTCCCAATCTAGCCTACCAATATGGAGAGACGATATGCTTCTGTTCGGGTGACAGACGGCTTCACCCTTGACTCCCCATCTCAGAACAGCCTGACGAATCCTGACGAAATGGCAACAGAGATAGATTAGAGTAACAGCTCACAGACTATTTTATCCAGCTAAGAAATTCCTGAAGGTAACTGTTAAGGGTTTGGTATTTCACACAGATGAAACCGTGGGTAACAGCTACCACAAATATGTTTCACATCACATAGGCAGCAAATGGCAAAGTCCCAATTTGAAATAGGAAATAAAATGTTCTAGAAAATGCATAGTGTGAACCAATACAAACAGTTACTTCACATTTTTAGTAAAGCAACGTCACGTTTTCAATTTAGTTCAAGCCCTGCAAGCTCACCGGCTTCCCGGTTATTTGTGCGCTAGTAATTATTATTTTGCATTTCAAGAAAATATTTCTTTAGTTGTTCTATTGGAAGTCATTTCAGTTATTGGATTGGAGGTTCAGTTTGTCACAAGTTTGTAAATTACAAGAAAACGGTCAATGTTTTAGAGATATTCCTTTGCTCAGAAACGATTTTCATCTGTTTAAATGTTCGTTTCCCACTGGGGTAGGTAAAGGTGAATTTATCCTCAAATTGCACCAATCACTGTCTATGTAACTATGCATCGGAGGTTGAGTCGTTGATTTTTTTTTATATTTTTGAGCGCTAAATCTCTACGGATACCACCTCCGCCAAAACCGGTGGAGATGATTATGTCAGAATCGAACTGACTAAAACGCCGTCCATGCGCCCTTGATGGCCGGAACCTACCAAAACATTTCGGTCGCACCCCGGCAGACCTGGGGACATCTCTTTTGTGATGACTCCCTTCTCCTAATGTGGGAACCATGGTGTCCCCGTCTAGCCTCCGGGTATGGGGTGGCGCACTGTGCGCCACCGCAGGCTTGCTTCTGCTAGGGTGACAGACGGCTCCACTCGTGACCCCCAGGCCCGCACTCATGGGGGACGTAAGTCATTCTGCGACCTCCGATATCCGAGTTGCATCCACTCATCGCGTGCTGTGCGGGTCTGGAGTCTTCTTCGCCTTCGCCGTCTCTTTCTCGAGAAATCTGGATTATCCTGCGATCGCGTTCATTACCGCCACCTAACAAAGGTTGCACAATAAGTCCATAGTATATCAATAATAGTCTTGTGGTTTGTTTTTACCTTGCTTGATTAGACGAAAATTACACGAAAAGCTCGAAAGTAATCAGTTTGCAGCAATTTCAATGTGTATTAACGACATAAATTATTATAGGTGCCCAAATATATTACAGTATGGGGAGCCGAAGTAACAGGCATCGCGTGTTAGAATTGATTATCACACAATAAACAAGGGTTCACTCCACTATAGTTTTTACTTTCCTACTATAGTTGAGGCACGCTATGATGGACGTTTTGACACGACTGGTTTTGCTCGTTTTATCTTTTTTGTTGTTTGAACTTTGTGCTAGTCTCGCCATATTTTTCATTAGTTATTCGTCTAACAGTTTGTTGTCCAATATTAAGCGCACCAAAATTGAGAAAACGAGCAAAATGAGTCGTGTTGAAACGGCCATCATATTGTGCCGCAACTATAGTAGTTTTTTACCTATCAAGCATATTGTGTTATGTTGTTTAGATTGTTGTTTATTTTGTTCTATCGAAGTAGGTTACGTCCATTAAGCCTTATAATGAGGGTGGTGCGTGAATTTAAAATATATAACGGGTCATCTTTGGGGCGCATGCCAATCTTACCATATCCGATGTAGGTGATCATGTCGAACTCGAACCGACTAAACAGAACCCATTCTGCGACTTCCGAACGCCCGAGTTGCCTCCGCTCATCGGCATCCCGATCTCACCTTTTTGCCTCTTGGCAGTGGAAGGTAAGGTGATAGTTGCTGCCATAAGAGACGTAGGTATAAGACCAACCAAAAAGATGAAAGCAGCAAACTCCGGGTTCCAAGATGAGCATGAGAGCATCAAATACGTCGGATAACAATGCAAGGATGGTATTGTTGATGTATTTACAAGGTCGACAGCACGCCTGGAATACGCCCTAAGTCATGATAGACATCAATCAAACCATATTCCAGGAATAACCAACATCTTTTTTTATGGCACGTCAATTTGACTTCACCTCGCCTGATATTAAGCTTGAAGGCAAAGTCTCATGAAAGAGGGTCACCATTGCACACACGCTCAGTAGCAGTATGAACTCCTATTGAATTCGTAATGTAAAGGTTTCGAGAGAACGGAGCATTGTGATTGGCAGTCTGCCTCTTGTGGACCTGTGTGCGTGTGTAGCCTGCCAATCGCAATGCTCCGTTCTGTCGATACCTTTACATTACGAATTCGATAGGAGTTCATGCTAAGGCTACAGTGCTACAAATGGTGGCGCTCAGCTTGACGTCATTTGAAACCTTTCAGTTTGGAAAGTAAACTCCAACCTGTTATGAAATTCCTAGAGCGAAGTTAACCAAATATGTACTTTCCCTTGAGGAAAATACAGGTTACAGTGTATATATAAATATGTCCAACCTATATTTTTAAGCAAATATTTTAACACAGTTTAAATAAACACCTTTCACACATTACAATAAATTCAAATATAAAGTATAGCGTAAGTGAAGACTAAAATATAATACTTATTTGTTTTGTCTTGGTGTAAAAAATAAAAGCTTTATAATTCATTCCAATAAATTATTTTATGGTACTCTATTCTATATAGTCATACTTGTTAATAACTACTCCGTCTTGATCCTTGTTACATGGAACCCTAGCAAAGTAATGTACACCTCAGAGACGCCTGCGAAACAGTTATATATCATCGTTTTTTTTTAACTAAGAGACCTGCTCTAAAACTAAGAACTTATGTTCCCCGCCAACTAAGTCTTTATCAACACTGCCGCAGTACTCTCCCGTTCAGTAAATATTTCAGAAATTAAAGCACTCAAAGGACTCATTTTTGTCTTATATCTCCTAATAGATACTTACTTAATATTTATTAATCTTTTCTAAGGTTTTGTAAAAGTCCAATGTTTTTCTTATCATAAAAAGATAATAACATAGATTTTTCATTTAATTACCATGGCAGTAATGGATCTTTCAATTACCATAAAAAAGTTATAATAGAGTTTTTATTTTCTTATGGTTTGTATCCTATCGTATTATGTTTATCTTGTTTTTCATACGGCCTAAAGGAAAGTGGTTATCGTGGCCTATGGAATTTTGCAATACCAGAGACGTCACACTAGTCCTGCCGACCCTCTAAAGGGGAAGGAATAGGGGAGGGTTGAAGAGTAATAGCGTTTCTGTGCTGTCAGTGTCGAAGACAAAGCAGGGTTTCATACTACTACATAGAAGTATCAACTAAGCACTCGGTCTTCTCACTGACAACTTAAAACCTCTAGTGAGTTTTCAGCACTATATAACTATTACATAACGAGGTGATGCATTGTACTACATAAACAAAATCTTTTTAGAGTTAACAGCTGCTGAAGTATTTTTCAACTTTGTTTGACATTGTCATCAATCATTTTAACAGCCTTGTACACGGTAGTCGCACTTGTTACTACTGCAACTCCAACAACATTTATAAAAAAGCATTCATAGCATACTATCAGGCTAGGTAACACGATGAAGTCCTAAAAAACTGAACAGTGTGATAAAATAATAGGAATATGTTATCATTTTTGAAAGTCAATGGATACGACAGATACCTAATACAAAAGGAAAAACATATCAGAAACTATTCAAAAATAAATAAATAAATTCACAAGTTGGCCCGTTGTATCCGTATTAATAATAAAAAGGTAGCCGAGAAACTACCCACCTAATCATACTTTTTCATCTCCGTGAAAGTTTAAGGATGGCAATACTGAATTCATTCTTAGGTAAAACTATGACGAACTATTTTATATTATTCCATTTGTGTGGCAGACAAACACACGGTTCACGTAATGGAATGTGGTTACCATGGCCTATGGACGTTTGTAACACCAGGGGCGTGCTGACCGTGTCGAGGGGAGCGAAGAGGGGTGAAGGTTAATATAGTTTTTGTGCTGTCAGGACAGAAGGCCAAAATGACTGTTTTTTGGTCCTCGTACTGACAACACAGTACCTCTCTAGTGTGCTACTCACTGCTGGAAACACAACACTAGGTTATTATTACCCGTGATATTCTGTAGGGCGAATGTACGTCCCTAGTTGGACTGCTCAATCATGTCGGGAGATAACAATTTTGGTGAACTATTATTGACAACTTATTCGTTGCAATTGCATAAGTGTTGTAAGCCTCAACAGTAATTACCCAGTCGGTAATTAGAATAGTTCTTTTTATGAAGTTTTACATGCAATCCTGACACAAGTCATTATATAAATTTGTATTGAGTTTTGTATTTTTTGTTTGTTATTTAATAATATTACTTTGCAAGCTGAAGGTATTGGGTGGACCACATAGGTACAAGGAGAACAGATGCCCTTTGGAGTCGAACAGTTCTTGAATGCAAACCTCGTCTACCAGAGACGAGGCGTAGAACAGCCCCCCTTGAGATGAATGGATGATAATATAGTCAGAGTTGCTGGTCCTGGATGAATATAGACCGCCTCCGGCCGGACGAATTGAAGGAGGTCTATGTTCAGCAGGGGACGACCTATCTGGCCGGGGTTTGCCGGGATGCGAGAGATATTTTGGTTACTATCTCATCTCCGGCAACTAAGGACCCAAAGACGGCGTGCGTTTTAGTCGGTTCGAGTCCGACATAACCTCCCAAACCGGCTCTAGCGGGGGGTACCCGTAGGGATTTTTCGCACTATAAAAAAAGGGGACGTCCTATGGCTGAAATGACAATGTTTATGATATGGCCACATTATGCCAATCTTGTAAAATTACTTAAAATTGAAACATGTTACGGTGCGTGTACTTTTTGATTTTGAGTACACACAGTTACATATTACTGGAAGTAATATCGACTCGTCGACCCATTTTACCACCCTCAATTGTGTGGTTCTTAACGAGCGCACTTTATAGATAAAAACCGGGCAAGTGCGAGTGCGACTCACTCACGAATGTTTCCGTACAAACTTTTATATTGTTAACTTTTCTAAGCCAAATTAAAAAAGATAAAATAGGCTCTTTCGTACAGGCTGTACCCTTCTTAAATGCACATTTTTATTTAAAAAAGAGTTGTTTTAAAATAAATAAATTTTAAAATCTCTATATAAACCATGTTTTGATGTTTAAAACTTGATCTTTAGAATTATTAATAGTACTAATAGTACTTCTATGTAGATAGTTAAAAAAAAGTTGAAGTTTATTTTGTAAGAATAATAACTTAATTTTTTTATCGAGTTCGATCCCAGGTTACCATGGCACACACCAATGACTTTTCGATGCTTTTCGAAGTTATGTGTGTATTTATCGCAGGTTTATAAGTGCCTCGGAGAGCACGTTAAGCCGTCGGTCCCGGTTGCCATACAAACATCTATGGCAGTCGTTACGGGTAGTTGGAGCCCTCAAAAGTCCAACCAGCCTAACTTGGAACTTCGATATCGCCATTGGTCATTAGACCATTGGTTGTGGAGGTCAGATGGCAGTCGCTTCACGGAAAATATCGAAGTTCAGCCGCATCACAGTTAGACTGGAAAGCCGACCCCAACTGAGTTGGGAAAAAGGTTCAGGGAATGATGATGATGAATAACTTAATTTTACAGAATTTTGATTGTCATCTTATTGTTTGATTTGGGTAGGAACTTGAAATAAAAAAAGCTTTTAAAAAATTCTAGTGAGAGTTAGCGATATTAAGAGCATTTAGAGTGATGCTCCTGTTATAAGCTGTAAAAAAGAATTTTTCTCATATTATAATATAATCTGATTGTAACAGGTTACATTTATCTACATCTCACGGTTGCCTGGAAGAGATTGCATTTAGCGTTAAGGTCTTCCATTAAGCATTTAACTATGATTATTGGATTCCATAATTATTGTCTTGTAACTGATTTTGTTGAACAATAGTAATATATCTATCTAACTATTCACAGTTTTGAGATATAAATAAACCCAGCTGCAGTTTATAAAAAAGCGTCAAGCATTGTATTGTCATACGTTGCCGAATACAGTGACGAATGCATTAGCGAACACACGCTTCCGACACAACAAATAATGTCACAAGATCCCTGTTCTACACATTCGCCCATAGGTGATGCCCAACGCATTGTAGACACCAGTGTACAGAACAGAATTTAAAAGTAATATAATGAAGAATATTACGAAGGGTACCTTCAATCAACTTAAAACGATGAAACGTTCCAATTTTTATTTCCAAGGAACCCTAAAAAGGTGAAACTCTCCTGTTTCCTGTTCTAATTTAGCTTTGTCATTGATTAATTTCAGGTGTGATATTACACACTTTCTTCGGCTTGAATAGCGTGAGTAAGAGTTGAAGAAGTATTTATGTAGATGGCCGACGATCATGTGTAAGTCTTATTACAAAAAATGATGTCTATATCCGAACGAATTTATTTCTGTTACTCGCTGAGGGAGAGATTTAATATTCTAACTTAATAAAATGTATTTTTTTCATTTAAGTCATGATGTAACAGTTACGAATGTAATAATTGACGGGGGTTTTTATTAGGAGAATTCGAATATATAAGTAATAAAATAAAGCTAAAATAATGTAATAGTAACAGCCTCTGTGGAATGACGGTATTGAACGCTACGCAGGAGGCGCGGGCTCGAACCCCACTCGGTGCAAATATTTGTATGTATGAATGTGGTTATTTACCGTCTGTGGTCGTTCGGATCGTTATGGGTAGTTGGATCCCTAAAAGTTTATCAACTGGTCTAGCTGCTTCAAAATCACCAATTGATTGTGAAGATCAGACACAGATGGCATTCGGTTAACGAAACGAAAGTTTCAAGCCGACCCCAGACTCCGAGTTGAATCCACATAACAGAAACAATTAGTAGAAATGCGACACGATAGTTTCAGTAGCGAAACCGATGTCACTAAACTCACACATACCTATATACTTGTACCTAATAATATTATATTTACTCAACGCGGAGAAAAAAAAAATACGCGATCGTGTTTTGTTTTTTTGCTGGTAAGAATATACCATAAATAACAGGTGTAATAGATAATACTGAAGAGTATTAATGTAGCCTCGTGTATTGTAGTAATATTGCACATTGAGGCTTACCGACTCGATACAAGTAACACTATATACACGCAATATACACGTATATACCTACATTGCCTGCCATTTTACCTGGACTTTATCTGTTAATGATGGCGTGAATCTGTCTGTTTTATTTATTCCACATTTTATAATAAAAGAGATATTAATAAAACGCAATTTGCTAAAGTTCCGCACCAGTTAATTAAAATTTCATGTCTGAGCTAAAATCATTTGCTGTTAATCCCCGACTCTTTATAGAATTAAAACATCGTGCACACTATTAGTGGTCGTAAAACTGGGGGGCTACTATGGAACTTTAGAAACTTCGAGCTTCTCGAAACATTTGCTAACCATGTAGGTACTATGGTTACTTTGGTTTTTGCGGTAAATTTCAAGCCTAACCGAAGTGTTATGTACTGTCATTGGGTCGCCGCCTATCACCCTACTAGAAGAAGTGCGCCTCCTCATCCCGAGGGTTAGACGGGGACACCGTAGTTCCTATACCCGACGAGGGTCATCTCGAAGGAAAGGGCACTGCCGCCGGGGTGCGAGGGATATGTTGGCTACTATCTCACCTCCGCCAACCAAACATCCAAAGGCGACGTGCGTTTTAGTCCGACATAACCTACCCAACCGGCTCCAGTGGGGGGAATTCGTTGGAATCTTCCGCACGATTTAAAAAAAGAACCAACTAAATCTCGTCTATAGGTCTTTGATTGCTAGATAAGATATAAATATACCTACTTATCTCTCGCCCCCCGGCAGACCCGGGGAACCGCGGTGGGACGTGGTCCTGATGTGGGAACCGAGGTGTCTCCATTTAGCCTACGATTAGCCTACGATTAGCCTACGATAATCTACCTGAGTTTCTTGCTGGTCTCTTCTCAGGAGATTTAACTACCGAACCAGCGAAAGAACCTTTTCCAAATGATTGATTTACTAAGTATTTTATTTATTATAACTTATAATATTTTTGACAAATGTAGGTACATACTTATTGTAAAACTTTGACATTCATAAGTGCTCTTAATGTGCCTAAACTGAATAAACGAAATTGATTCTTTGATTCTCTTCTTTGAGCCCCCTTTGCGTGGGCGTGTTTTGCGCCGCCGCCGCACCCTGCTTCTGCTAGAGTGACAGACGCCTCTACCCATTACCTCCAGGCCATACAGAGTACCGAGGTCATTCTGCGAGCTTCGACACCTGAGTAGCCCCTGCTCACCGCGGGAGACTTCTCCGGACCCACTCCGCCGATCCATTCTCGAGCATTACTTGTTCGAATCATTTTCATACTATTGATCTTCTGCGTATTTTTTAATTAGGAAAAGAGGCCTAATAAAGGCAAAGTCCTTAATTTTTTATTATGTGTCATTATTTACATATTTATACAATCTTATATTTGTATTTGTATATTATCTTATACCCATTGAGACTATTTTACGTATTCTTCACGATCTACTCTCGCCAGTCTGATGTGAGAAATTTCTTTTAGCAATAAGCAATACTATTGTACAACTATTTCCACTTTCCTATTTCTGTAATATCTATCGGTGTGCTCTAATTTTGAACAAATAATATTTAATAATTTGTCCTCCCTTTTAACAAATTTTGCAGCAAAATCGCTTTTATCCTTGATCGCAAATAACCTTACCGGTACTAGCTTGCAGGTAAGATTGCCATATATTGCAAAGATCGGTACCAAAATACCTTAGTTTTTTTTATTTAGCTATATACAGTCATTATTTTAAGCCATAACTTAATTCCAAACTTCGTTTATTCGTACCCAAAAGTAAAAGTAAAGTCTTCAATACATTTATAAACATTTTCCGTTAAATTTATCAATTACTACTTTTTTACTTACATTATTTAAACCCTAGCAAAAGGTGAGTGAAATAATTTTTATGATATAATAGTCTGAATGATCGGGAAACCCAATAAATAGGCTCAAGATTTCTAATTAACCTAGTTGATTGAAAAGATTAATTAACTCGAGTGTAGGGTAACCCCGATTTAGGCAAATATGGAGCTAATCCTGGTACTATCTTACCTGTAACATCGTTAGGTTGTTCAATCGTCAGTCATTAAAGATAACTGGCGGCTTATTTCATCATCCTATTCAACAACTTGCTTACGACGTTAAGTGAGCGTGTGTTTATAAAGGTGGTGACAATGTCGTCGGGAAAGCGTCGGGTAACTTAGTGGTTAAGGAGTTGGTCTTACTATCGAAAGACACTACCTTTTTTTTTTTTTATCGTGCGCAAAATCCCCACATATACTACCTCCACCAAAACCGATGGAGGTGATTATGTCGGACTCGAACCGACCAAAACGCACGCCGACCATGGGTCCTTGATTGCCGGAGGTGAGATTATACAAGACATATCTCTCGCACCCCGGCAGACCCGGGGACATCTCTGTTGAGATGACCCTCCTCCCCCGTCCCCATCTAGCCCCTGGGTATGAGGTGGCATTTTGCGCCATCGCCGTGGCCTGCTTCTGCTAGGGTGACCGGCGGCTCCACGCGTCACCCCCAGGCCCGCGCTCATGGGGGACGGAGGTCATTTTGCGACCTCCGACGTCCGAGTCGCCTCCGCTCATGGTCATTACACTACCGACGTAAACCCACTTTAACGCAAACCATTGAGCTTAGTTGGAGGGGTTGGTATATTAGTGATTTCGGTTGCTCATAATCTTTATAAAAAAGAATTTAGTTTGACATCGTCTCTTATGAATCCTCTATTCATTTATCAGGACATTTATCATGTTTGTTGTTTTCTTTTTGTAACCCTTGGTCGTGAAACAGTAAATGTAGTAGTGATAGATACTAGCAGAGGTCATACAATGTCTACTTTTTTACTATACATAGATAGTTTGCATGTGGGTACTGAGGCCTGTTATCGCAGAAATACAGAATAAAAACAGTTAATAAAAATATACAGAATAACGTTCATCAATAATTGTTATATTCAATTTCATAAGATTATTAAATTCATGAGTGAAGATTTTGATATTACTTTTGCAAACAAATCGTCAGATATTTTGCAACTTTTTCTGAACAGAGACGTATTCTAAAGAAGAACAAATTGAATAGTCCAATTTCATGTCTCCTGTGCAAATTGAAATAAGTCTTGCATATATCTGCGATTTAAGATGTATTTCATTTTATACTGGTGGTACAAAATTGAATCAATCGAGACACTAATAAAACTTGTTACAGTAAAGTATTTTGCATACAAACTACTTTGTTTTTTTTTCTTATTTGACAGTTATTCTTTTTAGAAGCAAACACCGTGTTATACTCCAATTGAAAAATATTTTTCTTTAACGAATTACTCGAAACTCAACTGAGAGATTATTTTTATATCTCAAGGAATAATATTCTTGGGTTAACACTCTAAAGCTTTGGCGTATGAAGAATGTCACGATTTTGGATTTATAGCGAGGTTTTTAAATATAATAATCTTTCACACTGAAAAATATAATTATTTTATTTATTGAAATAACACTGATTTTTGAAAAGATAATATTTTCTCTTACTTTTAGTATGAAAAAATAAAAACCTACATAACATAACATAAACTCACGTCTATATCCCCGAAGGGGTAACCGGAGGAGGTAACACATTTCGCCAGTTTATGTTTAGGTCCCAATGTACGCAGGGTAAAAACCTGACTGCGCAAATATTAAGAAATAATAAACATGTGCACCCACTACCTACTCTCCGGTAATAATTTATAGTCAGGATTTCAATGTCAGTTAATGTTATTTTATATAATAATAATAAATATTTACTATGTTGTTCCGTACCTCTTGATAGTACATACTAAAATATTACTCATATCTAAAATAATTAATCAACTAGAAGTAAGCGGGACTCATTTCAAGCCAAATTATATAGGTGCCTACTATTTGAGACCCCAATCATTGAAATCCATCCAGTCAGCTGAGGGGTACAATGAAAAAAACATACATTTCGCGTGTAAAACATTACCCTCACTGGCGCATTTGGGTAATATCTGTATTGTTTATTAGAATGAATGTTCTTCACGTTTAAAAACATTATCCTTCTCCTTGAAGGAAGTGACTGCCGTTTTAACCCTAATTCCGTCTGCACCACGGCCTCTTCTAAAGTTAGTAGGTGTACTAGCTTGTACTTGAGGTTGACTTGTGTCCCAAAGTAACTAGTATTTTTCTCGTATTTAATTATTACTAAATAAAAATAATGAGAATAAAAATATCTTATCCAAAAATAAGTTACGACATAAGCTTTTTTGATGTTCCCAAAAGTCCTCAAAGATATCCCTTCTATATCAGGGTCCCTCTACATAATTTTAAATACAGAATTTCTTAGAATTAAACATAACTTGAAGATTTATTTCATCTTACTTAGGATTTAAGGCAGATATCAGATAGACAGCGTAATGTGATTAATGATTAGATATAAGACAGAACATTGTGTAATAAAAGCTGTAAGTTGTAAGGTTTCATTATTTTGTAATGAATGATTCATCTTTTTGTTATTTCATTTCATTATTAATCTTTTGTTTGTGATGTCGTTTTAGGTTGTTGTGTGATTTGTTTCATGCATTTAAGGCTGCATTTCACTAGCAAAAAATACCCCTTTATTAGCTAAACGAGTGATTTAGTAGACCTTAATCTCGGTTCCTATAGTTGACGAAACCCACTCTAATTAAACTTAAAGTGAATTTTACACCCCATATTTCTATGGTATATCATTTCAGCTATAGCACATTCATTGCTGAGCATAGGTTTCCCCATCGACCTCCAATCCGACCGTTTGGAGGCGTTCTGCATCAAACGGGTATCCGTGACTTTGACTATGTCATCCGTCCATCTTGCAGAGGGCCGTCCCACGCCTCGTCTAACAGAACTTGATCTCCATTTGAGAAGTTTTCGGCTCATGTATGGTGTAATAGAAATAAAATATTAATTACCAAACCGCTGAATCTCTCGATCTATGAAGCGCTGTTTTTAATAATTGACTAAGGGTACACAATAAATAGGACTACAACCTTTGATATTTTGTTAATACTTTATTAAACGCTAAATAATAGGAGTATGTTTAAATTAGTTCAAACCTGTGATCTCACTCTCAAGTTATCCAATTTTCTGATATATAGCCATGTTCTTATTAATATTTTATTTTTCTTCTCTATGGCGATTTCAAAGACACCGCCAATGTCATTTTTTTTAAGAAAATCTTCCAGAGCCACGTTAGCCACGCCAGTAAGATTGTTTCCGTGTGTCCGCCCCCCAAAAGATCAGGTAGTCAATCAGGACGTGTGGTTGGATTTAGGTGGCAGCCATGTACCTACCTCTAAAATCGTGTCCATACAACATTGACAGTTCGTAATAACTTCACCAGTAATCGCCTAAATCAAAGTGGGGGCAAAGAAAGCCGAATCAACCAGACAAGGGAAAAGTCTATAATTTATTTACAAACTTTGTCAATCACTGGTTTATTCGAAGAAAGCTGGAATAGGTTAACGCTGACCTTTCACATCACTTTATTATAAGTTTGTTTCACAATAAATAAGTTTTGAATTTCGAACGTACTGTATTTCATTCATCGTATCTAGCTGTCATAAGATTAGATAATATCTAAAGGAGGTTCGATTCGAATTTTGTATTCACCATAACCTCAAGTATTTATATAATACTAGCTGATGCCCACGGCTTCGCCCGCGTGGAATTTTGTTCCCGTTCCCGCAACCCTTGGGAACCTTTTCCCGGGATAAAAAGTAGCCTATGTGTTATTCCAGGTTCTAATCTACCCCTGTACCAAATTTCAACCAAATCAGTCCAGCCGTTTATGCGTGAAAGAGGAACAAACATCCATCCATACATCCATCCAAACAAACTTTCGCCTTTATAATATTAGTAGGATATATTCTATTTTTGAATGGAAAAGTCTTTATATATATTCGACTTTCTATTTTTGAATTGAACAGTAAAAGTTCATGTCTTAAATCAGAATGTCAAAATATTGAATCATATTTTATGTCCGGAATCCACTTTTTTCTGATCCAACTGCACCTCAGTTGACCTTTAATATTTTCTGTGAAGCAACTACCATCTGGCCTCCATGACTTATAGGTATAGGCGATATCGAATGCAGTTAGACCAGTCATTGGACTTTTTTGGACTACAAACTACCTGTAAATACTGCCATGAAAGCAAAACAACCGGGACGAGCGACGGCTTAACGTGCTCTCCGAGGTACGACTAGAATAATGCAAATAGCCATATTAATACTTACCATAATATGAACTGAAGCGAACTCGCTCTCGCGTCTCCTGCGTAGCAGTCCCGTTATCACTGTAAAAACTACATTCCATTATGTTCATTACCATTCCTATGGTGATGAACATAATAGCTGTAAGCTACTTACACCGTAATAGTTCATTTAAAAAGAAGCTTTAGAATATCTGCAATGCGTGTCAAAAAGTATGTAACCAGTTTCTACCTGTGACTAGACTTGTTAAGTCTAGTCATCTACTTCAGGCCTTATGTAGTCAGTTTCACTAAACATCGAAATCTTCAAGAATCCAATGGTGGATCAGATCGTGAGATCCTAAGCGTCGTCGGTAGCGTAGTGGTAAAGGAGTCGGCATTACGATTGAGAACTCTCGATCCGAATCCTGGTCATTACACTACCGACGTGAACCCACTCCTATCACAAGCCATTGAGTTTATTTGGAGGGATTAGAGGGAATATTAGTAGATTCGATTGCTAATATTCATTAAAAAAAGGATTATAATCTCTTGTTCTACAAAAAAATATTCCACAAGTATATTTGATTTAGGATACTATTAGATATAACCAATTACTCAGGACATCGATTCCTTTGGAACATATTCTTCCAAATTCAAATAAAACAACCGTATATATCTATTAGCCAACTCAGATTACAGAAATGTTCAGTCTATTCGAATATATCACGAAGGGAGAGCCTATTTCCTCGTCGAGCTTCGCACCTGCAAGCCGGACAGGCATTCGTCGCCCGACCGCTGGGGCTAACGGACGTCGTGACTCTGAACTGAACTCTACTTGATCTTACTCAAACACGATCTGCCGCGAGTGCGTGTATTTCGAATTTCGAACAGTGTTAACATTCTAATCGCGTGGTTTGTGACTTTTGTATATCCAGGAATTTTCTTCAAAGAATATGTTCAGCAGATGGAAAGTAGCAAACGTAAGTTTTTTTTTTCACAAATATTAGATATTCGTAATAGTACAATAACTTACAGTAGTGTTATGATGGATGTCTTAATTAGTATAAATACTAAGCTATTTTCAAATTACGAATTAGATATCAAACGAAAGTATTTATCAGTAAAAAAAGTTTAAATAAGAATAATGAAGAACATTTACGCAAAAGAATTACGACAGTAATGATGCACTATTTCCTGAATTATTTTGCATTAACAAATGGTAATGTATGTATTTTAACATATTTTTTTACCATACCACGAATACTAGCCTTAATGTACATAAATTCTTTCGTCCTATTTTAAGCTATTATGATACAGCTGCTGCCATGGGTCATAAACTATGTACACTTATAAAATTATACAACAATTTCGTGGGCATTATAAAATTATACAACAATTTCGTGGGCATATTTTTTTTCAAAATCGTAGCAATAATGAAAGGGATATTCCTGAAATGACCACAATCGTAAATTTTTTTTTTGTCAACTGTATATTTTCAGCTTCTAATAACTATAGATCCAATATGATCATATTCATATGTTTTTAATTTTGTTATATGATGATGCTACGTAAGATTATTTTTCTCTAATAAACTCACAATAGTAGTAATTTAAAGATGTTTACACCTTTTTAATAATGTTGTATAAGATATGAAGAAAAATATATTATAGCCTGTAAAAATAACAAGAGATTTATATTATCTGGACAAAGGAAACAACAAGGAGATTTATAAATACACTTGTTGGATGTTTTGTCTGTGTAACTGAACCAGAGTGCCGCAAGGAAGAGAATGATTTAAAAAATTAACGACCTGCCCTTAATATAACACTGTACATATTTTATGGAAACCACAAAATTTTATATGGTGTAACCTTTTAGACCTATTTAATATATTTTATATGGTGTCAACCATCTTAAAATACAGTTGACCTTTGTAGATAGTAATGTATTCTACAATATGTGGGCTGTGATTGAATAACCTAGTAACTAAAAGTTTAAAAAAGTAAATTTGTGTTTAACTGGGTTTTAAATTAGTAAATTAAGTTTTAATAGGTTTTTATCTCTTTACTAAGAAGATCAGATTGTTCATTTACAGGGTTTAGTCGAAATAATATATATTTTTTGGAAACAACGACGTTTTTACAGGTTACTTTAAATAATTACGTTTCTAATAAGTACTTATGTTGTGTATGTTTTTGGAAATTGTAATAATCCCAATTATATTGTTTTTGGTTTGGTATTTTTGTTAAATTTCCCATAAACATCTAATTTACGTTGTTGAACTTCATTTCACCCATATTGTATTATTACCTCTACTGTCGTTAGACATCCAAGAGTAGACTTGGAAGCATCATGGTGAGAGTTTACTTGTATCAATTAGTGATACTTTCATCAGACTCTGCATAGACAGATTACAATGAAATTTTATTAATTGAAAAGCATCCATGCGGATTAAAATAAATTCTAAATTGTCAATAAAGGTTTAAACCATTTGCAAGTCCAAATTATTCATTTTTTCTATAGAGTACGTTGTTATGACTTCACCTCGCCTAATAGTAAGCTTAAGGTAAAGTCTCAGGACAGAGCCACACCAGATACATTATAATGATGGAGCTCATTCCATTCTCAGATAATGATAATAACAAATATAAAATCCATTATCATCGAAATAAAACAATAATTTCAACTTGTTCTGTTTTTAAAAGCCGCCATAAATTTCCTTTAAAAAGAACTTAATGTAATGTTCACGTAATTTTCCGATAATCATAACGACCATTTCAAAATCTTACCGCAGAAGTGGAAAGTAAAAATTTCATAGACTTAATTTAAGAGCAAAAAAAATACATTTCCGATTTATTTTTCCAGTTAATCACCTGCTATATAAAAGCAGCCAATATAAAAAGCGTCGGAAATGTATTTGGGCGCATGACAATGATTTATTGTGTAATTATCTCCGACATTTTTAGGATATTTAGCCGAGTTAGGAATTTAAACGGTTTGGGCATGTTACTCTGAATTTTTTACTTCCAAGTAATTAAATAGGCCAGGTTGATTAGGGTTGTGTGCGTAAAAAAATGATTACTTCGTAAGACCCTTTTCAGGGTTTCTTGGGTTATCTAAAGGGAATATAAGGTTTCATTAAAATTACATTACTCTTTTGTTGCCATCACGAATGACTTACTTTCGTTGAATTTGGAATAAAGGAAAATTTGTTGTCTGTCCTTTTCGGGATTCAGCGAACTGGAAGATGATGATTGACGTAGTCAGCTATTACGATGATATTTTTTGCCTTTCGTGAAGTGTCAGCATTTTTTTTTTTGCTCTTCGCAGGTTCTGATTTACATGTTTCACACTTTTCATTGGACAAGCATTTTTGTTCACTATATGTTATGGTAACGGTGGTACCCTCCCCTCCGTCCCCAATATGATATTTTTCTTAATGATATTATGTTTTTTATTATATTAACTGATTTATAATTATTTATACTGTCGATTGATGGCACTTGGTGGAACTTATTGTTCAATTATGTACCCTACCTATAATTTATAATTCTTCATAGAAATATATTTTATTATAACTTTACTTCCCATGGCATTTTTCAAATAGACTTTTTACTGTCACTATATAATGAAAATCCGTTCATAAAAGTATCTGCACACACAAATTCACATTTTGATGACACTACACCCATAGATTATCATATCAGACGTCATGTGTTACAATAGTAATTTGTGATACTACGCCCATGGGCAATGTATGAAATATAGTACTGTCTCTGCACCCACAACTTGTGAGATAGTACTGTAGGTCAACGTGTTAACCCAAAGAGTTCATCAATAGTTAACAGGCAATCTCTGAAAGCTAGTGCCTTCAGGAGGATAATGGGTGTATTGTTACCGGCATATATGTTAACTCCAGTGACGCCACAAAATGATACTCTACCTTCGTAATGGGGCCAGTGCGGATGAGGTCCTACAGCGGCGGAGGAGGTCGAATCCATCAATCATAGCCTATTAAAACAATACAATTCAAAACGACGGCGGGATGACCTCCGTGGCGTGGCGATAGTGAACGCGACTGCTACGCAGGAGGCGCGGGTTCGATTCACGCTCAATACAAATATTTGTGCGCTTGAATATGAATATTTTTGCATTGATCTGGGTGTTTCTATGTATAAAATGTATATGTTTACAAAAGAAGTATCTAATCTAAAAGTGTCCGCATTCTAGAACCCGTAACAAAAGCTAGTTAAGCTATGCTTACCATGAGTCTAAGTGACGTTGTGTAGATTATCCTAGAATATTTATTTATTTATTTACAATCCACACACGCCAAGCTATCGTTTCTTTCATGATTTAGGTACAAAATACATTACTATATTATTAGATATTACATCGAAAAATGAAATCGGTCTCATTAATAACTGAAATCTTGGTGATTTCTTAACGTTTTTCAGCCGTGAAAGTTTTCCGTTGAAGTTTTATGCATGTTTAACATTGTTCAAACGTCTTTAGAAGATCAAATTTACATCTAACGTACAACTTGTAATGCTGTCACAATTATTCAGGAATTTACATACTAATATAACAACAGCAAATTTTATGAGCTAGAGATCAGAGGTGAAGGCTTCCTAAAATATAATACATCACTTTGCCTTTTTACACCAAAATCTCACCGGAGTCGGTGAGAGAGATTATGTCGGACTCAAACCGACTAAAATGCACGCCGTCTTTGGGTCTTTGTTGCCGGAGCCAATATATCCATCACACCCCGGCAGACCCAAGGCCCTCTGTTTCGAGATGACCCCCTTCGGTTATAGGTACCACGGTGTCCCCGTCTAGCCCCCGGGTATTGGAAGGCGCATACTGTGCCACCGCCGCGACCTGCGGCTGCTAGGGTGACAGGTGGCTTCACCCGTCACCCCCAGGTTGATCTATAAGTTTACAATATATGAAATATTTCAATTCAATCTAGGACATCACTTCTTGAACCTTTTCCTAACTTAGTTAGGGTTGACTTTCTAGTCCAACTAAAGTTCCTGTACGAAAATTGATTATTTTAGTTATAATTAATAATACTAACGGCTTTTGTTATATCATGAAGTTGGATGAAAGATTTTACGCCAGTAAAGAAAGTTTGTAAAGTTCTTAATCAACCGCAGACCCTCTATCTACCCCAGAAGAAAAAAGGTATAACTACATGTATGTATTAATACAACAGAAATACCACCGCTATCTTTGATGTTACATCAAGTTGACTTCCCGTGTCGACTTCAAAAGGATGCCGCGAAACATTTTCTTTTTCACCCAACTTCGCCGGAAGAGGGGTTATTGAATAATTGATTGATTAAGCCTCTGGCGTCATCAAATTGACATCAACAAAATTAGATTTACGTGTGATATCCTTGTGTATCAGCCGAAACAAAAAGTTCGAATGCTAAAGTTAGTCTCCATTGTTAGAATAATTTCATTTCGGTACCAAGTTCAATATTGAATTTCGAAGGAAGCTTGCTCGCGTTAGATTTTCTTATGTTGGCACAATCATTTTCATTGTTTACTTTGTTGTGTTGGCAATGGTACGTTATGATCTGTGAAGTTTGCTATTTTGTACGTACGGTTTCTGTATGTATTAAAGTTTTGTAAATAAAATTGTTGGAGGATGTTTGCGTGTAAAGTCTTGCAGGATTATATATTATGTAAAACATTGCCTTAGAAACTTGTACTTTCTTGCCTAATTTGAATTATTGCTAGCTATATTTGGACTTATTGCATACCACTGTGATGGTGAAATTGTATGGTGGTTTGATGGTAAGTGGTGACAAGTATTAAGTCTCAATACTCAGCCCTGAATCTCTATTAGGTACTAATTAGTATTGAGAACAGATTGCCTCTGATAATCTCTCAAATCTGTCCATGAAAATTGAGATTCAGGCCTGAATAACGTTCTGGAATAAGGGTCCTATTTCCAGTCATAGTGAGGCTATTGACTGATATTCTACTATTTATTTTTATTTTTTATTTATGGAATATAAATATTATAATGTGGAAGTTTGTGAAGATATTATAAGTTTAGTTTATCATACCCTCACAGCTGAACGCATATTGTGGAAATTTGGTACAGGGATAGACTATTGACTCGTACAACACATTAGCTATATTATAAATATAGAAGAGTAAAAACGAAATCAAACTTTTGCGTGGCTGAACTCTGACCACGAGCGCTGTACTGCTACTATAGAGCGCGCGACGGAGCGGGGGGTGAGGTAAAGAAAGAGAAAGAAAGAACATAAGTCGAGTGCGAGCGAGATAGGGCAGTGAGTGTTGGTGGCGAACCTTGGCGGACTGCGGCAAATTGATCGAATTCGATAGTCGATACTCCGTCCACCGAACCGCGTGCACTATGGGATCGGTAGAGTTCGTGGTCAGAGTATAAACAGACATCAAATACAAGACTATGCAGTGTAGCCAATAGCTCTACTATCACTCCACAAAAGTCATAAATTAAGCCTTCTCATTATCAGCCCGGCATAGGCCTCTCTCATAACATGTAACTTAGCCCGGTCTTCAGCTGTCCTGCTGCACTCCCCGCCAGCTACTCTGTATATTTCGTCGCTTGATTTAGTTGCATGGCGACCTACACTACGTTTGCCTGTTCACGATCTCCGCTCAAGAACTCGTTTACACCAACGGTTATAGGTTCTATAGCTTATAGGACTAGCCCACTGTCACTTTAGCTTGCTAATTTGTTGATTTATGTTGATAATAACTTTTGTTGTATGCCGAATTACTTCATTCCGCATTCAATTTTTTAGAGATTTACCGAGCAAAGTTCTTTCCATAGCACGCTGAGCGACCATTATTGACAGACCAATCCTAATATAAGTGTCCACGTACACAGGTAGTGTCCTATTTCAGTATTATTTTAATTGAAACTAAAAATACGTTTCGTTAAAATATTTAAATACATTTTGGATCATGTAAAAAAAACTATTTCGAAAGATTCAAAAGTAAATCTGTGATACATTTAAAAAGTTCGTTTTAGTAACATTTAGGTCACGTTAGTAGCTTCGTAATTGGATTTCAGTGTGAAAATTCCTGTAAAAAATGTTCATGTTGCCAGCTGGGAGGATACGTGAATAATTCAGAACCCAGCACTTAAGTTTATTTTTAGGGTTCCGTACCTTGAGAGGAAAAAGGTACCCTTATAAGAACACTCTGTATGTCTGACTATTAAGACCTTTTTTCTCAGGAATGCATGAAATCATTAAGTTGAAATTCATATCAAATACTTAGGCATGCTAAATAGGCAACGTACTAGTACATACCACTCTAATTCGAGCGAGGATTCGGGGCTTCAGTCTGCTCGGGGTGTGGGAGACGTCAAGGTGGGTCGGAATCCAAAGAGATGATCTTGGGTCTGCCGGGTTTTGACAAAAATGTCTTATATTACTGCATATTATTATCTTACCTCCGGCAATCAAAGGCTCAAAGAGAGTTCGATATAGCCCCCTCCACTGGCTCTGCGAGACTTGAAACTGTGAAAAATCAAACTACTAAGTCGATTCCATCAGTAGAGCCATTTAAGTAGCAAATTTAAGTAAATGCAAGGGTATTAAAAGCATAACTTCGTCCCTAAAATCAGTTTTGTACAGAACACCGTATGCGAGCCCAACTCGCACTTGCCCAGTTTTATTTTTAGACGGAGGCTTGATGTTATCAACGAATATGAATTAATATTTCGCGAAATGGAAGGTATGTAAACAATTTTCCGTCATGAAATTAATCATATCATGTTTGTAGGTAACTGTATAACCGAGTTTCGTAGTTTTACCTACTCGTGTATTGACTTAATATTATAGTAATATTAGTATATATCCTTAGGTATATTAGTATATTGGATCAAGATTCCGATATATTACGGAATAATATCGGAATGATAACGTACTGAACTAGAGTGATTTGTTTATATATGCATATAAGTAAGTTTATAGTATTTGTTTCTGTCTGACATATACACATTATGTATATTTGTTTATATATTTATGTCAATCAATCTATCAATCAGCCTATCGCAGTCCACTGCTGGACATAGGCCTCTTCCAATGTACGCCACTGCTCCCTATCCTCCGCCTTCCGCATCCAGTCTGTCCCAGCCGCCTTTTTCAGGTCATCAGTCCATCTGGCTAGGGGGCGTCCTACCTTCCGTTTGCCTTCTCGCGGTCTTCACTCAAGGACTCTTTGAAGGATAAAATTCGCAATGAGGTCATCCGCCAAAGAACTAAAGTTACAGACATAGCTCGCAAAATAACCAAGCTGAAGTGGTAGTGGGCTGGCTACATCTGCCGGAGGACCGATGGTCGCTGGAGTATATTTATATATAGTTATTTTTTCGTAAGTATCCCCATCATAATATACCTACCCCTGGTAAGGTATATATCTACCCACTTCTTTACATACATAGTTTTCTGTACACCAAGCATTTTTATTGCTTTTAAAAATACACCTAGAGTCCTTCTCTGCGCCACCTTTGGTTGATCGATAATACCTGTGGCATTAGGTCTGCCTATATACATGTGCATAAAGCTTATAAAATAAAATGTAACATTAAACATAAACTAACGCATATGTCCCCGAAGGGGTAGGGAGAGGTGCTAGCACCCACATTTCGGTCTAGGTCCCAATGTAATGCGATAAATACACACTTAACTTGGAAAAGCATCTAATCATTGGTGTGTGCCATGGTAAAACCTGTGATCGAACCCGAGACCTCGTCTCAACAGTCCATTACCCATACCACTAGACTACCGCGGTTACCTATATAATATACACCGAATATATATATAATATACACTTAAATATTTTGATATTGTCATTAAAATCTCCCGACTCCTTAGTTTTCAACTTTCAAGAAGAAGTTTAAAGCGTCTTTTGATTACAAAGAAAGTACTTTGTGTTTAAGGAGTAATTAGTTTTCTGTTACAAATAAGCAAGAAAAGTAAATTATTTGGCTTTGTAAGTAACATTAATTGATTATCGAAAGGGACTTTGAGGATAGCCGAATGAGTGATTAACGTTTTAAGGATTCTTATAGGGTTAATGAGGGTTCGAAATAATTAGAATTTTTAACGGTCTTCATCTTTAAGTAAACTTCAATAAACTTGAGATAAAGGGGATTATATTGAGATTGGTACAGAAACAGGATCGAGCCAGGTTAATTTCTTCTACAAGCTGATCAATTTGCCGCCTGGCAAACGAAACTAGTGCAGGCTGTCCTCTTGGTGTATGAGATGGGGTTGCTTTTAAATGCTTCGGCTGACCCAAGTTTTATCAAGTAACAGGAAGCAAGGAGTTAATATCTAAAACTTTGCTCTCTGGAAATTTATTCTAGCTGGAGGGATTGTATAATTGTATAATAATGTTCTAGGACAATCTACACAACGTTACCTAGACCCATGGTAAGCATAGTTTAACTAGCTTGTGTTACGGGTTCTAGAATGCGGATAAACATACCAACATAGATACATTTTTTTTGTAAATACATACATATATTATTATACATAGAAACACCCAGACCAATGCAAATATTCATATTCAGACACACAAATATTTGCACTGAGCGCGTATCGAACCCGCGCCTCCTGCGTTGCAGTCGCGTTCACTACCGCCACGCCACGGAGGTCGTCGGACATACTATCTCTCTCTATCTGTCTGTCTAACACTACGATTAAAATTTAAAGGACAACTACATTTTGTCTGGTGTACTTCATCGCCTTATTTGACCGCACATGACACGACACGAGTAGAATTTGGGTCATTCCATCTCTCCCTATGCGGTGTCGTACTAGGTGACTAAGACATAGAGCTGTTTAACTTCAAGCAGGTATATACAACTAGACTTTATCTCAGATGCATGGCTCGAATCATCAATAGTACTCGGAATACGGCCATAAGCTCACTCTTATTAAATAGGACCGAATACTATGATTTAGTGGAATATGGGTATTAATTTTTCTCTGCATAAACCTCTGGGGATAAAGGGGTGATTTTATGTATATGTATGTATGACACTGTGTAGAGGGCTCTTTCGTCTATATTCACTTTATGCGCATGCATATATATGCGAATAACTGATAGCAAATGACAAATATTTGGGTGAATATAGCCTAGTCACAAAAATACAATATATGACGAAATGTGGTTCTGCATTCAGCTAACTATTGTACTTAGCTCCCCATACCCGAAGGCTAGACAGGGACACCATGGTGCCCTCATTTCTGGGTCAGCCGGGGTGCGAGGGATATATTACCTACTATCTCACCTCAGACATGAGACCAGAAGACAGTGCCTTATTAAATAGGACCGAAGACAGCGCGCGTTTTAGTCGATTTGAGATTGATATAACTACTCTCGCCAGCTCCAGTGGGGATGGTATTCGTGGGGATTTGACGCCTGAAAAAAAAACTATTGTACTAAGCGTGAAAATCTTTTTTCTATCCATATTATGTCAGCGCTAGCCTAGTGATAATGGACTGCTGTTTTACCAAGGCACACATCAATGACTTTTGCTTGCTTTTCGAAGTTATGTGTGAATTTATCGCAGGTGTATAAGTGCCCGGTTAATGGCAATTGGCTCGCCACCTATTACATTGGGACCTAAACATAAACTGACGATATGTGGGTGCTAACACCTCTGCCTACCCCTTCGGGGATATAGGCGTGAGTTTATGTTATGTATTATGTTATAAATGCTAGGCGTAATGAAACGTGTCGTAAGCCAATACGACTTTAACAAATGGTGTGTCATTCCGTTTGAGCTCTTAGATATTATATTATACCTAGTAAAATATTAAAACGCCCTCATTCCAGTTTTTTCACGGTGTACCAATCCATTAATCTTCTTGAGCATGTCTCTTGAGTTTGTTGGGTTTGAAGATCATGCATATTAACATGTTAACCCTATGATAATAATGATCACTTTATAGATAAAACTCTTCATAAAATATTATTGACATGAAATTTAATAGTAGGCAAGTTCTTTATCCATTACACAAAGGTAGGACGCAACGGTATCTCTCGTCTCAATGGAGTAGACCGACTGGGGAAGTACCACTGTTTTACAGAATAATACCGTGGCTAAAAATGACCATGTATTGTGTTGTGCTCCCAGCTGTGTGGTAGCAAACTGGAGAAACAATTTAGGTAGAAGACAAACACACGACGCACTTTCCATTAGGTGGGTCGTGCCACCTAGGTCAACCTAACACCTGGAAAAGAAATAAGTTTGAGAAATAGGTCTGGGGTAGAACCCTTACATCAGTATGTAAATGCAGAGTCAACTTCTGTCGCTGACTATAATGACAATACATATGTTTAATTCAATATATAATAACCATGTAAAACCGCAAAATAATATGGCAATATTTGCAATATTAATTATAAAACACAAATTTGGTTACGTTCTACGGTTAAACAATGCATATTGCCTAATAATTACTACAGAGCACGAAAATAACCTATTAGATTTGTTAAACAAATAAAATTTTAATTATGCATTGGAATTAAAACCGCTTCGCATTTGAATTACAAATGCATGAAAATACTCGCAACATAACGGACTTGTTTTACAAATAAAAAGTTTTATTATTATTATTATTATTTTCCATTTGAGTTGTAACTTCAAAACCTTTGTGTCTTGAAGTGCAGAAAGTAAATAATTATATCTGATGCATAAAGTACAGTTTGCATTTATACTATTGTGTGTCCCCATTTGTGTTCCTCTTGTCTTTGCTGGGTGACAAGCGATTCCACCTGCCATTGTGCGATCTTCGACGCCTGAATCACCGCCACTAGTCGCGGGCTGTACAGGCCTGGAGTCTCCTTCGTACCCTCTACGCCTTAGTTATAGCTGACGAGGTTGGTTACGTTTTTCTTTTAGGGTGGGGAGCTTCCTACAGTCCCGGGTCTTTTAAGAGGGGCGTGAAAAAGCATCTGATGAGGCCGTCAAGCTAAGCGCCACCATTGTAGCACTGAACGTGTTTGCAATGGTGACTCTCTTTCATGAGACTTTGCCTTCAGCTTAACATCAGGCGAGTTGAAGTGAAATTGACGTGCCATAAATAAAAAAAAAAGATGGTGATCATATTCCGATGGTAATCATATTCTTAATGAGACTCCATAATACCTTCAAACATACTTCAACAGCATTTCCGATAGCTTGTAAATGGCTACATATTCATAAAAATCAGTCCATATTCTAAACCTCACTAAAACACGAAAAAATCTACATCAATTTGAATTTTATCCTAAAAAATGCTAAAAAATCTTGTCCCACCACAAACGGTGACCACACATTAGCTTCAAGCGATAAATCTGGGACAGTCACAGCAAGGTTTTCTTACCCGCAATGAATTTAAAGGCAAGACAAATAGACATGGGTAGACACACTGTTTGTTGTACAAAGAAAATATCAGCGTATTTTGAACAAGTCCCGAGGTGCTTTTATGTATGTTTCTACTCTTCAGCTGCGGCATAAATTATATTAAAATTGTATTTTTAGCTGGCATTTCGTCTCAACTTTATATTCTAAACGTTGACCTCTCATTTTCAAAGAACGAAATAATGTTAAACAAGTTTTGTTAAGGTATGTAGGTACGTTGTACGTATATGTTAGTACATAATTAATTTTATTTATAAGATAACTTGTTGGTCTATCACTCACCCATGGTTTTACAATCTCCACGATAGCACTATAGTGTCATATAAAGGAATGACAAAATATTCCGCATTGTGCGAAAAGCCAACCTCGACACGTGTTTCGCCCTTGTCCCAATTAATTGGAGTCGGTGCAACGTCTAATTCTCCTGCACATATTCCTGTCAGATGTTATTTCCTCAATCACTTGTTTCTTTGCCTTATCTTCCTTCACACAGTCCATCCATCTTTTCTTGCTGATCTCTGGTCCTAAAGCCTAAAGCATTCATGCTTGAGACCTTTTGTACAACATTACTATCATCTCTTCTATTAGTATGTTCATTCAACGATTGTCGTTTACTACATATTTTTTCATTTACTGGTGCCACTTTCAAACTGGGACTCATATGTAACACAAATAATATCGCATTGTGCTACCTTTGGTTGATTGTATAGTTTTACCTAGTTAGTAAAGCAGTAATCTCTCGGGTATACACATAAATCAGCTTTGTAGTATGAAACTTTGTGCTGAAATGTTGACACTACTTTAGAAATAAATTTAATTTAGCTAACAATTAACACAGAGGACATATTGTATACGCGAAAGACGTATGCAGATTTATCCAACAAGATGAAATATTGTTAAATAGAATAAAAAAAAGAAAAGCCCGCTGAGTTTCATGCCGGAGTTATGAGTTTCTCTTTAAACCGGTGGTTCATTTGTTAAACTAACCTTTAATATAATTATTACGAATTATGACGTTTTGTAACTGTCATTTGATGGTCTTCGTTCACTATTCCCATTTGACACTGAATTTATAAGTACCTATCAGAAGGTGAGGTAATTTACCTGTCTTTAATGTTTTCTAACTTAAGATGGAATATTACTGAACTATTAATTTTGTCACATTCGTCCTCATTCCTGATTACATCTGAGACAAATGTGTACTCGAAGCTCAGGCTCCACTTTCCTAATTTTCCTCCACCATTTTACACGATCTTAGACGTCCATGGTAGTAACATCTTTGTCTCATCGACAATAAAGGGTTACCCATCTATCTATCTAAAATATCTACGCAAAATCTCAAAGGTGTTAAAACTTTATAGTGTCCTTTACTGTAGACTGCACGTCACTGCAATCTGTCAAGAACTAAAAAGTACTGTGCAGAACTATTCTGTATTCAATGTAAGAGTATTTTTATTATATAAAAGGGACAAGTCCGGCGTGGAAAAACTTAGTCAGAAATTTTTACGTGAGGTTCATTTTAAAATGCTGTGGAAACAGTTTCTGTGTTATAATTTCTAACGAGTATACATACTGAATATAGTGAAACTATCCTGAAGTACCACACAGTCCAATAATTCCAGTCCAGTGCGAGCATCATCATCTTCTCAATGTACGCCTCCCCATAACCAGGAACTGGTTATGGACAGACACAATGGTTCCCACATTAGGGAAAGGGGTCATCTTAATATCATCTTAATATCTCATAACTTTGGTTCGAATCGTAACCAAAGTTGTAACCGTGGGGTTTTGCGCATGAATAAAATGCATATGGCGAGCGGTGCGAATATTTTTCTCTGTTTCCCCAGACTCTATATCATCTAATCATGACGTCAATGTTTATTTGTACACTACATCTACATACATACATCCCTCTTTGTTAATGAGGTTCTCAATTCTCATTTTTTCAAAAGATTCGTCTCAATTTGTGTAGAATTCGGTGGAAGGGCAAAAGGTAGTACTACAAAGATCCTTTATTGCAAATTGGCTGTGAAATTGGGGCATGTATACATTTGAGTGTATTCGTAGGTATATGCAATGTTGATTTCTTTTCTTTGGTATTCTGTACGAATGTAAGGTGTTTTGATATCTTGTACTTGGGTTAACGGCTGTGTTTATTGCATACATGCTTTGTATATGCGTTTTTATTACTCAAATTAAACATTTGTGAAATTTGTTAGTAAAACCAAACATTTTTACGGAAGATATATTTTACAGCTTTTTTTAGACACGAAATAATTTAGCAGGTAAAATTGGTTCAAGAATGCAAAAAATCATGTAAGTTTTGGGCATGATAATATGTAGAATTAAATTAAGCATAATTTAACTAGTTTCTGTTGTGGGTTATAATTATTAACAGCACTAATCTCTAGCCCCCTTGCAGTATCGCATGTTAAGATATGGATGAATGAAGAGATTTTATAAACACATACAGTAAGCCGCGGTAGCCTAGTGGTATGGGTAATGGACTGCTGAGACGAGGTCTCGGGTTCGATCCCATGTTACCATGGCACACACTAATGACTTTTCGATGCTTTTCGAAGTTATGTGTGTATTTATCTTGCTGTGCTTACAAGTGCCCGGTTAATGGCAATAGGCTCACCAACTGTTACATTGGGACCTAAACATAAACTAGCGAAATGTGGGTGCTAGCACCTCTGCCTACCCCTTCGGGGATAAAGGCGTGAGTTTATGTATGTTAAAATAAATTCACATTATTATTCATATAATACATAGAAAAATACAGACCAATACAAATATTTACACTGAGCTCTAATCAAACCTGTGACTGACATATCAGTTGAATGTTCTACCACTACGCCATATAGGTCATCAAACTCATTTTAATTATATAAAGTTCTTATAACAAATATATAGATAGTACAAAGCTGATTCATGAATAAGCCCGAGAGGATACGAAGTTCTGAACTAGTTAAAACAATGCGTCTCAGTAATTAAGACTCGTCCAAAACTAAGAAGAGCTTGACCTCAGAGCTCTCTAACATCGATGCGGTATTTGGAATAATTTCAAGTTTCTATTAAGTTGTGGCCGTTTCTGCCATATAAATTAATAGATGTTACCTGCGGCTTCTCCCGTGTAGGTTTTAAGTCGTGTACCCGCAACCCACGGGAGCCTATTCCCGGGATAAAACTATTTACTTTTTTGTACTATGGTCCATGGCTGTACCAAATTTCAGCCAGATCCTTTTAACCGTTGAAGTGTGCGATCACAAACATACAAACATCTTCAAAAGTGTTCAAATTTATTATTATTAATAAGGCCCCCTAGTTCTATTATAATGATTACACGTGTTAATTTGTATTAAAAAAGCCAATCGCAGTCCACTAAAATATACTCCTCTCCCGATGCTAGAAGGCTTTGGCCTACTATGTCCAATTTGGACATACGGGTTGGTACATGGTTTTATTTCGAGTTTTCCTTCTCGAAGAGGATATCGTCTACATATTTCACTGTTTGTCACATCTTTCTACACACATAAAATGGGGTGGGGTATTCTTTCTCCCTCACCACAAGGGTGGTAATATTGACGATAATTTATGTTAAATAAACTGAAACTCTAAGCGCGAGATTAAAAGTTAGAGTTGAGTTTAGAAAGGTGAAAAGTACTTTATGATTTATTATTTAATCAAGTTAATGTATTTTTTTCAAATGTATGTGCTGATTCGTAGTAGTATGACCACAAACATCGTGACAATTTTTTATTTATATTTGACTCGCTGCGATCCACGGGTCCGCTTGTAGATCCCGTTCCTATGATTCGCTGAAAACTATTATTGCAATGATAAGTAGCATATCTCATATTCTCCATTATAATCGATTTCTGAGGATAAACATCCAGATCAGAGTACCTATTCTTTGTATGAAAGAGTAACAAACGTTCATGCAAATATTAGTTCCAAATTATTCAGTAACAAAATAATATTTCAAAAATAAATTGTTCAGGACATGAGCGCTCTGTTATTGGGGGAGGGGAGGGGGGGTATCGAGGGTGTTAAATTGTTCGATACAATTCTGTCCGATATTGCAATCTACCAGATTTACAGTTAAATACGCCAGCACCAGATGTTCTAATCAATAATTCTAACATTTATCAAACAATTTCCAAATCGCACCATGCTGCAGCAACACCGCATCCCATAACGCACTCCAAGTAATTACGATTCAATATTTGTATTTCGATCGCTCCAGATATAGAATTGAATCATTCATTGAACGTCTATTTTAAAATAGGTGAAGGCCGTGCCGAAGGCCCTAGACGAGAAGATTAGATTAATGTTTTACTGACCCGCCAACTTTATTTTTTATGTGCGCGCCAAATATGGCTATCGCGCTAGCTCAGGAATCGAATAGACTCCCGACAGGGGTCATCTCGAAGAGAGAAAAGACCCCGGGTTTGCCGGGGTGCGAGGGATATGTTGGCTACTACCTCACCACCGACCGAAAGAAGTCGTGCGTTTTAGTCGGTTCGAGTCCGGCATAACCTACCCAACCAGCTCCGGTAGGGTAGTATCCGTGGAGATTTTTCACACAATAAAAAAATTTTGAGAGGCCTGTGTTAAGCAGTGGAATGCGGTAGGTAATTTATATTAAGCTTGGAGTGGATTGAAGTGGTCTTCAAACTGGGTGCATTGTGACATTGTTGTCGTCTGTAATGGTGACTCTTTTCTGATATTTGACTTTCAGCTTTTTTTACTGAAATATGTCAGTGAATAATACCGTAAAATAGGGTGAATAGGGATCCAGAAATGAATAGGGATAATATGGTCAGCTAAATTCTGTAGTTATTTGCTTTGAAGCAAAACTTTAGACTAGTTCATTGAATTAACAGAAACATCAAATATCTGATAACAGGCTTATTTGAAATCTATCAAAAGAAATGATTTAAAATATTCCATTGACCATTTTATCCCTATCCACCCTTGAATCACTGTTCACCGCGTTATACTGGTAACTGGTAGGATTAATTTATACCACTTAGGAGGCAGACCTACGGCAGAGTAATGACCATAGTCCATGGAGGTTTTCAATACTAGTGGCATCACCATTCTTGCTGCCAACTATGTAGAAGGGAGGGGGGAGTGGTAAACTAAAAGTTTCTCGGTCTTTATACTGACAACACAAAATCTCTCTAGTGAGCTCTAGATGAATAAGTAAAACTAATAACATAATATACGTAACAAAACGGAGCATTTTGCGAAACCGCAAACATTTATTAAATTTTAATTAAATTTTCTAATAGCAAATCCTGATAATACTTAACTTAAACACACAATTAAGCCCAGAAATTTATGCGCAGTAGTGTTACACTTGCTGCCACGGCGCTAAAAAGACACTTCTTTTTTCATTTACATTTTTATCAAGGTTTCTCTTCTTCTTCTTTTACTTTTTCTGCATCTGAAGAAGAAGAAGATGAATCAAGGTTCAGGTTACAGTATTATGTGTTTATATAGTTGACTCTATATAATGACAGTTTTTTACCATTCACAGTTAGTGCGATGGGACATGATGGTACCTCCCATCCCAATTGAGCAGTTTCACTGGGGAAGTACAGTAAACACCAAAAGTTCCCATACAATTTGACACTAAAATTGTATGAAGTAATGTCACTACTTAACTAATACTCGTAGTAATAGAAGCTACTGGGTAATAGATCTGCATTATATTATTAATGTAATTAAGTTTGGGATGGTACATACTTGCGTGAGTTTGCTTATTTTCTCATAAAGAAGATAATAATCTAGTTTATTTTATTAATGCTATCTATGTTCGTCATCACCATCATCATCATCATCAGCTCGCAGTAGTCCACTGCTAGACATAGTGCTCTCCCATGATAAGCCACTAAGCACGGTTTTCGACGATCCTCCTCCACTTACCGCCAGTTTCTCTTTGTATATCGTCGCTCCACCTACGTTACTTTTAGTTAAATTACACTCAGGCTGTCAAAGTATTATAAAACTTAAGGTGACCAGGAACTTTTGGAACCCATTGTACCTTCGCCCTACAGAATACCTTACTTCCTTACCAGCACACGTGTTTCCTTCTTCGTACAGTCCCGGGTCATTTAAGCAGGGTGTGAAAAAGCATCTGATGAGGCCGTCAAGCTGAGCACCACCATTGTAACGCTGTACCTGTTTGTAATGGTGACCCTCTTTCCTGAGACTTTGCCTACAGCTCATTATCAGGCGAGGTGAAGTAAAATTGACGTGACATAAAGAAATATAAAAAAATACTGCGGCTAATAATAACCATGTGTAGTGTTCTCGCCGGTGAGTAACTAGAGCTCATTGGAGAAGTTTTGTTGTCAGACGAAAGACCGAGGGCTCGAGCAGACACTGCTCTGTGGTGATATAAAGACCTGATTTTGTATATAAAAATAACCTCCATAGCTTGCATTTCGAAGGATATTAATAAACTCGGGTTGACTTAACAAATCCGAACCAAAAGCCTGCATTAGATTATCACTCCTCAATCAGCAGGTGTACTTTTGCAGGCGAGGATAACTTGGCCCAGAAGGTCTTGATAGGACCCCACGGACCCTAAAGCTACATATTTATTCACTTAAAGTATTAAATAATTTCTTGTTCAAGATAATCCTAGGCTTAACCTGAGAGCCAGTCCCGTGGTACCATTAGACCGTAACTCCTAAAATAGGCGGAGGTCCATTATATTATATTATCCTCGTTTCAGACCTTCTCCGGAAGATTATACTAAACGCTCGAAATGACATTGTGAGGGTCTCAGAGGCCGTTGTCGTTATTTTTGCATATTTAATTAGGATCTCGCTCGAGTTTTTCAAGAAAAAAATTGCCCTGAAGGCGTTTGGAGTATATTCATAATACTTTTTTGTTCTAACCAAAATTTTTGTTTGCAAGTGTACATAATGTGTATATTTAAAAACAAGACCTATTTAAATAAAGGTAAAGTTATAAATTTGATAAAAAGTTTAAATGAACTTTTTTCCTCAAATATTATTATAATTGGAACACTCATTTGAGATATAGTTTGTAATGGATTCCAGAATGCCGTATTCTAAAATGTATACGGTTATTTAACGGATAATTCAACGTCTATTGCGAACAAACAAAAAAAAAACATTTTAAAAAGCTTTAAAAAATAATTACCTATCTTTTTTATATTTTTCTTTTGTTTACTTTATTTACTAATATTCTCTCTAACTCCTCCAGCTAAATTTAATCTCTCGATCGCTAGGCCGACTTTTTAGCCAAGCTATCGACGCGATCTCCATGTACAGACACGACCAATTTACAAATAATAATATTGTTAAAAACATGAACAGATAAAGATACATCGTAGGTGTATAAAATGGTGACACTCTTTCCTAAGAATTTCCTTCAGCTTACCATGAGCTGAAGCCAAATTGGCGTGATTTATGTTAGAAACAAGAGGAGACGAAATTCTGTCTTATCCTTACTATACGATACGATTTGCTCACCGAATAGGTTCTCCATACGGTACATCTGTTCGAGGGTAAGAAATTCGATCCATGCAAGTACTCTGTGTACCCCGTGCCAATTATTTTTTAGTGTTATTTTTAGAATTATCTATTAAATAATATGTGCGAAATATATATCTGGTATAAACTCATCTCCGGCAGTCAAAGGTCCATGGACATAGTCATGGCATTAGTGAAGGTGGTGTTCATGGTTACGTACGATAAATAAAGTATTAAATAAAAGAAAGTCGTCTCAGTTACACTATTTATAACTCAAGAACGGCTGTACCGATTTGAATGAAAATTGGTGGGCAGGCAGCTAAAAACCTGAAGACGGATATAAGTAATTATGAGCCCCGCAAAAATAATGCAAGAATTTAAGAAACTAATAGAAATTACAGCGTGATCCAGAAGCAAAAATATACGCGGAGGCTTAAGTAGGTGCAGCGGGAAAGAAGTCTAAACTCTGAGAGGTTGGTAAAAATATGGTAGTGTTTGTACGTATGGTAGTATTAACACAAGTAATTCATATTCAGACATTCTACATTTTATCTTGTTATTTATATTTGAGATACATATAAGCCCAACTTAATTCAACTCAACTTCAGCAAACCTTAGCTTAGAGTGATAAAGGAAAATTGTATATTAGTATGGTTTTCAGAATGCAAATAAACAAACATTCCCAGTCATATTACTGGCTATGCTTAATACGAGTATAAGCCTTTGTCGCTGTGTAATATAACTTTCCCATTTATATTTTATACATATGACTTCAGAATGTGTGTATTGGAAGCTTTATACACGTTCGTAAAAGGGTGAGCAAAGACGCTTTAACATTCATAATTTATTATTATTAAAAGAATAGTCAACCATGTATTACAATTCCTAATAAAAAGGAGAAAAAGCTCTGAAGTGACAATTGGCTGGCCACATAAATGTCCATGGACCGATGGCCATTGGAGCAAATGAGTCATAGAGTGGTGAACGCAAGAAGATAAACGAAAGGTAGTACATCCCCTAGACTGATGGCCGGACCTGAAAAAGCCGGCTGGAACAGGCTGAATGCTTAATGCGGAGGACGGGAGCAATGGTGCTTTAGGAGAGGCATATATCCAGTAGTGGTCTGCTAATTGCTTGATTGATAAATCAATCGATTGATTTATGAAGTGATTGATTAATTAATTCATTGATTGATCGATCGATATATTCATTGATTGATATTACATTTCCATGTAAAAGTTACACCTAACTACGTTTTTTTATCGTGCGAATAATTCCCAACGGATCCCCCCATCCATTCATCTCCCCTGGTAGACCAGATAGACCGTAGCACGCCGTGTTTGTGTCTTTAGTTGGCAGAAGTGAGATAGTAGCTAACATATCCCTCGCACGACCCAGGCCCGTGCTACTGAAATAACACCCTACGGGTGTGAGGTCCATGTGTCCCGTCCAGCCCCCAGGTATGGGGAGGTGTACTTTGCGCCTATGCCACGACCTGCTTCTGCTAGGGTGATAGGCGGTTTCACTTATTACCTCCAGGCCCGCGCTCATGGAGAATGGAGGTCAGAGGTCATTCTACGACCAGACTTCTAGCTACCAAGAATTTCTTAATACCTACACTTTAATATACTTTCTCTGATTAGAGTATCGAAGTCAGAGAGACACGTACGGTAGTCATATTAACTTGCCACGATACGGACGCCATAAAATGCGAGTATTAAATTATATATTTCTTTGCCTCAAAACGCGAATACCGAACAGATGAAAATACGAATATAAAATATAATAATTTTAGGTTTGTTGTAGCTGTCTGTTGATTAAAAACAAATTGGTTTCATGAATGGTTCTTGTTTCGAAATGAATCCAAGAATAATTCAGTTTTACACTGATGACGCCCATTTTGTGCTCGTACTATTTACTATTTATTCTACCTTTGCGAAAATAAAATGGGAGAGCTATATCAAGCGGGATATAGTAAATTTGACGAACTAAAATAATAAAAAGTAATATACTGATTAATCATCATTTTCATTACAGGGATATTACATTACTAAGTATATACATAAGCAATATAATACATACATACATAATGCTCACGCTTATAATCACAGAAGAGGTGGGTAGAGGTGTATTAAACGCCCACATTTCACGTAATAGGGGCGAGCCTATTGCCGCCAATCGGGCACTTTGTAAGAAAATGGGTATGCCGAAAATAAATTTCTATCCGAAAAAGTAGCAGCTAAATAAATTTAGAAAAAAAATTGACCCAATTCCTTGCTATGTGGTGTAAATAGCAAGGAAGTTAATTACGTGCTTAGCCGTACAATCACTACCAATTAACGTCTTGGAGAGTATCCGACAATAAAATAATAATAAACATAAGACTTTTGACTTATCTTGACTTTAGCGTGAACGAATACAGCCTAAGACAGTGATAAAGCCTTATCATTCCATGTGTAGAAAGAAGTATTGAGTTCTCAACACAATTATTTAAAAATATATAGGAGCGAGGTGTGAGTTACATACCTAATTAGAAAGGTAAATAAAAAAAAAACTCTGAACGATTTCTTTAACAAAATATTTCAATTATAACAAAACAAACATTTTATTTCCAAGAATAACAACTTAATTAGTTTCCTACAAAAGTTTCAAATTAAAACAGAAACCGGTCCGCTACGTATTAAACTACAACATGGCTACGGCTACCGTGCTACAGTGCTACGGCGTAGCATTGCTACGAAGTGTACTTAGTAACTTTGTAATGCGCTTACCACCGGAACTCAAATAGCTTGTAACCGGTTCAAATTAAAAACCTCTGGTAAACTATAAATTAAGTTGTAAATTGTTGGTTTTTTTTCTTCTTGAATACAATAAACAACTCTAATTAAGGCAAAGTTATGTTCTTTTATTTCAAAAGTACACTACCTAACTATTTCCTTTATATTTGTCTTGTAAATGCCTTGACTTAAGAAAGAAAAGGGAAGGGAAAGGGAAAAGAACTAGAGAAGATCGAAGACCTTTGGCGAGAGTCAGTTGACAACACGATAAAGGTCAAGGTTAGTTAAGGTCAGGTTAAGGGCAATCTGATCAAGGACATTTTAAATGAAGGTCAATTAAGGATTATTTGTTCGAATAAGATTTGTACTACAAAAATTAAAGTAAAATAAATAATATATCTTCAAGACAGGATAGATGCATCTCTAGCTTAGTGGAATCGACGTCACGATCGAGATGTACCGAGTTCATATCCTGGCTATTACAATACTGACATGAAATCAGTCCTAACACAAGTTAATTAGCTTATTCATGTTTACACTTTCCATCTTTTGAACCTTTATTATCGTTTACCATTAAACCATCGATATCACGGATATCAACGGAGGTAGGACATGACGGTATCTCCCGTCCTAATTGAGCAGTCTGACTGAGGAAGTACCTCCACCCTACAGAATACTGCAGGTAGTCAGAGTTCACTAAATAGTTGTCAATGGGACTTTATCTTCAACATTGATAGCACAGAGACTCTCTTAACATTTTCCCCTCCCCCCTTCCCATTCCCCCCTCTTGCAGCATGAATGTAACGCCTCTCGTGTTGCAAATATATAATAATATACCACGTAAAATATAAAACCACATAAACCACGGTAACCACTTCCCATCAGTTGGGCCATGTACTTGTCTGGCACCTAAGTGGTACAACAAAAAATAACTGAAAAAGATGTCACGTGACCAAAACGTCCTGATATAACGGTTCTCATCGCCATGTTGATTATGAAATTGAAATAAAAGTGTTCGTGGGATTCTTTACTTAAGTAACGAATCACTCGTTCCCTTTAATAATAGATAATATTATAGCCAGCTGTTATAAAGGCTGTACGCTTATGGAATAAATTGCCGTTGGAAATTAGACGGGCTAAACCCTTAATGATTTTCAAGAGAACGGTAAAAGAACACTATCTACTCGTATTATCGTATTAGCTCACAACTATATCAATTTAATTATTTTAGTTTATATTTGTATGGTTTTATATATTATGTGTGTTTTATGTTGTATGCTAGTTAATGTTTGTTCTATTTTTACTTTCCTTTTCTCTTCTGTTTATCGTATAATTTTCTAAATCTGTATAATACATCTAGTATTACGAATATCTTGATAACTACATCGCATTTATTGTTCTATCATTTTACTGTCCATCCTAAGGCTGTCTGTCTTCTAGCGATAAGGTACACTATTGTACATACAATTATTTATGTAAATATATACGATTTTGGTGTACAATAAAGATATATTCATCTATCTATCTATCAGACGATTAGTCAATATTATTGTTAAATATTTAAGGTTGAAGAAAATACAACAAAAAATGAATTAAACTATTAAATTCAATACCTACCGAATATTGGACCAACCATCTACTTATACAAACATCGTTTCATCCATAATATTCGTAAGCAAGAAAGTTCCAACATACTCGCATAACAAATACACCTCCCCCTCTCAACAAACAAGAAGAAAAATTGCCGAATCCCTTATTAATCCCTTTAATCGAGTTCTTTGTCCCTCCTTATACGTTACATCCCTTTGCAATTGACTGACTGATGTGAGGTATGGTATACCTTACGAAGGTATTTTGAGGATTTAATATTATATTACGTACAAAAAAAAGGTAATAAAGGCGAAATATACAAGTATAATATGAAACCATAGTTTCGTTTCCTGGGGAAAGGATATTGAAATATGATAAGGGCGAGGTTTCAATTTGGGCGGAGCGGAAAAGTTTTTTGGTTAAAATATTTGAGTTCAAAACTAGTTTTGACCCGTTTATAAAGTTATAATGTGTTTTTCGTACTAGTATAACCAAGGAAATAGACCATCATGTGTGAATTTTTCATATTTATTACATTTAATATATACCTACTATTGCGAAACTTATAGTCTAGGATTAAGAAGGTTAGCTTCTTTTTACCAGCGACTAAACGGAAACGGTATATGTGTTTGGGGTGAGAAGTTGTTTGTTCGTTTACGCAAGCGTGTTTTTTGCCAAAACTACTGGTCATATTTTGATGCAGTTTTCAGTTATGGGTTCAAGTTTGATTGGGACATGTTCTTAAATAGGTTAAGATATTTATATAGGCGTCACATGGCGGAAATTCATTACAAGAAAATATATTACGGGAGGTAGGGAAACCCATCACACTCATACTAACTAGGTGTTACGTTGACCACTCGCTAGGGGTTGCTGCACCAAGCTTTACTTATAACGAATTGATTTTTTATACTGAAAAAAAAACAGCGTCCCAACTCCGAGGTCAAAACTTCAAATGCGACTAGGACTAATGCAAGGATCACGATAAAGTAACTGCCATCTGATCTACTGAACTCAATGGAAATATTGAAATCTTGAGAAAAAACCAGTTGTCAACTTATTAGGCTCCAATTTATTCTAAGTAAGACACTTCATAAAGAGTAAATTACATGTGACATCTCTTTGAAATAAATACTAGACTACTTTCATATCGATAGACTCACCGCGATGACACTAATTTCCAGATTCTTCTCTGACTTACTCTCTTTACCTTTAAATCAACTAGCACAATAACTACAATGAACTTGATGAATTAGGTACACTGACAAAACCTCTGTTTATTTCTGCATTAGTGCACGTTAAACTTTAAATTATTTCCCAAAACTTTGTAGCTTTCAAAGGTTAGTTCACGAAGCAAGCTTTGAGCAATGAAACGTGAGTTTCTGAAGTACTAAAACAACATAGCATGTATAGTTTTAGTTTTGAAGGCCCGTGATTTTTCGCTAGGGACCTCTTACACGACCCCGAAGATTTGCGAGGTCATTTGGTCCAGAACTCGAAAAGTTCACAGTTCTGTTCTGGTTTAATGTTGTTTTACGAGTTCTACAAGGTAAAGTCTGCACTGTGGTTGGACTAAATATATTGAAGATACAATGTTATTGAAATTGTAGTTTTTCTCCGTTTATTTACCTACTTATCATCGAATAGGGTAGGCTTGTTTTGTGATTAAAATAACCAATGGCTTAAGATAATCTATTGACTATGATAATTTTACAGTAATATAAATAAATACTCACTCTTTTTTCGAACACCGATCTTTTTTTTTTATTATTGCACATCTATTTGATTTCACCTCGCCTGAAGGTAAGCTGAGAGCAAAGTCTCGGGCAAGAGAGTCACCATTGCGCGAGTCGCATGCGCTCAGCTTGACGACCTCATCTGAATTTGTGTCATAATAGGAACTCACAAAAAATAGAAAAAGCGTCTACAAAATTAGGTTATTCAAGAAGAGTATTAGATGTTTCGTACATGGTTGGCAGTGCGAGTATGACATCAAGTATTGCACACATTCATATGCCACTGTAACCATTTTCTATCAGGTGAACCATGTGCATATCTGCCACCTAAGTGATATGAAAACAGAATGTAAAAACACATTCCTACATTCCCTACATGCAACTTAACAGCGCAAAAAACAGAAATGGTCTACATCGCACATTGGGTCAGCCTTTAGCCGACTTTCATTACTTTTTTAGACTGTAAAACTGAAATCAGTAATGGCATCGAATGTGGCAATGCTGCCGAAAACTGGACGTGTGCCAACTGGCAACGTATTGCGACCACCTTCGTGATTAATCGCCGTTTAATGTTATTCATGTGTGTGGCTTTGAAGATACTCTTGTCGCTTTAGAGCAGAATTATCCCAATCACTAAGGTTTATAAAAAGTTTTGTTTTGTTCCTTTATGAACAATTATGTTGAAGATGTAACATAAACCCGACCCTTACAGGGGAAATACGACTAATTATTACATATACATATTTTATATGGACATATTTATACTATACTGAGCTGCAACTGAATCTTGTCCGAGGGGCTCGAATACAACCAGCTTGGCTCGGACTAGGCCATCCTTTATTTGGTGTTCATTTAATCAAACACAATGCACTGAAAGTCAGCCTTTATTACTGTTATGACCTCAGGATTTCTTGAAAAATCTACATGAACACGTCTAGAACATTTGAAATTCTCCTATACATCTTATCAAAATTTCATATAAAAATAGGACTTACAAATAGGTATTAACGCGATCAAATGCTAAATAAAATAATTAGTCTTCGGATTTTTCACATGATCGCGTTAATACCAGGCTTTCATTAACCACATATGACGCAACGCGAAAGCTTAAAAGGGAATTTAGTTTTTTTAGACCGGTAACCACTTACCAACACATAGATTCTGCTCTGTTTTACTTATATAAAAGAAAAATATTTCCTAATCTTTAATGAGGGAATAGGTCCATAGTAATTTGGCTCGAGTTCGGCACCTTGCCATTACTAAGTAAGCACACTTACTAACAAATATATAGTTTAACTCAACGGGAAATAGTTTAAATTTGAACGCTCCATGTAATAATAGCGTTTATTATTATTGAAGGTGACCCCCTGTTGTGAGCTCGTCGTAGGGTAAGCTGTGTATGTGAGCTTGCATCAAAGTAATTATGTTTAGTTATAATTAAGAAGTGAAATTTATGAGCGTAATATTAAATTTTATGTAGTCATTTCACGTTTTCTAACATGCAGTTTCAGACATGTTGGGAATTAATAACTGACTAGTGTAGGTATATCATTTAATGAGTTTCTTTTTAAATTATGCATAAGGAGATTAATTTGGGTGAATGATTTACACTTTTTATGATAAAGAATGCTAATTTCTATTGCATTTTCAAACGTACACAATTTTTAATATAGTTAAAGATGTTGTGTACATATCGTGTTATAAGTGTATAAAACATATCTACGTTATTAAGCATATACTTTGTACACAATATTGAAAGACAGCCTCTGTAGCTTAGCGGTAGTGAACGCAACTGTTACGCAGAAGGAGCTGGTTGGATCCCCGGTCAGGGTAAATATTTGTATCCATGAATATGGCTATACTGGTTTGGTCGTGCCTTGTAGAGCACGTTATGCCGTCGACCCCGGTTGTCATAAAAGTTCAACAACTGGTCTAACTACAATTCTTCGATATCACCTATACCTATAGGTTTCGGAGGCCAGATGGCAATCGCTTCACGGAAAATATCGAAGTTCAGCCGCAACGCAGTTAGACTGGAAAAAATGCAAACCATGGCCTCTGAAGTGACAGCTTCGAAAGCGACCGGGATTAACGCACAGATGATGATGATGATGCTGTACGCAGTCTTGAACAAAATAACAAATTGCTTGAATCACCAAAAATCAAAAACCTATTTACATGAAGCGCGTCACTCTTAAAAAAATAATTTAACTTTTCAAAGGCAAAAATTTGACGCCGAAAAATTGTAGCTTATATTTTTGTTCGTTCATTTTTGTAGTTCCCCTCCTGAAAAATGTCCAAATAACGAAATTAATTCAACGTTCCCGGGCCGAGATTAAATTAAATCGTTTCCTTGCGTCGCCCCTACGTCTAGGTCCTTTAATACGCATTGTACCGATGAGAACTCATTCTGTTTTTGTCAGTTTTTGTATTCGTACAAAAGATGTAATAGTATTTCTTTGCAGGTTCTGAGTTTGTAAACATACGGAGTTACAGCAATGGCGTTTTTACCATCTTTTTATTCAGATAAATTTAACCTGAATTAAGTCACTAAACTCTTACTGAACGGCTGTACAGATTTTGATGAAATTTCGTATAGGTGTGCTTCAAAAGGCTTTAAACTGGAAACGTCGGATGCCACCGATATTGGTGATAGGATAAAAAAATATTCCATAAGCATTATCACTTCCAGACGTTAGGTCAAGATTTTCTTAGGACTATCTTTCCTACCGGGACCGGGTGGGTACTAACGTAGCCATTCGATTTCCGCGAAACGTGACCAACCAGACATCTGTGATATCACAAACCTGAATGCTGCCGCGGATGCGAGAGTTCCTCGCACGATCTTTATATACGAAAATTATGAATGCATGGTAATTGAATCGCTTGCCAGTTCAACCCCTGTAAGTATCACGCGTGTGCAGTTGTCAAAATCATCATCATTTTAACATTGCTCTTAGTTGCATCTGAAACTTTTACTTCAAAACACGAGGTCCTCTTATTCTTCTTACTTTCTCCAATTTGACACTTGAATTTTATAAGACATTTTACTGCGCCAGAGCCTCATCAATCAATAAATCAATTTACTCACTTACGCATAGAAATTAACTTTGTCCAGCTTTTTTTATTATTCATGGCACGTCAATTTGACTTCACCTCGCCTGATGTTAAGCTGAATGCAAAGTCTCAAGGTCACCATTGCAAACACGTTCAGTGCTACAATGGTGGCGCTCAGCTTGACGGCCTCAACAGATGCTTTTGCACTCCCCGCTTAAATAACCCGGGACTGAGGGAAGAAGGAAACACGTGCGCCGCGCCGGTAAAGAATTCCAAGACTTAATGGTGTGGCAGAGGAATGACTCACCGAACCATTTGGTTCTCCGCCATTATTCTCTAGACCGCATCCAAGCTTGACATTAGACCGGTTGCAATCATTTCACGACCCAGGTATAAAAAAACTCCTCTAGGTTTTTAAGCACTCACACGTGTCTACTACAGTTTTATTGTATTTATATAAAATATGTAAACAGGTTTTCAGTGTGGAGTGTTATAAAGACATTAAGCACACTGTTTGTCACCGTAATTAACATACCCGTAAATCATAGTAAGCTCATTCATAAATTACTCCGTAACAACATTACTCTGCAGCAACACATGCAAACTTTGTTACAAAATACACGTGTAAATACAAAGCAGAGCTAACACAAAAGCTTGTGTACATATGTAGTACTTAATTTAATTAAGAGTAGTGCAGAAGTTGACGAGTCCAGTTACAATAATACTAAAACGAATCTATTTATTCAAGTAATGCCTAATAAGAATTTGAATAAAGAAATGTCACGTTTAAATAGAACTTTCAACTTCTGTCAAATCGACGGCATTTTTGAGTTGCCATCGTTGTGTAGTTATTTGTTTCACGGCAGCTACAGAGCACTACTCATGGAAAGCATTTATGTTTCATTCTTCGGGAAGGCTTACGTATCCGTATACGGGGTAGGCTTCAACTATTACAATTCATTATTAAAGTAGCCGTCTATATTAGCCTAACACATACCAAGTTACTGGCCGTCTTATTTCTATTTACTTTTCATACTGGTTATTAATATCGTAGTTTCCTCTACAAAATACAGGTATTAATAGGTATAAATATCATGTATATTTTTCTGTCGTACTCATTGATGATGTATTTTCACATAGATATAAGTGTAAGTTTTAAAGATGTTTGTTTGTTATAAATACATTCAAATACTATTAACATTAACAACGAACTAAAGTGTACTTATCCATGATATTATACATTTTTTTTTAATATCAATAATCAGCCTATGCTTAACGTATTCCACAATAAAACTTTGTCATGTCGACCGCACCGTCCGTCGCTCTATTCAATTCGTTTTAGGCGGAAGGCAGGGCAAGGGGCACAAAACTATGTGCGTCATAGCCTGCATGGGAGCACCACTGACAGTCATATGCTGTTAAGTCTGGGTCTCACAATCCCCACCTCCATAGATGCTGCCTCGACCTTCCGACCAGTGTACGCAGACGGTCATAGGTGGTTGTGTATTATAAATATTGATTGATGACACTTGGTGGAACTTATTGTTACTCATATTGACTTGTAATTTTCCATGATAAGCGTCAATGTTAACCTTTGAGAACACCGTAAAATATCGTGAAATAGTACAAGTGTGTTGTTAATACGAGTAAAGTTTGAGTTATTTATAACAAACAAATATTTATTGCCTCTTTTTCAAATCCACGTAGTTATTAAGTATGTAGATCGCATATCAAGTCACAAACAAAACGAATCCTTGTTTACCTAAGTTAAACCATAATGTGAGAGCACTTTTATCGATTTTTTAGAGATTCCTAACTCTTTGTAAAAAAGTATTAAAACTTCAAAAAATTGCACGAAACCCCGATATTATATTTCCAATCTCACTGGAGCTGGTGAGAAAGGTTATGTTGAACTCGAATCGACCAAAATGCATGCCATCCTTGGGTCTCTAGTTGCTGAATGTGAGGTAGTAGCCAACATATACCTCGTACCCCGGCAGCTCCGAGGCCCTCTCTTTCGAGATTTCCCCCTTCAGACGGCAATATATATCTAGTAGCCTTTATAAGTAAGTACACTCATGAAGCATTCAGCTACAACGTAAAATCTGTGTGTCTTATTATTATTTTTAGCATTGCAAGTAGCCACTCTCTGTACAATAATGTGTGTGTTTACTTTGTGACTCCTCAACTTACGCGCGTACACAAAACCTCCTCCCGTGTGTTTTAATAAAACATTTTAGTTCCATAACCCGGTACTTTTAACAGCTTGAACCCATTATGCTCTCGTTGTGTACACTTCGAGTTTATGTACATACCTTTACATAATGCTTGTTGAGCATTTTTAAAGATACATTGTCCTTTAAGATGTGTACCCTGCATAATATGTCACTTAAAAAATTATTCACATTTTTTTCGGGAAATGACGGTGCATTTGTCGTACTTCAAAAAAAATTGTAATCCCTTTAACCCTTCCAGCTAAGCTCAATGCCATTTGTTACGAGTAATTTCACGTCGGTAGTATAAAAAATAAAAAAAAATATTTAATTATTTTGCTCTTTTTATTTAATAAATCATGTAACTTGGTGAAGATTACCTTTGAAATCTTTTCTAAAATTACTGGCAACACTATGCAATTCGTAACATACGGGGTAGCAGCTTATTATGCAGTCAAATGTGATAATATCTCCAACACAAAGGGGAGATCTTACGACTAGGCTAGGCAATTATGCATGCCGAGCCTCGGACCAAAGACTGATGTTAGAATGTGAAACATAGCTGCATGAGAATTTTCATAGTTTGATCTACAACCAGCTGTTTATTTCGTTGAATGGCGTTGGCCTGTGGTATGTGCTATCTTTACATCATTATTTATCTGAAAATAAGTTGATCTCCGTAAAACTTGTCGATAGCATAATTTGTTTTCTACCTATCTATCTATTTATTTATGTTCATCTTAAGCTGAATTCGTTATTTTTAATGACAAATCCACGGATATAGTTGGTGCTAGTGGAAAATATTTTGATGTACAGGTAAGGACAAAAGTTGATTATGACTAAAGTACTGACATATCATGGAAGGCAGACGTTGGGTTTTGAATTCACCCTGACCAATTTACAGTTAGGAAAATACGCCTTCATGATGGGAATGATTTACAAATATTTTTTTAAAATAAAATGAGTGTGTGAATGTAAATGGTTGTTGGTATAATTAATTTTATAATCATCAGAGGACAAAGTTAATATTATTATTGTTGTTTATTATTGTATTAAAAGTTGAAGAACTATTATCAATAAATTCGTATTAGTTGTTTAGCTGTTTTAAGTTATATCCTTAAATGTGACTTTTTATTTAACTTTAGGTACGTATGTAGAATTTTTTGCAACGAATCATTAACTTCCAAAAAAATTTAGCGAACATATAAGTAGATACCAAAAATATATTAAACACAAAGGACCGACATCCGCAAACTTCCCCAAACGATGATAGGAAGCAATAACTGAATATTTTTTATTCAAAAAATTTCACATTCCGGTGGTTTAGAAAAAATAACGACACTTTTATGTTGATCGTTAAAGATTTAACCCCAAGTCGCTTTAAAAGCGTCATCAATGCAGTGCTTAGCGATAAACCATTAAAGCCTTAATAGGTATGCTAATATGGTTGCGAATCGATCATCGCAATTTTATCCTCACTGGTAAGCTTACTGCGTAGATGGTATTAGAGAGGTTTTAGCACTCGATGAATAGCTTAAGTGAAAATTTAAATCGTGGAAACTAAATTTGCATATAGAGTTTTTACGGCCTTACGTGTGCTTGCTGTGGGTTCGTTATGGAGTGCATAAATGGAAAATTGTACATAGCTCTTAAGTCGTTTTCATATAAATGTTGTAATAAAATTCTATGCGAAGCAGCTGAGGTATTATAAACGTTATGGCACTTCCGTGTGGGGATATGATTTCGAATAATATAAGTTTTCTTCTTCTTCTTACGATGCTATCATTAGTTTTTATATTCTCACACTTGCGTATCAACAATTTTCTATCATTTAATATTCTGGTAAGAAGTTATAAATATTTGTTTCAAAGCCGGTGTAGTTTCTATTGTCTTCTGCAGTGCTGCATAAGGACAGTTTATTTTTTGTCCTAATTCCAATCTTATCTATAAAAAATCGTGTCATAGTGTTTATTTCCAATTTCTTTTGAAACGGTTTGATCGATTCTTCAGCAATTTGAGAATCAATCGAGTAAAAAATTTTAAAAGTTTAAATTACGGTGGACTACGCTAAAAAATATAAAAATTTTGAAAGCTATGGCCAAATTATTGTCACTGAAATGATATTGAAACGATAGTTATCACTTCCATGTCATTTTTAATTTTCACGATAAAATCCTGACCAATTCAAATCTTAACAATATAACTTTTTTCAAGTATTTTCTCATTTCCAGAGCTTCTCTTAGATGTTATTTTTTCCAAGATTTCCCTATTAGTCTACTTTTCAAGCCTAACATTATTTTTCTTACCTTATGAAGTAAATCCGCCTTACCTTTCACATTTTATTTTGTAATACGGTAGGTAACATTCTCGAGGGCAAATTTTCAAGGGATAATTCGATTCGCCAGTGAAATCATAAGCAGGGTCGAATTATATAAAAATTGGATGTCCTTCGCATGCACAGTAATTCATTTCCCTTTAATTTCATTGGATCAAATTGAATAAATTATATTTGTAAAAAAAAATATATCATTGTTCAAAACTTATTAACCTTTTAAAAATGAGTTCTACAAACCATTTGTGTATTTTGATTGAAGTGTTAGGTAATTTTTATACCATTTAGGTGGCAGACAAGCACACGGCCCACCTGATGGGAAGCGGTCGCCGTGGCCTATGAACGTTTGCGTGCATGCGTCACACTCGTGCTGCCTACCCCTGTAAAAACCTTCTAATGCCCTTCTTGAAGAACCCCATATTGTAGTTCATTCCACAGCTTGAGGTATAGTTCAATTAGGATCCAGATTAAGAAGAAGGCATTTGAGTAATGGATTTTATATATTGATAATCATCCTTGAGTTAATCGGAGTCCAGGGCCCGCTTTTTCCAGCCAAACTGCATCGTGTAGTGACGGAACTTTGAGATTTTACGTGAAGCGGATGCCACCTGGCCCCCGCAACCTATACACGATATCGTACTGTAGTTGGACCAGTTGTTGAATTATTTAAAGCTCCAACTAACCGTAATGACTGCCATAAATGTCCGTATGACAACGGGTACTGACGGCTTCGTGCCTTAGCAGTCAGAGCGTTCCCCCTGTAAGGGCGGGTTCAAATCCCGTCGAAGCATTATTTTTTTCCTATCTAAATTTGATCATAATACTCGTACCCGTGAATTCTATATCCCCTAACCTTCATCCCTCCCCTCTAAATGGTCAGCAGTACGAGTGTGACGACCCTGGTGTTGCAAACGTCGATAGGCAAGGGTAACCACTTTCCATAAGGTGGACCGTGTACTTTTCTGCCACCTAAATGATATAACAAAATACAGCCTTCGCTTTATTTTCTTTCTCATATATCTCCATACATACCGGTCGCGTATAGTCAAACTATTAATTTAACTCTCGTAGATGATCCCACACGTGTTGGTAGTAAAACTTCTAACGACAGAGACTTATAAACTATACCTTCTCATCAAAAGAACGTGATGCTTTGCGGATTAAAAGTGATTCCATTCAAGCTTAGAGATAGCTTCTAGCTATTTATATATGTATGTACAATGGCCGCCCATATTACTTACAATTATTTACGTGTACACATAATGCTTTCTCTTCACTGTTTTCTTTTCATTTTATATTTGTATGCATGAATTATTTTATATTTTATATAAGAAAGGTAAAAAATGTATGTTAACATTTATTTAGATCCTTTTTTTTCATGCGCAAAATCCCCACGGATAAAATGTTATGTAAGCATAATTTGCTCGCAAAAGAAGGTGGCGGCTGTACAAGCGTTATTAAGATGCATGAAACTTGGTTACATACATTTATAATCTAGTTATAAAAACTATGACCACTTTTCTAGTTTTCAGACGTCCACTATGTTAAGCGCAAACAGCTCAGCAGTCACACGTGTTGTACACGATAAAAAATGAAACCTTAAGTTTGTTTATCCGCAATCTAACTACCATAACACTAGGTAACTCAACATAGCTACATAAGAACAACTGTTTACATTACACTACCTATCTTTGTTATCTATCTATCTATCTAGATGAGCTATGCTTACTAGAAGTCTAAAGAGGGCTATGTAGAATTTAGTTTATTATTATCTAATAGGTACAATCCAATTATATGTCGAAGTTATGTGTGTATTTATCGCAGGTTTTTTATGTGCCCGATTAATGGCAATAGGCTCGTCACCTATTACATTGAGACCTAAACATAAACTGGCGAAATGTGGGTGCTAGCACCTCTGCCTACCCCTTCAGGGATACAGGCGTGAGTTTATGTTATAATTTGTAACAATCCAATACATTCCAGCTTGGTATTTGTTGATAAAAAAACTAAAAAAAATTTTAAATTGTTTTGTCTTAATTACCTATTGTATAATAAAGTGTACAATTTCATTCTATTCTTATCTTCTATAAGAGAGACAGTCATTATGTTCTATTGGTAAGCTAACATAAACTGGTTCACTGCCATTTTCGGTAATGCAAACTAAGACAAAAGATACAGTGTGAAAACAAGTCCGGCTTCCTCTTTTTACATTCATGGCTCTATTCATTCCACAGTCACAACTGTTTTTCATATTCCGTTTTAGCTCTTTCTACTTGAAAAACTTGTTGTTTCTTTTGAATAGTCGGTCTTGAGGTCAAGATATTCTTAAAGTTTTTGTGGCATTTTTCTTGAGATGTATTCGCAGTATTTGATAGCGCTCTTTAAATGTAGCATTTTTATATTCCGAGGTAAAGTATAGAGGCTGTGAAAATATGCTAGCATTATTATTATACAAAAAGGGTCAAAAAACTATGCAGCAAATAAATAATGACTATTATTTTTTAATAGTGGAATTCAGTTCTCGTTTTTTTCTGGCAATACTTATATTTTTTTTTCTCTATATAAACACAGGATTATGAAAAATCTGCTATACCTATTAATCATAATTACAGGTAAAATCACAATAAGTTAAAATAAATGAAAGTTATAGTCAATAATTCGAATTAAAATTAACAATCAGAATTAATTGAATCAAGATTAAAATAACAATCAGTTTAGCTGTTCTCGAGTTACGAACCGCATTTGATTGGTATTGATTTTGAGAATTGCTAAATGCGATTTGATAAAGAAATACATTCATTACATTATTTGAATATTAACACACTAAACACAACAAACAAAACACAAGACTTGATGATAGTGTCCGAAATGCGGCAATAGGCTCACCCCCTATTACGAGGGATCGAATGAATTAATGAAAGTGAAATGTGGGTGTTAAGCCACCGCTGCCTATCCGAGATGGAAGTATCAGTGGTATGTTCGCATGAAGGATTTTAATGAAGTATTTCCTCATGAACCTTAATTGCCCTCTATATAAACATTTTGTTAGATCATACTCGTACAAATAAAACAAATTCAACTATACATTATCTATTAAACCTAACCTTCTTGGAATTCACGTTTTTACGATTATTTCGAAAGTGCCCTCAGGAGATACCTTTTCAGAGGTTGAAGTTTTAAGAATTCAGAAACAACATTATCTTGCGTTAAAAGCCTTGTCATTACAGCCAAAGGACATGGGCTTCTGACAAGGAAAGGTATGTCGTAATTCCATGTAGGCAAATGTACATCGAACGTAAATAGCCAAGGAAACATGGAAAGTTAGGTTTTGGTCAAGACATTATATCGGTTTTAAAAATTAAATCAGTTCATCATCGGAAGACGGTTTGGAATCTTGTTGCGTGTATAAGTGTAATAAGTATTACTTCTGATTTAGTTCCTCTAAGACCCAAATTCACCCGGGGTCCCGTTGGATCCAACCGGTCGGATTGGAGGTCGATGGGGGAACCTTATGTTCAGCAGATGTCTTACTGGTGGAGTGGCTGAAATGATGATTATAATGATGATGATGATGATGACGATCGTAATGATAATGATGAAAACCCAAGAGACGTAGAACGTGTATCAGTAATTAAAAGAGACGGAAATTTATTTTTGATATGATAACTATTACTGAAAACTTATCAGCCAAAAGTTTAGTTTTTAGTTGTACAGTTTTAGTTACACTAAATGTGCCACATTTCAGCAGAGACAATGACAAACATTTAATTTTGCCCAGGCTTTCGCCCGTCAGCTTTTCCCTCCGCACCAAGCCGTCCAGCTTTAATTATAAATGAGTTGGACGCTAGCACACCTGGGACGATACCGCACTGGACTTATTGTAACGATATACAAGTTTGTTTTTACGCTGAAATTAAGTATATACACTCAAAGTCGACTTTAGACATATGTAAGTAAAATGATTTTGAGTAAATAGAGGTTTTAGGTGGCCACGTGTATGAAGCGGTTACCGCAGCCTAAAACATGTAAAACTACAGAGATAATATAAATTGAAGTTAAGGTAAATTATGAAGGTTATTTTTTATTCTTTTTTTATTTAATTCTTGTGGAAATATCGAATGAAATGTTATACATTATTGATAACACACTTATACTTCTACACTGCATTTATTATTGTACCTAACCGGTTTCACCTTATGGCATTAACAAAGGTTTATACGAATGATTTGTTCTAAAAGATTTATTGTGTAACAGGAACACACAGACTTTATGACTTAAGTTTGTGGTAAGTTCTATTAGAAATGGTACAAAAAGGTTTTGTAATTACGGTCTATCATATAACATGGTCAAACATAAAGTAACTAGATAATTATTATGATATTTGGTATATCTACATTACGAAACAACCACAGTTGATTACATTTATCATTATGCTTCTAGGTAATGGTAAGTAATCTATCTATCTAATAGATTACTCTTTATTGTACACCAAAAACAAAACAAAAAATAAATACAAGAAAACACTATGTAATGAATACTTACAAAACTAATGTAAATTATGAAATGTCAGATAGCATTATATCACGCATGGAAGTGTGTTGAAAGCTTACATAAATGAATGTCAACTTATCTAAATAAAAAAATGAATCGCGAAATATGTTGTTAAAGACAAATCACGAAGACGGCTGGACCAATTAGATTAATTCGTTTTTTAATTTGTTCCTGGAATTTAACGGAAGGTTTTACCGGCCATTCGCACAACTACAGATCAGATCAGTGCAAATAGCCATATTCATGCATATAAATATTTGCACTGAGCGGGGAGCCTCCTTCGTAGCAGTCGCGTTCACTACCGCCACGTCATACTGCACACTGTCCTTACTGTATTTGTGAACGTTAAATGATATCAAAATAATTCAATTTCGTAAATATTAAAGTTATATCACTGTTATTAAGAAGAAACTTCTTTGTTTTAAGTTCTTATTTTACTTAAAACACAACAAAGTAGTCAGGCGAAATTATTCTGAAAGGAGTCCAGACTCTAGTGCAAATTTGCAGTTTGTTGTTTACTATTAATTATTATACTCGCGCCTCATCCTTCGAGATTAGTCCAGTAAGCACATGTAGTACCGCATATGTGTCACCACCCTGCACTATTTGAGAGTTACAATTTTTTTTTTTTTTTTGTGGGTACCTCCTGTATGTTACCTTTGTCCTGCGTGTCGCCCGTTCGTCATTCGCATTTTAGTGCTCAACCACTCAACACTCATACAGTGTCGCGTAGTTCTCACAACTTATTTTAGTGTTACCTCGTTACTATGCCAAAACATAAGCGTTCTCACTCGCGTGAAAAAAATATAGAATATTATGAAAAGAAAATTAGGAAGTTAAGGCAACGAGAAATTCGTGAACAGCAAGTCAGTGAGTCTAGACAAACGTCGGATTATGAGGAAGTTATGGATTCTCAGGATACCTCTGCAGGTAAGGTATTTTTTCCAACTATCCTATATAAGTGTTTTATTTGTGATCTGTACATACCTATGTACAGTTAAAAATATGCAACCTGGACAGTCATTGGGGCTGATCCGACGCATCAAAATTTATGCAACCTGAACGGTCATTGGGGCCGATTCAAAGCATTGAATCACGGTTGGCGTTCCTACCACTGGGGTTTGAAACCTAACCTTACCGAATTAAAAATTTAGACCTACCTACAAAAAGAATATAATTTTGCAGCTACTCCAGTGCTACGACCAGATGATTGGTTGTTGCCATGGCCCCAAAACGAGACGGTAACGGAGCCACAGCCTTGCGGAAAAGAACTTCAACCTGATTTTAGTATCGAAGAACCACAACTTGAACCCAACCAAGAAGAAAGTCGACCGGTGCCTAATTGTACCGAACCACAGCCAGGATCAAGCTGTGAGCCGGTAGGTGATAATCCCGAATGCGATTTAGACATAGCTATCTACGGTGAAGAACCTGAAAATAGAGATAAACTTGGTCCTGAAATTCATAGTAAATTAGCTAAACGCTTAATACACATGGCAAAAGAAGGTGTAAGCAAAGAAGACCGAACAAAGTTACTATTGAAATACCCATTACCAGCTAATATAGTCCAGCTCGATGCTCCTCAATTGAATATGGAGATAAAAGCAGCCTTACTTGAAGCTGCTGTTAAACGCGATAGGGGCATTGAAATCAAACAAAAAGAAATGTCAAGCGCTATCGCCTGCCTAGCAGGAATTATTAATGACCAAATAAAATGTAAGACTAAAAACGAGGTTTTGGAACTAAAACTATTCGATATGGCCCAAATTTTATGTGACCTTCAACACGCAGACTCGATTACAAGAAGAAATTTTGTTCTCTTTACATTGAAAAATGATATGAAAGAACATTTAAAAAATACTTCTATAGATACCTATCTTTTTGGCGAAAATCTAGCTGAAACCTTAAAAGCAGCAAAAGCTGTAAATAAGTCTGGAGTAGAACTAAAGGCCGATACAATCAATAGATCGACCAATAATACGCTTAAAGGATCATCTCAGAGGTCTTTAAACCGCAAAGCTCCCTCCCAGGCACACAGGCTGCCTGTGGGGACGGCGCCACAAGCGCCCTGGAGCCGCGAGCCTGCAGCATCGCGCGCGCCTCATCCGCTAGCGCGCTCGCGCTATCTACAGCAGCAGCACGCTCGCTCATCGAAGATGTCGTCGCAAGTACATCAGGGGACCTATCAACGGCGCCGCTATTAGATGGACAAATAGTTAAGTATGCTGGTCGCTTATCACACTTCTTACAACAATGGTCGGCTGTCACAGACGACCAGACAATTCTATCCTGGGTTGAAGGATATAAAATAATTTTTACGTCTCCTGTAATACAACATACACTACCCACGAGACCAGTGTATTCGAATAATGAAAGAAATCATTATTTAGAAGCTATAAATAATCTTCTTAGTATAAGCGCTATTTCAGAATGTTCGCCGTGTAAAGGTCAATTTATTTCAAGTATTTTCTTGGTGCCGAAACCTAATGGTAAAACACGATTTATATTAAATTTAAAGAGTCTGAATAAATTCATTAAGACTGATCACTTCAAATTAGAAGACCTAAGGACTGCTCTAAAACTTGTTACAAGGAACTGTAAGATGGCGTCCCTTGACCTCAAGGACGCATACTTTCTTATTCCAATAAATAAGGACTCCAAAAAATACCTTAGATTTTATTTTGAAGATAAGTTATATCAGTTCAATGTTTTACCATTTGGTCTATCTACCGCTCCATATGTTTTTACTAAAATAACCAAACCTATAGTGAAACTTTTACGATCTGCGGGATTCACATCTACCCTATACTTAGATGACTGGTTTTTGTTTGGAAAATCTCATTCACAATGTTTGGAAAATATTAATTTCACACGAAAATTACTAATTGCACTTGGTTTTATCGTAAATAACGAAAAAAGTGTTCCTATTCCTTCCACTAAATGTAAATTTCTAGGTATGATAATAGACTCCTCAAAAATGGAAATTAGTCTACCCTCAGATAAAAGACTGAAGGTCAAATCGCAAATCGAAAAGTTCTTACAATTAAAACGTTGCAAGGTTAGGACTTTTGCACAGCTGTTAGGTTTATTGACATCATGCTGCCAAGCCATAGAATATGGATGGCTACATACCAAAGAGATGGAGCGGTGGAAATATATCAACTTGAAAGATCACGATGACTACGACCGATATATGAACCTATCTGAGTCAATACGTCCAGATTTATATTGGTGGTTGGATAATATAAAATATTCCGTGCATCGAATTCGTTCTGATGACTTCCAAGCTGAGATATTTTCTGACGCCTCAACTACGGGATGGGGAGCTACCTGTGATGGGGAAACCGCAAGCGGACAATGGTCAAACACTGAGAAACAGAAGCATATTAATTATTTAGAGCTTCTTGCTGCATTTATAGCGCTAAAAATATTTGCGCAGAATTTGAATAATTGTCAAATCCTGTTGCGTATTGATAATTCAACAGCCATATCCTATATCAATAGAATGGGTGGTATACAGTACCCTCATTTAACACAAGTAACTCGTGACATTTGGAATTGGTGTGAAAGTAAAAACCTTTTTATAGTAGCATCATATATACGTTCTAGCGATAATATGATCGCGGACTTTGAATCACGTAGGGCGCATCCAGATATTGAATTTGAACTATCAAGCTGGGCTTTCGATTCAATTGTATATTCTTTCGGTCTGCCAGAAATAGATCTATTCGCAAGTCGTATTAATAAAAAATGTGATAAATACATTTCGTGGCATCGCGATCCAGACGCCATTGCAGTAGACGCTTTTACAATATCCTGGTCCAATTACAAATTCTACGCATTCCCACCTTTTGCAATGATATTAAAAACACTTCAAAAAATTGTAACAGATGTAGCAACTGGAATCGTAATAGTCCCCCTTTGGCCAACCCAGCCATGGTACCCTGTTTTTAAATCACTCGTTGTTTCGGAGATTATAACATTTCCTCCTAATAGCAATGCATTTTTGTCTCATTCCAGCTACCGTCGGATACTCGATACGACTACCCTGGTGGCAGGTATATTATCCGGAATGCTCTCTCAAGGAGAAGCATACCAACATCTGCTTTAGACATTATGTTAGCTTCTTTATCAGCTAACTCCCTAAAACAATACGATGTTTATTTAAAAAAGTGGTGGCATTTTTGCAAACTTAATACGGTCAATGTATATGAAGCATCTATTCCTAACGTAGGTAATATATTTTTTAACAGATCTTTTCCAAAAAGGATCTCAATATGGTACTCTTAACTCTTGTAAATCTGCTCTTTCATTATTATTAGGACCAAATTTAATTAATGATGATCGGCTAAAGAGATTTCTAAAAGGCGTATATCGTTTAAAACCCCCAACACCCAAATATTCCTCCACTTGGGATACCAACCTCGTATTGGACAAAATAAAAACATGGTACCCAAATGATGACCTAACACTAGAAAGACTTACTATGAAAACAATCACTTTATTAGCGCTTACAACCGCTCATCGACTCCAGACACTTTCCAAAATTAAAGTTAGTAATATTAAACGAGCACAACAACACATCGTTATTCCCATAATTGATTTAATTAAAAATTCACGTCCAGGGGTGGAACAGCCTCTAATCCATTTACCATTCTTCATGGAAAACCCAGCAATCTGTCCAGCTACAACTATCTTAACATACGTAGATCGCACCTCAAGAGTACGCACCTCAGATAATTTATTTATCGCATTCAGAAAACCACACAACCCTGTAAGTTCACAGTCACTGGGTAGATGGGTTAAGCGTACTCTCAGTCAGTGTGACGTAGACACCAGTGTGTTTAGCGCACACAGCACTCGGCACGCCGCCTCATCGCGGGCACTTTCGCTCGGTGTCAGTGTTGATATTATCCGAAAAACGGCGGGTTGGAGCAAAAACTCCACCACCTTTGCCAAATTCTATCAAAGGGCAATAATCAATGATAGGGATAACACTGCCTTAGCTGATTCAATACTACAGTGTAATTAATGATTTTTATTTGATCTGTTCTTATTAATACTAATAATAATAACAATAAATGATTGTACCTAAATAAATAGCAATTTCATTTTTAGAACATCATTGATGCCATTCCCAACACAGTAAGGGCTCTCAAAGTCTACATGTGCTTACTGGACTAATCTCGAAGGATGAGGCGCGAGTATAATTGATGATTAAACGAACTTACCTGTAAGTGAAGTTCTATCATAATTATACGAAGCGCCGAATCCGAAGAGATTAGTACATCCCACCCTCCCAGTGCCAAAGACACTACAGACCCTGAACATTAGGAAATGCCATCAATGAAAAGTGTTAAGTTAGCCATACTCTGAACTAAATGACGAACGGGCGACACGCAGGACAAAGGTAACATACAGGAGGTACCCACAAAAAAAAAAAAAAAATTGTAACTCTCAAATAGTGCAGGGTGGTGACACATATGCGGTACTACATGTGCTTACTGGACTAATCTCTTCGGATTCGGCGCTTCGTATAATTATGATAGAACTTCACTTACAGGTAAGTTCGTTTAATCATCAATTATGTTTTGTGATTCTTCGGCTATAAACTTTTACGTATATTTTAGTTGTGTATAAATAATCATTTTATTAATAGATTAGCATGCGTCTGTTACGCAGGAGACGCAAATATTTGTATGAATAAATATGGCTATTTGTACTGGTATGGTCGTGCCTCAGAGAGCACGTTAAGCCGTCGGTCCCGTTTGTTATACGAACGATTTGAAGTGGTATAAAAAAGGTCAGATCTGTATTACAAGGTTTGGAGGTAACCGAAATTCACATAAGGATGACCAAGTACATGATATTACAATGTTCTTGTAGCTACTGGAACTATATTTTTAACTACATGTATTCTTATGGTTGCCCGCGATTGTTTTGTCAGCAAACACACTTTAAGAGACTTACTACTCAGGAAAGAAAGAAAGAAAGAAAGAAAGAAAGAAAGAAGGAAAAAGTTTTATTTAGATCATCACAATGTGTTTCTCATGTAGGTACAACACTTCGTGATGCAGGTTATGCATAACTGTTACATAATTTACGACGAGTAAGTCAGCTAGTGCAACGCATGAGATCCGTCTGTGATGTGCATCGTGCACTACAGGAGACATTATTGTAACATTTGTAACAATAACTAAAATATTTTTCCGACTCAAATGCTGAAAATACGATCTTATATACAATAATAGTGGTGCTCGACAATCGGATGCACTTATATTTCAAAGTAGCTATTGAATAAAATATCGTTGTATTACGGTGAACTAAATTCAGGAATGAGAACGTAACTCGGCATTTGTGCTCACAAGTTGCGACGGTTACTATATTATGCAACAATTTCATGTCAAACAATAGAAAAATATTTCTCAACATATGTCCCAATAAACAGAAAAATAGGGTTACAATTATAATTTATTTATACCATTCAGTGGCAGACAAGCAGTGGGCCACTTGGTGGAAAATAATTTGAGCCTATGAACTTTTGCATACGCACGCTCGTGCTACCCACCCAGTAGAAACCTTAATATTTTATTATACAAAGTACAGATCACATATAAAAAATGCAGGAATCGTACATATAATATGTACTTATATGTAACTCACTATGAGCTCTTTCTCCCAGTAAACCTTTGAGTATCGAAAGAGTAAGTGGTGGTAGGGAGATGGTGTGCTAGTTAATAGAGAAACTATGCCAGCGCAGGAGACATATTAACTTTTGCTACTGACATTACAAAAATCTCCAGTGAAGTCTGGTTACCCTACTCGCCACCGGCAATACAACACATGGTTATTATTAGACGCAGTATTCTGTAGGGTGGAGATACTTGCCCAGTCGGACATCTCAATTGGGACGGGAGATACCATCACGTCCTACCTCCTTTGAAATTTATTTTACTCATATTGATACTTGCCTGACTATTTATACTGTTATTTGATGGCAATTGGTGGAACTTATTATTTTACATAGCGATAACACACTTGTATTTCTCCACGATATTTATTATTCATCCTGACTGACCTTTGAGAATGCTGCCAGGCGAAACCGTTCAGGTTCAATAATAAACTATCGTCGAGAAGTACAAGTGTATTATCGACGTGTATTATGTCCGTCTGTTACCTTCTCACGCCTAAACTACTAAAAGGACTAGGAGTTGAGTTTGGCATAGAAATAAATTAGACTTTTAAGGTATGATTCTGTAACCAATGATATACGACATCAGTAGCCTTAGCATGAAATACTATCAAATTCGTAACATAAAGGTATTGACAGAACGGAGCAGGAACGATTGGCATGCTACACACGCACACAGGTTCACAAGAGGCAGACTGCCAATCACAATGCTCCGTTCTCTCGAAACCTTTACATTACGAATTCGATAGGAGTTCATGCTAGTGCTACTGCAGTGCGTGCAGTGGACGATGGACGATGTGTCGATACGACGCGTGACGACGCAACGACACAATACATTGTCTGTTGCGTGCGTTTGCAATTGTCGTATATAGATAACTACAGAATTATACCTTTTAGAATATATTGCGCGGTCCGCATTAACCGAAGTCCATGCGAACAAAGCCGAAGGCAACTGGTAGTTAGTATCGAATAAAACTTCATTCTTCTAACATAAACTAAATTCAGAAAAGAGAACGTAACACGACATTTTATACTCACAAGTCGAAACGGCTACTATATTATGCAACAATTTCACCTAAAACAATAGTAGATTATTATCTGTATCCTGTAACCACTTTTCGAACACGATACAACCTTTTAGCACCACCCTATATAAACAGTTATCACTACAAACTATAGTGGGGTCATTGATTTTTGTTCTAAATTATGTAGTTATAGTTTTATGGGCCCGACCTATCACGCGAGGTGTAGCCCAGATGCTTAGTTATAGTTCTGACCCCATATTCTGATTGACAAACCTTTTCGTAACTACGCGCGTTCGTATTAGCCGACATATTTAAGTTGGTCTACTTTTACGCTATTGTTCTTTTCTATTTTAACCAATTGTAATCCACCACCTTTTCAAATTACGAGTGCGTGTGTAATTCAATGTCACTCAGAATAATATTCCTGTTATATGACTCATTGTAACTAATATAGTATTTTTTTATTATTTTCGAAGGAGCAGTTACAAAGTGTTGAAGTGTTTTCGTATACCTATGTGTTATGTATATGAAAATTGTAAAGTTTATTGTTTTTTCGTATATGAAAGGAATTGCTTATGAAAATAATAGTTTAAATATAACTATTAGAATAAATGAAAATTGCAAATTGAGGTTAGTAATCATTAATCAAATTATAAAGAGGTGAGATTTATTAGTTTGCAATGTATAAAACGTTTTTAAATCATTTTATTCCAAACTATCATTCCAAGCTAATTTACTCGCAATATTGCCAGGGAATTAAGTCGAAGAACTAGTAAGTTATGATTAATATACTAATTCAGCCAATTGGCGGCAATAGCCTCGTTCCTAATGTGTGTGTTTAACACACCTCTGCCCACCACTTCAGGGATTATGGGCGTGAGTATATCATTCATTCATTATACACTACTATGTGGCAATCGAACCCGCAGTAGGCATAATCAAATGGAGGGCAACTACGCCATGTAGGTCATCAAAAACCCTACGAGTTGGAACTGCAATCAAATCCTCGTTTTGATTAATCACTAATCACATAATTGAAGGAAACAGTTCAGTACTGAATCGCGCTATCAGTATTATTTTATTAAAAGCTTCATATAAGAGACAATTGAGAACATTTCTTTTAAATGTACCACTTACAGAAATTGTTATATTGTGTAATTGTTATTTTGTAATTCTTTTGTAACAATAGATCAAAGAAAGTCCTTAAACATAAGAAAACTCAAGATCCAGGACCAATTTAAAACAACAATAGACATGACGGAAAACATTTCACTATAAAAGATCACTTTTATCTTCAAAAGATATAGATATAAATTACATAGTGAGAAGGCAATGAAAACACAGGTGAATGTGAAATGAGAATTTGAACTACATCTGGTTCCAAAGGCGGTATTTTTTTTTTACTTTCTATGCCTATTGACTAAGGGACATTGTTTCTACTAATTAAGAAATAGAATTATTATGATGAAGAACTCAACTACTTCTTAAGATGGCTTCTGCAGCAAAATCGCCACGATTTCGCCAATGTCCACTAAGTTGCAAATGTAATTCAAAATGTTTAATGGCGAGACGCCAATGTCAAGTTTTTCAAGAAAATCTACCAGAGCCACGTTAGCCACGTTAGTAAATTGGTTTATTTGTGTCCGCCCCTCACGAGATCAGATAGCCGATCAGGACGTTCATGACTGTATGTGTGACATGGTAATATGCAGGTTTTTTTATTATTTTATATTTTATTGTTATAAGACATGTAATCGATTGTTTATTTGGATTGTGGATAATTCTACTTATGAATGTTATTAGCTCTCTGTGCATTTTGACACGCCACGTTCATTTAAATCTTGTTTTCATTGTGTATTTAATATTTAAGTGCCAAATAAGTATTTATGATGTTTCATGCAGAAATTCTGTGAGACATGCTGTACACTATTTTAGTCGATAGTTGCGCGGAGTCGCTGTCTTCAAAGCGTAATTTAGTTTTAGAAGTGATTGGTATATGCTAGAAATTATCTCACCCTCGGCAACTGATGGGCCAGAACGGCCGTATGATTTAAAAAAGGAGGTGATCCGTGAGCTAAATCGAGATCTTCATGGCAGAGAACAATCTTTTCTGCAAGCCAGCACACCTGTTGATGAAAGGACGAGACTTTGTCGCTGGTTTACCTCTAGAAGTTGGTGTTAAGATGGCAGTTGTTCCCTTAAAAGCCTTACAAACTAAACCAAGGGTTTCACATGTGACCGGGAAAAAGATAATATAGATATAGTACTACGAGAAATCACGCTAAAACACCAGCTAATATTAATTTTATTTAGAATTTTTCGCTCTTTTCACAGTAACAGCATCAAAATTATACAAAGCACGCGCAAACATCTTTTTTACGTTTGTATTGCCATCGACCTATATTGCTGACTGTACATAAACTACGTACTGTTAACAAAAAAACTCATTTGCACTCAAACACACTACAACTGTTGTACGACGAGCGTCAATCTCTCAGAACAACGATAGGTGTGTGGTATATGGAGTAAGGAGTTAGCGATTGCACTGTTTTGTTTTTAATAATCTATTGGTTAATGTCAGTGGCTGCATAGAATTTTGATCCTATTTCCGCAATCCATGGAAAGTAATTTCTTCTCTATTTTTCCATTATATGTATTATCCCAGACTGTAACCTATTCCCGTATAATTGCTCCTTTAACACGAAACCCACACTCAATTCCTAAAAATAATGGGTTGCAACTCAAACATATCAAGATACCAAATTGCCAGTTCTCTATACGATATTATAAAACTACTACATGTACTTAACTAAACTTGATGACATCAAGTCACACATTGTGTCTTTTAATATGTTTAAGTTTAAAACTCTACAAAAAATATTTTCTTCTGAGAAACGCATTTTAAAGACTAAAAACTGGTAGATAGCCTAGTTTATTTGTTTAACATGTGTTTATAAAACCTTGCCACAAGATTGTTCTGATTTAGTTAATAACCGAAACCGAATGTGTCTAAGTATGAGTACCCGCATTCTATAACCCATAACACAAGTTGGTTAGACTATGCTTATGCTATTAGTCTAGGTGGCGTTGTGTAGATTGTAGACTATTTATTTTTGTTTTATTTTATAATCAACGCATTACCCCCAATCATTTCGTTTCCTCTTTTAAATTATCCCACACCGAAGTTCTAGTGGCTCGAGTAACTCGCTTCGAGTACCCATTTGTCCGTCACTGACCGGTTGAAGGGCCTACCGAGTGCTGTCCCGTATATTTGTTTAGTTTAGCTCGCTAGGGGTACATAAAATCGTACACTACTTAATTGTTAGGGTACATACAGACTACTTGATAGAGGTCTAAAACAATTCGCTTTATTTCGTTGTTGAATTAATGTGTCTCAAGAAAGTTGGGTGTCTTGAAGTGTAGAGTGGATAGGTTATTTCTGGACAAGTGCATTGTTATGTATTTAAAAGTGACATAGTGGTGGAGAAAAATACAAGTGGAAGATTATAATACAGGTTACAAAAATTATATCAAATTACAAATATATTTATTATGTCAAATTAGTGCATGGTCATCTTAATCTCTTGCTCTTTGGTTCTTTGATTGATCCTTGAGTACATTGTTGTACTGCAGCCAGTCTTCTTCATGGAGAGTCTTCTAACCAACCAAAGCATTTGAAGTCGGTAGATGGCTTTAACGTTGCTCCCTAAGACGTATAGAAATATTTCGAATTCCGGACAGCATTAATTATTATAACTAACTCATCTGATTTGAACAACAAAATCCTTTATTTTTGCTAACAAATATTAGTGACATAAATTACCTCCAAACCCCTTGAGCTAGTTATGAGTGGGTTCACCGGTACTATTGCGACCAGGATTCAAACCCACGACCTCTCAATCGAAAGACAGACCATAACTTACTTATAAGTTACCACTACGGGAAGATGTAGTGTCAGCTGAAAAAAACAGACGAAAACTATAAAATATCGAAGTAAAATCTCTCTACTGGGGATGTTCTAAAATCCGTATCACAGAAAATTTATAGGGAAAGACGAACAAAATAACTATGCACGTGTTCTGATCCTTTTGTGAACAGTATTTTCAGACTACAGTAACAACGGATTTGACGGCTTTGTCATGTTACTGTCAGCACTAAACCTCTTTTATTCGTTTTTCTGTAGGTCTTACTAGGTTATCAATACGTGAGGGTACGTACCTGTATGGATTTATTTATGTATATACAAGAAAGTCGAAACTCCTGTAATTTCATCCCGCGCACGCTCAAGCTATAGAATGAACTCCCTGCCGTGGTTTTTCTAAGCGACTACAATATGGGTTTCTTCAAGAAGGGCATTAGAAGGTTTCTACAGGGTGCGCAGCACGTGTGTGACGCCCCTGGTGTTGCAAACGTCCATAGGCCACGGTGACCGCTTCCCATCCAGGTGGGCCGTGTGTTTGTCTGCCACCTAAGTGGTATAAAAAAAAAGTTAAGTACCTACACCATTTTACAACTCGAGAATTAATGGACCGATTTTGATAATTTCTTTTTATTGGGTTTGTTTTTACTTGGTTTAACAGAATAACCGAAAAAGGAAATTTCTTTGCGTAAAAGCCAAAATGAATCAAGAGATTAAAAGTAGAAGAAGAGCTACTCGTAGAATTGTTTTTGCCGCGAAAATCTTTGATTCGAGTCTTCGTGGGCGTAAAGATCCCACTTAATAATAATTAAGTCTATTGCCGCGGTAGCCGAGTGGTATGGGTAATGGACTGCTGTGACGAGGTCTCGGGTTCGATTTCAGGTTTTCCCACATTTCTAAATCATTTAGTATGCTAACTAATTCGATTCAAATTTAGATCAGACAAAGTGAATGCATTATTGATAACACACTTGTACTTCTCCACGATATTTTTTTTCTTTTTACGGTTTACTCAAAGGTTTACATTGACAGTTAAGTTCTTAACTTAGTTACAATAATGAATTTTGTGGAAAAGTACAAGTGTGTTATCAATGATTTATAACAATAAGTGCCACCAAGTGCTATCGTCAGAATAAATTAAAAACGAATGCTTCGACAGGATTCTAACCCGCGATCTTTTTTCTTTTCTGATTGATCCTATCTTCTCGTTCTAATTGGCTAGTCGTAACGAGAACTCACGCGTTCATAGTATCCTCGACTACTACCAACGTTTGACAATCTAACATTAAAACAATACAGTGGAAGGAGGAAAAGTTATACCTAGTACCTTTCAGTAGTAACTTTCACCACAAAAATGTTGGAACACGAAACATAGTTGCGTGTCCTTAGACGGAATTCAAACTTTGACCATGAGATGGGAAATGATTTTGTTAGTACTTACCGACATTAAATTCCTACGATTATATTTAAATGGGAAATAATTTCAACATTTCGCTATTTATTTTTATGACTTTGTGACTTGTTCATATTTAAATTTATTTTATGTTATTTTTGTTATTATATTATATATTTTTTAAATTACTTTATCGTTCGTCGTATTGTCGGTGTGTTATGTGTACGTACAAGTTTACATAGTTATAACAATTTTGTTAAATTACAATTGTTGGAATGTAGAATGACTGCAAAACTTTCTGGACACCATTAAGATCTATAATCCTTTGACAGTCGAAGTATAATTCAACCACAGTAACATATATAGTATCTTTTCATCTTTTGTATGTATTTATTTATTTATTATCTTTACACTTACCTACTACCATTACAGGATGGATCCTAATGCGATAGATTGTACAATGTTAGACATAGAAACTCTATAACAAATCACAAAATAATGCTGTCCTTGTGAATTCACTCAGAGCACTACAAAATATGTCTGTCTCCCTATCAATAAGATTGAGCTAGCGGAGTAGAGAGTAGAGTAGAATAAACTATAGATCTACATCTATAGAGACACAGCCATCGACATCTACAACTATAGAGATAGAACATATATAAGAAAATAAGTAGCCTAAACTTAATTTCAATAATAGGTAGATCTATTATCCAGTATAGCTTGTAAGACTTAGGGTAGTGACATCACTTCGTACAGTTTATTTTTAAATTATTTAGAAACTTTTGTACCTCACTGTACAGCATCACCACTACCGTGTTTGACTTAAAACTTCATCTTATAATTCAATGTTTATGAGCCCTTACTTTAATGACCAAAATATCAAGAGATTAGAATCATTCATGTGTTTTATGACCGCTTTACACGTACGTTAACTATATTGACGAATGAGTTAGCCAGCATTCTTCACAAATCCCAGCTCTGCACGTGTGTTTAAACGCTGGAGTTGGCCAACACGTTCGCCACTGTGGTGGCGCACGAGTAAAGCTGCTATTAAAAATATCATGAAATTGGAAAAGAAATTTATTTATATACGTTTACAATATACACACAATATACATATTATGTCTAAGCTAATCAACAAGCCCATTCCTGATCGCTCCCGGTGGAAAAATATCTTTCACACTCAACACGTTTCCGCGCTGAATTGCAATGGCAACCCTTAGCACTAGAAAATAAACACTATTATCGTGAAATAAATAATGGTTCTCAAGCGAATGTAGTCAACCATACTTTAAAAAGGTTTAGGGACGTGAAATGAATGAGTAGAACGAATGAAAAGTCAAGTATGCGAAATAGTTGAAAGTGTTATAAAAGGTGCAAGTCTGAAACCTCTTTAACCGCTAAACCTATACAAAAGGGTTAATGAAGGTAAAGGAAACCAGTGGAAAATTAGTGACAGAATTAAGTTGTTAAGTTATTCTGATGAACTATGCAAGTCGGAATTGAGAAATAGTTGACAATATAGTGGTATTGAAAACTAACAGTAGCACTTCAATATTGTCTATACCTATAAATTATGGAGGTCAGATAGCAGTCGCTTCACGGAAAATATCGAAGTTCACAACACAATTACACTGGAAAAAGCGGACCTAGGAATCTCAGGTGACAGCTTTGGGTGTGACCGGAATTAACGCAAGAATGATGATGATTATACATTATGCTCACGCCTGTAATCCCGAAGGGGTAGGCAGATGTGTATTAAACACCCACATTTCATTGATTTTCAGTCCCACGTAATAGGGGGCGAGCCTGTTGCCGCCTATCGGGCCCTTAGCCAAAAAAATGGATCTCCGAAAATAAATTCCTAAATGAAAATGTTGTAGCTAAATCAATTTGAAAAAGAAAATTGACCCGAGGAAATTAATTACGTGCTTAGCTGCACCAGTACTACCAAGTAACGTCTTGGAGGTTATCACACAGATATGATGATGATGATAATTAATAATAAAATATTATATTTCATGGTATTTTGAGGAAATCTAAAATAATATCTAATACGTTATATTATACTCTCTTATCGAACGTACATCATTTGACTCGCAACAAGTGAAGCTCTATAAGTTCATAAAATTATGATGCATGTTCGTTTGTGCTTCTGTGCGACATGTAAACAAAGTTCCACGTGCTGCGGGTCTTTGTTCGACAGCTTCATGGCGCGTTATTGTTGTCTTGTGGATACATATTGTTGGCTTGAAACAAATTCCTAATAATGCGACTGTCACGACAAAAGATAGCGTTTGCAGACAGTACGGGAATATACTGTGATAATTTGTATACATGAATACGTCTAATTGCATGTTTCTTATTAATATTTGGAAGTAAATTTACTTCTAGTATATTACATAATATGCCTGGTTTAAATCTAAATAACTTATACGTGTATACCTATTGACTCGGATCTTGAACCTTTTTTTATCATGCGCAAAATTCCCACGGATACCAAGTCCGCAAAAACCGGTGGAGGTGATTATTTTGCCGTCTATGGGTCCTTAATTGCCAGAGGTGAGATTATACAAGACATATCTCTCGCACCAGCCACGTGGACTTCTGATCCCGTTCCCGCTGCTTGGATTTCTGGTCCCGTTTCCGCTGCTCCACAAAAACTAAAAAAAAAGAGTTATACGAATTATACTTTGTAAAATATAGCTTGGGTCCTATGACAGATGTCAAAATGAGGTTCATAGGGATGTCCGAAATTCGATGAATATATCGATACTACCAGCTATTATTGATGAATGTTACATATATAATTATAATTAGGTTTAATTTAATTTTATGTATGTATTTAATTGTAATGAGAACGGAATATACGTAGCATACAAGGCGTCGGCACTCGTACTGATGAGAATGAGTGGAGTGGATCAGTGGAAGTTCATATCAAACAAGATGTTGGCGCGTGTATCTTATGCCTATATCATGGCCCAAAAGCCAAACGCGGCGTGTCTTCTTACAAAATCCAAAAACAGGTTCAGGGCGTTGATGAATTGAATGTAGGATTTTATTTACTCAATATTATTCAGGATCAAGTACCTATATTGAAATATAAATATTATTATGATATTAAAATACCTAAGCAATAAGATTAAATTCTAATTATTTTTTTCTTATATTAATTTCAATTTTAAATTAAGCTATATTCAAAATATGGATAGTTCATAGTATGTGGTCACGATGATTCATCGCCCATCACTAATTAGCTCGGTATGCCCATAAAGTATGACATTGACAGCTACTACATTCATTATTAGAAAATTCATGACTTCATGTGCGGGATTTCACTGACAGCTGTCATAGGACCCAAGCTACATTTTACAAAGTATAGTGCTGCCGTCTTCGAGTTATGCGCTTACCAAGATATTTCGCGATCCATTTTTATATAATTATAATATAGATTAGCAACCTAAATTATTAATATTTGTCCCTGTTTTTGTAACATTTTTCATTCCTGCTCCGCACCTGTTGGTTGTAGCATGATGTTATATAAATATAAACCACCCTCTTTAACCATTCTATCTATTAAAAAAACCGCATCAAAATCCCTTGCGTACTTTAAAACATTTAATCGTACCTAGGGACATACTCGTAGGTACAGAGAACGCGACTTTGTTTTATACTATGCAGTGATGATTACCTGTATTTATGTCGTTCAGAATAAGTACGCGTAGTACAATTTAGTCGTTTATTTAATAACCAATAGTCACTGAACTTCATAATACGTTATCACCTGATGGCATGAATCCATTTCATAATAATAACCCTTTTATGACTTAAGTACAGTTCATATAGTGATTAACTAATACCCTGTGTACCACAGTGATGTGCATAGAGTTTTACATTAGTATACATTAGTATTAGTTTACGGCGTGCGTTTTAGTCGGTTCGAGTGCGATAAAACCTACCTAACTGGCTCCGGTGGGGGGGTAACCGTGGGAATTTTTCACACGATAAAAGAAAGGCATGTAGCGTCTTTACTCTATAAAATGCTTACCAATGTTTATTTATTTATTTATTCATTCATATGTTATACCATACAATCACGTCTCTTTACCAATGGACTATCTGAATCGACTAATATCATATTGTGTGTCGACACATGTATCGGGGACCACCAAATGAAGCCTTGGAGCATTGGAAAATGTTCTTGGTGGGGCTCAATACACTCCAATTTACACTTCGACTTACAAGTTCACATTGTTACCAACCAACGAGTGATGCCACATAAACAGGTGTATTTTATATCAATACCCTAACACTATACTGGCAACATTTTTTTCTATACCAGCTGTGAGTTTCAAATCACATAAATTTCAGGGATACCACGTCAAAAAATGTTTGGATCTATGCCGATAAGTTATTGCTAGTTTCATGGCGATATTTTTGTATATTTTGGTTTGCACGTGATTTATTTGAGATACCATAAATCTGGAACATTTTTATGTATCTATTAAAATAGTTTTGGTTCCACCTTTTGTTTATTTTATATTTAATTTAAGAATACTATCTGTTAATTGTAAGAATATCTTCATAAAATGATTAAACATCTGAAATATGCTTTTATTACACGTTTCGGATCTTTTTAATTATTATTACTAGGTATATCTTTTGTTGACAATCGATTCCCGCTCGGTGTAAAAAAATAATTAAATAAATTGTATTTCCTCTGCTGCACCATTAAGTCTTGAAATTCCATACCAGCTCACGTGCTTCCATTGCTTCCATCTTTCTACAGTCCTGGGCCCTTGAAGTAGGGCGTGAAAAAGCATTAATGAGGCCGTCAAGCTGAGGGCCATTGTAACACTTTACGTGTTTGTTATAGTGACCATATTCTAAGACTTTGCCTTCAGCTCACCATAAGGTGGGGTGAACTCAAATAGTTTGGGATAAATAAAAATAAAAAATTGTCTCTGTCGACACAATTATATTTATTCGTTCTCATCAAATTCAAATTATAAAGACGAAACCGCACACAAATATTTGCACTGAGCGAGGATTGAACCCGCGCCTTTGCGTAGCAGTCGCGCCACACCACAGACTACCGCCACGCCACAGAGGCTGTATATTAAATTCACAAAACTCAATATATGATTTACAAGAATACGAACCAAGTATTAAGAAGGTCTAAGGTTAATTGACTGATCTCGCCGGGGTTGGGTTATTTATAGCTTGATTATCGAAAGTTCAAGTATAGCCGCGGTAGTCTAGTGGTATGGGTAATGGACTACTGAGACGAGGTCTCGGGTTCGATTCCAGGTTTGCCATGGCACACACCAATGACTTTTTGATGCTTTTCGAAGTTATGTATGTGTTTATCGCAGGTTTATAATTGCCCGGTTAATGGCAATAGGCTCGCCACCTATTACATTGGGACATGAACATATACTAACACCTTGGCCTACCCCTTCGGGAATATAGGCGTGAGTTTATGTTATGTTATGTCTAGTAAACAAATCAATATTGAAAAATCATCTGGCCAGACACTCACTCGTTTCGAAATTATCCCTATCGACCACAAATAACATTGAATAACATACTTATACCTACAACCGTTTTTACTTTTTAGGTACAAAACCCTAAAAATACGTTTAGGTAAACTTAAACCTCTATATTTGCACCTCAAATCCCAAAAGATAAGCCAAAATATTTCAACACACGAACGCTAAAACCTCATACATCCATTTTGCAACATTATTCTGCAGTAAGCAAAGAGGAACGACCTCTTCACAGAGTTAATGCACCTACGCAAATTAATTAAAAGACCGCCCTACGTGCTTCGTGCGTATAAGAAGCGTAACGGACCAGAGGTTACTAGGTTAGAAGGGTTTGTTTAAGATACGAATGTAAGGGCGGTATGTACTCATGTTAACTGTCTGTGTAAGATTACCCTGTATTTGTATAGGGTCTGGTTGTGGATTGTTTTAATGCTGTTAAGGAAACAAGCAAGCTTGCTGGATAAGAGAAAGTGAGATAAAATGACAAATGAACATCAAAATTCTTTTAGGGAATAGGTATAAAGAATAACGATGACTATATAATGTACAGTGGGCTACAAAAGTTCTTGGAAAATGTAGTTATATACGGAAAAAAATTGTACCACTACACAACTACTAGTCTTAGAAGCTACTGGATGATAGATGTACTTATTAATGTAATTCAGCTTAGGCTACTACTTGCATGAGTTTACTTATTTTCTTACAAAGAAACAAGACATGGGTAGTTTATTTTATAACGCAATATAATATAATAATAGTTTGATCAAAGGAAGGCTCCTGACCAAAGCTAAGTATAGCTTAAGTTAACTTCAAACAGTGGAAATATTTTCGCGGTCTTCTTGTGACAAAACTCCTACATAACAATTCTTTACTTCTAAATATCTTTGGTTTGTGACCGAAATATAGGAAGAAAATAAATACATTACAGACAGAAAACCAAAGTTTATTGAACTTAAGATAAGGTACTGCTTGCACGTAGCTTAAATTTACCAGCTGGCTGATCAGTTATGGCCACCCACTGTTGACTTTCACTGTAGTTAGACCTGTAAATAGTTCAGACCGTTCGTTCATCACATACTACTATTCTTTATATTTAGAAATGTGAAGCTTTGGGAAAATACATTATTGATAACACACTTGTACTTCTCCACTGTATTTATTATTGTACCTAACCGGTTTCGCCTTACGGCATTCTCAATGCCGCAATGCCGCAAGGCAAAACTGGTTAGGTACACAAAGCAAAAATGATAGCCTAACCATCTAATACAATCTATTTATGATTTGAGTCAAGTGGAAGAAGCACCCGTATGTTTTACATATTTGTGAGAACAGTCAATATCAATAACAATAACTCATTTCTTTGAAGTCACATATGTGTGCGTCATCGTTACAGGCGTATTAGTGTAGTGTAGGTTTATGTGTGCCAGTGAATTGTGAACGATTGAATATGTGTTAGTGAGTGATTTGCCTGCCATCGAATGAGAAGGTAAATTTCACCAATACAGCACAGGCTCACGTAGTTGAGTGGTATTATAGGCGTAATGGCAATGCGAAGGTTGCGAGTTCGAACCGCAGCTATATTGACATAGGCGGTTTGATTAATTAATAGTTTTATTTTAGTTCTTTATTTTGTTTGTGATATTAAATAACCATACAGTCGACTTTTATACTAAATGTTCCGTAATCTCAAAAATAATAATAATATGGAAAATAAAACAACATCATTGTTTCAATGATATAATTATAAAATAAGATTGTTCAGTAAATAAATAATTTAGTTGTGTTGTGTCGTAGAACTATATTTTAATATTTATATTATTAATATTTATAATATTTAAATTATATATATTTATATTATTCTCTCTCTCGAGATTTTTTAGATACTTTTAAATATATATATATATATATATATGTATATATATAATATATAAATATATAAATATATATATATTTAAAAGTATCTAAAAAATCTCGAGTCACAATGTTTGTAACTAAACTAATTCTAAACAGTTAAACAGATTTATTTAGTAGACCTAAGAATAGTCATATACTATTGTGCGGGATAATTGAAATCCAAGCGGGCGTAGCCGAGTGCAATACGTTTAGGTTTAGACATTAAACATTCTTTATATAATGAATAGGTTATTCAATATTATCCTTCTGAATGTTTAAATCAGACAAGTATGGACGCAGGTAAACTAATTAACTTTCAGTAACTAAAGTGTAGTGAATCACCATGTTAACGTTTAGAAATTATACTATATGCAAATATAATAACTTCTCATTTCGTTAACAATAACATCACTCACTTATTTACAGTTCAATTTCTTTATTTCTCAAAATGATGCCACATAATTACCTACATCTTTTAGTTCCTAAGCACTAGTGCGAAGAAATATTTCAACTTTTATTATAAATAGTCATAATAGTCATTTATTTGCTTAAATTTGCCTATATATTAGATAGTAAGTATATAGTGGTTTTAATTATTCCAAGTTATCTATACCGGAGTATATATACCTAAGTATAATTGAAACCACTAAAATACAGTCTTACAATGTAATTAAACAGAGATAATAATAATAAGAGCACCTACTTCAACCAACCCACCAGGACCCATCGAGGACATCCAACCCCAGTACCCTAAAGTAATATGACCACTAGACCTGCACGGTAGAATATTTTTTGGCAATATCGCTCACCTGCTTTTCTCCATAAAATTTTGGGTCCATCCTTGTCTGATTTAAAACATTTTTCGTCACTAAATATTACTATATTGTTGCACCAGTCAAAATTTAAATAGTCCCTGGCAAAACTTAACCCACTTCGACGATGAAGATCCGACATCAAAATTTTTCTTGCTGGTCTGCGACATTTGATCCTAGCCGCCCGAAGATGGTTCCTTACTGTTTGCAATGTAACATGGTGTTTGGTGGTCATAACACGGGTGGACATAAAGGGGTTTTCTACCTATATGTTTTTCCACCACCTCTTTATGCAAAGAACACGCATCGGTGTAGGCAAAGGCTTTGGGGCCAGGCTGAAGACGGTCTATGGTGCCTGAATCGCCATATCGGCGCACCCACCGCTGCACAGCTTCCATCTGTAATGAAAATAAAGTAATAAAATTCCTTGTTAAAATTCTACAAAAATAAATCTACTTATATATTTCTGTTCATTATTAGTAGGTATTGGAAGAAATAATAGATTATCCAGGATTATAAAATCAAATAACTTTCATAATAATAAATTGCAGAAAATACTACTTACCGATATGTTCAATTTTCGAGATATTTCATGTATTGAAATATTTTGCTCATGCAAAGTAATAATATGCGCTCTCATAATAGTTGTAAATTGTTGATTCATTCTTATAAATAAAAAAGTTGTTATTAACCGTGTGGAAAGCACAACGAATCCAATTGTTGACAGATAAAATTAAAATTATCATGTTATTTTAATCATGAGAATGAGGGTAGCATAAATTCCAATACATACGAGAAACATTCATGCAATCATGTGTGTGCAACAATACTCGCTCAGTAGGTAATAATAAAAATACTACTGATTTAAGTTGCTATAAAATTATAACTAAAATATCAAGATACTTTTGTGATGTTACCTAAACATTCCCTTAATAGGTAAGTAATTAACATAAAGATATACAAATATTAAAAGTTCAAAAAGTAAATTTCGACTGGGAATCGAACTCAAAACCTTACGATATTTAAACTTTTCAAAAGCGTATCTGTAAACCCCGGGGTCACAAAGACTTACTAACTTAATGTCAAAAACCACGTTCAAATACTAGTAATAAGAATTTTATAAGTTATTCTTATTACTGAAGATAAAGTAAACTGATGATTGAAGATAAATAAACACGAATGGTTTTGAATCAATTGTAATTTGCAAGTGTGTAGGTGTATGTGAGTGAGGAAACGAGTTATTGTTACACACACATACATGTCGAACACTGTTGACCTTTTCTACTTGCCAAAATCAATATAAAGATCTGTATAATACTTATATCACTAGACAGGCTATCGTTGTTGTCTTGTGTACAATAATAAATACAGTGAAGAAATACAAGTGTGTTATCAATAATGTATAACAATAAGTACCATCAATCAACAGTATAAATAATCTTTGAGAAGATGTTTCAGTTTGGTACAGAGATACATTTATTATCTTTCTGTCCTTGTCCCAATTAATTGGGGACAGCGCAACATGTCATTCTCCTCCACATATTTCTGTCAGACTTCTCTAAAGCACTTTTTGTTGGTTAAAATAAGTTTTGGCTTAAGTTTTCTAACCGGCCGGCCGCCTGCCTGACGTTAACCCTCCTCGGAAATATTATTGTATATGGTTTACCCTCCACCTATAGGATGCCTTATAGTTCTGTACATCTTGCACCAAGCAAAAACTTCCATAGTCGACTTTACGACACCCATGGGTTGAGTTGGGACTGGTAGATTTTATGTTTTTCTTTTGCTCCCAGACCGGCATGGAAATGATACATTATACAGAGATACATTATCGTCTAAAATAAGATGTAGACTTTTATTTTATTTTTATATTGAATATGTGTTTTTTATTAACAATCGTTCTCGAAAACTCCGACATACCAATCAAAAACCAAAAACGTTCGTCCAAATCGTTGCCGGAAAACGAACTGGTTCCAAAGTTCAATTTTGGATGCCACTGGGAAATCGCAACGTTGATGCTGATGATGATGGCCATACTTATGCCTGTTTCTTTTTCCAGGTACCGTGATGGACGACGTCAATCAGAGGGTACACACAGTGCAGGGTCGGCGTCATGTAACACTGTAATATGAATCTAAGTAACTTCGTCGTGTACATCACTAGCCTGCTGTGGCTGAACCTCACTGACGCTAAGATTGGTAAGTTCATTTATTTCATGAGTTTAAACCTTTTGATTAGAAGGCCATGAGTCTTCAAACAAATATATATAAAACCTATAATGCTGCGTTTCCATAGACGCGGAGCGGAGCGTAGAGGAGAAAGATTAACCAATCGGATTGCATAAAAACCCCGCTCAACTGTAAGAGAGAGTTTTATGCAATGCTATTATTTAATATTTCTCCGCGCCGTTCAGTGGAAAGCCTGAAATTGTACTTTCATTGTGCGAGGATTCGCGGACGCCCACGTAGTCACGGACTATCTACATCAATTTGCTGCAGAATCACGGATACGTCACTTTCCATGATGCATTCACGGATCGTGAAAAGCTGCGCTGATATATATATTTGAAGAAAATAGCCTCAATGTGATGTTGAATTTTTATCTAATCCTGAGTTTCCTATTTACTATCATTTATTTATCATCAAACATAATTTCATATAGCTCAGTACCTATAATAAATTGAGTGGAGACCGTGACAAGGCAAACGGAAGGTAGAACGCTCTCTAGCCAGATGGACTGACAACCTGAAAGAGGCAGCTGGGATAGACTGAATAAGGGGTGGGGGATCGGGAGCAATGACGCACATTGGAAGAGACATATATCCAGCAGCGGATTACAAGCCAGTTAATATATATATTAAAGACATATTAAGTAGTTTCGTGTATTTTCAAAGGTTGAACTTCAGGAAATCATATACGGATCCCATCCCCATCCACAAATTTGACGACCTCCGTGGCGTAGCGGTAGTGAACGCGACTGCTACGCAGGAGGCGCGGGTTCAATTCCCGCTCAGTGCAAATATTTGTATGCTTGAATATGAATATCTGCATTGGTCTGGGTGTTTCTATGTATAATATGTATGTATTTACAAAAAAAAATGTATCTATGTATGTATATCCGCATTCTAGAACCCGTAACACAAGCTAGTTAAACTATGCTTACTATGGGTCTAGGTGACGTTGTGTAGATTGTCCTAGAATATTTAGAATATATATAAATTTTCTTGATCGGTAACTTTTAGGAGTGCATACGTTAAATCATACTCATAGCCTCAGAGCCCGCCAATCGATGTCAGTATACACGCTGCCTCAATTTCATTTCATATACTTCGCTACGCTGTATTTGAACACGCCATTTATTGATAAAAATGGTATTTAAACGTACATAATACAGTCATGTTCCTCCCTCGTATATTGACGTTCCACGCACATACCCGTCCATTTTACTTTACATCAATATTGAGTCGAACCCGAAGTGTCAGTTCCCGATCGATCAATGTATCCATTCAATCTATTTAGATTGTCAGTTTTCTATTCTCTTGTGACAGTAAAAATACTTGAGATAAACTTACAGTACTGTACGATTGGCTTTTGTACGATGAAAAGAATTTGTCTCTGATTCAAATGGTTTTTTTTTTATTTTGGAACAGCTTGAACGATTGTCTGCAAGTTTATAAAGCTAGCAATTGTATTCACTTATATGAGTAATTTTTTGTCAGCTTGTGACCCGAAACCTCAAGCAAATCAAAGGTAAATCACTGTATTTACGATATGACATCCACAGATAAAGATAAAGATAAAGATAATTTGTTTGCGGAAACATATTGTGTAGGTATAGGTGGTATTTTATAATAGAATACGTTACAAGTTTCAACATGTTCTGTCAATGTAGACGTACAATACAAATTTTTGAAGCTCGTAAGCTGTTGTAGCAACTCGAGATACAGGTACATTGTTTCCTTCTTATGTATGTAGTTTTAATTACTTCACAGAACACAGTTCCAAATTATCATATGATCGCGTTAATATGCGTTTCGCTAACTAGGTATATGAGAGCTATTACTCGCAATTCCGCCTATGTGAATGTCTATATCGTGACCAAACATAGGCCAATATATCCTTTCACCTAGTTCTATTCTAAATTTTGTATTTCAAATTTGATCAGGTTATCTTTGACAATGATAAATTTTCACGCAATATAATGTTTCATTCTCAATTAATTGATGTATTAGAAGGTATTTAGGTTATCCTCAAAGGACAAAGTTAATAATATTCCATCATTTTGTTTTGTTTATTAACGTTTCTGAGTTAGGTGATTTATTAAATTGAAATGTATTGAGCAGCTTGAACTTTTTTCCCCATGCGAAAATGCCCACGGCGACCAGTCACATCCCCAGACCCGTGCTCTTGGAGGAAGTCACCTAAACTCGTCGCAGGCTGTACGGGCTGAAGTCTCCTTTGGATCCACTCCACCGCCTCCTTCTCGAGCATTACTTCCTCACTGAAAGAAACGACGGCAAAGTGGCTTAGACTCAGATTTATTTTGTCCTTAGGATATTCAAAGATGGTTCCAGCGTTTTAGTATATAATAACCATCGATATCTAAGACCTTTTCAAGTAGATCACTAAGTACTACTCACAGGTTCAAATTCCGTATTGATAATTGACTTTTCCGATCTAAATCAACGCGGGCCTATAGATAAAGTGACATTCTATCGATGGAATCGCGATGAAGCGAACCATTTCCAATTTGCCATCAATGGATTACTTGATTGACACTGCGGCGATTTAATAACAAAAGTATGTGAAATAAAATATTTCGAGTAACAAAGATTCAGATATCTGTGGTACAAAATTTTCGAAGTCATTTTTCATTCCACAAGCACATGGTCCACCTGATGAAAAGTGGTCACCGTGCCTTAGGGTCATTTGAAACAATAGAGGCGTTACACTAGTGCTCCCTACTCTGTAGAAACTTTCTAATGCTCTTCTTGAAGAATCCCAAATTAAATTCTTTTATAGATTTATGTCAATCCCATACTTGACTTAGCGATTTCAGTGGCGTTTTCGCCAATAGAATTTGTTTTGTCTAGAGGCCCAAGAGATCTGGTTCTTGTATCTTAAGGTGTGTCCAGATTTGTAACATGAACAGAGGTCCGGACAGCATGGCATCAAGACATGACGTTGAGTGTGGACGTAACAGCTTGTGACACATGAGTTTCGAAACTAGAGTTGTACTGACACGACTACCAGTCGATGGATGGTTTCATTCAAGCTTAGCTATCACGCTGTTGAATACGCGATGGACATGCACTTCCGACACGGTCACGGCAAAATGTTACGTAAAAGTAGACGCAACTTTACAGCCCTGCAAAGGCGTTGTGTCATATAATACTATTAAATGACTGTGAAATACTAATAACTATATTTGTTTCAGGATACTTTTGGCACATCACAGACCTACATTATGACCCGTACCATAACTCCCCGGAGTTACATAGAGGTATTTTAATATTCACAAACCGTTATTTCACGTTGACGATTTTATTATTGTTGCACGATGTATTGAGGTAATAAAAATTCATAAAATATGCGCTAGTGTTCATTATTTGTGAATAATATTGTCATATAGAACGTAGTTTATTCATACATTTTGTTTGCTAACCGTACCGTGTGCAATTTAGTTGGTTATGCAATAATAATGGAATGGTACAAGTTAATATTGCAATAAAATGTTAAATAAAATAAAAGATAAAAATTTATGACACTGCACGCAATTTATACACGTAACAGACAAACACGAGTCTAAAAAACTTATTCACTGCATAGTGGTGACATAATTATATGAATTATCACAATTGTATGTGTCCAATATTTACGGCCAGATATAAATATTTGACAGCAAAGACAGTAAATTGTGATATATATAAAAGTCACATAATTATGTCACCACTTTGCAGGAAGATATCAGGAATAGAATTTCATAATTATATACTATCATCATCGTCGTGCGTCATTCGATAGATATGACGTAGCGTTAGATTTTTTTTCCTTACCAGAAATTTTCTAAGAACTAAATTTTCTATAAAACTGTATGTATAATGCACCCAAAGGTTTCTCTTAAGAAACTATAAAATAAGGACTTCTAAAATAAAATAAAATATATAAAATATATAAAATATGTAAAATATATAAAATATATATAAAATATATGAAATATATAAAATATATAAAATATATAAATTCTTAGGCTGCAGACACAACCGCGGGAATAACGAACACAGTCACCGGAACGGACGTCATCGGGACCACACATGCGACAGCTCCTGGCCCCTGATACAAAGCGCCGCTGCTCTGATGGCAGAGCGGCACCCAGACACGTTGGAGTTCGTTCTTTGGACAGGGTATGTATCGCCTGTCACACTAGCAGAAGCAGGCCAGGGTAGAGGTGGGATAAACCACCTGCAAGATAGAGATATCGAGATTCCTACACCTGAAGGGTCATCTCAACTCAAGTTGGCCTATGGACGCTTGCAACACCAAAGGTGTCACACTCGTGCTACCGACCATATAGAAAAGAGGGGGGAAATTGAAGGGGGAGTCTAAGGGCGTCTCAGTGATGTCAATGCAGAAAACAAAGAAGGGTTTCTCGGTCTTTCCACTGATAGCACAATACCTCTTCAGTGAGCTCTGGCTACCCAACTCACCGCCGGAAACACAACACAAAGTTATTATTAGCCGCTGTATTCTGAAGGGTGGAGGTACTCCCCAGTCGGACTGCTTAATTAGGACGGGAGATACCATCATGTCCTACCTTCGTCATATTTTTAATCTGTGTGTAATGGTTGATGTTAAATTGGTGCTTCTAAAAGTAAATGTGTTATTTTCTACAAAGTTTTGTAGTCAACAACACACATTCGACGATGGCATAATAAATATATAGATAGCTGGTGAATCCTAAAGCTAGCTCTCGGAAAGATAGCCGCTGAATTATTCCTTATTCTTTTCCCTAACAGAGATATACTGTCCTCGTCGATGGAACATCTAAGCGAAGAAACAAAGCTAGAAGCTGTGAGAAACGTGACAGAATTGTTAAGCAGAACCTTCAGTAGTCAATTTGTGTTCCCAGCACTCGGTCACAATGACCCTCAGCCATCGAAGAGACTTGTCGAAATGTGGATGCAATGGTTACCCACAGAGGCATTACAGACGTTTGAAACAGGTGCATATTTTTATAGTTTTATTTGAATCGAATCGTTTGAAGTAAAGAACGTAAATCTATTGAAAACTTAATACTTAAACTACCTGGGGTACTATACGAGTGCCAATTCCTTGGAAATCGATTTGTAGAATGGAATAGAATATAATGTTCTATGTATGAAATTGAAATAAAATATGAAAGCCGCGGTAGCCTAGTGGTATGGGTAATGGACTGCTGAGACGAGGTCTCGAGTTCGATCCCAGGTTACCATGGCACACACCAATGACTTTTCGATGTTTTTCGAAGTTATGTGTGTATTTATCGCAAGTTTATAAGTGCCTCGGAGAGCACGTTAAGCCGTCGGTCCCGGTTGCCATACAAACATCTATGGCATTCGTTACGGGTAGTTGGAGCCCTCAAAAGTCCAATCAGCCTAACTTGGAACTTCGATATCGCCATTGGTCATTAGACCATTGGTTGTGGAGGTTAGATGGCAGTCGCTTCACGGAAAATATCGAAGTTCAGCCGCATCACAGTTAGACTGGAAAGCCGACCCCAACTGAGTTGGGAAAAAGGTTCAGGGAATGATGTTCTATGTATGAATTGACACATATTTTGAAGTTTATGACATTTATGACAGGTGTGAATGAGTGTCAATCCCATATATTGATTATTCTATTCTATTCCAATGTACAAAACAATCGTCACTTTCTAAGGCCCTTGGGGCCCTACCCATCATCTCGGAAAAGAAATATTATTTCGATTTACTTTACTTTCATAGTATGATTTAGACGAAGATCAGAGGATTCTAATGATCGTCAGGATACTAAGGATACTAGTGTTATATGGTTAATGTAGGTATGTCTTACTGTAGTGAATATTTTTAATTTTTATTTCATTAAAATGTACAGTTATCTTACAAGATACATCACACAAATATCGGTGGATGACAACGGTCCGAGTCTGAATCACGCTACGAAAGTAAAGTTACTTTGGAAAAATATGACTTTTATGAAGTTATGACAGGGTCCTTTTTTTATTAATTATGGCTGATCTGCTATTTTTTTCACTGCACTAAATTTTTAAATTGTATAAAATCGTTTCACTTTTAGGTGGATACTACACAATAGAGCAATCTCACAGTAAGTTGAGGATAGTGGTGCTCAATAGTGTCCTGTGGGCTGGTGGTGCGGCGAGAACTGATGGCCCTCACCGAGGAAGGGAACAGTGGGAATTTCTGGAGAATGTGCTCAACAAAGCAAGGGGTAGAAATGAAATGGTAAATCAGAATAAATACATTTTAGACTTAGCTGACTCAACGGGATCATCTCGAAAAGAAGGCCCCGGGTCTGCTGGGCTGCGAAGGATATGTTGGCTACCACCTCACCTCCAGCAACTGAAGACCCAAATACGTCGTGCGTTTCAGTCGGTTCGAGTCCGACATTACCAACCCAACCGGCTCCGGTCGGGGGTTATCCGTGGGGATTATTCGCACGTTAAAAAAAAGACTTAAATAACTTGAAACAGCATAACAGTTGGTAAGAGGTTTAATTAGAAACCTTCTCATGTAAAGTTTTATGAAAAGGTGTAAATTTATATGCTTTGTCAACTGTACAGCGATGTCGCCTGTTGCTACTATTAATGACCAACGTAAACCGCCGTCAAGCTGACCCTCTTTTCTGAGACTTTGTCTTAAGTTTATCAACTGGCGAGGTGAAGTCAAATCTATGTGTCCTATAGTCCAATTGTTTAGGTACCTAATTAAAAAAGAATTAATCCTAGCGTGTCTTTTTAAAATGATTGTTTTGTTTAAAAACTCAGTATAAAAATACTTTTCTACTTAGTAAAGCATTTGAAAGGCTAAAAACTTGGGTCGAACCACTAGTTAGTCAGTTAGTTAGTCTAGTTTATTTTTTATAAAAGGTTTCCACAAGATTGTTAACCTTTTATCTAAGTACCTAAAGAAACGGAGTTGATATAAAAAATAACTAAATTTGAATTTTTTATCCTCTAGGTTTATTTAGTAGCTCATGCGGGTCCAGGAGTGGAAGAGAGGCATAATGCAGGTAGTTCGTCAGCGGCGGGAGGAGGGGAGCTCACTCCTACTGCCAACGGGCGACTGGTGCACATGATAAGAAAGTACAGCGATGTGATCGCTGGTCAGTTCTATGGGCATCGGCATGCTGATACTTTCAGACTAATTTATAGTGAAGGTTAGTAGAATATTTATGTTTTTACCATTGATATACAAAAAACCAGCCCGACCTACCCGAATCTTTTCGCAATCACACCTAAGCTAAGTATGTTATAAATATATTTGTTAAAAAGCTCTTTTTACAAAGCAGTGGTCAAAGTGCGTGTATGAACACGAGCGATGCGAGACTGTTTGAAATAAGCGCTCAGTTTCGAATTGAGCACTCCTTTTATGCGGACAGTTTTAACACCCTAACTATGCTACGTACTTGTCATAATAGTGATTCAATTAACCATATTTTTTTTTAAATGTATGTAACAATGAACATAAGAAAAACTATGAATATGATGACATCAATCTATCACCTTGTTATAGTTTTTTGTCCGTATCAAAATAAAATTAAAACTACGCCAGTTAGTTACTATTCTTTCCGGTTGATAGAATCCAATTTAAAATCACAAAACGTATAAATAACATACAGTATCGGTTTTTGCAGAATCCGGTAATTGCACGTTAGACAGCGTAGCGTTAGCAAAACATGCACAGTCAAACAAAAAATCGGTGATGATTTTATAGATATGAAATTTAGATAAATGTATATAAATTTAAAATGTTTTAGTGGAGAACGCTATTTAGTTAAATAGCAGTTGTTGCATACACAAAATGAACACTGGTTGCTAGGCAGGAGGCGCGGGTTCAATCCCCGCCCAGTACAATTTGTATGCATAAATATGAATACTTGCACTAGTCTGGTCGTGCCTCAGAGAACACGTTAAGCCGTCAATCGCGGTTGTCATAGAAATGTCTATGGCAGTCTTTACAGGGGAAATGAATGGAAAGGCCCATACAGAATGACTTATCAGCTGTCCGTTCAACTACGTCCCCACCGAAAATAATAGTACCTACATAATAAAGCTCAAGGTCACACAGCGAGTTATGGAAAGTGCTATGTTCCGAATCAAAAATGAGGAGATCTATAGTGTGAGAAGTGGCAGTGCAGTGGATCACATAGCAAAAAGAACACATAGCCGTTGAAGCCATAAGGTTCTCAAATGGCCTCGTGGCCCCGCAAGATGGACAGACGACATAGTCAGTGTCGCGGGTACCCATTGGATACAGACCGCCTACAACTGGTCGGTTTCGAACATGGCTTAAATGATTTGTGGTAACTACAACTAAAATATACTGCTATACTTACACAATGTATGTTTCACCATCTGTATAATAATTTATATTCAAAAGAATTGTGGTACGTGATGATGCCCACTTCTATTTTCTATCATCGTACCGCTCGCCTCAGGCAGTCACATATTACGACGGAAAACGGTGAGCACTGTGCGGCATGAAAGGAACTTCATCCCGCACACGCTGAAGCAGTAGAATAAAATTTCTGCTGTGATTTTTATAAGCGACTACAATATGGGGATTTTCCAAAATGGTATTATTAGTTTCTACAGCTTCGGAAGCACCAGAATGATGACCGTGGAGGTGATTGTGTCGGACTCAAACCGACTAAAATGCACGCCGTCTATGGGTCTTTGATTGCCGGAGGTAGTGTTACTAAAGTCATTAGTCTGCTGTAAGCACTTTTCATCAATTGGGCCGTGTGCTTGTGTGTGCCAAAATAGTATAAAATAATATTAAATAATATATCATATCTGAAAATGATTATCTACGGTAATTATACATCAATTAGTAACATTCTGCAAATTACTTGCTATTTTTAACCCTTAGTAAAAGTTGGTGTACTATTTCTTGGGAATCGATTTTAAAGCGCAAAAAGATGAATGCCACGCCGGGATTAGAACCCACGATATTTTCCTTACAGAGGAACGCTCTAACCACTGAGCCACGAAGTCTTGAGCAATAGAATTTCTCCTATACAACCATCTTAGTGTGATTGTCGAAGTTTCGAGTTCCGTCGAATCAGTCACTTTTTCCGATCTAAATCAATTTATTACATGGTTTACTAATTGATTTAAAAATGTCATTATATTTTCACTGAATCTAATTGGGCACTTTGTAAAACAAATGGGTATGCCGAAAATAAACTTGTAACCGAAAATGTTGCAGCTAAATAAATTTGGGAAAAAAATAAATTGACCCGATTCCTACCTTTGCTGTGTAAATCGTAAGCAAATTAATTACGTGAGTAGCACTACCAATTAATATCTGAGAAAGTATCAGACGATCTAATCATATTATGTATTCTACTCTCCGTGATCACACGAGACTAAATTTAAAACGTGTACTAAATACCTAATTTAACCTTGTTCGGTATAATAACTCAATGCTTTAACAATAGAAAATGCCTCTATCTGACACGCTAGTCGTATAGAAATCAAACAAGAAAATGTTTCCGCAACTTACGAGGTCAACTTTTCCAATGTGAAAGTTATGAATAATAAAACTGGGGTATCTTTTGTACCGCGTAAAAATATTGTTATGATATTTATCTGATTCGTGTCTGTTAGCAACGCCTCGTAGCTTATTTTTATATGCTACACTAAGCTTCATGAGATAGTGTTGCCTATCTGTTTATAATCTTCTTTTTAAATGAAAAAGCATGAAAATAAAGTCACGTAAAGTATCGATGTTTAGTCGTGTCGTGGTTAGCTGATACAGGCAAAGCCAGGACTCCGAGGTGAGAGCCTGGGATATGACCGGGATTAAAATCGATCTATAAATAATAATCTCGATCAAATTTAGATATTTTAAGAACTCGATGCCCATCAGGCGGAGTTCTATGCAAACAATTTCATCGAAAACCAAACGATTCGTCAAGTATTCTTTGCCACACTATAAGTCTTTCGTTTTGAATAAAACATCTGCCAAGGTCGTCAAAGTAGTGACCGCCATTCTAGGGAAAACATGTATAATAGCAGCTACTATTGTCTGGACAGTACAAGTTTGTCATCGGAAATTCTGTAGCTAGTCCAGATTTTTTAGCGAGACTCACTGAAGAATGTGGGGTCTCAATCTGTTAAGATCCCCTAACTTAAGACTCCACTGGCTAGTTTTGCATAACTTTGCCATTTGCATATACAATCTTCCTAATAAATAAATAGGATCTAAATGAGAGTGGTGGCTATTTACTGTATACTAAACATTCTTAAAAACCAAATTAAAAAGAAACTATTTTTCTCAGGTCGACCTGTGTCATGGGCACTGTTGGCACCGTCAGTAACGCCTAGGGGCGCAGGCAGCACATCCAATCCAGGATTGAGACTTTATAAGTTCGACTCTAATAATGGCAAGGTAAGGTTGAATTTTTTCTGGTATGTTTGACATAGTAAGATGGAAATGAAAAGTCTTATTTATATTATACGTTTTTTTAAGGTTTTGGATTACACCCAGTATTATTTAGACGTAACAAATACTAGAGGAGAAACTCATTGGTCCATAGAGTATAATCTGACTCAATACTATGGACTGAGGGAGGTGAGTGCGGTATCTCTGGATGCTTTGGCTGAGAGAATAAGGAATCACCATGACCGTGGAGTATTTGCAAAGTAAGTGTAAATATTCATTATCATTGTGTTAGTATCGATTATATCCAAAGGTTATTATTATATCTTTCCATTTAGCATATCTTGATTTTATAGGAGCGACTACCGTCTTACTTTCCAACTTCAAAACAAAGCCAATACCTGTGTTTCGACTATCAATTATAAGGTGTAGCGGTTAGCAACTAATGCTGGCTCGATTCCAAAATATACCCATATACCAATATACATTAGGTAGGTATAGTATACATTGTACAAACTATTCTCTTGTACATTTTGTGACAAAAGTGAGCGTTTTGATGTACAATGGAAAGTGATTAACTGGTAGCTGCGTCTGTTTTGCATTGATTCATGACCCACTTCTTTTGAAGCCTAGCTTCAAAAGGTTTTAAAGTTAGGTATTCATTTTGTTTTCATTTTTGCTTTCCAGGTCGCTCTTTTTAATTACTATTGTGATGACCTAAGCTTTTGTATACAGGTATTTAAATGCATTGAGGGTCCGGCATGGTGCAGACGTATCAGACTGCGATACGGCGTGCGTACACGTCCACTTTTGTGCAATAACACGCGCAGACTACCACGAGTTTCGGTCTTGTGTCCGCAACCCAGCATCGGCACTAGCGTCGCGCGCCGCTCACAACTCCGCCGCCATCTTACTATACGCCATTTTGATTTTAGTGACGTCATAATTTAGTTTTGAATACGTACATTATGTATATGTCGCAATCACGTGGTTAAACTAGTCAGTTGAATGAAGGCCTAGGACGTTTATCAAATGCGGAGACGAGCTCTTGGCTATTCCTTGACATAGATAGATTACTTATGAAGAGTATTAGTTAGGTTACGTTTTTAGACACTGTACGACGAATTGTTTTAGTTATTTGATTGGATGCTGGCATTTAATACACGGTCCAGGGCCCTTATTAGGTTAGACCAATAGCCTACTCACGTTACGAGTACGTTCGAAACTCGCTGTCAAGTGAAACACTGCGCTAGGCGTTTTTTTAACTGGCTAGTTTCATCATATGACTGTAACATAGGTATTTCGAATAAATCATGTGTAAATTAAAACTTAACTATAATAACATTATGTATATAAATTCAAGTTTCATCAAAGGTCTGGTTAATTAGATTATCATAAAAATATATTTGTTTGAAAACGTTCTCACTAATCATGAATAGTATACTTGCGAAATTATTTTTTGAAGATTAACTACATGACTTAGTGTTTAAATGGTATTATTTGCTTAACCTGAGAGCATTTTGTCTTTGATTATTGTAAAATAGATTATTATAGAATGCTTTAATTTCCATATACGATAGTAAAGATTCATTCACACGAGCGTTACAAAATGGCACGGCAAAAAGATAGTTTATTGAAATTAAGTTCGCAGCGTTAAGTGCTCAAAATATAAACTGCTCGAAAAAAAACGTTACTTTACTGTTACATCTACATGGATATTTACTATGATTACAGAGTAGCTGGAGTATTAAATGTGATAAGTGCTTTTTAAAAAAAATACTAAATACATCGATCTACCCTCTATCGAGTTTTTTTTTGCTACAAATATCGGTACTACCACTGGTTTAACTCTCACTACAAACTCAAACTTGATTTCAATCATTTTCATGACACACGATGAGTGCCCAGTGCTATAGACAAAGTGACATTCTATTGATCGAATCGCGTTGAAGCGAACCGTTTTCAATTTGCTATCAATTGATTACTCGACACTCTGGTGATTTTAATAACCAAATATGTGAAATAAAAATTCCCCGTCACAAAGATTCAATTCTTTTTTGAATCTTTGTGACAGGAATTCAAATTAAAATTTCCTATTTTTTTTGTATGTCATGTCATGTCTATTCCATACTGAGCGAACCTCTCGTGTTTTCGCCAATAGAATGTCAATTTGTTCTAAAGCGCAATGATAGTTCAATTATTTTTTTAAAACGTTGCGTTTTAAAAGCACTAACTTTTTGTTGAGCTCTGTTGCATTTTGAGCGTTGGGCGTTAGACCTATCATTCAATGCGTTAACTATTTTAACTTGACATTTTCTGTGCTCGTGTGAAATGGCCCTAAAGAATTATACATCATAAATATTGAGTGTAACTAGACATTGTTTATTGTGATCTTCGTCGCTAATTTGATTGTGATATAACTAACATTTTTGTATATAGTGATAAGTGAACTGAATCAGTGTAAGTAAATAAAACTGAAATATTTAAATTTCTTTATTTTCCTATTACCCTATAATTTCACCATAAACTTTAGAGTACAGGATATGTTTACTCTTGTTTTTTCCTCTTGGTTTGATTTATACGACTTTTGTGTGGGCTACTGCTATCTGACTTTCCACCGAGAGAAAATGCAGGGCATAACCCATCAATCAGTAGAAGTAAGTGTAATTGGCTTGCAGGTGGAATCCCAATAATACCTTTGGATTTTACCGCCAAAATTTTTTTATGGCACGTCAATTTGACTTCACCTCACCTGATGGCAAGCTGAAGGCAAAGTCTCAGGAAAGAGGTCACTATTACAAACACGTACAGTGTTACAATGGTGGCGCTCTACTTCACGGCCTCATCAGATTTCTACGTCCTCGAAAATACCTTTGTTTGTACCAAATAATAGGCAGATAAATTTAATAAAAATTCTGAGTAGTGAAATAAAAAATAGGGTAAATGACTTCATAGAACTTTTGAACAAAACTAATATCTCCTAAAACAAAGTACAATAGCTGATTGAACCTCTTTCACTCATAACTACTACTTGTTTTTTGTTGATATTAAAAACTTAATAATAATTTATTTCTGTCAGAATATACAAGTTACTAGAATATCAATATATTTTATTCACAAAAGGTTCCAATATGTACTCACTGAAAGTTATGTTTTGTTACGCATGAGAATCCAATGTAATACCAGTATGTTAGTAGGAAGGACGATTGTGAGAGACCATTAGGAACTGTCCTTTTCACCAGATTTCTATAGGCAGCGTGTGATAGTCCCAGATGGTACATTTATGGCTCTTGAATTTCTTCTTAATCTTTATGGATAATGGCCGCAGGTTTGGCCAATAAGGTGTAATATGAATGAACATTCATCAATTTTACCATATTGAATGAAGTACGAACAAGCATCGGTAGCTTTGTGGTTAAGGAGTTGGCCTTGCAATCAAGAAGTTCTGGGTTCATATCCTGGCGATTACACTACTGACATGAACCCGCTCCTAATACAAGTCATTGAGCTTAGCTGGAGGTTTTAGAGGAAATTTGCCTTATAATCTTTAGCATTATGTCTGTGTAATTTAAACTTAGGTCAGATATTCAAAGTGATCAAAGCACTCACTCTCTGTTAGAGACTGGTCGTGGATTAGAGTCCCATCGAGACATTAAGTTTTTAATTTTATCGATTTGTAAAAGTAACCATATATCTGCCTCCAATTAAACAATCAGTCTATCGCAGTCCACTGCTGGACTCCGCCCTCTGAAGCGGGGCCATCGGGAACTGGGGACCTTTTATTGTAACTTTTTTTCTCTTGACCTTCTTCTTGGCCAATCTAGAGATTCACTTTTTTCAGTTATAAATCGGATATAGTATTATAATCAAGCAGACCATTTCAGCGTATCATTTAGATATTCTGTAGTAATACTACCAACGTACAGCCAGCAGATCAATACAGTTAGAACGTATTCACTTAGGCCCATAGCACACGGCGTATTTTATATGAGCAGACGACGTGCAGATGACGCGCGTATACGCGCTTCATACGAGATTAGAACGCAATCTTGTAACCTAAGCATACGGAGCGTTTGTGAAACGCGCGTATACGCGCTGTAGTCGCTCATAGCTTGTGTTTTTTAACAGAGACTGTTCGCACTTCAGCTTTACAACGGCGTCGGTTGAGACAGCACTACTTACGCTGGCTTTAGTACTTCTTTTAAAAAGAAAAAAAAACGTAAAAAAAAACGAATCTATTGCATAGACCCTTTTACGAGTGAAAAAAGATGAAACGACTCACGTATTATCATACAACGTTTAAAAACTTGGTAATACATAGAATATGGAAGAAATTTGATAAATGTTATCGAAGTCATATTCGTCATTGCAAACGCAACAATCAGCGTCTACGGCGCCGAAAACGCGCGTTCGTAATACGCGCGTCGTCTGCGCGTTAAAAATACGCCATGTGCTATGGGCCTTAACCAATTAAATCAAGAGCCATAAATGTACTTTCGTTATGTTCAATCCTTCGGCTGTATGTACAGTCAATGACAAAATTCGCTTTGGGAATTCCATTTCATTGATATTCTTAGTTTAGATCTTTTATAAAATTATGTTTTTCATATTTACATGTCAACATCCTTTATTGTTCATTGTATCCAAAGTTAACAGTTTGGACCCAAGAGGTCCGCTTCTTATTTTCGTTGTATTTGAATCGAAAATTTCTTTAGTGGCGTTGAGTAGTTTTTATAGGAAATTTTGTATTGCAAAAATTTGGACGGGGTAAAATTTATACCTAACCTCGAGAGTAATACGATATTATAGTCATTAAATTCTATATGATCAGTGAGTATTTGACAAATGAAATTGTAATGGTACACAAGTGACGTCTCTATAAAGGCCATTTTTTTCTTCTTCTTCTCTCTCGTTGAACACTTTTTTGTGAAGTAAATACAGTTTGGTACTGTTGCAGTGCCACAATGTTTATGAAGAAAACTGCCGTCTGACATTTTCAGGCCCCGCGAAGACCCCACGATGCAGCTTCTATCGTTTTTAGTAGGTGCATTAATTAACAAATAAGATCACATACAAGAAGAGTCACATACACTCAAAATGCAATTACTGATATTTTATTATTATATTATTCCAAACCCTAGCTTGAAAATCCATCCCAGGTTTTACCATGGCACACACAAATGACTTTTCGATGCTTTTCGAAGTTATGTGTGTATTTATCGCAGGTTTATAAGTACCCGGTTAATGGCAATAGGCTCGCCATTGCCATTGACATTGGGACCTAAACATAAACTGGCAAAATATGGGTGCTAGCACCTCTGCCTACCCCTTCGGGGGTATAGGCGTAAGTTTATGTTATGTTAGTTTGAAAATGTTGTTGTGTTAAGCCAATTCTATCGATGATTGTACAGTCAGAGCTCATAAGTGCATTAGCACATCAAGGCTCAAAATGGTTTAGCGTGCGGCCGGCGCGCTTATATGTGTGTGTAATGTTACTATGCAATACGAGGCGACGCTGGCTTGTCTTAAAAGAAAAAGGTCACAAGTAGCGTTAGAATGTTGACGCTATAGTTGCGTAGGATTGCTACTGCACTTTTGAGTTCTACTGTACATAAACTGGCAGAAAGGTTTTGTATTTTGCTATCTCAAGTGAATATACGGTATTTCTATTCAATACAAAAATACAAATACCAAGAGTCATTCTACAAACGCAATAGATACAGGCCTGGTATTCAATTGTCGTACCGAACAAAAATATTCTCATATCTATAAACGCCTACATTTATTGAATATTTGAATACATTCAATAACCAAATTCAACATTCATATCCCGATATCCATATGATAATATTTCTAAGGACCGTCCTAGTATTACTAATCTTTAGGGGCGGTCCTAAAGCGACCGACAAAAATGGGTCATCTGTACCTTTCCTGAAAGCTTTTGCGTCCAATATAGCTTGAACTGAAGGTTTCACTTTTGCAACAAAAAATGACCGAGCATGTGATAAAGTAGGGGTCGTTTTAAACTAGCTATGAATACGTAGTTTATACCGTATGAGTACCCGTCGATGTACAGAAGGGTTAAGTTCGCGTAGAAAAAGTAGTAAAACGGTAGTAAGCATTTATGGGTTCAGAAAAGGGGTATGAAAGGGGAACGTTACTCCGTAGACCTTTTGTCGTGTTGAGTGACATTTGTTGTGTATAATGTATTATAATGAGTATATTTTTACGGTGAATGACGTCACTATGCTGACTTATGAGAAATTTATAAGACAGTATACTAATCTTGTCCTTTTTGAAACACCATAGACTACAATATTCACTCTATAATAATTTGTAAAGTAGTAGGTAATTACGGACAATTATCGACATCACCATCATCCTTGCGTTGATGTTAATATGACAACCGGGACCGACTTCGAAGCACGAAAATAGAATTGGCACTCAATAGCAAATTCATACATACAAATATTACCACTGAGCGGGGATTGAACCCACGACTCCTGCGTAGCAGTCGCGTTCACTACGGCCACGCCACAGTGTGTGTCGTTAGCCTATACTTCCCTAATTAACATAACATAACATAAACTCACGCCTATATCCCCAAAGGGGTAGGCAGAGGTGCTAGCACCCACAATACGCCAGTTTATGTATAGGTCCCAATGTAATAGGTGGCGAGCCTATTGCCATTAAGCGGGCACTTATAAACCCGCGATAAATACACACATAACTTCGATAAGCATGTAAAAGTCATTGGAGTGTGCCATGATAAAACTTGGAATTGAACCAGAGACCTCGTCTCAGCAGTCCATTACCCATACCACTAGGCTGCCGCGTTTCCCTAATTATAATACTTTAGTTCATTATTTAGTCAATTCTATTGTAGGTCGTGGCTCCATCCCCACTTAGTATAAATATTTGTATACATGAAAATGTCAGTTTGCATTTATGTATTTGGATCATCAAATGATCGCACCTGGTAAGCATGGGTGTTGTCTAAAGAATAGTGAATATAAATTTCACCTAAATTGGTATATTAGAAAAAAAGGAAAAGGAGAAATTTTTTTTATACGAAAATTGATAAAGAAATCAATGCTTCCATATATTTCCACTGCATTCTTCACATTCCATTCAAGGATGGAAAGATTATTGTAGGACACAGTAATATTAATAATATTATTGATAATATTGATAAAATAAATATAATAACACTTTCTGCAAATTAGAATTACAAATATTTTTTTCCACAAATTAAAATTTTCGGTTTGAACTTCGAACGAAGATCCAACTTTCTGTTTTGGAGATCAGTTTTGAAATCAGAATTATTATTCTAATTTGGAAACCACGTTTCGGTAAAATAAAAAATTCTGTTATGGAAATCGGTTTCCGAACCTCGGTGTCCAATCTGGCCGGAAGGATATCAAGAGGCCTACCACAAAATTTCCCATAGAACATACGCCATTAGTCTTCTCGACTCATCACGAATATCCAATTAACGTCTACAAGTTTAGTTCGACCAGTAGACGTTATTCAAAAATTATGTAAGTATCAGCACTAATTTGTGAAATTATTGTATGTTATCTATCGAACTGTAACCAAACCATAACTTGATTTAATTTTATGGCACAGCGCCATCTAGGGAACCTGTTGGAACTAAACATCAGTTAAGCCTCATATACAATTTTTACTTTCAATAATTTTCGTAACATGATTCTGATTATAATTTATTTCTAAATTGTATTTTGATCTCATAATTTAGTTAGATGTATTAGTTTACATTCGTTTACATGGTTTGGTACCAGATTTAAAATTTTGAGTAGGAATATTTGAACATAGAATACAATGAATTACGATACAAGGAACATCTAGCAATATCAAACTTTATTCAATAAAACAGAACTGTAAATAAAAATAGCCTCAATAGATAATAAACCAAAAGTTTGTCAAAATGTATACGTGCACTAGAATCCAGTGCAATCAAATGATGAAGCACCGTAGTAGCTTCGTAGCACCGTAGCACCGTAGCACCGTAGCATCTATTGTGCTGTGACCTCCAAAGGTCTACGATATTTCATCTATCGTGGCATTTTCATCACTACGCTGCTACGATATTCGTGCTATCTTTTTTATTCACTGCTCCACTGCGATGTTTATAAGCTTTGAGAGTTTGTTTCAGCTTTGTTTAAAAGCTTAAACATTTTGCTTTTTGAATAAAGTATTGGTATTTTTGTAACTTAGTAGTAAAGTGTTTACTTTTCAATATTTAATTTTATCATACCATCTTTTTAATTCGTTTTCCCGTCGTACCTAATAACATTTAACTCTGTCTACAGTATACTAACAGATACTCACTAAGCCAACTCTCCAGAGCTGTCTCTATCGTGCTTTAATATGTCTTTTTTTATTTATGGCACGTCAATTTGACTTCACCTCTCCTGATGTTAAGCTCATGTCATTCAAAGGTAAACCGGTGGTCACTTTAATACGGCTGATATACGACTTACTCACATGGAATGGATCGCCAGAGGGAATCACTTGTAAAGATAACTACGTTTATTGAGGTGTGGCCGTTCGATTCATTCACCAAGAGACAGTAACGACTTTGGTTATATACATGGTGTTACACTTCCGAAGTCAAAAGCCCCTGGTAGTATTCCTGGTACACCACATATTGGCATTAAAAATAACAATTTGGCAATTTCTTTTGTCGCATTATTTACGCATTAGAAAAAATAAATGAAACGATCATTTCATAAAAAAATGTCACTGTGAAAACAAAGAAATGGCGCCCTATGCGAGTTCATGTTTTTTCATGGTTTAGCTTTATTTAACACGATAGAGAGTGTATAACGCAAGTTAAGCGGTATACAATAATAATAAAAAAAAACACAAAAATTCCAAACTGAAAATTTTTTAAACCACTATGTTTAAAACCAAGAGTACTACCAGGAGTCTTCAGCTTCGAAATATAGTACTATAAATACAGACTGTTAATACAAGCTTACGTACTTTCTAAATTATCTGTATAGTATAACTAAATTTGTAAACTGAAACTTAAAGTAATCAATCAATCAATTAGTCTATTGCCGTCCACTGGTGAACAGTGGGCTCCAGTCCCCGTATAATGTATTAGAACAATGACACGGTATCGAGGTAAAGGTATTTCAATAGGCAGCCTACTTTAAACCTGTGTGTGTATGAAGCCCGCCAATCGCAATGCTCCGTTCTATCGATACCTTTAAATTTCGAATTCGATAGTTTTTTGTGCTAAGCTTGTCGTTCGGCTGAACAGAAGAGAGAATCATACCGCTTTATTACGGAATGTGGCTTAAAAAAGTTGAACCAAATAGACACTGTTTATTTTTTAAATTCACACATAAAAACCCACAGAGATCCATTAAGCTGTATAACTCAGTGCGATACATGCAAACGCCAATCCCAATGTAAAAAAAAACATACAAAAAATTTGCAAGAAAAAACATACCACACCTATTTACCACCTTACTACTCCTGGCATAAAGTCGAAAATTGTACGCTAGGCTTAAAAAACAGTGGTTCATTTGTTTACTTTTCGAGTCACGAGGCAAGACCGCAGTGGGCGGACATAAAATCAAATTAGCCTACTAATAAACCAAAAGCAATCGGCTTTTACCGGCCAATTTAATATGGCCGAACTGTAGTCCACGTACCATACTAACTCTTTTAGCACAGTGGAATGGATTATAGGACACGTGCAACGTACAATATGTCCACCTTTTTGTTGTGCTGTAAGTTACATGCATATTTGTATTCGGAATACGGTTTCAAATTTGTACGATTGTTCTTTGTGACTCCCAACGCAAAAACTTGATCTGTTCTATGTTTCTGTAGCAGAAGCAGACTGCGGTGGTGGCACAAAGATCTCAAATAAGAGGAAGAGGGTCATCTCAAAAGAGATTCCCCAATTTTTTTTTTACCTACGATAAATACACATATAACTTCGAAAAGCATCGAAAACTCTTTGGTGTGTGCCATGGTAAAACCTGGGATCGAACCCGAGACTTCGTCTCAGCAGTCCATTACCCATACCACTAGGCTACCGCGGTACCTTTACATTCTTATTATATACCTACTATTTTTTTATTTTTTAACAATATTCATATATACATGGTCACTATAGCAGGTGATGTACATGGTTGACAAAAAACCCTTTCGGGTTTGTCTAGACAACCGCGGTTACATTCGAATCGGGCTTATTTCTACACACTATTACGATGTATATTCAATAGGTACATATGCTTTTTTTTTTTTTTTTTTTTTTTTTTTTAAATAACTTTCAACCTTATTACACCAAAATAAATGTAACTTACACTTTTGCGTTATTTTAACATAAATATTTTTCACCAATGTCAGATTACTTGTGGTGCATCACACTACTCATATTGTTAATATTTTTGACTTTAATTAGATTTCTAGAAATGTGGGTAGATATGATGCATTCCAAGTCAGGTCACCCTGCATTGCAAAGCAACGAATGTGCCGGTAAATATAGTTCACATTCGCTTCCACGCATGTCCATTGTATTGTGCAGCCATTTCTATGCACACTAACGATGTTATGATACAGCGTGTTACTTTTGTGACGTGAGATGCAACAAATTCATTCATCAGATTTATGTAAATAGTAATACTATACGTGTAATATAAAAATATTTCGGTTGGAAGTATTTAATATTATAAATATTGAGAATATTTCAGTGCTGTGTAGTATGTGTAGGTGAACAATATTATATAGGTGTATTTTTACTATTCATGCTAAACTCGGTTTTAATATTTTGTATGTAGTACCTCTTCAGTTTATGTTTAGAATTATTTTCGGTCAGAGTATCCCTTAGGGCTATAGGCAGCTGGTTATATAGTCTGGGGATAAGATATTCGCACGTTCGTCGGCCATAGTAATTAGTACTCCGACTCTTAGTAGCCATATTTTTCCTGCTTATCTGCCTGGTTTTGATTTTTCCTTCCATAGGGAAGAGAAATTGCTGCGGGCGAAGATATTGTTCACTAAGCAGCGCCAATTCTACTTGTTCCTGCACTGGCACTACTTCGCAGTATCCAAATAGAACCCTGTAGTTATCTTTAAATGACTCAGTCACTTTTCTAGGTACGATCGTTTTCAGTAATTTTATTTGTAGATTGTATATCTTGTCCAGATTTGTTTTAAAGGTGCGACCGTAACTAGTGATGCCATAGGTTATAATCGATTCAGCTAGTGCAGCATATAGATTCCGTAATATTTTATAAGGTAGCTTGTATTTGAGGATGTATAATTTCGCCAATAGTGCGCGTAGTTTGTCACATACCTTATCTACATGCGGCGCCCAGTTGAATCTGTCATCCACAACTAGTCCGAGGTAAGTGGCTTGTCTGATTTGTTGGATACTCGTGCAATTTCCAACACATCGTGTTCCTTTATACAGGTGCAAGCAGGTATGGTTGTGGGCTATTATACTGACTTTGTCAGGACCTTGTGTATTATGAGCAGATCTAACGTGGAGTAATTGCGTCTTTTCGGCATTCAGTACTAGTCCTGTGTCGTGCGACCACATGCTTAGTGCTGTAAAGTCTTCTTGTAGCTTTTGCAGTGCCACTTCCACATTTCTATCAGTCGCAATCAGACACGTGTCATCTGCGAATTGGTATATTTGACACTGTTTTATGACGTGTTTGGCGTCATTGACGTATGACAGATAGTGGAGTGGACCCAGTACTGATCCTTGCGCCGTACCCCTCGTCACGTTAACCATAGCACTGGTAGCATCCCCAACCTTGACTCTGTAATTTCGATCTCTTAAGTAGTCCTCGCACCAGTTGAGCAGTGGCCCTTGAATCCCGTTGGCACTAAGTCTGTCAAGCAGTTGATTGTGTCTGAGGGTATCGAATGCTTTGCTGTAGTCAATAAAAAGTATCAAGACGTGCTTTCTGTTATCTAAATGACTATTTACTAGATCTGTAAAATCTGTGAGCAACAAAGTCGTACTTTTCTTAGGCCTGAAGCCGTATTGTGTGTCTGTTAAAATGTTGTTCTTTTCATAGTAGTTATACATTTCACCAGCAATGTATTTCTCAATTATTTTGTCTATGATTGGAAGTAGAGTAATTGGTCGGTAGTTAGAATATTTGTCCTTTTCACCTTTTTTGTATACCGGTCTCACTAATCCAGTTTTAAGCTCAGTAGGGTAGATACCCTGCAGCACACTAGCATTTATCAAATTTTTTATCGCTACTATAATTTTGTCACCGATTTTTTTTATATCTATCGCACGTATTTTGTCGATTCCTGACGCTTTCCGGGGATTCAATGTTTGGACTATCTTACGCACATCTTCTATTTTTGCTTTTCTGAAGAGCATAGTTCTATCAACAGTTGACAGGTACGTGTCTTGGTCTAATAATGGCTTATTGCATTTAGGTACAATATCGACAACGGTTTTCTCAAACTCTGTGGCAAAATTATCGGCAATTTGCCTTTCATTGCATATGGTGTTACTAAAAGCTTGATGAATTATGTCTTCAATGGATTTATTTATTTTGCCCATAAGGTAATTGATTATTGACCATGACTTTCGGGGATCATGTTTGTTTAGCTGTATTGTATCATTAATGTGTTTGTTACGTGCTTTTTCTATTAGTTTATGACATTTATTTCTTTTCTCATTATACTTAAGTCGAAGTAATCTATTTGTTGGGTCTTTTAAACATTCAATGTAGTGTTCGTCGGTTTTCCTACATCTATCTTTGAGCTTATCACTAATCCATTTAGCTTGGTCACGTTTTGATGAAGTGCTAACTATTTTTGTTTGTGTTGCACTTTTATATGCTTCCCTAAACTTATCCCGTATGAAATTATATATTTGTTCTGGACAATGCATATTTTCAGTTAGGTTCCAGTCAGTTTTATTTAATTCATCATATAATAAGGTGTTGCTTATTCGGTATATATTTCTTTTTTGAACATCCTGTACCTGCCGCACGCTGGATAGCGTAGCAACCGTCATACGATGATCGGCCATTACAGTACCGAGCGCTGCCGAGTAGACGTCTCCCGTGTGATATCGTATAAACACATGATCAATACAAGATTTAGTTACGCAACCTTTGATCATCTCGATTCTTGTATAGTCGGAAATAGCGCACTGGAGGCCTCTCCCGGACAGAAGATTTATGTAACGTTCTACAGTAATGGTTTTCTCTTTTAGGTCCAGGTTCAAATCACCCACCAGGATGAGATTACCATTGGGGCAGTGTTTACTAATTAACTCTGGAAGTTCGGTTTTCAAGAATAGGTGTTTACTATTATCAGGAGGTCTATACACTGCACATATAAAAATTGAGAAGTGTTGTGATGTTGTGATTTTACCTATAAGGCATTCACTGTGGAATGTGTGATGTGTTAGTTGCATAAATTTGTGATTTTGTCGTATATAGATTATTATACCCCCACCTTTACGTTTTTTTCTCAGTTTACTGTGCATTGTGTAGCCTTTTATATGAAACATGCAGGTTAAGGGTTCTGATATATTGACCTCTGTCAATACAATCACGTCAATTTTATTTTGATGTTCGCTAATATGATAGGTAAGTTGTGAGTAGTTTTTGATTAGTGATCTTATGTTAGTATGCAATATTGTGAAGTTATTAATGTTAGGCACATTTGAAAAATAAATATCCAGATTCGGACAGTTAACTAGTTCTAAGGTATCCTGGAAATTGGCCATTGACAATGATTTAGGTTATCGATGCAATTATTTCTACATACATTTTAAGATGAAGAGAGGCTCTTGATGTCTTCTTGGAACCGGATAGTTTTAACTTTGCTCGTATCATTTTTGCGTACCAATATTTTGCCTTCTGCGCTGATCCATTTATACTTGTAGTCCGTAAGTTGTTGTTTAGCGTGATACAGTAATGTTTTATTGTAGTTGGTCAGGGCGTGGCGAATGATAATATTTGTTTCTGCCAAATCAGCGCTGCATCCGGGTTTTAGGGCCGCTAATTTCATTCTACTAGATCTAGACGCTTTTACCCATGTAGAAGGATTACAGTTTTCGTTTAGCTCCACCAAGATACCCTCTTTTCTGGCCTTTAATCTTTTTGCAGTTTTCAGCTCCTCCGGCTTTAGGTCGAGTTTCTTTGCTATTCCTATGGTTATGCCATGTAGATCCTCATTGTCTTCGTATGGGATACCAGCTATTTCCAGGCAATTTGTGAGGGTTTTCTGTTCCTCTTCATTATTTTTTTGTTCCATAGCCATAATTTTAAGTTCGAGGTGCTTGTTGGTATTTTCTAAGCTTTCATTCTTTTTCTCAAGTATTTTTGTCTTAACTCTGAATGCCTTCATCTCTTCTTCAAATTCGTCTACTTTACTAGTGCAATATTCTATGGCTTTCTCAAGTTCCCCAAGTTGTTTTCTGACTGCCTTTTCGATTTCTTTTGTGATGTTCTGTGTCATTTTTTGTACGTCGACTGTTAACTTCTTCGGGATTGTTTGGGGTATATCTACCGCCTCATCATCTTCTCGTTCATCCTCATCTGGTATGATCAAAGAAGTTCTTCTAGGTGACATGTTATAGCATTCGTCGCACTTCCAATCAAGTTTTCCGGAAGCTTTGATTGCTGCAAGTTGCTTAGTACTCAAACCAGCGCACTGGGCGTTGGCATGCACCAGTGTACCACACTTGCTGCACTCAACTCCAGGGTTTTTTGTGGTAATAGACTTGGTGCATTGGTCACACTTTGGCAGTTTCGAAGGTGCCATTTTTGTTTTTTAGTTGTAAGGTAACTCTAAAAAATGTTAGAGAGAAAAGGTAACACGCGACTTCCTTGTAGGTGCGCCGACGGTCGAAACTGTAAAATAAATGTAAAAAGTAAATGTGAAAGTTTGTAAAAATATTTTTTGTTACACAATTTTCAATTCAAATAGAAACAGAATTGAACAAATTGAAAAAATATCAAAAGAAAAACGATGTTCCACATTTGAATAGAATTTGTTTGGATATTGAAAAACAATACAGAGTGTTTTAATTGAATACAGTTTATATAAAGTTGAAAAGGTGTAAACGAAGTCGAACATTCAAAGAAAAATGATTCCAAATACATCAAGAATTTCAACAAATAGAGACCACATTACACACTGATACACCTACTGATGAGGCTCTAGCGCGAGCTTTCCTCCTCGGGTTCACTCTCTGTTCTCATTTCAGTCTGGCGTAATATACGTCTTTCATTGGAGCAACTGCCATGTGATCACCCAACCATGAGAGGAAGGCCATCGTGAAACCTTGTCTATAGCACATTAACTTTCAAGAGAAGTTGGTTTGGCGCCGTAGATTTTAGTGGAGTCCCCTTTTTTATAGGCTGACAGGGTTATGGCCGAACCGACTAAAACCACACCCAGTCTTTTAGCTGCATGGGTGAGTTTATCACTGGCATATCCCTCACACCTTGGCTGACTCATCTCGAGTTTTCATTACTTATTATTTTACGCTGTGACCGTCTCCGCCTCCGGAAATTCCCTTACAATAATTTGCTTGCTCATTTAAATAAAACAAGATACAAGTAAATGACGTCACAAAGTTGTAATGGGGCGCGTTCCATGTTTGACCAGCAACGGTATCATGCTAACATGTTTTATGATGTAAGAAATTATTATAACAATGTTCTATATAGAAAAAAAACATGTTAGATAAAAATATTTTGCAGTGCCTCGGGGAATTTTATTGTTGGTGCTCCGCTTTGGTTGTTTTACGTGATAATGCAAAAACAATGCAGGTGTACGTCAGATGACGCTTTGTTGCACTGATATAATTTAACATCATTCTGTAGCTACTAACATTACTTGATTATTTAGTCAATCAATTAGCCTATTGCAATCCTTTTGCTGCACATGTGGCCTCTCCCGCATTCAGTTACCTTTTTGAAGACGTCAGTTCATTTTGCTGCAAGGCGTCCCACCTTCTGTGTGCCTTCTCGAGGTCTTCACTAAGACTTGTTCACTCCAAAAGTCATTGGATCTTCGGCACAGGTGGTCAGCTCACTGCCACTTCAGTATACCTACATTACAAATTTTGAAAGAAAAAATGTTTTTACTTAGGACACGAAGAGATCCTTCAAACGGGGCGTAAGAAAATTTCTGATGCACAAGCACAGTACGTGTTTATAATGGTGACCCTCTTTAGCTACAGCTTACTATCAGGTGAGTGAGAAGTCAAATTGACGTGCTACAAATAAAAATAAAGAAAAAAAGAATGAATAATTAAAAAATAAGTCTTCTATTCATAAAAAACATGAATTTTAAATATTAAAATAGGTTCAAAAACTTATAAATGATGAAAATGATTGAGCTTCAGTTGATAAATCCAAATATTATAGGTTTAAAACATAAGCACAAGATTTACTAGTAAATCCAAAAGGAAATAGTAAATTCTGAAAAGTTATATCAGTAAACAAAATGCATTCAGAGGCGAGGTTAACAATCGATCTACAAAACTCTTTTTCTATTCGATATGTCCGATTCAGTGCAATACACATAAACAAAAAATGTGTGTACTTGACTGTACCATGTAGTGTGTGGCTACCCGCATTGTCCTGTGTGGGAGGCGGACCAATACACCAACATATTGGCCCAATTGACGGCTAATATATGTTGGTTCACCGCCGGGCCAATTAAGCGGTTGGAATAAATAATGTAGGTATTTTTGTTGTGGATTTGGAATAAATAAGTCTAAATTTAGCGAGCTTGAAATCAAATGGTCTGAGTGAAGTACAGGTATTTTTTATAATTAAAGACAAAAGCAATCTATGACATAACGCACTTGTAGGTAGCCGCAGATGGGTTTGGATTTATCGAAAAGGGTTTTTAAAAAAAAATTGGCTTGAATTCAGCTATCAAATACACCCAATCATTCATCCTACAGTCTCGGGTCCTTTAAGTGGGGTGTAAAAATACAACTGTGAGGACAGGTGACGACAACACGTGCGGGGCTTAGATGTGCATACGACGCAGAATTTTGCCTTCAGTTTACCATCAGGCGGGGAGAAGTCAAATTGACGTGCCCCAAAAAACTAATCAAAAAAGGTGCAATCAATTTGACGACCTAAATATTAAAAAAATGGTTTTAACTAGAATTTTTAATTAGGTTTCCAAATGACACCACAATGTTTGACCACTACGTCACCTGTTGGTACTTGACGCTGTGGTTAAAGGTGGGGCATGCTTCCCTAGAAATAACCTATTCACTCAAGTTTTGTAGACTTCCATGTTATAACTATTTGGAAACGTAAATTCGGACAGGGCCTTCCATCATTTATTTTACAAAAGCATAATACAAAGTGTTCGTCTCTAAGCAGAAATTAGCATAATACAGGCAGAGTGACACTGACGCCTTCCCTTACAGATTAGAACCAATTTGGTAGATGCTATCTAGGCCACTGCTATACGGATATCCCTTTTATATAGAAAATAGTCCTAATTTAAACTGTCTATAGCTTTGTGGTACAGTAATTCTGCAAAGACCCAGTTTCAATACACACAAACATTTTTCTCCACACAATACTGTCGAGTCGTTGCCTTAGTCAGTTCTTTGTCTTTCTTCTTTATCTTCTTACACAGATTCCATCCGTCTTTTCTTAGGTAAACCTCTGCCACCAAAACCCTCCATATTCATACTTTGGACCTTTTTTTACAATTTCCTATCCTATTTCATCACACCACACATCTATCTTTACATTCGTATCTCCTTTACATGCAGATGTCTTTAATCCGTCACTTTTGAGGCAATGTATTCTCCGAAAAAATCTGAAGAGGAAAATACATTATAAAATGATGGTTGTTCTAGCCATGATTACAATATGTATTCCCTAGTGACGACCGGTGACAGGGGTAGTGGAGCTATGAATATGAAACGCGATGGGAATACTTCGCCTATCCCAAAGTAATTCTAAAGCTTATGACGTAATACAGGATAAAAGCTTTGGTTTACTTCCGAATATATTTATCTAAGCCATATTTCTATTCATCACAAAGTGAAAGGTATGGATATTTTATAGTGATTCGTGAAGTCTATATTGTATATAAAAAATTTCAATAATTTTTTTTGGGTGTGTTAGTTTTAATCCCAGTTATTGTAAAAAGTTAGCACGTTAGAGTCTTATTGAGCGATTGCTATTGACCCTTCCCTCCTACCTTATTTATACCACTTATGTGGCAGACTGAAATTGGTCATGGTCTATGGACGTTTCAAAAACGACGCTCTCAGTCGTGCTGTCGACCCTATGGAAACCTTCTGATGCCCTTATTAAATAGTTGGCGGTGGGGGAAGAATAGTGAGTCATATAATCTGTTACCCCTATTTAGCAACACATAGATAGATAGATAGATAGATAATTCTTTATTGTACACCTTAGAACATGTATCTTTTTAAATTTAAAGATTATTCAACTCTTAAATAGGTGAAGTATTATGTGAGTTTGGTTATATTATGATCATATAAAGAACCTAATTATTAATAAAATTTGAATTCGTAATAATAAAATGTCGATACTTTTTGCTACCCATACTGCTAAATAGATGTTTCGGACAGTTGTAAGCTTAATTAGTTAGACGTAATGTGACTCAATCTGATCAATTTAAATAGTCCTAATTTAAATCACACAAAAGTTACTCGTAGAAGAATATTAATATAGAATAGGTAAGTTTAGGCGTGGCAGTTATGTGTGTGAATTACAATTGGTGCAAGATGGCATGCCCCATTTATTGACTTTGCTGCGAAATACAATTTGTGCCATTTTTGTTCTTTTTTTATACAACTTAGATCGCAGATAAACACTAGGTCCACCTGATGGTAACTGGTTACCGTGGCGTATGGGCGAGTGTAACACCAGAGGAATAACACTCGTGCCGCAACCCCTGTAAGAGCACAAACATTCTGTGTCATCAGCGCAAGTTCTTATGCCTACATCTATTACTTTGCTCTTTTTTCTATTAAGAAATATATAGGTAGGTACGATTGTTACAAACACAAAGTTGCCTGACTGTTGCGACCACAAGTATGGCAGCTATAAATCTTAGTCGCGTTTGTGACATCGACGATTTGTTACTCCATAAAGTTTCTGTAATAACGTTATTATAACGACATTGTACCGTTATTCTGCTAAATTAATTACTGACTGGATATGACACTATGATGTTTGGAGGCCTGTGTGAACGATAACAGACCGAAGTTGTGATTTTTATATAACATTGTTTGCTATCAAAATTATTAAAATCATAATTGCAATATTTGTTGCGAACGCGACGCGACGGTAGTAATATACCGCGGCTAATAATAACCTTATGTTGTGTTTACAGCGGTGACCGGGGTAGCCAGAGCTCTGGTGAGGGTTTGGGTTGTCAGTGGTGTGATCAAAAACCCTTTATCTTCAGCACTGACAGCTCAAAGACTCTTTAAATCTTCCCCCCTTCCCCCCTTCCTCTTCCACCGTCTTCCTATATGGTTAGCAGCACAAATGTGACGCCCCTGGTGTTGCAAACGTCCACGGTCACGGTAACCACTTCCCATCAGGTGGGACGCGTGCTTGTCGGCCAAGTAAGTGGTATAAAAAAAATTGCCTTTTGCTATTCACTGTTGGACATAGTCCTCTTCCACTATGCGTCCAGTCCACGTTCTATAAACTAGTTATAGACAATAAATATAAAATAATTTTCCAAGTAAATCACTGATACGTCTTTATGGGTAGTTTCAATAAAACGGTTATTGGTTTTCCAGTTTCTTCCAAAAAGAATGTGCATTCAGCTGAGCATTTCTGTGTGATATCTTCGACGCTTGTGATTTTTATGACTTTTTTATGAGTATTTTATTGAATAAGTTATTACCTCGAGAATGATTATATTATTGATTATGATTTGATTTATATTTTTATTACAACCGCTGTTTATGTGGCAGCTGAGTGAAAATATCACCACCTCATCTCAAACGGAAAAATACACACGATATTATTGCGAGGGAAAGAAAACTAGAAATAAAATCCTGTAATGATTTGGGTCTCATACCGATATAATACAAAAAAAATCATTACGTCATCATTGTTACGAAAAGGAAATTAAATTATAATAAAGGAAATTTTAATATGGACATAATTCCCACAGGTATAACCTGTATCGTCGGAGTGATCATACCGACTAAAACCGCTCAACCGTCTCGGCCATTAGTAATAAATGCAACAGTTCCAAATTTAGATCAAAATACACCATCCTGAATCCAATATCAATAAATATGTATCGTTAATATTATCAACAGGTCCTGGTCTTAAACTATGTCATGTCATGCCACAGGCAACATTTCCAACGTTGGACCTAAAACAACGAACAGAAGCTGTGATACAAGTTTGTATAAACCAGAAACACAATACAGGCCCAAGTTAAATATTTATATTAGAACAAAGGGAAATGTCATCTCTGTTACTGCTCTGTATTAATGTACTTTCAAATAGTATTTTCTTAAGATAAGTCTCGTGAGGGAAATCCATCAGTAAAAGCGTTTTTTTCCCTGAGGAAAGTTCCGCGGGGACTTGAAGACGGGATTAAATTAAATTCACACTAAAAATAAAAGAAGACTTCACTTCTGCATTTGATCATTCTTATTCCTGTTGTAATTACTCATCAATAAATCAAAAATGATTAAGAAAGTACACAAATATAATTCAAGATAATAGACTTTTAATCATTATTAAAACTTTTTTTTTTTTTTTTTTATCTATGGCACGTCAATTTGACTTCACCTCGCCTGATGTTAAGCTGAAGGCAAAGTCCCATGAAAGAGGGTCACCATTGCAAACACGTTCAGTGCTACAATGGTGGCGCTCAGCTTGACGGCCTCATCAGATGCTTTTTCACGCCCCGCTTAAAGGACCCGGGACTGTAGGAAGAAGGAAACACGTGCGCCGGCAAGGAATTCCAGGACTTAATGGTACGGCAGAGAAAAGACTCACCGAACCGCTTGGTTCTTGATGGAATATTCTGTACCGTATGCGAGTGACACCTAAGCCCTGCACGCGTTGTCCTGTGTAGGAAAGGGGAGGGTGGGATTAGTTGGAAGAGCTCATCAGAACATTCACCATGGTAGAGACGGTAAAATACTGCCAAGGACGCAACATCTCTACGCATCTGCAAAGGCTCGAGGGACTCTGTGACCTCAGGACTCCCAATAATGCGGACCGCACGTCGCTGCAACCTGTCGAGAGCATCTAATAAGTACTTTGCGGAGCCATCCCAGAGATGCGAGCAGTATTCCACGCAGGAGCGAATTTGTGTCTTATAAAGAAGACACCGCTGCTCCGGCGTGAAAAAACGTCTCACTCTGTTCAGGACTCCGAGTTTACGCGAAGCTGTTTTGATGATGCTCTCGATATAGTTCTTGTTGTTCAGTTTGCAGCGCACGTCCATACCGAGTATATTGAGGTTATCCTGTAATGGCAGTGGTGTGCTCTGAAGAGTGGGAGGAGGAAGGAAAGGAGATGTCTTTGCTGAAAACGCGCATGCCTGCGTCTTCTTGGCATTGAACTCGACCAGGTTCTCAGATCCCCATTGGGAAACGTGATTGAGGATCCGGTCAAGCCCAGTGACAAGAAGTCGCCTCTTTTCCGCTATATCGGACTGCTTGGCCGCAGAATGTCCGTGGTAGCTCCCGTGTACAGTGCTATCGTCTGCATAGCAGTGGATGCTGCCGGTGGACAGCATGTCATTGATATGCAGAAGAAAGAGAGTGGGTGATAAGACGGACCCCTGCGGCACACCAGCATTTACCTGCAGGAACTCCGATGCTCGTCCATCACAGAGAACGCGAATACGGCGCCCCTGCAGGAAGCTAGCAACCCAATTGCACAGTCTAAGAGGCAGACCGAAGGCTGGTAGTTTGGAAAGAAGCGATTTGTGCCAGACTCTATCGAACGCTTTGGCGATGTCTAGGCTAATAGCCAGTGACTCACCATGCTTGTCCATAGCCTCACCCCAAAGATGGGTAACATACGCCAGAAGATCACCCGTTGACCGTTTCGGCCTAAAACCATATTGTCGGTCATTAATTAGGGAGTGATCCTCTAGGTGGCGCATGAGCTGTGTGTTGATAAGGTGCTCGAAGACCTTGCACAGCACTGAGGTGACGGCTATGGGCCGATAGTTGGCTGGGTCTGAGCGATCTCCCTTCTTGGGAATCGGCTGTACATTCGCCTCTTTCCACGCCGTCGGCACTGTACCCGAAATGTAGGAAAGTCGGTACAGCCGCGTGAGCATTGGAGACAACTCCGCTGCACATTTTTGAAGAACCACCGCTGGTATACCATCCGGACCACTGGCTTTCCGGACATCGAGTGACTGCAGCACTGCTCGGACATCGCGTTGCCTGATACGAATATCAGGCATTGCGTGGCCACTGTTGGGTAGTGTCGGAGGCTGCATACCACAGTCGTCGATTCGGGAGTTGGCCGCAAAGAGATTAACCAGCAAATTTGCTTTCTCTTGCGGCTCATGGGCCAGGGATCCATCAGGGTTACGCAGGGGGGGCAGCGAAGGCTGGCAGAAGTTGGCTTGCACGTCTTTGGCCAGTCGCCAGTAGCCACGGCTGCCCGTGGGATGCGCCACCAGTTCTTGACCAACCCGTGCTATGCGCTGGGCATTCGCTCTGACGTAAGCCCTCTTGCAGACCCTAGTGGCTTTGTTGTACGCTGCCTTGAAGTACCCTAGGTTGGAATCGTGCGTAGCCCGCGCCCTTACCCAAGCACGATACGCAGACTGTTTTTGGCGAACAGCCTCTGCGCATTCGCGCCCGAACCATGGGCGCACTCCACGGGCACCGGTGACATCAGTGTATGGGATATAGTACTCCATACCCAGACTGATCTCACCGACGACAGCAGTTGCACTATCCGATGGGTCCTTACCTTCAAAGCAGCGCTCAACCCACGGGATGGACGCAAAATAGTCTCGCAGTCCATCCCAGTCCGCTGACGAGTAGTGCCAGAGACGCCGATTTCCCTGCACTGGTCGTGGGGGCGCTATCATAGGCACCTTGGAACAGACCAGACAATGGTCGGAGTTGCCTAAGGCAGCATGCACCGAAACATTGTACTGGTCTGGGTGGCTCGTCAGCTGAAGGTCTAGCAAAGAGGGTGCTTGGGCTGACCCTCTTGGTATTCTGGTGGCCTCGTGTACCAGTTGGGTCAGGCCGTGAGCCAGAGCGAACGCGTGGGCGGCTCTTCCCGCATGGTCTGTTTTGGAGGAGCCCAACCAGATCTCGTGGTGGGCGTTAAAGTCCCCCAAAAATACCAATTCTGCGTTCGGAAACCGCTCCTGCGCATCATCTGCCGCCTGACTCAGATATTCGAAGAGTCGAGTTGTCTCGGCATCTCCAGTATGGGAACGGTAAAGGCACACATAGATTTGACTAGTACAGCCATGGTCTACGTGTACCCACAGGACAGAAAAGGATGGGTCCTCAAGGCAGCGCAAACGGCGACAACAAACATCCGCCCTAACAAACACACATACCCCGGCTTTGGCACGGAAATTTTCCTCTAAAACATAGCCGGGATAGAGCAGGTAGGTCGTGTCATCAGGGCGGTATATTTGTGTCTCCGTGAGAAAAAGCATAAGCAAGCACTATATACAATAATGAGTTAATTACTATTCGCCACTGCTATTATAAACAGGTAGCGAAATAGATTGACGATCGTCAAAAGGTGGGATAGACTGAATGCAGAAGATGGAAGATGGGAAGAGGAAGTTTTCAGTAGTGGAATAGATTAGATTGACACTCATTCATGATATGGATAATTCATTGACAGTTCTGGAATCTGGAATTCCCTGCCACCATACGTGTTTCCTTCACCCTACTATCTCGTGTCCTTTAAGTGGGGCATGAACAGCTATGCGGGCCGTCAGGGTGGGGACCACCGTTAGGGAGCAGCGGCCGCCATGTTTTGGACTGCACCTCTGCTTAAAATCCTGCGGAGTGAAAAAAATTAAATAAAATTCGTAAATCAATAGGCGTAATAATTTGCTTTCAGTTTGTGGGATAGTGTTAGGGTTCGCTTTGCGTTCCTTGATAGTGTTGTGCTGAATATAACCAACCAAAAGCTCATAAATTGTGTGTGGTGTTGAATATAACCTACCAAAAATATCCATGAAAAACATCTTAACTTTAATTTTTAATCATCATAGCAACAAAAATCCAAAATAAATATTTGTATCAATGAATAAACCACTTCAAAGTCACTGACTCAAAAATCGTGTCTCCAAGTTGCCCGAATGGTTCCACGTTCAGGATATGAATTGATAACTAGGTGCCAAAGGCAGTTACGAGTAAATTTACTGGAAACCTCATTTAGACGTTTCAATAAAATTAACATGCTAAGCTGAGAAGAGCTTTTAACGGCCTAATTAAATGAAAATACCCTTAGTTTAAATATGAACAGGATTTCTAATTATTCAACGTTCCGTTATTTGATCAAGTAACATAGGGTTCAACCTTTTAAATGGAATATATGGAGAAAATAAGACGAACACCCTACTGCTATAAGAATTGTGCAATGAACAGAAAAATTCCTACCACTTTCTGACTTTCAACCTTTCCGGGAATAGATTCCTTCCGGATACGACATGAACTGCCAAGGCTGTTATGGAAAACTGTCGATACTTCGTTGGTCAGCCGGTCGAGACGCAAATTGGGCAGGTGGTAAATGTTAGACCCAAACTTAACCACCCATGTGCAATCCATGGCACACTTGGTTTCGTGCTCCTTATCTCCTACCTCCTGCAACAAAGATGCCATAAATAAAACCACTGACAGCGCAATGAGTTGGCAGAGTTTTATTCCGGTACAGTTTTAAGCGAGGTGAGGCATGTCGTAGCTGACAGTATCGAGCACTACGCTTATATATTACTGTGTTTATATTGGGGGAGGGAGGATTTGGCCCACCGCTCACCCGCGGTTCAACACTCCAACAATATATATTGGAATGTCAAACCACCCACTTCAAAGTAAGAAAAACAAAATCTTACCAGAGAGTGATGTTTTACCATTGCAGTATTCCGCTAATGCGAAGGACTTAAACTTCGACACGTGTTTCGCCTCTACACGAGGCATCTTCAGGAGCGCAGGAGCTGGATACTGCAATGGTAAAACATCACTCTCTGGTAAGATTTTGTTTTTCTTACTTTGAAGTGGGTGGTTTGACATTCCAATATATATTGTTGGAGTGTTGAACCGCGGGTGAGCGGTGGGCCAAATCCTCCCTCCCCCAATATAAACCCTTTGTAATGGATTTCCGCCAGGTAACGCCTGCATCTATATCGTATATTACTGTGTAATAATATATAGTTTTATGAGATACTAACACTAATAGTCACTGCCATACATTGTATTTTGATTTTTTTAGATCTTTGCCTCTTTTTACTCAATTCAAGGTCTTCTTTATTCTTAAGTACACAAATAGTCACAAAAATTGTTCAGCCACTTAGAAGGAGTTCAGTCATATACATACGTACAGTAGTTACTTATAATTTGACTCATACCTCTTTGAGCATCTGTTAACTTTTTAATAGCAAATTCTATAATATTTGAGAAGCTTTTAATTTCATGTCGATGACAACATTTCGCATTCTCTATTTCTGGCACAAAGCTATCTGAAATTAGTTCTGCTAATTTGATTTCATAAGTTTAGTTGTAAAATGAAATCTCTTTGATGAATTTCATCATTCGAAATTCGGACTAGTACTACTTCTAAAATTTTCAAATGGCTGTTTCCTTAGAGAACTTTATTCATTAAATTTTCTTGGAGATATAATCTATTTGACACACCTGGTGGTTGCCGGGACTTCCCCCGATCTGTTATTAATTGTTCAACGAATAATTTATGAGATGTAGCGATCATCGGTACGGATTATTCGTTATCTCACCATTAGGGCTCTGTCGTTTGGGGAAGTTAAGAATAGTCTGTGTTATGTCAATGATTTAGATCCTAAACTAAAAATAGGAGGTTTGTAAAGAATGGTCTGACAATTCTTTAATTCTTTAGATCGGAGCGACTCGGACGTCGGAGGTCGCAAAATTACCTCCGTCCCCCATGAGCGCGGGCCTGGGGGTGACGGGTGGAGCCGCCGGTCACCCTAGCAGAAGCAGGCCACGGCGATGGCGCAAAATGCCACCCCATACCCAAGGGCTAGATAGGGACACAATGGTCCCCACATTGGGGAAAGAGGGTCATCTCAACAGAGATGTCCCCGGGTCTGCCGGGGTGTGAGATATATGTCTTGTATAATCTCACCTCCGGCAATCAAGGACCCATGGACGGCGTGCGTTTTGGGCGGTTCGATTCCGACATAATCACCTCCACCGGTTTTGGTGGAGGTGGTATCCGTGGGGATTTTGCGCACGATAAAAAAAAAAGTTCTTTAGATCGGAATAGTGAATGCTTTGGCAGGATTTAAACCCGCGATCTTTCTTCTTTGACATTACCTTAATTGATATAATAATTACTTGAGACTATTTATACTGGTGATTGATGGCACTTGGTGGAATTTGTTGTTACACATATTGAGAACTCACTTGTACTTTTCCACAGTATTTTTATTGTTTAATAGACCTGACCGGTTTCGCCTTACGGCATCCTCAGAGGTTTACGATGACATACGTATGTCATCGTAAGTCAAAGCATTCACTATTCCGATCTAAAGAACTTTTTTAAGACATACGTATGTCATCGTAAACCTCTGAGGATGCCGTAAGGCGAAACCGGTCAGGTCTATTAAACAATAAAAATACTGTGGAAAAGTACAAGTGAGTTCTCAATATGTGTAACAACAAATTCCACCAAGTGCCATCAATCACCAGTATAAATAGTCTCAAGTAATTATTATATCAATTAAGGTAATGTCAAAGAAGAAAGATCGCGGGTTTAAATCCTGCCAAAGCATTCACTATTCCGATCTAAAGAACTTTTTTAAGACATACGTATGTCATCGTAAACCTCTGAGGATGCCGTAAGGCGAAACCGGTCAGGTCTATTAAACAATAAAAATACTGTGGAAAAGTACAAGTGAGTTCTCAATATGTGTAATAATTACTTGCTTTTTAACTGAAAAGGAGGATGAATATTGAAATTATGCAATGCAAAAAATATTGACTGCTCAAAACCTTAGGCAGTCATTGAATAATTAGAACATCTATATACCTATAAAAGAATGAAGCAGTGACCTACTCTTTTGTATCAAATTGCCGTATAGAGGTTAATGGGTGGCCTTCGCAAAATTTTTGCAAGTCATCTCGTGTCATTGAACTCGATAATGGCCAACCAACTGAACTGCTACGTACCAGTTAATCATTAGCTCTATTTTAACTATGATTATTAGTGGTCAGTATAAAGTTTATATTACTAATGTAAGTAGAAAGACAATCTCCTCATTACCACGTTACAGAATTTAAAATGTCAGTGCAGTGTCTTTTGACTGTGTTAAGACGTATACTATACACCAATACAAAATCTATTTCTGTCAAAGTTGATAATAGTTTATAAAAACTGTTTCAAGGTTCATATAATCTGTCACTTTCTCACGGTTAGGTTTTGTGTATAGATAAGTATTTTACTCACACATTTTGTTCCTCTAATAATAACTTTATGGTATACAGAGCCATACCAACATCTTAGAGATCAAGATGGTTAGGAGGTCAAAGGGTAATCAGCAGGATAGTTGCTTCCAGGAAGGCACACAACCACAAACAATAAACAACAAACGGAGTAACTATAATCGTGTGCGGAGATGAATAATGCTCAAGTGGTTATGTGGAGTTACGCGTAAGAACCGCATGAGGAACTCTCGCATCTGAGGCAGCCTCCTCTGTCTGTGATACCTCAGACAAAAGGCAGTAGAGTCGTCTTCGCTGGTACGGGCGCGACCTGCAGCGACTACCTGAATACGTGCGTAATGTCTGTTTATGCCTGCCGGCTTGGCGACGTGAAAGATGATTTCTGTGAAAGATGAGCAAGACCGTGCGAAGTGGCAGAGAAAACAGCGGATCCCTGGCTCCGAGGTGATGCTTCAGATACGAACGAGAAGGTTGATGATGGTGACGGAGTAACTATAATCTGTGTTAGTCCGCAAAATTCTGTAATAATAAGGGACAAAACCGATACCGAATCAAATGCCACGACCGTACCCTGAATGCAACTTAAAACCGTTTGATGGTTTACGCTGAATTTGCCAATGAGATATATCGTATCGGATTCATGGCTTGTAAAACTCGATGAAAAGGGTACCGGGTTCTATTGCGAACTGAAAAATGATATCCATACATTCGTTTCAATGTTCGGAGATAAAATGAGGTTAGAGTTTTTATATCGCATAGTTAGTTAACTCTTGTATTTACATACAGATTGAATATTTTCGACTGAATCTCGTGGGAAAGTACTCTAAATATGAATGATGGGTAATTTTACTCAAGGGAAATATTCTTTTACGATTTAAAAGATGAACATTTGTATTCGCTGTCCCACTCGGTAATCGATCCGGTAACTATTCGCTAAAATGACAAATAACAAAAAGGTTCTATCACTTCTATCATAAGGATGATCTCTCTCTAGCAAACATAGAAAAAAAATATCCAAGGAATGTCAAATACACCGCACCTCGCTAAATGGCGAGCAATGGTGCAATCTAAAAGCATAGTTGTCGCCTGTAGAACGGGATGTGTGTGTCCGGGAACGGGTTTCGATTCCCACTCAGCGCAAATATTTGTGTACGTGAATATGGTTATTGGTAATCGTCTAGTCGTGCCTTGGAGAAGACGTTCCCGGTTGTCTTACGAATGATGATGATGATGATTGGGACCGGTTACGGATTACAGTACCGTCTCTGTATAGTAAGTTTCACACCAGGCATACCACGAATACGTGGAAAATTAATAGCACATTGCGCTAATATTACAATCTTTTTCAAGGGATATACGATACCAGGAATAAGAAAAAAAGCTAATTGGTTTTTTTATAGCAAATTAAATTCTCTAACGACATTTAGGAATGGTTGACTCCCTGCCACGCACGTAATTGTAATTTTGATAAGATAATGCGTGGTATACCATTTTGATACTTCATATACATAATATTTCAAGGTTTCATAAAAAGGTGCGGGTTCGATGATTCTAATTTAACATTAATATTTTGGAACAAGACACACAGCCTCCGTGAAGTAGCGGTAGTGCACTCGACTACTACGCACGGGGCGCGGGTTCGATCCCTGCTTAGTGCAAAAAGTTGTATGCATGAATATGGCTGTTTGTACTGGTCACAACATATGGCAGCCGTTACGGGTAATTGGAGCCCTCAAAAGTCCAACCAGTCTAATTTAGAACTTTGTTATCGCCATTGGTCATTGGACCATTGGTTGTGGAGGTCAGATGGCAGTCGCTTCACGGAAAATATCGAAGTTCATCACAGTGAGACTGAAAAGCCGACCCCAACTGATTTGGAAATAGGTTCAGAGAATGATGATTTTGGAACAAGACACAAATATTGCTTCTTGTTCTAATGGAAGCTCCTAGTTACGAACGACAACAAATCATGGCTTCACATGAACTATACCTAGTTACGTGCGGGTAAACACGTAACTACAGATTTGAACTGCTAGGTCAACATGCTTCGTGTTCCGATACTGCGTAAATCTTATGCGTGGAGCCACAGTAGTAGCTTAGATAGCGGATTTTAAATTTACAGCTGAAGTCAATTAGCCCTTCGATGACCCCTGCTGGATATATGTATGTATATTCCGCCTGATACTCTCCAAGACGTTAATTGGTAATGCTTGTGCGGCTAAGCACGTAATTCCTTCCTTGCGATTTACACCGCATAGCAAGGAATTGGGTCAATATTTTTCCAATTTTTTTAGCTGCTACTTTTTCGGTTAAGAATTTTTTCGGAATACCCATTTCTTTTTTCAAGGTGCCCGTTTGGCGGCAATAGTCTCGCCCCGTATTACGTGGGACCGAAAATCATAGTTTGGCGAAATGTGGGTGTTTAATATACCTCTACCTACTCTGTATGTATATGTGTTATATAATCATGATATATAAAAATCTTTACTTATTTATGTAAACATTACACGACGCGTTTTAATGTAAATCTTTGTTAAGATTTACTTAATAATTAATTTAAATTGTCTGAATTAGAAAGTGGTCAAAGTTCTATTGACTGTCACTGTTGCCTGTCGTTGTTTTTATTTAAGAATATATATTTCTATTTGTATATTTATAACGTACTAGATTGAACACTCGCAACAATACTCCTAGTACTTACCTTGACTAATCTCTGCATCACCCTAAGCTTGACTGGCAGAAAAAACCCCTGGCATTAAATCCGCTTTTGCACATTATTTTTTACATGTGCAAAAAGTTTTAAAAAGTATGCCTGTTCCAATGTTGGGAGGCTTTGGCCTACTATTTCCATGTTGGCCAGACAGGTTGGTACAGGGTTTTGTTTCGACTTATCCTTGTCACACCGCTTATTTTTTTACTCACTTTAAATAAGTAAATAAAATAAATAAATATTCTAGGACAATCTACACAACGTCACCTAGACCCGTGGTAAGCATAGTTTAACTAGCTTGTGTTACGGGTTCTAGAATGCGGATAAACATACATAGATACATTTTTATTTTTTTTGTAAATACGTACATATTATACATAGGAACACCCAGACCAATGCAGATATTCATATTCAAGCACACAAATATTTGCACTGAGCGGGAATCGAACCCGCACCTCCTGCGTAGCAGTCGCGTTCACTACCGCTACGCCACGGAGGTCGTTTATGTGTTGAACTTCAAGTAATAGAGGGTAAGCCTATAACCATTGAACGGAATTAGTTAATTAATTATTTGTGTACGCTGAATAACCTTTACTCGATTTATATAACACCTGGGCTGAATAGGCTTGATAGGTAAAGCGCTTCATCGAGCAACACAAGACAATAATTGATTTCATCTTGGAAACAACATAAGCTATGTTTGATGTGCGCAAGTCTAATAATTTTAAAGGCTATATTATGTGTTCCACAGTGATATTACGGGTTATAAAAATATTATCATTATAGTTAAATTTTGGGTTTTGATTATTACCACCCGCTGTTATGTCTTATTATCCTTAGAGACAGAAAGTGTGAATGACATACGTATCTTTACACAAAACCTGGGCGTGAGATAGTGGCAGATAATGCAAACTATGAAACATTTGTTTACAAACCATTATTATCTTTTACAGAAATATATATTGCAGTAACGTCAATATTTCTGAAACTTAAGAAAAATCTAAAACTCTAAACTATCCAAAAGTGCCTGCAAATATAGGTGAAGACGGGTCTGGTCAACCCTGCGAAGTTCTCGAAAAAATTTCGTTTAAAAACTCTAAAATTGCAGGCTATTGTAAGTTTTGTTTTCACGCTGTTTTAGTGGCCACAGTCCTTCGTCGCCAACAATAAATATGAACACAAACCGATCTGCGGCATCGCGTGCCGAGGCAACTTAATGGACTATTAGCAATGGTCTCATGTATGGAATATGTTAGGCTTGTATGTAGAATTCAATGCATGTTCCACGGATACTACACGGTATTGGTTTTTCCATTCTAAGTATTGTATTAGTTTTAATTGCATTTATTGATTGTTGTTTGTTTTATAGGGTTAAATAACAATGTATGATCGAGAAATGATACTATAAATGGGGGTCGTATGTAAGAAAAGTATGGACGTTCTTGTTCGTGTCTATAAAATGTGTACAATATTAATCATATCTACATTAGGCTTCCTGCTGTTCTCATTTTTGCTTTAGTTATAGTTTTATAGAAAAAAAAAATTCAAGCACGCGCCACCATTATAGATGTTATAAAATAAAGATATGTATTGTGCTGGATTAGAAGGTCGCCTCGAAATCATGAAATACGGGAGTAATAATAACTTTATGTTTAAAATACAGTTCTAGAATTTTTACATTTTTCTTATACCCTTTTTAATACTGTTTTTCCTAACTTATTCGTTATCAGTGATGAACCACAAGTCAGGCTTAATTACTTGTCTACCAGGGCTGAATAAAAAAGTGCCAAGACACGGCAGTATTTTAAACCTAGAAAAATATTGTAAGCAAACTTTCTCACTGCACCCAAGACGGGGCTAATTTATTGAATAAACGGGGCTAGTAAATAAATCTGCACTGAGGTTGATACAAGATTTTTTTATTATGTGTTAAAAACTTTTTCATCATAATCTTGTGTTTGCAGAATAACAGTATAATCGTGATTGATTTTGATATGATAACTCTAACTAGTTTTAAGTTAAGATCATCAATGAGAACAAATTATTTTCACTCTTTCTTACCTTGTTTTGGTGGCAAAAAACATTTCTTACTGTAGGTTGCTCCTTTTCATCATTTAAAAAAAATTAGTAGATACCAGCCAGGTACCAGGGCTCAATGAAATTCTGTCCGCGATTCATAAGAAACAATTTCTAGGAGTCAAGTAAAATAGCAGTTCATGTGTGTGATTCCTTAAAGTTGTTATTACTAGCGAAAATAGAGCAACATCCGCGTAAGCGAATTAAAATGCCAAAGGAATTTAAATGTGTAGACACGACAATAGGTTTATAAAAAAAAATCACGGTTCATTTATGTACTATTACTATCTCACGCCCAGGTTTTGTTTAAATAACTAAGTATTGCTAATAACTTTATACTTATTACCACAAAATAATTAAAGTAAGATGTCATTTAACTGTACTGAGGTTACTCCGTACAATAATCTATTAATCAATCTATTTCATCAGCTATAGACGTGCTTTTCAAATTCATATTTATTCATGGCAACTTTGGGGCGATAGTCATTTTTTGTAACTGATGACGACGCGACTGATGACGTATGATTTTCGGTAGATGACTTGCACCATCGTCGCCCCAAACATGGATGGCAGTATAGGAGAATTTCAGTCAGAAGTAGCTTCGTGGCTTAACAGTAAAGGCATTCCCCCTGTAAGACTCCCGTCGAAGCATTAACTTGATCCGATCTAAATTTGATGGAAACAGTTAGCATACTAATTGCTTCAAAATTTTTTTTTACTAATATTGAACTAAAGCATACTACATATATTCTAGTTTACAAGTTTATACTTATAAGTGTGAAGTTTATTCGATTGTGTATTCACACATCCATCTGCGTTCCCATTTAACCAGGCGCTTGTTCTAAGAACAATGATTCATGTGTCCCAACTTTTTGGGATACAAATCGTCGAATTACTCACTGGGAACAGTGGGAACACAACAGATGTGCCCTCTATGGGATACTATTAAAACTTGCGTCATTACAAAATTACGACTGGCATGTCGGAGATTGATATATTTTATAAATAATAAATAACTTTCATTATAACTAAACATTTTTTAAAGAAGTTTATTAGCTAATAAAACAAGAAAGAAGTAAAATGCAAGGTCACAATGGTGATGATTACAAGTTACTGAAATTACTAGCTTCCACTTAATCTAACAGGGAGGTAAGAGAAATGAGATGTTTATTTAGATAATAGGTAAACAGAATAGTAGTAGTAGATTTAAGCTCGGTCACCATCGTTGCACACTGTGCTATCCTTAAAAGACGAATAAACTAAATTAATTATATTTTTTTCTGCTAATATAATTAAGTTACTAGCTAGCTTGATCTGGATTCAAACCCGGAACCCATCTTGTTCATGAGGATTAGACACTAAACTAAACGACGATGTTACATATTCTGCATCCAACCGGCACCCACCACTGTGAATATGTTATCCGTCCAGGAGGGGCTCGTCTACCTACAGGACGAATGTGGTCTACAATCGAGAACCTTTCAGCTCCAACGGCCATTTATGCTTCTTGCTATGTACTCCAACCACTGCCACTTCTACTTGCTAACCCGGAGAGTTATATCAATTCCAAGCATAGCTCTTTCCATAGCTGGCTATGTGATCTTGAGCTTTCTTATGACACCTTAATATTATCCTCTTCCCCAGTTATCGCTCCATTCATGATGTGTGCGATCATGTATCAACCTCACTCTAGAATCTCTTTCAAAAGGCACTATAGATGCAGTGTTACTGCAGCACCCTCACTACCAAAGAGTTGAAGTTGTACTTAATGTGTGCTATTTGAACCCGTCGGTGACAAACTCAAATGTGCGGTAAGCCAGCTACCTTCGTCGTTCGAACTTTGAACTTTGTAGTTCGAAATAGTTTTGATTATAAACAGTCAAAGGATTTATACGGTGTATGTGTAAGCTTCTTGATATGTATAGACGGTTTAAGAGATTAGTACACACCTTAAATAACTTCATATGTTAAGTGCACGATACTTTAAGTTATTATTGTTGCGTTAATGTCAGTGTCATCTGAAACTGTCGCTTCGGAGTTCAAGGTCCGTTTTTTCGAGTCTAACGTCGCAGCTAAACTTTGATATTTTCCGTGAAGCGACTGCCTACTGGCCTCCACAACTTATAGACGTTATCGAAGTATTGAAGTTGAACTTTTTAGGTTGACTAACTACCCTTAACAACTGCCATAGATATTAGTATGATAATCGAGACCAACGGCTTAACGTGCTCTCAGAGCCATGACCAGATTAGTACAAATAGTCATATGCATGCGTTCACTACCGCCATGACACAGAGACTGTCAATGCACGAAGTTTAAGTATATGCGTGAAATTTATTTTATTACTTGCTGATATCCACGGTTACGCACGCATGAATATCGAATATAGCTTCTATACTTCTCCAACGTCTATTCTATGTCCATCCAAATTTAATTTAGCACGGTTCAGTTGCTTGGGCGTAAAACAAAACCACTTCAATCCTAAATGATATTCGAAATATTAAAATTCGGGATTAAGATAGGTAACCGAAAACTTGAAAGTATCAGTAGCTTAGAGTTTAAGGTGCTGACTTTACGATCGAGAGTCCAGGTTCAAATTCTCGACATTACACTACCGACTTGAACCCATACCTCATACCAGCCATTGAAGTTATGTGGAGAGGTTAGAGGGAATATTAATAACTTTGGTTGCTAATAATCTTCAAACAAAAATTTAAGGTCTTAGTTATTAATTTATCATTCAAATGACCTTCATCAAAAGAGAAATTATATTTTAATACATAAGAGATATATAAGAATTACTTGATTAAACGTAATCCAAACAATTATTTCTTTAGGTTAGGGTTAGGACTACAAATAAAAGAGTCTGAAGTATTTACTTCACAAAAAAAAATTCAACAAAATAACTTCCTAACCGAAAATGTTACAGCCAAATAAATTTGGAAAAGCTTTTTTTTGACCCGATTCCTAGCTATGCGGTGTAAATCGCAAGGAAATTAATTAACATCTTGGAGAGTATCAGACGAAATTTATGTTATACATATTAAAAAATCCTAAGTAGAAAAATAATTTATTCTGTATAGAGAAAATGACACTTACAAAATTTCAGAATTAAGAATAAGTTAGTTGAGCACATGGACTACCGGTTCAAAACGCGGTAAGTATAAGCAATACCAATTAACATCTTGGAGAGTATCAGACGAAATTTATGTTATACATATTAAAAAATCCTAAGTAGAAAAATAATTTATTCTGTATAGAGAAAATGACACTTACAAAATTTCAGAATTAAGAATAAGTTAGTTGAGCACATGGACTACCGGTTCAAAACGCGGTCCTGGTCCAAGAAGATTGGCAAGTGGTCTGTTTACAAATATTTACTTGATCTAAATACAATAATTTGCTTGAGTAACAAATATGTAAGCAATTCATTTTCCAAGCTTGTTTATCATCTAAATAATCTTGCATTTTATAATAGCCATTTTTGCATAGCACATTTTTAATTTTATTTATTTCATTAGAGAGCGTGTTAAGAAAAACCACATGTAATTACCTAAATATCTCTTCATGCCTCCAACCTCTTTATTATCGCCGACTGGCTGATAGCTCTAATATGTTAAAATTACAACCGCCGTTAACTGGAGCCATAAAGTATAATGAAAGGGCCCTGGGTCCCAATATCTAGTACCCCGATACAAGCCTGACCACGTAACTCATTTATCCCAATAGCCTTATCAATTTAAGTCAAAACCTTTGCATCTGATGCAGACGTAATTTATTTGTTTAATTTATGTTCGGTACTGATCAATTTCCCCCCTCTCCCCCAAGCCGACTGGTCCTCGTGGGGGATCGAGACCGCAACCCTCCAGTAAAAACCAGAGAAAATATACTCAAGGTTGCCACATACAATGTACGCACGCTGTCGTCAGAAGTTAAATTCATGGAACTCACTCACGCACTCGAAAATATACAATTCGACGTATTGGGCTTGGCAGAAGTACGAAGAGTTGGATGTTACATAGAAGAGCACGAAAAATACTTATTTTGTTACAATGGAGAAACACCTGGTCGGCACGGTGTCGGCTTTCTTATTAAAAGAGAATATAAAAACAACATCATAGATTTTAGGCCACTCTCTGAACGTGTCGCACTATTACAACTGAAATTCGAGACCCAGGAAGTATGTATCATCCAAGTGTACGCTCCAACCGAAGAATCAAATCAGGAGGATATTGTCAAGTTTTATAAAACCTTGGAGGAGGCCCACAAATATGCTAAAAAAGATGTTCTCGTTATTGGCGATTTCAACGCAAAGATAGGTCAACCAAAGAAATCTGAAAGTCCAATTCTAGGACCATATGGCTATGGATCCCGAAGCGAGAGAGGTGACCTTCTTTTACAATATGCATATGCGCATAACCTAGCTATTATGAACACACATTTCAAAAAAAGAAAATCACGCAGGTGGACTTGGCACTCCCCAGACTATAAAATAAGAAATGAGATTGACTTTATCCTCTCAAACTGTCCGTCAAAAATCTACAACACCGAGGTTCTAAGTAAAGTGAATTTCCCTTCGGATCATCGAATGGTCCGGGCTACGTATAATATACAAGTTGCGACGAAAAGTAGAAAATCCTTTGTTACATTTTCAACTACACTGGAAACTATTGTGGAAATCGAACAGTATAAACATAATATAGGCGAAAACATAATACATTTGGAAACCTTACGAGATGACGTAGATGCACAAACATACTATGATAAACTAGAGACTACCGTCAAATTAAGTTTACAGATAAAAAGAAACGTAGCAAATCAAGAAAGAAAAAATCAAGTTATAACCGCATCTACAAGGGCACTAATCATTAGAAGAACTGAGCTAATCAATACTAAGCATAAAACCACAGAAATGAAAAAAGAACTAGGAAAACTGTTCAAAGAAACGAACAAGGCAATAAAAAGAGACTACCAAGAACATCGAAATAAAATAATAAATAAAAACTTAAAATGTCACAGAAGTTCAAAAAGAGCCTACAAAGAACTAACAACACACACGAAATGGATAACCAATCTTAAAACGAACCTACAAGAAACTAGTACGAGACAAAGTATAATAGATTGTGCCACAGAATTTTATAAGAAACTGTATGAAAAAGACACGGCCAATATCGACGATAACTTATACAAGAAATACACAGACAATAAATACAAAGAGACAATATTAACACCAATAAATGAAGTGGATGTGCTCAAACAAATCCAAAAACTGAAAGCTGCCAAAAGTCCGGGACCAGATGGTATTCCAAACGAGGCCATAAAGGTGGGCGCTGCTCTTTTGATTCGACCACTAACTACCTTGTTCAATAAAGTTCTAGACACAGGCAAAGTACCAGAACAATGGAAGAAATCTGACATCATACTGATATACAAAAAAGGCGATCCAAAAGACGTGGGCAACTATAGACCAATCAGTCTGCTATCAAGCATGTATAAACTGTTTGCGCTCACACTACAAGATAGAATAAATGCTGACATTGATAACTCACAGCCAATAGAACAAGCAGGCTTTAGGTCTGGATACTCCACTACGGACCATCTACATGTTATTACGCAAATCATTGAGAAATATCAGGAATTCAGAAAACCCTTGTACGTAGCATTTATCGACTATGCAAAAGCCTTTGATAGCATATCTCATGAGTCTATATGGAGATCTCTAAAAGACTGCCAAGTGCACTATAGGTACATAGAAGTAATCAAGGATATCTATAAAGGAGGTACCAGTAGAGTAAAATTGGAAAAGAGGGGCACAGAGATTGCAATTCGAAGGGGAGTAAGACAAGGAGACCCATTATCACCAAAGCTATTCATAGCAGTACTCCAATCTATATTTCAAAGGCTAAATTGGCAAAAGAAGGGTATCATGATAGCTGGAAAATATTTAAGTCATTTAAGGTTCGCGGATGACATAGTTCTTTTTGCAGAAACCAGTAGAGATCTAGAAGAAATGACAGCTGAGCTGAGTGTGGAGAGCGAAAAGATAGGTTTAAAAATGAACGAGAGTAAGACGAAATTAATGACAAATAGTAAAACTAATGTAATCTATCTAAACGGGAAACCCTTGGACTACGTTGATAGTTATATTTACTTGGGAAAGCTGGTGTCCTTTACAGAGGCAAATACCGATGAGGAAGTAGACCGACGAATATCATTAAGTTGGAAAAGATTTTGGTCTTTAAAGGAAATCCTCAAGGGTAACTTCTCTCTGCACTCCAAGAAATTGGTTATGGACACGTGTATTCTTCCTACTCTTACTTATGGGTGCCAGACATGGACCTATACATCAAAGACAAGATCTAAGCTAGCTATGTGTCAAAAGGCAATGGAAAGGAGCATGCTTAAGCTAAGAAAAATACACAAAGTCCGAAGCGAACTGATTAGACGAAAAACAAAATTATCGGATGCCCTGCATCATGCTCTAAAACTGAAATGGGCATGGGCAGGACACCTAGCGAGATATGCTGACAAGAGATGGACAGTGAAGGTGACTAAATGGACTGGACCTTCTGGAAAAAGACGACCGGGTAGACCGAGAAAGCGGTGGGGAGATGACATTGTAGCCACAGCGGGCAAGCAATGGGGAGCTATTGCACAAAACAGAACGGAAAAATAATAACACTATGTTTTAGTTTCATATGCATGTACTTAGATATATATTCATTTTCATTATGTAGTTAAAACTGTACCTTTATAGTTGGAAATAAACGGGCTTATTATTATTATTATTATTTCCTTTATTTATTTTTAACACATATAGATTACATTTTTAAATACATTTATAAAAAAAAAAATCTAAATATATTTAAAAATATAAAAAATAGTAGCCCACCGGCATCGGGTACAGGGACCAAGCTACCGGTGGTTAGGGCTCCAGAGAAAGGAACTTCCTCACAATGCGTGCCGTGTCGAGGAGTACCGCCTTTTGCATCAGGCCCTTGACCCAGCTGCCTAACGAGAGCCTCTTAAGGTGTTGGTCGAGGCTCTTGGCTATCAGCCCATGGGCTGATACGACTATCGGGACAATGATTGCCGAATCAACATTCCACATGTCAACAACCTCATGAGCCAGATCCAAATATTTTATTTGTTTATCTTTTTCGGCTTTCATGAGGTTTTCGTCATGAGGAATGGTGACATCAACAATCATTGCAAGGCGCTCTAATCGATCTATTACCACTATATCGGGCTTATTGGCGACTATAGTCCTGTCAGTGATAATAGATCGATCCCAGTATAAAGTGGCACGACCATTTTCGAGAACTGGGTCGGGCACATACCTGTAGTATGGCACCTCCGAAGTCACAAGATTGTATTTGAGGGCGAGTTGCTGATGTACTATCTTGGCCACTTGGTTATGTCTGTGCAAATACTCGCCGTTGGCAAGACGAGAACAACCGGAAATAATGTGCCTGAGTGATTCTCCGGGGCGATGGCATGCCCGACAGATGTCCACCGTACCGTCCTTCAGGATATACCTCCGGTAATTGTTCGTCATAACAACTTCGTCCGTAATTGCAAAGACAAAACCCTCGGTTTCTCCGAAAAGATCACCGAACCGTAGCCAAGATACGGACGCTTTTAAGTCTATATCGGGCCCATATAAGGCCCGATAAAACCGTCCGTGTAGCTCTTTGCCCATCCATACCTCCCTGCGATCTGCAGTACTAAGTACTACAGGTTTGCGCCAGTTCTCTTTAGCCAACGCAAGAGGGGTTAAACCATTGTCCACTGCAACCACATCACGGTGCATATCCGTGTTGGTATGTAAAAAATATTCTCTGAGGTTGTATATCTCACGGTTATGGAGGGTCTTGACATTCAGAAAGCCACGTCCCCCCAATTTCCGTGGGATATACAATCTCATTACGGAAGATCTGGGGTGATGCATCCGAAATGTGGTTAACAGTAAACGAACTCTTCTATCCAGGGCATCAAGTTCCGTCTGAGTCCATCTGAGTATGCCGAAGGAACACGTTAGAACTGGCATGACCCATCCATTATAGGCGCGCACCTTATTACCGCCCGAAAGAAAGCTTTTTAGGACTTTCTTCAGGCGGCCAAAGAAACGCTCCCGCAATGCCTGTTTCATGCCAGTCTCAGGTATCCCTAATGCCTGCGACATACCCAAATATTTATAGGTTTCGGTTGAAGAAAGAGATTTAAGCTTAATGGAATCCGAAAGAATTAGGCTCTCGGATTCCACTATTCCACCTTTTTCTACATGCATGACCGCACACTTGTCCAAGCCAAATTCCATCTTGATAGAATTACTAAAGCTTTCAGTCATCTTTAGTAGTTTTATCAATTGCGTATTGTTTGCAGCAAGTAATTTGAGGTCATCCATGTAGAGGAGGTGGGATATAACTCGACCCTCTTTCTGCAATCGATAGCCTAGCCCTGAATTCTCCAGTATTGTACTTAGAGGATTCAGTGCTAGACAAAACCATAGGGGACTCAGACTGTCACCCTGGAATATACCCCTCCCAATTTTTATGGGTGCATCGTTTGTCTGGCAACATCCTGGATAGCGAAGTACCGTCTTCCATTGCCCCATACATGACCCTAAGAAGTTCGCTAGAGTTGTATCAATTTTATACAACTCTAGGACTCTCAGTAGCCACGTATGCGGCACAGAATCATAGGCCTTCTTATAGTCTATCCAGGATGTTGCCAAATTCTTGCGTTTACGACGCACCTGTTGACTAATGGTCATGTCAACTAAAAGGAGCTCTTTAGTACCACGGCTCCCCTTCCTACATCCATTCTGAGAGATAGAGATTATTGAATTTTGTTCTAAATGAGAATTAATTTTGACTCTCAGAATGGATGTTAGAAGTTATTATTATTATTATTATACTGATCAATTTTGAGGCTGAAAATTAGTTTTACTTTAAAGCGAAATCCTTACAGTTTAATTAACTACAGAAGAATTTACTAGGGTTGCCAGGAAGGGGGTCATTTGTAAGAGATGTCCCCGGGTCTACTGAGGTGCGAGAGATATGTCTTTTAAATTTTACCTTCGGCAAAGACCCATAGACGGCGTGCGTTTTGGTCGGTTCAAGTCCAACATAACCTCTCTCACCGATTTCGATAGGATTGGTATCCGTGAGGATTGCACGCTCGAAAAAAGGGGTAGGATAGTCCGAGCTCACTGACGAGCTTATGTACTGTTAGTAGGAAGACTAATTTGTCTACTGCACTGGCAACACTGAAGCTCTTTCAAACTTCACCCCGCTCCACTGCCAACACCTCTTCAAGAACAACATTAGAAGATTTTAATAGGGTCGGCGGCACGAGTGTGACGCCCTGATGTTGCAAGCGTCCATAGGTAGCCACTATCCATAAGGACGTGGAAAGCCGTGTGCTTGTCTGCCACCAAAGTGGTATAAAAATGAACACGACATTTGAGTTAGCTTACTCAAACAGAACGCATATTTTTAGTCGCTTTTTTGCGATACAGTTTGTTAGCATTACTGTGTTTATTTTGTTGTATTATAGTCGAAGCTTTTGAAAATACAGTTAAAGTTGGAAGTTTTCGTGAAAAAAAGTTACATGGGAATAATTTTTTTAACTAGTGCTATCGTGATAATTTTTACTTCTAGTTACTTTTCTGGAATTAGCAACACATAGGAATCTATTTCCAAGATAAAAATAAATATTCTATATATTTATTGTTAGAGAAATCACCATACTAAGTTTTAACTAGGTCTGCTCAGCCTTTAGAATGTGAGTGAATAATAATGTTTATAAAAATATTTAGTAAAAATGATAATTTTTGTCAAACATGGCACACGTTCTTTGCTTTAAAACACAACTTCTGTCGAGAGCTTTGATAGGGGAGGAAAAATGGTAAAAAGAGGAGAAGTATCGTGAAATGTGAATCATACATCAAAGACTGCATTCCTTACAAATTTACGATGTTTGGAAAAATCGGTTAGTAAATTTTACCTTTACTTTGTACATACTCTCAGACATATGATTATCCATCCTTGCAAGATCTACTGTTCAGTTAAGTACTAATAATATCATTGTAGGATATAAAAATTTATGCTGTCCCTATGTTTTGATGACTTTCTCACACTCTTTTCTCTTTCCATTGTACCCTAGATACAGCAGATCCCAAATTCCATGGATATTTTCTGTCACGAGAGCTGACACACTTCGATAACCTCCAGCAGTTAATGAGTCTACTTGAGTGAAAAATAAACGAAAATTCAATTCCAATATATATAAGTATATTATATAGGTACACTTTCAATATAATTCAAAGTCATTTAATAGATATTTTATTGAAAGTTGAAATAAAATAATGAAATAATTTGAAATCTTATAAAAAATTAACTATACTAACATAGGTATATACTTACTTAGGTTTGCCTCATAGTCTTTCAATCATTTATTAATATAACTTCATTCTATATATCTTTATCCAAAACACGGGTCTCATAAGGTTTTGGATTTGGATACAGAATATTAGATTTTAAAAAAATAACAGAAACGTTTTTTTCTGTAATAAAAAGCTCAACACCCGACGGAAACAGAATAATTTACAGAAACGCACCAAACACCGGCCGCCTGTAAATAACACTTGATATTTTAATATCTACTTGTTACATATTCATCTGCTAGGGCTGTCCGAAAACGCTTAATTGATATTTATGACGTATTTTTTTTATTTACGACATTATATTGATGACAAATTTCCAATTTGGATTTATAGAGTTTCATGTAGCTTAATGATTGCGGTGGTGACTTGGGCGTTGCAAGCTACAGAGTGACCATTGTAAGAGCAGCCTATTACCCTAGCAGAAGAAGGTCGCGGCGGTGACGCAAAGTAGGTATAGTCCTCATACCTGAAAGGAGCCATTTCGAAAAGTATGGGGAGCAAGGGATATTTTG